>OZ014457.1:11299972-11969425 GCA_963966035.1 Acleris laterana | reverse complement strand
GTAGTAAGTATCGGGATGTCGCAGATTACAAATTGTGTAGAAACTATAATATTAAATGTGTAAAATATAAACACTAGTTCTAAAGCGACATTAGTGTTGTAATAAGTTTTAATACTTTAAAACTGCGGCCACATCTACAGACTTCGGTAAACATTCATTTTAACATAAATAAAGAGACTCCAACATGAATATTCGTCGAATCCTGCATGTGGCCGTAGCGTAAAACTGGTATTCCACTGCGGCGCACGCTACGAACGCACGCTACACACGTGTGCCACGTGGATCATTTGTACTATACTCCGTTTGTTTAGGTACTTCAAAAAATGTAAACAAAACAACCATAATATATTGTTCGTCATTAAAAGGAAGCAAAACACTGATACGTCAAAATGCGATAAAACATTTTTTATTGACTGGTTCAACAATGCCACGTGGTTGGGATTGTTTACATTTTTTAAGTACCTAAACAAACGGAGTATAGACGTGTGACACTAACTTCGTTTCGTGCTTGTGTGACTGTAGCAGGGGTCCATATTGACTCACATAAAATTCTTATTTCTATTTTTTGATTTCCTACCGATTTGTATTCATAATAATCACTCTTCATAATTTTTTTCCTCATACATTTTTGTTCATATTTTTTAAGTCATAATTATCGCAATTCATAACGCATTTTTTTTAAGAAACTGTTAATTTTTAAGAATTTTTATAAATCTAACCTAACCTAACCTAACCTTAATACACGTAAGATATTTAAGAAACTGTGAAAAGTGTACGGCTTCATTAATATTGGCGTTATGAATTCAGATGTTTATGAGTTCCGATCATTAGTACTAAAATAAATTATGAAGAGTATGAAGAGTGATCTTTATGATGTAAAATGGTATGAGAAACATTTTCGGACTTCCGATAATAGGACTTCAAAAGTTATGTGAGTAGATACGCACCCCTGTAGCAGTATCTACATACGGTCACGAGCGTTAATTTGGGACCCATTTCAAGAAAAATATGCTTGAAGTCGTCAACGTCATTAGAGATGTCAAGTCATTTGTAACCTTCAGGAAACTCAACCTTATTGTTGTAGGATGTCACAGTGACTTTGGACCTAAGGTGGTTACCAAATTTAATCTTGTGACTGTACATTTTAACACAGCGTATTTGAGTTGATAAATTTGGCATACGAATTTAAAACTTAATTTGCTCAAAATTAAGTTTTAAATCTGTATACCAAATTTCAAGGACATGTTGTAGTTTGATATTTATGAGCTCATTTATACCCACGTGTGCGCATGCAGTGGAATGTCAGCTTAATTTAAGTTTTTACGAATTCACTCAGAATTATATTAAATGTTGGAAACGCTTGGAATCTGGTGTATTTGGCCGCTGTTGACCGACGGTGTTTTAACTGGGTTTTGTTTCTCAATAAGAGATTCCGAGATATTTATTTCGTTTATTGTCACATTCTGGCGTCTTGAGTAATGAATAGTAATGATGAACATTAAATGATTACTTGTTTTATTGCTGTTTTTTCTTATTACGTCGCATTTACATTGCAAGTTATTGCTGTAAGAAACAAAGCTATATTCAAGACAGATGCAGATATTTGCTACTCACTCTTACCCATAGTTGCGTCTCGAAATTTACAGCAATGACTTGAAGTTTACACTGAAGCCACAGGCGTGCTGGGAGCGGAGAGGAGTCGATCAACTATTGAAGCTACCTATGAGTTTTTTTTAACTAAAATAATTTTTATTTAAAATATTACATGTTTTTATAACAGTGAACTCAATGAGCCAGTAGGAATAGTTTCGATTTTGTTCACCTATTTTTTGCAATAGGTAATGCTATTTTGATTTAGATATTTTTGTATAAGCAATTTGTCTAGTTACAAAAAATGTATTTCTTTTGTTTTCGGTTGAACAGTGTTGTAAAGGTTCTTGGACCTCCTTATTTTTTATACTGGCTCATAAGTAAAAAGGGTTAAAATTCACTTGCCAAATTAAGAGTTAAAATAAGGAGAAAAAAGTAAAGAACCAGACCTAAAATTATTTTTATTAAACCTAACATGTTCAGTCGGAGTCGCAGCTATCCTAAAGGCACAGATCTGGGGAGCGGGCGGGTCAGAGCGTTCCGGGTCATTACTAAAATAAAACCCACGAAAACGTAAAAAAAATATTTATTTATAAAATGTATATATTCGTATCTCAAAAGAGATTAATACACTATGTACACGAATCGCTGCAATATAAAAGCACAACAGTTAGAGAAAATGATTTCTATTAACAATAAACGGACAATCACGCCTATTCTGTACATTGTTATAAATAAACTATGCCTCGTAATATCACGAAAGCCTTTGTTATACTTTACAGTCGAATAACACTTAAAACATGTTATTGAAGCGCTACACACATCTCCAACTATTTTAGTAATATTAAATCACTGCAAACATTGAGCTAAAATTAGACAGTTGTTAATATATATTAAAAGTGGTCTTGTTATTTACGTATTAATCACGATAATGCTAGTTTGTACGACAATTTCTTAGCCTAACAATGTGAGAAGCAGTGAGGTGTTGATAGGTGGATTAATATATACAGCATGGATGAAGTGCATAATCGTGCGACGTCGTATTTAGTCTGATAAATTTGTATTCTTGCTTTCTGAATTAGTTAATGAATTAGGATATTAAAGCTGAATGAGAAAGCAAGATAAACACGAACTTTTCTGACCAAAAACGATCTCTGTAGAAAATAATGTTACATTTGAATTACATTAGAACTATTTTTTGTTTCCACTGTTTTTCAAACGGCTTAATTTTAGATTAGGAACCCTGAAATAGTGTTGAGCAGGATGTTTGTAATATGTTGCATTAAGAATGTAATATGGCTAATTCTCAAACCTCAAACTCGTTGACAAACCTTCAGTTATTTCTCTATTGAAGAAGACAGGGCTAAAGTTACTCCGTACTTCGATTTTGGGACTAGACACGCTTGGCTTATTCTTTTTAAATTGTCTACTTATTATTTTGCAAACATGTACAATTTCTACGACGTGTAATATAATACTCCTATGTCCTGCAGCATATCCTGTACATTGTCCAACTTCTTAGTACATCGAAGATGTTTACATTATCCATTATCCGATATTTGCTAGTCCCCATGACGATATGAGGAAATTTACAATTTAAAAGTTCATTATTGCTATATTATGACACGAACCTTACTTTAAAACTAGTAGCATTACGGAATTTTCAGTAGAACCCTGTCAAAATGACACCACGGAACGATACGTTAAAATTAATGACATACTTCCGGCGACATACTGACTACAAAAGACCGTGACTCTACCTATCAAATTTAAAGTTAGTGCAAGACACTAAGCGCCGTACTCAGAGCCATTTTAGAAAAAAAAGGCCAACTATGACAATATCATTGAATATGTATTTAAAAATAATATGTTTATTTCATAATTTTTCATTTTGAATCATCATTCGGTATTTATAACGATTAATGAGATAAAAATAAAATAAATAAATAAATAAATAAATTACAGTTTTTATACGCAATCGGGTTTTTTGATTTTATAAATTTGTTACTACTTGATCAACGTTGTATAAAAAAACGTCATTAAGGCACGAATTAATCGTCATTAATTGAGTGTAGTCAAGCACTGAATTCAAATCTTCGAATGCCCCAAGTTCGTTATTGGAAACTGAATCTGGAGAGCCAGTTGATAACGTAACTCCTAACATTTAAAACTGTCTTGAAAATATAAGCTCATTGTGAAAATATCCTGCGTTCCTTAAAGCCTCTCTTTACTAAGACCAGATGAAACCCACTCTAGGACAACACGCTGGCATGAACCTTATGCTAGTATTGGAACTACGAGGCGACAGCTACCGTCAATCGATGTGTTTCCCATCCTTCCACTTCTTCTTGGATCTCTCAAATGCTTCTTTTATGCATGACCTGCGCAGAAATACGATATTATGGCATACATTCAACATAATGGCACAATATAGAACATGCTCGGGAACAATCTTAACACGTTCCCCTTCCGGGTTCCCCCCAGGTCATGAAGTTTTCCAGGAGTCCGTGCTTCCACTATGCGGTCACATCCCCATACTGGATGCACAGTTGGACTTGTGACATTGTCAGATCGTTTTGTATGGGGACATTGAATGTGTTAAACCACAATTCATAATATGACGGACCAATTTGACAGATAAAGTATAAAGATATAGATGAAAATTTTACAGTGATGACGACAACGATGGTTCTCTATTTATTCGACTTACATGGTATACGAGCATCAAGTTGGTTTGATAGAGAATTCGATCTTTATAAAGCTAAAATTAAATGGTTTGAAATAATGCAAGACAAAAATTCGTGCAGCCAATCAATGTTTTGTCGAGGTTTGTCGTATCAGTGGTAATGCAATGGCTGACGAACCCCATCACGTAATTTTAAGCGTTCCGTACCTATAGGTGCCAACGGGACCCTATTACTACACCTCCGCTATCCATCTGTCAGTTCGTCCGTCTGTCCACCTATTTATCTGTCTGTCACGAAATTTTACAGAGTACATTTACTTACATAATTTTACAGAGTACATTTTTAAAGGGTCATTATTGGAGCGTTTCAACCGCCTCACTTTTGCGGACATATTTTTGAAGAATTGGGCGTATGTTTTGATGCCGTTTTTGGATATTTGTTAGATGTGCGGAGATACCTAATTAGAAACGAAGTCGAAATCTTCAGCTACTTCTACAAAAATGTGATCACGAAAGTGATTCGGAACAAACGCCCAAATAAATGACCCATTACTCCTTCGTGTCCGACTCGCACTTGGCCGGTATTGTTTACAAACAAGTACCTAAAAATAAAACATAACCGCGTTCTCAAACAAATACCTACACCGCCGAGGACTACTGGAGTTGCGGCGCTTCACCACAGTCCATGGTGCATCTCCTGCACTGCTCCGAGTGCCCCAACACCTTTATGACGCCACTAGCAATGCCGTTCGCGTGGCAGAGTATTGGTCAGCTCATATTTGACAAGCCGTCGTACCGCTAAGAAGAAATAAGTGGAAAGAGTTGTTACCTGAAGAGTGACTGGTGCAGGATGTACGCGGAGACGTGCCCCGCGTCGACGAAGCGCACCTCGGCGCCGGGCCAGATCTCCTCCAGCCCGCCCACGTCCTCGCGCGGCACGTACGCGTCGTGCTTCGCGCACACCGCTGACGAACAGTTCCATAATACACACCATTATTTTACAGGTCACCCTGGACCCATTGACATTTGCATTCTCAATACTACAAACACAAGACTGCAATACGATGCCAACCCAAAACACTAAGGTGGAAGATTCAGGCCCATATTAATAAACTCATCTTGGCTGAGATACCCCGTCACAAGATACGTCAAAGTAAACGTCAAACCATAGTACACTGTCATTGTTGACGCATCTTGAGATGAGGATTAAAGTCGAGATCAGTTTATTAATACGGGCCTCAGATTCCATCATAAGATCAGGTGGGTTATTATGACATAGCTATGCAGTTCATTTTACGGCGAGTGTAAAGGACAAAGCTATAGATGCTACATAGCTCTGTCCCTTTCTCTGAGCGTAAACAGAACTGCATAGCTATGTCATAATAACCCCCCCAGGGCCTCTATTTTAGGCGGTAAAAATAATATTGTCTTTAGCCGCCATTACTGTTAAGTAAATAAGAGCCATTTAAAACTTTGACAATACGATAATAGGTCAAAGAAAATATTATAGTTTTTACAGTTTAGACAGCCATATTGCATAATCATCGATGTTATAATGTCACAGTCCACAAGATGTTAAGTTGAATCTGAGACCTGTAGACATTTGCATTGTTAAGACAACAATCCTACGACTGCAAATGCGTTACCAACCCTAAAGAATTAAGATGGAATGCCTCTACGCTATAATTTCATCGGTTGTCTTCCATCCGCAGGTCCCCACAAGTCTTACAGGGATAGATGGAAATCTAGACGAAGCTTGAATTTTTTTATTTCTTATTTATTTTAGAAAAACCTGCCATAGATAAAAGAACTCACCAATAATCAAAGAGGTATCAAACGGCACGGAGAAATTGCTAAGATGCGTGCACTCATCCATAACACCGCGCATGAACTGCAACGCCTCTCTGTCGCGCCAGTGCACTTTGCTCCAATCTATCTTCTTCCCGCTTTTACTCTTCCCAAATGACAAGTACGCCCACAGGTCCGACGTCATCTCCGATACGTTCCACGACTTGCCCTTGATCAACTTGGCCTCTGCTTTCTCAATTTCCGCTGGTACCTTTATTACTTTTGCTGCGGCTCTTGAGATTCCATTTTCGTGTGGCTCTTCTCTGCTGAGCGTCTCTGATTTTGCCAACGGTTGGTGCATGTTGATGTTAGCTGAAATAAAGTTTTAAATGTTGATTCTGAACGAAGGAAAAATGTTTAAACCAACCACTAAGAGCTAATTACAGGTTCTCATCGATAATTTCAATAATAATAAACAAATCAGCAATCAAAGACAGTGTTTTCACTCAAATGGACCGAACGAACAGGTCTTTTCATCGGAAGTCAATCTCACACAAGTTGACCTATACCTGCCGCAAAACAAACTGGCGCACTGGTAATAAATGTGAATCGATTTTAACATCCGTACAAAAATATTATAATAATATAAATACTTTGTAAAAAAACGAAAAAACCACGGATTGCACGCGCACATCTCTAAACCTCGGGGTTTTATAACCCAGTGCACCAGTTTATTTTACGACAGGTATAGTCCCAAACTAAGCTCTGGGCTTGGACTCTATTTCAAAGTTGTTAAGATTCAAAAGTGACGAACCTTTTTTACCCTGACTATACTATGGGTACTAGTAACGATAAACGATAAACTTACTTATATAGAGAAATAACTACTAAAGTACATAGAAAACACACAAGACAGAAACAAATACATCTCATCCCACAAACCTGACCGGGAATCGAACCCGGTACTGCTAGCATTGGCCAATAACGATAATTAAATCCCACAGAAACTTTTGTCAAAACTTATAGACCACTTTCTTGGAAGACCGTATACTTTTTTTGAAAACCGCCCGTTGAGAATACGGAAACAATCTCGAAAAAATCTCGGCCCAGGTATGATTACTTTTGTAGTTGCATCGTATTGGTTATCATCAGGAAATATTTCTTTCAATACTGCCCTGTTAAGACACATGGCGGTTTCTCTGACAAAACTATTGTAGCTGAAGGAACCACATTACTAATGGCAAAGGATTGAATTTATAGGAAAGAATGAAAGGCAGTTGCATGCAGCTGAAATGAGAATGCTAAGAGGGATGTGTGGTGTTACTCGAATGGATAGAATAAGGAATGAGTATATAAGAGGAAGTCTGAAAGTGACACCGGTGACTGAAAAGTTGTGTGAAAATCGGTTGTCATGGTATGGGCATTGAGTATGAATGTAGATTATATATAAATATAGATTATAAAAAAAAATCTATTTAATTCTTAATTTTACTTTGACATTTGGAGCCTGTTTACATCTCTGAAATTGTATTATTTATTTTAATCCGACATTTTGATTTATTTAATTATTATTACTACTGGGACCTGTACATCCCTGTGACATTTAAATTATGTAGCTTAAGTTTAGTATTGTAATAAGTGATTTATTTAAAAAAAATGGCTTACTGTTGAGTTTCTTGCGGCGCTTCTTCTCAACAGTGGTCTCTTTGGAAGCGCTGGTAGACTCAGACTTGTAAAAGTGCCTACAGGGCCTACTTACAGAATAAATGATTGGAATTTTGAATTTGAAAATTTGATGGCTATAAAAGTAGGGGAAGACCAAAGAAACGAGGGATGGACTGTGTAAATGCCTAGAAAGAGAGTGACTACCGAGATGACAACTAATAGAGAAGTATGAAAGAAAAAAAACCATGTTGCGCCGACCCCAAATAAGTTGGGACAAGGGCAGTAGAATGATATTGAATTTGAGAGATCGCCTTTTGTTTTAAGAGGGCAGAATAGTTGTATAAGAACAAAAAGGATCCTAGACATCTCTCCTAACCAAATGACCAGACTCACCAAGTTTACATTTCAGCAATATCTCCTTCACACTATCCTTACTCAGCTTATTAATGTCCTCAATATCTTGCTGTGTGAGCTCAAACTTGTCGTTCGATATCAGCTTATCATAAAGCTCCTGACTAATCTTATCTTCATCCAGCAGCTTCTCTAGTTCTTCCAGGAAATTTCCAGTTTCAACTCCAATTTTCTTTTTCGACGCGCTCGTACATTGAATGCCTCGTGTAACGTCTACTATATCAGGATTTAATTCATTGTTTTCTTTGTAAGTTATATCTAAGTTTGTTTGTGTGGTTTTCATTGGGTCTTTCGGATCCGCTTTGACCTCGTGAGAGTAGGTTTGAGCAAATTTCTTTCCTGCTAGGAACGCCTCGTCGACGATGGTGACCATTTTGGACAGTTTCTCTCGGTATTGACCGTCGGACAAGTACTGGTCCTCCAGGAGATCCCAATTTATTGACTGGGACATGACACCCTGGAATATGTTTCATATTGTTTGGTGCGGGCCTAGTGTGGCTACGTCTATATCGCGTGTCAAATGTGGATAAAGCGTCCATCACTCTCGTACTTATTTGCGTGTCAGAACTCAGAAGGTGACGTTTGCCTTATCCAAACTATCACGCGATAAACGCAGCCATGTGAAGGCCCCTGAATTGCTTATGAAGTTGGTTTAGTTTCTAAAATTAAATACACAGGCTTTTCAACACATTGTTCCTTTAATATTAAGATAATGATTATGAAAAAAAAACTATGGCGGAAATGAGATAGCCTTCTATTATTACCTTCCGTATTAAGTACCTTTCTTTTTTTATTAAACCATATTAGTTTTGACATTGTTATCGAAACAGTGACAATACGATAACATATCAAAAGCGATATGTTTTACCGGGTAGAATAGAGCCATGACAGGATTGAGACATTTTTATGTGTCAACTAATAAATTTATAGTGACCTAGAAAATATAGATAAATAGATAGAAGGAAAGATAGAGGGAAAGAGAGGCAGAGGAATACCAAGAAGAAATTACTTTGAGCAGATGAAAGAGAAGGTTAAGGTTGGGTCGTACCAGGAAGTCAAGCAGTTGAAGGAGGACCGGAGCAGTTGGGGATTACTCTACCGACAAGAGCGTGGCTCTTAAATAAAGATAGAGAGAGAGAGAATATAACTACTAGACTAGAAAATGTATCAGTTACCTGGAGAAAAACTGCGGAGGCTGTTGACCAGGACAGGCACGGTACCAGCACCAAGGGTTTGGGCCAGTTCGTTGCTGCAAGAGACGCCATCTGCAAAAAAACCGTCGTAAGGAGGTTCAATATGTGGTAGGACTTTTTATAGATGACGGCTTGATAGAACATTATAGATGAAAATATAGAAGGGAAGTGAAGGAGGGATATAATTAGTTACATGAGTCAAATTAAATTTTCCGGGATCAAAAGTAATATGTCCTATTCCAAGACCTAACCTATAATGTGTCCCTGTTTCATCCCGATCCAAACAATGGTTGATTGAGTAACAAACATCCAAACTTTCTCATTTATAATATTAGTAACATAGTTTAAAATAACTAAACAAACTAGTATCATGTTCATATTGTTTCTTGCGGCGCTTCTTCTCCGCAATGACGGTCTTGTCCGAAGCGTATTTGAATTTGAATTGTCTTGACTGAAAATTGATTCCAACAGGTTATACAACTGTGCCAAATTTCAAGTTGATAGCTTCTGTAGCTGAGAAAAACGCTAGCTTTGGCGCTCGAAATGTTAAAATATAATGGATGCTCACATGTCCGCCCATGGAGAGGCCGGTGACGCCGAGCGGGCCGAGCCCGTTGCGCTCGCACCAGTGGAACAGCACCAGCGCCTCGAGGATCAGGCAGCCGCCCATCACGAAGATATCCGACACGTTGTGCAGCGACGAGCGACTGTACCAAACATGGACCAAAAGTTCTATACAGACCTAGGAATATACGGGGCAAAACTAAATGACAGCTAGGGATTGCCTATATCAATGCTTTTCCCATATACTAGTGATCGCTCCAAGTTTTGATTGTAAACATAGTTTATTTTTTAAAGTATGCAAATTAAGCAAAATAGCAACATAATTCTGGTCATTCTTTATTTTAAGAGGATTTACAACCTTCACTCATCATCGTCATATTGTTTTTACTCCTAACAAATTCTAGTCGTTTATTTTAACAATTGTAAATCATTCTGAAATTCACAATACGGAAAAAATATATGATGATGATGAGTGAAGGTTAAAAAATATTTTTATTATAAAGAATAACCAGAATTATTTTGCTATTTTGTTTCATTGCATACTTTCAATCAAATTTTATTTTTACAAACAAAACTTGGATCACTAATATATGGGAAAAGCATCGATAATTGAGTTTATCGATACAGGCAATCCCTAGCTGTCATTTAATTTTGCCCCGAATATTCCTAGGTCTGGTTCTATAGCTGCTTTCATAGAAAGCCATTAAGGTACACGTCCGAGTGCGCGTCGCTGTACTAGTAGTTCCTCCCATACTTTGAATTGCAATTCACAAAACAAGATTAACATTACTTTTGTCACCACCTCATTTTAGCGATGAGAAATGTTTGTGGCTTTGATACATGATTTCACACGACATTTTTTAACTAAAGAAAAGGACTGCCTGCAAAAGACCCTGACATTTACTCATACAATCCAATTGACTAAAATTTATTTTCATTTTGAAAAATATCCATATGTTTACCATATAAAACAAATTCCATTTAACAAAAGTAAAGGTCTCATCTCCCCAATCACATGAAAATGTTTTGTGTATAATGTATAAATGAACATAATATCGCGACGCAAATTAATATTTTCTGTTGACATGTCGAGCACTCGGACGTTTACCTTATATTAAAGTAACAAGCTGTGTATACACGGTGATTTTTTTTTGGGGATCAGGAACCAATTTTTCTAATTCAGTTATTAATGGCGATCACGTTTATGTCACAGTTACATGAAACAAAACTTTTTTTTAATGTAAAAAATATATTTTGAAACTAACTTTTAATTGAAATGAATTGTCACCCTACTAATTGTTTAGTCTATGAGTTAACAACACTTACGCGGACTTGCGCGGACCAGAGTTAGCCCTTAACCCAGAGTTAAGCGTCTACTTTTGTTTTGCCGCCTAACCTCGGGTTAAGACGCTAACTCTGGTCCACGCAAGTGGGCCTTAGGGCCACTTGCACGCAGAATTTAACCCTGGGTTAAGGCACTAACTCGAGTTAAAATGACATTTGTTGTATGAATCTGACGTTTACTAACCCGAGTTAGGGTCTTAACCCAGGGTTAAATTTTTCGTGCAAGTGGCCTTTAACTGATAAGTTCATTGGCGTAATATCTGTCACCCGCCAAAGAGATGGCACTTGACGTATCTACTTCACTTCAATAATGAATGTAGGATGTCCATGTATTAACTTAAATAAATTAAACAGTGAGTTAATTGTTTGAGACATCAACCATTAAATTCCATTTTTGTTGCGCATGTAGGGTTCCGTACCACTACATTATTTAACGTATTAAAAAAAAAACTAATTATTAGATCTCGTTCAAACCAATTTTCGGTGGAAGTTTGCATGGTAATGTATATCATATATTATTTTTACATTTATCATTCCCTTATTTTAGAAGTTACGGGGGCGGGGACACACATTTTTCCACTTTGGAAGCGTCTCTCGCGCAAATTATTCAGTTTAGAAAAAAATTATATTAGAAACTTCAATATCATTTTTGAAGACCTATCCATAGATACCCCACACGTATGGGTTTGATCAAAAAAAAAATTGAGTTTCAGTTCTAAGTATGGGGAACCCCAAAAAATTATTGTTTTTTTTCTATTTTTGTATGAAAATCTTAAAGCGGTTCACCGAATACATCTACTTACTTACAAAGTTTCCACAGTATAGTTACGGAAAAAAGTGGCTGTGACATACGGACAGACAGACGGACGGACGGACAGACATGACGAATCCATAAGGGTTCCGTTTTTTGCCATTCGGCTACGGAACCCTAAAAATCACCGTGTATAGAAATTTTAAATGTTGCTAATTGTCACTTGATTTTGGAACAGGTGGAGTAAAAAATGATGTCTTACACTTGGTCGGTGGGCTTGCGCATGCCGTAGAAGGGATTCTCGAGTATGATGCCGCCGATGCCGGCCTCCTTGATGAGGGGCTTCACCATGAGGTTGCGCCGCCGCCAGAAGAACTGGAACAGATACACCACTCGTTTTGACTCGTGGTACAGATTCAAAATTCTAACCTAAAAATAACATAATGCGACTGTCAACTGCTATTTTGCGTGCTCTAGACACCAGGGGTTTTGAAACCGAAGTGTGTTACGTTAAGCCACCTTATTTTTTTTTTTCAAGTTGATATTTACAACTAAATATTCTGTGAATATTTCAAGCGGAAAAAAAACATGTTTGCTGTATGAGAGCCCCACTTAAATAACTGTTTTATTCTCTTTTTAGTGTTTGTAATTATAGCGACAACATAAATACATCTTCTGTGAAATTTTCAACTGTCTAGCCTATCACGGTTCATGAGATACAGCCTGGTGACAGACAGACGGACAGACAGACGGACAGTGGAGTCTTAGTAATAAGGTTCCGTTATTACCCTTTAGTACGGAGCCCTAAAAATAATGTAAGTTAATACTTTTGGTGAAAAATAGCAAACAAAGTTAGGAAGACCGGTTAACCCGGCTGCCTGTCAACTGTCATCGATAGTTTATTTTTACATACATACATAAACTCACGCCTTCATTCCCGGAATGGGGTAGGCAGAGCTACAGAACTAACAAACCTAAAAAAAACTTGATAATCTTTCACCACATTTTGCACAACAAGGCTAAGGTCTTTACCAGTATATTAGTGACAGGTTGCAAGCCCATCGTCTAACAGTTATAGATGAATTAGCGAGAGCGCGGAATTACATATTTAGTGGTATCGTATGTGTATAGGCAAGAGAAAGAGAGAGAGTAAGTAAAAATAAAAATAAATAAATATCTGGGGACTATGTCACACCAATTGACCTAGTTCCAAACTAAGCTCTAGGCTTGTACTATGGGTACTAGACAACGATATAAATACTTATATAGAGCAATATATACTTAAATACATAGAAAACATCCATGACTCAGGAACAAATATTTGCGCTCATCACACAAATATCTGCCCTTACCGGGATTTGAACCCAGGAGCGCTAGCTTCGTAGGCAGGGTCACTACCAACTAGGCTATCGCGTCGTCAAGTATTTCTCTCTCTTTCTCTTGCCTATAAACACACAATACCACTACATATGCAATTCCACGCTCTCGCTGATTCATCTATACAAGCCTTTATTCCCTTAGTCGTCTCTTACAACATTCACGGGAAGCCATGGAGTGGCACTTTTCTGTCCCGGCAACCACACGGAACTAAAGTTTATTTTTAACCACACCAAATTAGATTATTGATGGCGCATGCTGTTTCCAATCGATATTGTTATTCGACACTAATACCCCGCCTATGAGTAGGCACGTGGCCCAATGCCAGTGGTCTAGCGTAGATATTGACTATACAATGTAACGGTATCATACCGTATGCGACAAAGCGTGTTATCATTATTACGACAGATTCACTTATCTCACTATATTATAAATGCGAACATTTATGAGTGAGTTAGTATTTATCTCCTCCACTCTAAAACGGCGGGACGGATTTTGATAAATCGAAATCGAAATGAAAGGGATGAAGCTGACGTACATACATACATACATACATACATAAACTCACGCCTTTATTCCCAGAGTGGGGTAGGCAGAGCTACAGAATTACCAACAACTCAAAACTTGTTAATAATTCTGTAACCACATTTTGCACAATTAGGCTAAGATGTTTACCAGCGTGTTAGTGACAGGTTGCAAGCCCATCGCCTAACAGTAGGTACTACACAGCCTTTATTCCCTTAGTCGTCTCTCCACGGGAGGACATGGAGTGGCACTATTCTTACCCGGCAACCACGCACACATCACACGTAATATCTTTAAAATACTACAAGTATTTGGGTCAGTTAACTTTTTATATCATTGATCGTGACGTCTTCTGCGGGCCTATTATGCTCATATTTATCTTGTCGATAAAACATCTGTCACTTTCTGACCATTCTGTAAGTGCAAGAGTGCTTTATCCACCGCCATAAAGGCGACTATAATACGTCCCAGAGTCACTCTTTTATACGACCAGTAGTAGTGAACTAGTGACTATTACGAATTCTCGAAGATACTCTATCAAAGGTGACTCTTGGCTTAAAGGATAAAATAACATAACAAAAGTTGATCTACCCATGTAACACATACATACATACCGCCTGTCCCAATGGGTTAGGCAGAGATGGAACGCCAGGTGCACAGGTCAAAACATACAACCTTCGCTTCCGCTGAATCCATATGTACAGTCAAAGATTTAAATTTGTGACCCACCTTAGGTCCAAAGTCAATCTGACATTCTACAACAATAAGGTTGAATTTCATATTAGTTACAAATGACTTGGCATTTCTAATGACATTGAAGACTTCAAGCATGTTTTTTGAAATGGATCACAAATTAACGACACTAAAAAGGCACCGTAATTTTTTTCATCATATTATGTTTACAACGAAAATATTTCTCTCCCGACCTTTGAGCATAGCTGGAGATCATAGCAGCTGATTGCGCAAGACCACGAGTATGACGTGGCAAGCATCGGTCCACGAAGACGCAACAAAACATATTATTAATATCTAGAAGTGTTCGTTTACGTTCATGCTTTCGTCACACAAATGGCCGCCGTACGAGTTTCAGAATAAGTATGCGTCAGTCGTGGTTTCTTCAACGATACCTAAATTATAAAATTCTTCCTAGCATAAGGGGATGGATGAAAAAAGATTGACGAAACAGATATACAGATCGAAAGAGAGTGGACGGGTCGGAAGGGGCTGCTCTAGGCGTACTTTTTCGAGTCAAACCGGAGAAATACTGGAAAAGGGCCGAATCTTAAGTACCCGAAACCGACGTGCGTACATGACTCGATGTATGAATGTGGAAGAAGCGAAAGAAATTGGTCAGGATCGTAGCAAGTGGAAAGAAGTGGTCTTTACCTACCCCTCTGGGAAACAGGCGTGATTTAATGTATGTATGTATGTCTTTCTAGCCATATAAGGCGTATCAGTTATTTACTAACGTACGATCGTCAATATTTGTTTTTTGAATCACGGGTGATCAATATACTTGTCAGTAGTTCAAGTGTGATAGCGATAGCCATCCAAACGCCGGTAAAAAAAAACTAGCCCTAGCCAAGATGCAAGCGCTACAAACATTTCCGTTTTCTATCGATTCGAAATGAATGAAGGTTTACGTAATCTGCCATCAGATTACGCCAATTTTTGACGATTTTCGAAAAGTGCTTAGGTAGGTATTTTGCGTAACGCATCTTAGCTAGGCCCTCTGTACCTTGGTGCAAAAATGCCGGTAACACACTGTATATAGAAAATGGCGACTAATTTTGGTCCTAGTTGAAGTTAGTTTACGAGAAATAACCATAATAGCGAGATCTAATTAATAACAAATAATACAAATCAGGGGACCATGTCACATAAATTGACCTTGTCCCAAACCAGGAAATACATAGAGAACATCCAAGACTCAGGAACAAATACCCGCGCTCATCACACAATTATCTGCCCCTACCGATTTTGAACCTGGGACCGCCAGCTTCAGAGGCGGGGTCATACCAACCAGGCTAACTGTCGTCAGCATTAGAATACATAAGTATATGTTTGAACATATATTTATATTTTAAATTGGACCCTAATATGAAAGTCAACTCCAATTCAAACCTGTAATCTCTGAATTTAAAGCGTCGGAAAAAATGGGGTGCTGTTCGAGTGTTAATTGATAACATGATCCCATTTTTAGGGCTCTGTGGGGTTATTCATTTTACGCGGAGAGAAAAGGACAGAGTTATGTAACTGCTATACACTGAAAAAAAAATATGATCGCATAAATCAAAAACTTGATAAAGACAACAAAGTAACTTAATGTATAGGGAGCAGATTAAGTGAGATAATTGCAGCAAACAAGTGGAAATTATTGAAAAAGGTAACAAAGTTACTTTGTAAATCCAGCCATGATTTTATTGTAGAAAACATGTTCTTTAACCAATATCATCAAGAGATCTTTAATACATGCCATCAACATCTTAGCAGACACAATTAAAGAAAGTGTTTGATGAAATCAAGTTAAATAGTTATTTCAATCAATGTATGTTATACCCAGTATCAGACTACTTAAAGTATATTATTAAAGCCCATTAATTGATGCCATTAACATCTTAATGGATTCAATCAAGTAGCATTTTTGTTGCAAATAACTAAAATAATTGATTGAATCATGTTGCTTTAAGTGTTATGTTAAGTTGGTTTATAGGGTTAATTAAGTAATATATTGGTTTAATAAACGAACTTTGATAAGATTTATCAATCATTTGTATCATGTATTCATGGAATCAGTTTGATTTTATCAAGTCTCCTTTATGAAATATATCTAGTCCAGGATTATATTAATCAAAGCACTTTATTAATTTTAAGCTCTTTATTAAAATTAATTTCTTCTATTAATGTGTACGTTATTGTTTTTGGTGGTGATGTCTGTGATGAGGATGTTGCTTCTGTCTCTACACCATCAAGCGCCAAAACTTGTATGTCCTAAAACAGATAAAAAATATTATTTTTGCTACTTTTATAAATAATATTCTATGAGATGTGGGCTGAGGCGCACGGACATTTGCAATCAACAACTGTTTCTGACGATATACAGGTGACAGGATATTCGATAAAATACTATTAATGGGGCATACTAGAGTTCATTTCGAGGAATTTAGGTCATCTAGGAGTCTAGACGAAAATTATGGGTTTCCGAGATATTTAAGCTGTAGTCGAAACAAGCCTTAGCAAACCTGCTTACAGTTTCATCAGGCACTCCCAAATTACACCTATAATATAAACTATAGGTACGCTTACATTAGAATCTCATAGGTACCTAGGGCTTGAATTTCTAGAAACCATTTTTGAACATTTTTTGAAAGCCGGTTCCTTCCTGCGCACGAGTAGAACCTAGATAACCTAACATTACTCTTTAACGTAGGTAAGTACTCGACTTACATGCAAAAGCATCAATTTCAGAGCCTTACATACATACATAAGCTCACGCCTTTATTCCCAGAGTGGGTTAGGCAGAGCTACAGAATTACTAACAGCTCTAAAAACTTGTTAATAATTCTGTAACCACATTTTCCACATTTTTTCAGAGCCTTTTGGACTTTTATTCATTGTAGGTCACGATTTTGGCGTAAATATACACGTATAGTATGATAAAGTGTAAGTACTCACTCACCCTTAAATATAGGCACCAGCTCTGGAAGACCCCACGCATTTAATAGATCTTCGACTTCCTCCATTTATGTACTTAGCTTAGCACAGCCACACTTCCTCCATATAATTGTCCATATAACTCACTAAAACTCACTGTTCAATCAAAAGCAAAACCAAATAACCAAATTCGCAGTTCGCACCAAGTAAAAAGAGGACGTCATCACCCAACCTAAGCCCAATTTGAAAAGAAACCGTCTAGAACATTCGATTACCGGTTGTAAGGTGGGAGAAGTTATTTTTGCAAGTGGCCTAAAGAAGAACTAAAATTTACCATATAGATTAGTGGACGGTGGCGCCATATGCACAAAACTAGATTAGTGGATTGTTGTTATGTTTGCGTGCATGAAGTCGACATGATTGTTTTAATCAAGTACATTGTTTAATATTAATAAGTGCAAGCTTAATCGTAATAAGTTGATTATTAGATATAATCTTTTTCCTGTTTAATTTAATCAATTGCTTTTAATTTAATTAATGATTTAACAGGATTCGTGTGATTAAGTTCAATGATACTATTAATAAACTATACTTAATAAATTCAAACAATTTCATAAATCCATGAGTCAAGTCAATAATTAAATTAAAATTTAATCAAGACGCTGATCAAATATAACATGGTTACTTTATTAAACCTTCGATCAAATGAACTTTGTTGTAGGTACAAAGTATAGTTTATGAATTTGATTAATTAAATAATGAATACAATTATATTTTTCCTAATCAAGCAAAAAGTGGACTTGATTGATCCACTTTTTTTTCAGTGTAGCTCCATCATTTACGCTCACCGTCAAGTAAACTGCATAGCCATGTCATAATAACCCCCCTGTACTCGAACCCCTATAAAAAGACTTTGTTTTACGTGTCTGACTATCAAGACTCTTTATCTCTAAAGATGGCTGAAGCTATCATGGTGAATAAAAATCGATGTCGGTATGTTCCCCATGGACTCTAAAACAACTGGACCGATTTTGACGAAATGTTCAGGCAATCTTCAGATTAGTGATCCTGTGAAGTGTCGAAGTAAGATCGGTATAAAAAAAAACCCGCAAGCGACGCGCCGGGCACTTCAATCTTTCTGACATTTTAATAAAAGTTGCTGATTTTACCTGCAAGTCAACATCTATAAAATTTAGTAAATTAAAAGATCACGTGTATTCTCTGAAGCAGCGAGGCAACAGCTAAATTTGCCTACACGAACACCTCAGGACATATTTACTGATTCAAATTTATCATCGGTAGTCAACAACATAATATGAATGCATAAACAAGCATCATAATAATACGTAGGGTTGTTCGGCGGTATAATGCCACACTGAAATTGTGCAGTGAAATTAGACGGCTTAAGTCTTAATCTGTTTTTTGGAGAGAAAAAAAAGTCTGCGACTCGCGTGTCAGTTTGAAAAAAAATTACAATCTGTGCGATGATTTTTCGAGTCCAACCTTGATGAAAATGACCTCTTAGAGGGACACCACACGAGCGTTGCCTGTGCGTTGCATCGCTTGTTCTGCATATACATTAGAACGACATGCCACACGATGCGTTGAAAACCCTCGCACCGCATGCGCCGCATGTTGAAATCACAGCGTTGCGAAGACGAAACGCTCGCGTGGCATCGCTCAAAAACTAACTGGACTGTCCGGCTCTCCTATTTTTAACTAACTCCAAAAAATGGAGGAGGACGTTTTTTTAAAGCAGAAATTCCACTGCGGTGCACGCTGCGCACGCACGCTACACACGTGGGCCACGTCAATCAATTGTTCTAGGCGTGTGTCACTAACAAGGACCGGAATTGTTCATAGTCATAGCAAAAATCTAACTGTCAGAGGGTTTGACCTAAGTGTTTTATCGACTATCGATAAATAAATGTCACTTAATGAGTCATTAACATCTTTCTTTGTAGGTAACTAAGAGAAGAATCTTTCGTTATCCATTTGTTAATCGTTTTTTTTTAGGATTAACCACCATTTTAGTAACACGGCACGTGAATTACTTATGACAATCAAGCGATGTAAATAACATAATATATGTGACGTGGGCACGATTTATTTTAATATGGAGATGCAAGTTGCTTATGAAAGAGGTCAAATGTTACAGAATAATCGTATAAGTCGATATGCGATAATATTCCGTAACATCGATAAGTGGAATTGTCGATAGATACCTAAAACAATTTGGTCATTCCCTCTGACAGTTTGAGTTTTGCTATGAAGAATTCCGGTCCTTGGTCACTAAGGAGTATCTACATACATTTTATTACTTAGCTTTATACCCACGCGTGCGTAAATCGTAAATCCTGGCAACCCTAATTACACGCGTCCCCTGAATACATGGCCGTGCGCCAAACCTGTCGGTCAACGCTTGTTTATTTGTTATTGACAAACAAATAAGCATCACACCTTGCGGCCTGGCCAAGTGGTTCGACTTCGAGCGGTAGCGGAACTTGGCGAGCGCAAAGCCCGTCAGCGTCGTCACTGTCACAGGGGCGTCGCGAACTTCTATGCTCACGTCACCGCCACCTTTTGCCGGGTAGACTACGCTACCCTCCTTAGAAAAAAGGGCGCATGTCTCATGGAACCGCGAATGTATAAGTGACCTTATTTTTTGAGACAGGGGGTTCAATTTGCTTCAACTGTCAAATTGCATAAGCGTCTTTTTTATTTAGATAGGCAGTACGGGTCTACTCACTAGCGAGCCGTATAGTCTGAACTTCTTCGACTCACCTGTAAACACAAAGGTCATTGTGTCTAAACAATCCTATTATCTGCTTTTGTTCTCGAAACGGCGAACAAGTTACTTTACGAAAAAGTTTAGAAGTGCATTGCATGAATGTTGAATTTTCAACCTTATTACTTGTTGAGTAGCAGTAGGTTACCTATTTGCTTACGCAACATTAGTAAATTTGCAATAAATAATACCATAATGTGTCCCACTACCTGATAAAGGACAGATAGTTTTTTTTTTTGCTATTTCGCTTGCTCTAACGCATTGAGTTTAGATGTAAGGAAAAAAATTTGCTACTTAATTATTGTGTTTTTTACGCAAATTTTGGCACTAGTCAATATATAAAATGTTTTGTAGTTTTAATATTATATTGCTATGTATAACAAATTTACTAATGTTGCGTAAGCAAATAGGTACCCTATGTTTTTATATCCTAACCTAAATGTTGATTACTAGTATATTTGTTGATTACTATGAATAATAAATATAAACATTTTACTTAATATCATTCGACATGTTTTATTTCATTCCGAAATACTGTAGTGTTGAATACGCTACGGTCCTTTTAGGGCATTTTAAACCTACTCAACAAGTAATACGGTTGAAAATTCAACATTCATGCAATGCACTTCTAAACTTTTTCGTAAAGTAACTTGTTCGCCGTTTCGAGAACAAAAGCAGATAATAGGATTGTTTAGACACAATGACCATTGTGTTTACAGGTGAGTCGAAGAGGGCCAGTTGAAAAAGTTCAGAATATTGGGAGAGTGCAAAGCGGGTGGAGGGGGTAGCCTAAACGATCACGGCGCTCGCTACGGCTAAAATTGACATTTTTGCCGCTGACTTGAACTGTCAAATCCATATTGCAGTAAACATTTTCTAATCGTTTTTGAGATAAAAATATGGTCCTGGTAAGATGTGTTGTTGTTATTGTGTAATATAGTAAAATAACACAAGATTTCATTAATATTTTTCACAATATTTACTTACTTCTTGTTTGATAATATTGTCCATAATGGCCGCCTGTCACGTGGCGCTGTCGTCGCGCTCGGTCCCAATACTTAACTGTTACGGTTACAGTTACAACTCTCTAGTGAGTATCCGGCTCTTTTTTAAATGAAATGGTATTAAGAACAAAAAAAATAAAAATTGGTCTTTCCAAGGATTTTATAATCGGGATTGTATTAACCGGGATTTTAATAAGTCAACAATTAATGCGTTTTAATATCGGATAGAAATGGCAAACAAGCACACAGGCCACCTAATGATAAGTATGGGAAGAGATCCATAGACATGCGTTCTAAAGACTGCCAATGCGTTGTCAAATCTAGAATTAAGATGGATTGCCTAAAATAGTCTGTAGTTTTAGGCATTAAAAAAAATGTAAACAAAACAACCACGTGATATAGTTCGTCACCCAATAGAAGCAGAACACGTACGTCATAGTTCGATACAACAGTTTTAATTGGCTATTTAACAATGTCACATGGTTTGGAATGTTTACATTTTTTTAAATACCTAAAAGTATAGACTATAGTAATTTCACTGGTTGTATTATTTCCACATCAGAACACAACAATGCGGACACAGCTGCTCGGCAGTAGGATAAAGGATAAGATAGTGGTATTTATCCGGACGAACCCTGCACTATACAACATACCAATTTAATGCCTTATTATGTAGTAAAAAAATTACAACCTAGCAATGCTTCTTTATTACCTAAAATAACAATTTTGTCATAAAAAAACAAACCATGAGGTAAAAGTCAGGGAAATAGTGTGCAAAATGTGATCTCTAGTTGCTTTACTCACGAGAAAACTGCCATTTCAGCCAAAAATTATACTTTTTGCGGTTATAAAATTGTTTACTAGATAACACAAGTCAATTGGTATGGAGTATAGGTCCTACTAATGTTGTAATGTTTGAACATTGTTTATTGGACAAATGTTAGTAATTTATAGATAAGGTACACTTACGTGATCACCAGTTCCAGCGAGATGCAAGCACATGGGTTTGACTCCTTTCTCTCGCCAGTGGCGAGGCAAGAGCACTTGGAAGTGGGCCTTCCGAGCCACCTCTGGCACAATCCCTGGCAAATACTCCTGCATCGGTGACACGAAATATCCTTCCAGGAGTGTGCAGTCTGACATCTTTTGCTCCTATGATTTTTAAACAAATAAGTAATTTGAGGTAGGTACTTGTTGTGTAGTTAAACATTGTGAACGTAAGTATTCTAGGTACTTGGGTCACTTTTAGAATGAATGTCCTTTGAGATGCAAACATTGTTATTTGTGTTATTAATAAATATAGCATTATAGCGCAATAAGATCTTGAAAGAAGCTTAAAGTTTGTACTTCCTTCTCACTCCCATACATGAAGATCTAGGATCGAACAAGAAGACTTATTTAAAGCTGCTGTACACTACTGCCATTCTCTTAATAGTGATCGGCAATCTTCTTTTTTTTCTATGACACACATTACGAATATACTGTCAGTGCAGGCCTAATAGCGATAGCTAGTTCAACACTATTAAGAAGCTGGGAGAACTGTAAAGTATTTTTAAGCAAACCACGCTGCTCAAACTTTAAAGTATGGTCAGCCTTATGAGTAGCTTTCTTTTCGTAAAGGTGCTAAGGTGACGGAACCAGTAATGGACAAGGCACCAATAATGGACACTTGATTCTTATTTTACAGAAGATAAGAGTTATTCATTTGTTTTGCAACAATCAATTTAGGACCGTATGAAATTTGGATTAAGAGTGAAGTGTCCATTACTGGTGCCTGTCAGCTAAAAGTGTCCATCATTGGTGCCGTCACCCTACAATGCCACAGACACACACACCCATATGCAGATACACAGACATACACATACACAGACACACCAACAGATACGTCATAAGAAAAATTACCACACCCTTCTTTTTTACAGAGGGTTAAAAACACAAGTCACAGTTAAATTATAAAAACAATACATCATTTAAAATTAAAACCAAGTAATGATTAACAATAACTTACTTTTAACCTATTATTAAGCTCTGAATCGAAAACTTTAAGAGGTTGTTTTTTTTATCTCAGTAGTGTAAACACTGGGTTACTTACTAGTCAAAAATGTTTTTAGGTTAGCATAAATAAATAATAATAATGAACAAATAATATTGTAAAGGTACCTTTGTGATAGTAACTGGGTAATCTCTGTCGATAAGCTTGAAGCACTTGTCCCGGTTCGACACTACTTTTCTAAACTCGAATAACCTTTGGGAGCGCAAAATATAGTTCGATTATATAAAATATGTAAACATGATTTGGTAATAAAAATAAATATACAAATCATTAATGTATATAACACTGGCTAATAGTTTAAAACACAAGTAATTTGCTTTTACCTTTTCAAATTTTCAGGTTTACCCCATCCTTTTGTGAAAAATTTCGTGATAAGAAAACTTCGGTAGACAGCGTCTAACCTGCTTGCAGACATTTTGGTGATTCTGGGGGTTGGTGGAATTGCTTTAAGATAATACTTGATAATATTTTGATGTTTTTCAATCCGTGCATGGCCCGGAGTCAACACATTTTGATTAGGTAAAGAAAGTGAGAGTTGTCAACAAAATAAATATTTTTTCAGCGCGGTCAGCTGTTCTGTCACATGGATGCGTTTCGTTACATCTTTGCGTTTGGGTAACTTTAAAATAAAAAGATTAGGAAGTAAAATATGTATTATATTTAATAAATATAATTGATATTAATTGCTAAACCACCCGAAATTATACTTTTTATTTCTAGTCTTCATACTAGGTTGAAAGTTAGTAAATGAGTTATAAAAATGTAATAATTAATAGATTCAGAAATGCGACTTTGCCTTTGTATACAGAAGGAGCGTATAGTGAATACGTATTTTGTTAAAAGTTTAAAACTAGCTTCAGCTGTTAAGTAAAAACACGTACTTGTACTTACTTACTGTAAGCTTGTACAGTCAACCAATTTGATTATTATTTTCAACTTAATGTATCAATGAAATCGTAAGGTCCTGGGTTCAAGCCTCAGCGGGTGCTATGTATAGTTTAAACTTTTTCAACTGAGCTTATCCACTTAAGAATACAAAGCCATTGTGTAGTTAACGACAAATTAGGACAACGAGCTCGCAGTTAAAGCAGATAATAACTGCCTTTGAACGTTAACATACATTATCGACTCTATTTTCTCTATAAATGACTACAAAATACAATAAAAGTTGTATAGATACTTACAATGACCATTTTGTTTACAGGTAAGTAAGTGGTAGAGCTCAGTTCAAAAAGTTTAAACTAGGTATACCAATATGTGTTTGTCAATCATAAGTACATTAGGTAGTACCCGATGTTCTTAAGGCGGAGGAAAACATCGTGAGACAATTTGGAAATTCAAATAGCGCATGTAAGAACTAAGAAGGATAATTTTGTATTAGACTCTGACCAGCGAGTGGTGACACAAGCACTTTTTCTAATTCTTCACATGGCAACAATTTTACCTACGAAACAAGCTGTCACATTATGCGTACCTATCCAGTTGTTATGCATTTCGTGTTACCAGGTAGTGATATTTTAAATTTGCCCCCATTTTGTTGTGTCACCACTCACTGGTCAGACTCTAAGACTTAGGCCGAGCAAACGCCGAGCGTCCAGTGGCGCCCTCATTACTATTATTGTGTTTTCTAATTAACTTAAGAATTTCTTTAGAATCAGACGATACGTTTTTGTAGCGCAAGTAAAAACACAATTTATGGGATACGTAACAAAGTTTAATAACAACTACCCTTTGAGTAGTCAGCTTAACGGGAAAAGGTGGCCACTTTTTTCTGTTAAGTTGATAACTCGAAGTTGAATTGTTATTAAACTATGTGATATACCCTATAAGTTGTGTTCTAATTTTTAGTACAAAAAACGACCGACCAATTTCAAGAAAATACTTTAGTTTATTAGAAAACACAATAATAGTAATGAGGGCGCCACTGTACATCCGGCGTACGCTCGGCGCAGTCTAAATGATAATGTAGGGTGAGCCGGTAAAGGGCGGGTAAGTAGGGGGAGATGTGTATAATATGATCCCTGGAGGTAAAATGATTCCCCATCGTAAGTGAGTGACTGTTAATAAGTGACATATTACCAGGCATAAGAGCGAGTTGGATACTTATAATAAATTCAAAAGATTAGGCAACGTATTTTTTTGGATAGTTTTTTTTTGTTTTATATCTGCCTACATTAATTTCTTTATCGTGTAGGGTGAACGCCCCAGTAATAGAACACTCAAGGTTTTTTAAACTTTGCAACTTACTTTTTTAAATGACTCACGGATACCTCAATGATCATAGAATATAAGAAGTGAATGAAAGCCATTAAATCCAGTTTTAGGTTTTATTGTGTTCAATCACCAGTATTATTTCCATTTTTCTAAAGATTTTCTCGTTCGTTAGTCCGCCCGTCCGTTGTTTTTGAAGGAATAACACCCCAGGGGTGTTATTCGCCGTCGTTGTTGAGAGAATCACTACCCTGAGTGGGTCCCTTACTGACACAACATACGGCAAAGATGAAAATATGTTATCCTTTCAATTCTTTTTTATTGTAAACCGTGTCGTTTTTGTGTCAATAAATTTACCGTTTTTCTTTCTTTCATTAATTTTTATATGACTTTTAACCTCGTGAGGCCCACATCATTTTTCGTTAGTTCGAAAAATAATCTTGTGTCAGTCAACTAAAGTCAAAAGTCACTTTGAGAAATGTCCTAAATTTAGTACCTACTTTAACTTTAGGCCTCACGAGGCATAGTTAGTGTGTTGGTTAAAAATTATATTATACTATAAAACTTGAATATAAACCATATGCTATTTACAACGCTGTGCTTAAATAGGATTATAGTGAACCGTATATTTACTGAATGCAAAAATACTTGATGGACCAGTAATTAACATACAGAAAGAAGGCTAGGAACGTTTGCAAATAAAAAAATACATATCTAGGTACCTAACTACCTTAATTATGTTTAAATTATTTACCATTTTAATGTCTGATATTAATACGTGTAGTAGACTTGTAACAAATGTTATCAAACCAATGTTTCAAATTCAGAAAACACTTCAAATTAGACGTGATAAACACAAGCTCTATACAGTTACACAATTACTGTGTAGGTATTACAGTATATTTGCCCATATCGGTAATCGAACCCAGGACAGCTAACTTCGTAAGCAGGGTACTTACCAACTTACCAACCAACTAGGCTAAATGCGCAACAGTTTATGACGTTTCAATCTCTTATTCTACGTGGCTTTGTTAATTCATCGGTTGGGTTGTTCACTGGGGCGCTTACCCTATTTATGGAAACTGCATAGATTTTTAGTTGTTTATCATGATTAGAAGGTCACCTTTAGACTGGTGCGTGTAACCGGTTTCGGTGCTACATCGGTTTTATTACCTAATAACAAAATTGGAAAGGTCATAATATTTTAAACCAAAGTCGAGCATAAGTATTAGGCCACTTGTAAGCCACTTGGTTTCCTAGCCAGCACTTGGTAAATTATAGTTTAGTTATCTTTATACATCTTTTGCTTTATATATCTGATGCTGTATACTGGCTAAGTAGGTATTTCTGCTTTAAACATGTTTTTGTAAAATAATTGCATGTAGGTTCCTAGTTTTTGTATTTATTTTGCCACTAATATTGTTCAATAGTAGGTACCTATATATATGGGTACATATATTATAATTATTTTTAATTAGGTATACTAGGCATTTATTCGTTTAGCGTATCGTCCGTCTGTCACACTCGGAGCTGGCTGAAAATCAGTGCTGCAGGTGTTTAACACCTCAGCATTATACTGAGCCAGTGTCCGATTCACTGCCGCGAAGACACACTAACTAGATACTTGTTTATTGCGGTTTTCTGATTTTACTTTTGTCTGTGTGTCTTGTGACTAATTGTATTTTTCTTTTTTTTTCTTTTTGACTTGTCCTATTGTCGACGATGAGCGGGAAGGGAGTCGAACCAGCGATCAAATATTAATACATGTGTCTCTTTTATGAACACGGGATCTATAAGTATATTTTATTCGTTTCTTGAGCAAGAAAATAGTCGATAGCTTATCGCTCCCCGTGGCTCCCGCGCAGGTGGTGCGACAAGTGCCTATCTACACTAATATTATAAAGAGGAAAGATTTGTATTTTTGTGAGTGTGTGTGTTTGTAATTAATAAGCTCAAAAACTAGTGTGCCGATTTCAAAAAATCTTTTACGATTGGAAAGCTACGTTCACCCTGAGTGACATAGGCTATGTTTTATTTCTCGCGTGGACGGAGTTGCGCGCAACAGCTATGATTTATATCTTCACGTTCGGAAATCCTTTGTAACTTAGGTACACCAAGGTACCGCCTAGCAACAGTGTTAGCATTGTTGTGTTCCGGGTTCCGGTGTAGGGGTAAGATAACCGGTGAAATTAATAGCATATAAATAAATAAAATAAATATAGACTAGGCCCGAAACTGGAAAACGCGTCTCTAAACGATGCAAGCGGCAAATCATGTAACAGTTGGGGTGACAACGTTAACAGAGGGTTTTGACCCTGCAGAATACGGATCTGCCTGTCGCCATTACGAAATTTGAACCGGAAGTATGCTATACCGGGTGTACAATCCAAATGGGTCAGTATGGTGAAGTCGGAAACTATGAGAGATAGCGAGATCTGTTCTTAGGAACCATGACGTCGATTTTAGATTTAATAATAATTACATTCAAACTTTTTTATTAACTCTCATACATAACCGGGAATCGAACCTGGTCAAAATGAATGTGTATAAATTCTGCAAGGCGCAAGAAGCACAACACTAATGGAATCTTGTAAATAATTGAAAGGAAAACCCAACAATAAGATAATTATTTTATTTCAGTAAATGTTCAAAACACATTGTACCGCGTGCATTTTCAATTAAGCAGCCTCATACGTTCGACCCATACATACTTACATACATAAGCTCACGCCTTTATTCCCAGAGTGGGGTAGGCAGAGCTACAGAATTACTAACAGCTCTAAAAACTTGTTAATAATTCTGTAACCACATTTTGCACAATTACAATTAGGCAAAGATATTTACCAGTGTATTAGTGTCAGGTTGCAAGCACATCGCCTAACAGTACTACACAGCCTTTATTCCCTTAGTCGTCTCTTACCTTACGACGTCCACGGGAGGACATGGAGTGGCACTATTCTTACCCGGCAACCACGCGGGGAAAATATACGTTCGACCCATCGTGCTGCTAAATTGAAAATGCACGCGCTACAATGAGTTTTGTTCGCACTGACGGGACTACTTAATCTCGCCGCTTGGATATCACTCGACAGTCCGCACGACCGGCGTTGTTTACAGAATCACTACCCTGAATTTGATCCAAATTTTGGGCCGTTAAACGTCTCCGTCTTGGCTGATAAATAAACCCATATCAGATGGCTAAATGACTTTTCATTTTCTTTAAAGGTAAACGGGGCATTTTTTTTAATTATGCTTTGTGAACGTCATACTAGTAAATGGAAAAAGCATCGATAATTGAGTTTATCGATATAGGAACTCCCTACCTGTTATAAAATATTGCCCCCCTGGATTCCTACGTCTGATTATTAATAATAATAATATATAATAGTATCTAACCTCGATTTCTCCATTAGGGACCGGTCATCTCGTCATCTACTTCGATCGACCTATTTAAAGGCATCAAAAACAATGTCCGCCCACGCCCAGCTCGATCCCGAACAGCAATGCGGAAGCGTCATGACACCATCAAGGTGATTGCGAATTTATAACAGCTGTTGTTCTCACGTCAAAATTGGCAATAATAGTGGTTGTAGGATATTGTTGAGGGTTTTCGATAGCTGTATCATTTTGCCCCGTAACCCTGACAACCAGAAGTATTCAATTACTTATAGCCACATGATAGCCACTCTTGCTCCGCTTGGGTAGCTAAACATCTCGTGTTATTAGCAGGGATCGGAAATTCGGATCGATATTTACCTAAAGTTGGCAAAATCCCGGAAAATGTTAAGCGAATATGGCGTCGGCTTCTTGAAATTATTATTTTAATAATATAATTCGGGGATTCTGGGATTCTACAAAACGTTTATTTTTATTAATTTTCATTTAGGATAAAACGTTCCGTCAATTTGCTCCTCAGACTTCGTTAAGTTAGGTTAGATGAGTGACCTGTAAATTAAATAACATTTTTGGTACTTACTTAAATCTTTATTTAAAAAACAACTTCATATAGAGAATGTAAATACCAAATTATGGATTTATGATGGCGTAATTTATTGATTCTGAAATCCCGGGAATTTTATTAATAAATGAATATTGAGTCCGCCTCCATACAACTGAACAACTACGCCGCCGCCAAAGATTAGGTAAATATCGATCCGAATTCCGATCCCTGGTTATAGGTCTTGTTTTAGTCCCTTGTTGAACAATCTACTATTAACATATCGACGACAACATTTAAAGCTTGCTTTTGAGGTTGTGGTTTTATAGTAAACAGTAATTAGAATGATTGATTTTGACGCTGCAATCGAGGCACGTGCAAACTATTCGTTCTTTGCATGGAAGGCCATAAACCCATTCCTTTTGGTTCTCGTGTAGGCGTTCTATCACTCCGTCTAGAGCCCGGAATTCTTGTAGCATTTTTGAGCTGTCATAGGGACTTCTCGTCTATCGACTTGTGATTTACACATGTATATCGATAAATACAGGATACAGATGTAGTGAATAATCCTTTCCCATCGTTTTTGGTCAGATAACTTCGTATTTATCTTACTTCCTCAGTTGGCTTATTGATGGGTACTGCAGCTAATTGAGAATGCTAGATAAATACGAACATATCCGACAAAATACGATGGGAAAGGATGATTCACTACATCTGTACAATATTTAAAATATGGTTACGAGTAGAAGTAACAACAGGAGTCTTATCGCGACTGAGCGACCTCTTCGAGATAACCTTTGGATACTGACTTTTAGGATTTTTTAAATAGGAATAATAATAAAAATATTTATTTGGTTCCTTATAAATAGTTTCTGGATTTCTTATGCCTTTCAAATATGTTTCGAAAGAAATTGAAACAAGAAATGCTATCGATTGTTTTTATTACAAATTTATATTTCACAATTTCAACTATTCAAAAGTTATCTTAAGGTGATTGCTCTTTAGCGATAAGACCGCTTGTGGTTTACCTCTACTTTTAATCTTCTTTAATATGTTGTGTTCTATATTGTATCAATAAAAAATGTATATCGGAATTCGACAAACGAGAAGTCCCTATGACAGCTCAAAAATGCTACGAGAATTCCGGGCTCTGCGTGACATGACATGATCAGATCACTTTTTTTTTCCAAAAATAAATAAATATGTTAATAGTTTAACCATCTAGCGAGGAAATGCTGCCAGCCTCTTTGATACAATGCCGCAGGAGTCATTGTTAGATCTACCCCCTTTATTATAAACGTGGAATAAGCTTGTAATAGTTTATGCCATGCTTTGTAATTTTTTTTCAGATGCAAATGTCACAATTGCAGATAAGGACAAAGCATGGCATAAACTATTCCAAGCTTAATGCTGGCGTTAATGTTTTAGTTAATTTATAATTATATGTATTTAGAGTTAGTCTTATTTAATTTTAGTTTTAATTTTCAGTTATTGTGTTATGGCTATTGTATTACTACATACATGCATACATAAACTCACGCCTTTATTCCCAGAGTGGGGTAGGCAGAGCTACAGAATCACCAACAACTCCAAAAACCTGTTGTTAATTCTGTAACCACATTTTGCACACTTAGGTGAAGATGTTTACCAGTGTATTAGTGACAGGTTGCAAGCCCATCGCCTAGCAATACTATACGCGTTTACTCCCTTAGCCGTCTCTTACGACATCCACGGGAAGATATGGAGTGGTACTATTCTAACCCGGCAACCACACTAACACACTCACACGCGCACATGCACACACACATGAGTTACACGACCAGCAGTGCACCTCTACCGCACCGTCACTGACGATATCTCTTCTTTACCGGCCCTTTCCCATTTTATTTGGGGACGGCCCTCCGGTAGGGCATCCTCCCGTGAAAACCCGGTTCTGTAATTCCTGGGAAATCCCGGCACTTTCATAGTGCCTGAAGAGTCGGTACTAAACTAACACAAAAAAAAATTCGTGGCGCGTATCACAAATATCACCATTTAGTACACCGGCGACGACTCCGGCACAAGCGGCCACATCGGATCAAAATCCATCATATTTTATGGCATATTTACAATAATTGATCTCTAAATTTCACTAATAACTTTCTAGTAAGTATTTTACTTAATTAAAATACGTTGTATTGAAGAAAATATGCATGATTTTATTGCATATCTATAAAAATAAAAGTCTGATAAAGTTTTTTAATCATTTTGTTTCTCAAATGTTCATGGGAATCAGTGATTTGAGGTAAAAACCAAACCGGGAAAACCGGGAATCCCGGTACCGTACCTGCCTAGAACCGGGAAACGGAATTCTCGGAACCGGGCCCGGTACTGCATGCCCTAGTCTCCTGGCAGTAGAGTTTTTTTATTTTTATTTATTTATTAAACCAGCAACAAAAGTTACAAATATACAAATATATAAAGTTGTGCCCGCTCAGTCTTTAAACGGACGCTTCGACCTCGGTCAGTCGGTGAAAGGAAATAGTTCGGTCTTTTAGTTCCTTTGGGTCCTTCAGCTCCGGAGCATATTTTGAGATCTGAGCAGGAGGCGCTTTGAAATAGGTATCGGTCTCGTTCACATCGAGTGCCGTGCCGTGCGCTCTGTTTCACTCACCGAAGTCAGATTAAGGGCCTGTTGTTTGATCAGTAGTTAAACTAACTAATTGTTAAAATTCGAAAAAGGAATTGAAAATTTGACACATTTCCTAGAGATTCCTTCAAATTTTTGATTCCTTTTTCAAATTTTAACAATTAGTTAGTTTAACTACTGATCAAACAACAGGGCCTAAGATCGTTTACGAAGAACGAGTTCGTTTCCGTGACGGGAATTAATTCCTTTTAGTTTTTAGATGCTGACCGACACAAGCCTACCAGGCCGCTTGGTCCAGGGTCTCTTTGTTGACTTGGGATTCTCTGGCGATATGAGCAATTAATTATTATATAGCTAGCTGTTTGTGGGTGACGAACAAAAGGAAAGTGTTTTAGTCCCTAGAGACAAAAAGTATCACTTTAGACAGCCTAAACATGAGTATGGATCATTAGACCACAAAAAAAATCTTGAAGGTCTTTTGGCAAACTTTAGACAGGTTCTAGATGTTGGAGTTTTTTTAGTTGTAAACACGTTATTTTTATAATTTAAAATGTCAAATGTTTAAAAAAACATAAAAATCATGCATGTGAATTTTGTCATTTCTAGACATTGAACTAAGTGTGTAACGCTGGATCAAAGATGCTTTTAGCATATTGCTTTTACAGCTGCACCCCTGCCATGAGTTACAATTCGAATGCTCTGTCCCTTGCACTCTATAAGAATACTTGCGAGGTCTGCGAGGGACAGATTTTGGACTCGCTAGCGAGTACGTTAATTGTAACTCATGGTAAAGGTACAGAGCCAGCGTCGCTATTGCATAACGCAATCGCAATCGACTTCAAAGTGGAACAATTGTGTTCATTTTACTGCAGACTCGCCTTCGGTCTGTCATTTTTTTTTTTTTTTTTTTTTTTTTTATGGCATAGAGTAGACAAACGAGCACACAGGCCACCTGATGGTAAGTGGAAACTGTGACCCATAGACATTCGCATTCACAAGAATGCAATGCAATCTTAAGACTGCAAATGCGTTGCCAACCCTGAGGACTAAGATGGAATGCCTCTATGCTAGTCATTTCACCGGCTGTCTTATCCCCAAACCGGAACACAACAATGCGAACACTGCTGTTTGGCGGTAGGTTAATGGATAAGATGGTGGTAGCGATCCGGACGGACCCTGCACAAGGTCCTACCACCCGCAAAAAAAAAAAAAACAAAACAAAAAGAAAACGATTGCGATGGCGAGTGCTTTAGGCAATATGCCGGGTTGTCCTCGCATCTCGCGGGTTGCCACCCGACCAAATATGGTTAACTGATGTGAGCTGGAAGCGACCGTTTTTTTTACAAAGTTTCGAATGGAATTAACCTTCTCATGAGGTACGAGAAAGGTCATTGGAAACAGGTCAGACAGGTTTATTTCCATGTCTGATATACTTACCCGAAATCACAACATCAGTGTGGGTCTCCAAACTTTTTTGGCTCGTGGACCACGTGGCAATTTCAATGGGATATAAGTTGAAAAATTGTAAAAATATCTTTGACTTCGACTCTACCTTAGGTATAAAGGCCGCGCATGCGCCGTGCGAGACGGCGGCGTGCCGAATTCTACCAAATAAACCGAGTTAAAAATAAACACTATCGTCAACTGGGGTTACTTTGATTTACGGGGTAACATTGCCCACCCCAAAAACTAGTTTTAATATTCAATTATTCTATTTAATATTTCATCAGGAGCAAGCTACTTATATAGTTATACAATTATTTAAACAATTTAAGAACATTACCCCTAAAATTGTGGTCGTTTTAAGGGTGAGCAATGTTACCCCGTAAATCAAAGTAACCCCAGTTAACCGGTACTTATCATACAGTTAACTACATAAATTAGTGATCATTTCTGTACCTTGTCGCTTTCAAGAGTTACACAATTTTGTATAACATTTGAAATATGACGTTAAAGTGACAAGTACATAAATGATCACTTATTTATGCTGTTGACTGTACTGATGCAGAAGAAACCTTGGTGTGCCAGTTTACTGAATGGTAGACTTTACTTTGTCACTACCTGCTTATAGTTTTATCAAACACGTAAATATCATGATTTGAATAAAATATACATTAACTTTAAATGAATAAGATATACAATAGGTGTTATAATAAAATGTTAAAATTTCGCAAATACATTGTTTTATTCATCTCGGTATAGATCGATATTAGATTTATGGTAGCGATTATGTATCGACCCACATCGATTACGTAATCATGTAATTTAATAAGTTTTTTTGGGGTCTCGCGCGGTCTCAGTCAACCATTAATTTACCTATCAGTCAAAAGCACTAACAGATATATGTATAGATATATAAACAGCCATCGCGCTAAATATAGACATAGACCTTATTTTCAGCGGCATAACGGTGTGCAGAAATTTTTGACGTCTTGGGACCGTTTTCTTAACTAATAGAACCCTGGCCAATCATGGAACTGTGTCACAGTGACGTTATGATTCCCGTCGTAAGAATTGTCAAACAAATCTATACCTACTAATACTAGCTTCAGCCCGCGACTTCGTCCGCGTAGATTTCGATTATCGTTATTCCCTCGGTAACTTTAAAAAATTTCGGGATAAAAAGTAGCCTATGTCCATCCATTCCAAATTTCATCCAAATCCGTCCAGCCGTTGAAGCGTGAAGGAGTAACACACATACACACTCGCACACTGACAAACTTTCGCCTTTAATAATATAGTGTGATAGTGTGATTATAACGCTGAAGAGTTTATTTGTTTGTGTGCTTTAACGCGCTAATCTCAGGAACTACTGGTCCGATTTGAAAAATTATTTCAGTGTTAAATATCCCATTTATCGAGGAAGGCTGGCTATCTATCATACTCACATAAACCGAAGCGAAGCGAGGGCGGGTCGCTAGTTATATAATGTCACTGTGACACCGAACGGTAGCTTAAAACGAGACCCTATTAATACAATATGCTTACGCTGTCCGTCCATCCGTCGTAACTTTAAAGAGCTGTACCCTTACCATGAGTTACAATTACCGTACTCGCTAGCGAGTCGAATGCTCCATCCCTGTTCTCCTCCATAAACCGAATTTCATAAAAGCTAATTTCATTAGGTATACCAACGTTTGATATAATTTTCATTAGCCCTAATAGGTATCATGACAGCTAAACTTGTAAGTCGTAATTGACTACTAGACCTAAAGTTACATACCCTAATGTTTACTTATACTAAACATTAAATGCTCTATATTATTAAAACTAATAATGATTTTTCCTAATGATTAATAGACCTAATAGTCATAAGTTCTAATGACTGTTTAAACTAATTATTATTTGACCGAAATATAAATTAAAAACAAATACTCAATTGGATCAATTTTACGCACATAGGTTAGGTTAGGTTAAAGTTGCGAAAAGGCGCGAAGCGCCTCACCTACGCGGAATAGGAGCTCCGCATACCGGAGCTCCGTCGACCTTAGATACGGTTGTTAGGAACATATATAATTAGGTTTAATAAACGTTCGGTTTTAGACTTGTAAGGTATAGTAATATTTGGTATTTATACGAATCGGATAGCTAAAATTAGGGATGATAAAATCGGACATAGAAAATAGATAGTTATACTTAACGTAAATTCGGACTGCTAAAGTTAGGACTAATGAATAGTTAGGATGAATCAAAATTCGGGTTTTTGATTTCAGGGCTAATGAAGTTAGTGTTAGTGAAAATAAGGTTCATATTTTTCGGGCTACAATTGGAGAACCCTCCATCCCACTCACTCTATACGAATTCATCGACGTCTGGGAGGAACAGAGCATTCGACTCGCTAGCGAGCACAGTATATTGTGTCTCGTGGTAAGGGTACTGTATCTTTTGAACCGTAATAGATATCGATTGTTTATTTGAAAATATGTGTCCTTACGGCGAATTAACTACTTATCTTTTTTTGTAACAAAGTATAATTATAAAGGATGTCCCAATACCACAGTACCTACCCATGTAATAATACCTATGGTGTGGAACCAGTAATAGACAAGGACCAATGATGGACACTTGATTGTTTGTGGAAAAGACCGCTACTGTTTTTAATCTCAAGACTCAACTTAACCCTTATATCTTAGAACGGAATGTAGCTATTTCAACGGATTGTCTTTTTTTATATCCATCGTAACATGACAAAAGCAATATAGTTTTAACGATTAGAAAAATCCAGGGGCCTAATATGGCTGAGTGTAACGTGTGACAAAATGTGAATAAATCATCCGTCACTTTCTGACACGTTTGAGTAGGTACAGTCAACCAATTTGATTTCTAGGCCACTTTGGACTATGTTAAAGTGACGTTGTCAACCAAAACGTAAGAGACTCTCTATGATTTAGTTTACAACGTCACGTTGATAGTCCATAGTGGCCTAGGAATCAAATTGGTTGACTGTACGTGTCAGAAAGTGACAGATAATTTATCTATTCACGTTTTGTCACGCGATAAACGCAACCATGTACTAGGCCCGCAGAACGTGTTAGACTGAGATTCTGTCTTACACACAGTGATTAAAAGATCGGATGTAAATCGGCCCAACTTAAACAGCTATAAAAAGTGGCTTCCAAAGTTTTTATGTGATCTCTCCTTGATATTTAAAAATAGTATTTTTTTGAATTCGGAATTTGTGTAGCGCTTTAAGACTAAAGAGAGGTATGGAGTCGTCATTAAGTTTAAAACTTGCCTCATACTCATACTATTCGTGGCATTTCACAAATTATTTACATCATTACAAATAAAATAATGATTCATAATTTATTCTTGTTTTAAAGTTGTAGGTAATTCTGTAGCTCCTGCCTACTCCTCTCTAGGAACGAAGGCGTGAGTTTATGTATGTACCTACCTACTTATGTATGTCGTTCAATGTTCATAAAAAATTCAGTCTAGTTTTTTTTTGAAGTATACTGTTTAAAAGTAAACTGTTTGAAATATCCATGTTTTTATCATCTTAACTACTTACTTACTGTTTTTTTTCGAAAGCATATCGGGATTATGCCAGGAATTTTTAAATCGCATCAACAAAATATGAAAATACCGTAAAATAGATCATCAAAAATCCATGAAATCAGTAATAATTGTTTTTAAAAATAAAAGTTAGCTTGATGTGCGTAGAACTTGCTATTTCCAATATTTAAGGTATTTGCCGTCTATGTGGCGCTTGTTTTTTCCACCCTGTATATGTAAACAAATACTTATTGCTCATTTAATATTGCTAGTCTATACTAACATTATAAAGCTGAAAAGTTCGTTTGTTTGTTTGCTTGAACGCGCTAATCTCAGGAACTACTGGTCCGATTTGAAAAACAATTTCAGTGTTAGATAGCCCTTTTATCGAGGAAGGCAATATGCTATTATCATACTCACATAAACCAAAGCGAAGTGAGGGCGGGACGCTATATAGGATAACAAGGACAAACCTATTTTTGTGTCGGGGTTTTTTAAAACTAACCGTCAAAGCGATGTGATGTCACTCGTGAATCGTGATTTTAGTAGATTTTTTGCGAGTGCATTAAAAATTCATCTTTATTTATGCATATATAACCTGCCAGGGCACTATTATAAGGCAGCTGGAGTCAAAACATCTTGTTTCCTTTGAACTAACAGAGCGGCGTGTCGTGAGCACTTAAATTAATAGTGAAGTGTGTGGTACGTCTCCTTAAAGGTAGGTTTTTTTTATTGATGTCAAAAGTGGATACTGCGGTTATTGACTGGTATCATGTTATTAACGAAATAAGTTTACTGACATGAATATATATATTTTATAACATTAAAAGAACCGGTCAAGTGGAAGTCGGGCTAACAGTCACTTACAAAAGATACTTAAAATATATGGCAAAATTTAGACATGGAGTTTCCTTAAGGAATTTAAAAAGTAGTTTAACTGATTAAAATCAAGAATCTAGATACTTTTACATAACTTACTTACGTATATACAGGGTGTTTGGTAGCTAGATGCTAAGCTTTAAAGCTTTAGAGCAGCTCATAAGCTATCGATGTAACCCTCATGTATGTTCAGCAATTGTTATTAGTTTCCGAGATATTGATCATCTTAATCGGATTTTTTGTCATTTTTATTATATATGTGATATAAAAAACCCCTAAATGCATGTATTAATTCTTTTTTTTCAGTGTTTTCTTGCATGCTCAGAATCACTATGAAATAAGGAAGTTTTTAAAGCTGCATGCCAATTTTTTTTCATTACAACTTTTTGAGTAAACGCAGAGTTACTTTCTCCATACTAAGAGAACCCCGCGTTTGTTATTTTGTTTGTTGTTAACAAGTATGGAAAAACAAATGGTGTGCTTCAAGTTAGAAAGGAGTACAATACCATTGAATAAAATGTATATATCGACTCATTCAAGTTTACGAGTAGGTTTTTATTTTACTACGTGTCAATAGATTACTTAACTCATTTGTACATACTTAAATTATTGACCACTAATTGTTAAGAAATGTATAATAAAAGAAGATGTAGTGACTAAGATTGAAAAGGGCATGCTTAGATGGTTCGGTCAGTTGGAAAGGATAGATAATAAAAAGATTGACGAAAGAGATATACAGATCGAAAGTGAAAAGGACGGGTCGGAAGGGGCCGCCCTAGGCGTACTTTTTCGAGTCAAATCGGAGAAATACTAGAAAAGGGGCGAATCTTAAGTACCCGAAACCGACGTGCGTGCATGACTCGATGTATGAATGTGGAAGAAGCGAAAGAAATTTGTCAAGATCGTAGCAAATGGAAAGAAGTGGTCTTTGCCTACCCCTCTGGGAAACAGGCGTGATTTAATGTACAGTCAGCTGTAAAATTGCATGGACACCTTAACGTCGATAATCCTATGAGCACTCGATTTCAAGTTCGCAACAAATAAACTAGATGGCGCAGTTTACTGATCTAGTTCAATTGCTTATTACTGCAATTTCTTAACTACACAGCACTAGAATCGATATTTCGTCTTGTCAACCATATGAGATGGTGGCACAGTTTATAAGCTTCATGCGTAGGTGTGCTCAATGGATGGGAGTTCGAATCTCGTTAGTGGCAAGCATATTTTTGTTTTTTTTTTTAAATATTATTTGCTTACGTTTACAATGATGGAACATAATAAATGCATTATTTAAAGCAGGAAAAATTCGTCATTCTTAAAAATGATACTACTTTTGTGGTTTAAAATCATTTACTTCTTATAAAATATTTGAGTATAATCAGTTTATCTCAATTTGACTAATTATTTACAACATTATAACAATTTTCCATCTAACTATTGAGGTCTTAGCTTAAGTATTCATTTCCGACATCGGAAAGATGATTGAAGCTTTCCCACAATAACTAGTAATAACAAATATAATTCAAAAAAATAGGGACCGGGTTAACGTAAAGTGCGCGGTTGTTTTATACTGTAAACATTTTTTTTTAATGAATTGAACTCTGCGATTGGAGCTGCGTGCGTATGACCCAAAAACAAAGCGTAGTAATTGCTTCGATGTATTGAATTAAAATAGGGAACGTCAACGCAAATGCGTTAAACACCTGCACCTGCGCTGCGCATAAAACAACCGCGTGCCTAAAGGTTAAACGCATTGTAATAGCTGTCTTTTACAGTTTTGATCATGATCAGTCATCAATAAATTAAAAGTTCTGCTAGCTCCATGAAATAAACCAAACACATTTATTAAACCAAACACACACCAAAAAAGTTAACAAAGAAATAAAGTTGACAATTTAAAATAAAAACAAATTAACTCGGGCTTGTGACAAAGGGGGCAATAAAGTATTTCGTTAAAATATATGATTAAATATCATAACATAGCTCAGAAACTTAAAAACGGCAAAATAAACATTCATTTCGTTTATTATTATTAATGTTTTACGCAGTGATGGATGATGATGATGATGACGTGATACGTTAATCAAAACCCGGTCTCCACTAAATATATCACACAAAATATATATATAAGTGTAATTATTTGCTTAAACTTAATATCTAGTGTAGCCCCCACCTTGTTCGATCACAGCTTGCAAACGGGAGCGCATTGAGCCGACGAGATTTCTACACAGATCTGACCCGCGAATACTGTCCCATATTTTTAAACAATGAGCCTCTAAAGTTTCTGGTGTTCGCTCATTCTGTTTATCCCATCGTTGGACGATAACGCCCCACAAATTTTCAATGGGATTTAAATCCGGCGATCTAGCAGGCCAAGGAATAACTTTAATGTTATTTTCGTGCTGGCTAAACCACTCCCGCACAATACGCGAACGGTGTATCGGACAATTATCTTGCACGAAAGATATAATTGGCAACTGCTCTTCAGGATACACATTCCGAACAGTGGGCAACATGGTCTCCTCCAGCACTTCCACATAGTTCGCACTATTGGCTCGACTGGGTAGCCTCACTAGTTCTCCCGGGTCAGCTCCACTCATCCACCCCCACATGTTCACGCTGATGCGACCAGGCTCCATGTTGGGCACTACGTGGCCGCTATTCCACCGCGTATTATTGCGACGCCACAGACTTAGACGTCCATGTTGACTCGATTTAAACGTTTTTTCATCAGTAAAGATGACATTAGACCAATCTAAATCCAAAAGCTCCAAAGCAAACTCTAACCTTGCTCTTTTGTGATTATCTGTCAGCGATGGTTTGACTGCGTGTCTACGATAATGCAGACCCTCACTGTGAAGAGCTCGACGGACGGTGTCCACGCTTGTGTCAAATAAACTGGCGTAGTGGTTAGTCGGTATAAAACCATTCTCCTCGTAATCCACCACCATGGCTAGACGCTGCGGCGCGTCTATAAGCCGTGGTCTGCCTGTTCTTTGACGGTGTAGCAAAGATCCTTCTTCTTCAAATCGGCGTACCCAAAGAACCACGGTTTTCCGCTATAACAAAAAAAAGAATAGTTAACCTATGAATATTAAGTTTTGTTTGAACAAAACACATCAAAAATACTTACGTTTACTCCTGTCTCTCTGGCTATATCTGATAAATTCTTGCCTTCGTTATGCAAGGCAATTATTTGCGATCTTGTAACTGAATCAATATTACAACGTGAACTCATTTTGATGAAATACTTAATAACGCAATTAAAAACTCAGTAACCGTACGAGGAACAGTGAACAAAGGATTGTGCATAAGTTAAATGTAAAAACGAAACCGGTATTTATAAATTTTCATTCTACCCTCTTCTGATACTAACGTATTTCTTAGAAAGTAAGCAGAGCCGACTATAAACATAAACTGATAATATATTTTGACAGGTTATCAAAACGTTCGATGGTCGAACGGCATTTGGCATTGCCTATGATACAAGAGGTTCATAGTTCGATTCCGCTCGGGTAAAATGGATTTTGAATGTGTTTTTTAATAATCTAATCAATAATCCGAGTTTGGAAGTGTGGACTAAGAATAATAAAGTTGACAACTATGCAACTGCTTGGTTCTTGTGGAAAAAAATATTTTTCATATTATAAGGTAATGCAGCGCCATCTAGTGAGATCTGACTGAACCAGTAAGATTTACTAATAGCTGCTAACGCCCCACAAGCAGACAGATGGCGTCGACATTCACCTGCATAGCATTTTAATTCTCAATTGTCCATGCACTTTTAGAGCCTACTGTATGTATGTATGTATGTAATTGTTAATAATTAATTACAATAAAACCATCTTGAAATAATACTCTATGTAGCGTGACGTAATTTTTACGTCAACGGCATGAAAAGTACTTACCCTGCTACCTGCTACTTTAAGCAGCAGTGTGGTCGCACCTGAAGGGCCATAGGGTAGGTAGCAGGGTAAGTACCTTTAATCAATATTAGGCATTTGAGCCACCGCCGACGACGAGCGAGCGAGTAGAGACAGCGATCAACTATTAATAAATGTGTTTCGTTACAACCGACTTAAAAAAAAGGAGGTGGTTCTGAATTCGACGGGATATTTTTATTTTTATGTACGTTCCCCGATTACTCCAAGCACATTGAAATGGTTTAATTATACGCACTATGACTTCCCCGCGGCGTTGCTTGCGGGTTGCGAGTTTCTTATTAATGCCCTATAGTTTGTTATTAATTGAGAAGTGGGACTACATAATAGCATAATATTATTTATTATGATCACTAAAAGGTATAAAATTAAATGAAAGTTAAAAAACCAGAAGCTCACCTTCAAAAACGCAAATATTAACTTCAAGTTCTTCTCTAACATGACTCGGTCAGTCAAAGTGAAGCCGGCGTTCCGCAATATTTTTAACCAAAAGCCGACTTCAGTTTGACGACCTTTTACCGTTTTAAAAGAAGTTATTTTTTGCGTTTTTGAAGGTGAGTTTTGATTTTAGGCTATTGTTTTGTTATTGACACGGGATACATATCTTTTCTTAGACAGAGAGAGACAGAGAGAGAGAGTTCTCGCCGGTAGCTGTAGTGTAAACTGCCAGCGATCAACTATTAATATTCGTGCCTCTTTTATTGAGACGGCTAGGTACTATATATTTTGTTCAATTCAAGAGCGAGACGATAGTCGATAATTAATCGCTTCCTCGCCGGCGACCAGAATAAAATAATTTAAGATCAAAATTCAATAATAACACGACGTTGAGGTTACGAGATTAATAAAGTTTTTTTAAGTGTGTTCATAACATGTTATTTGTAAAACCCGGACTATTAGGCAAATCCAAGTATTTATTAAAAAAACGTTTTGAGCTAAAAGATCTTAAAAACTTAAAACATTCTATGACCTTTAAATAAGTAGGTAACATTTTGCGAAAAGACACAATAAGCGAAGCGTCGACTACGCCAAAGCAAAGTACCTATTAATAGAAAAGGAGTTTGTTTCCGACCTTTTAGGAGTTTCTGTTACCTATTGCCACTCGGGCGCTTGGGTTGCGTCGATGCGCGTCTATTACATGCAACTAACTTAATTTGTACATTGTGTCAGGAATGACTTCTTAAAAGCAGCAATTCTACAACTTTAAGCTGTAACAATGGCTATTGTGCAGTATTATTTGGACTATCTAGGCTGCATAAATGTGCTGCATGAATTTATTTATCTGTGTATTTGTTTCAGATGGTGGTAAATTTACTCTTGTTAGCACCTCTGGTGCTAGTAGCGAGCCTGCTAGTCCAAGTCGATAGCGCCCGTAAGTACCTAGAGTCAGGCCTAGACAAGCTACGTAACGTTAAAGTTAGCGATTTTCGAAAACAGGAGCTGTATTCTACTCGGTATATTGCCTATGTCCAGCAGTGGACGTCTTTCGGCTGACATGATGATGATGATGATGATTGTAAGAGCCCACGAGTACGAGACTACTAAGATAATATATCATTAGTCACTTCATTGATGGGGGAACACGATATGGCAATGCTGCAATGTAAAAGAAACCAGGCACAGTTTTTTTTTGTATTAACAAGGAAGGGTACCCAACTGTCCGACTCCAATTTGATTCATTTTGATATATGTTATAGAGTAGTCTAAAATAACGGACACGTATTTTTTTTTAGCTGCCCAAACTCAACCTGTTAGGAGAAAATGGCCTTCAAAGTACTGAAAAGTGACTAAACCCTCTAACTTCTATAGAGAGTTTTTTTTTCTAATTTATTACTGGTTTGATTATATGTGTGAGAACATGAAAAAATAATGAGTACGTATTTTTTTATATCGGCCTTAACTAATATTTTCTTAAAAAAAAGCAACGATGTAAAATCTAAAACTATGAACGGTTTTGAGTACCCTTCCTTGTAAGTTGAAATTGATGATCTTTACCTGATAAGGCCAATAAGAGCAGCAGTATTGCATTGTCGTATAGCCCTAACCCTCCCCAGTTCCGAAGTAAATATAAACGAAACTAGGGAGTCTTATTAATTATAATACTAGACATCGGAATTACATACATACATACCTACATACCGTCACGCCTTCATCCCAGAGTGGTGTAGGCAGAGCTACAGAATTACCAACAACTCTAACCGCTTACATGGGAATTATAACAAAAAAAAAGCTTTGCCAGGATTTTTCAATAGCATTGCCATTTTGTGTTCCTCCTTCATTAACGTGACTAATTATTATATATCATACTACCAGATGATATTATGTTGAGTTATGTGTTTTACCACATTTTTTGCTAGTGTATGTCGAATATTTTTAATTTTATCATTGCATAAAAATTATAACATATAGCTCACATTTTTCAAAGTCGGTTAACCCTAAAAGTTATGTTTACATCGTTGTTCAGTGCCCATTATAAGACCCGTATGTAATGTTTTCATCGTAACTGATTATTGAACTTGCGTTCAGTGCATTCTTTATAAAATTTGAAAAAGTGTTAAGATTTCAATAATATATACACCCTAACCTTTTTTCTATCGCCTAAACATGCTCGGGTTCAAATAAATGGTTTTAGTAAGTTTACATACTGTATACATATTTATGTATATATCATCTGGTAGTCTTATCGAACTAGGTTTAGTGATAGCTTCCCTACTAGTAAAATCGTATTGCTTTTGACATGTTAAACGTATTGTCAACGTTATAAGAGCTCTTATTTACTACGTTACGTGTGTGTGTTGTGTGTTGGCTGAAAACCAGCGCTGCGAAGACTCGAGCGCTCGCCCGCGCTCTCAGCACATGCTGTCTGTGACTTTTGTCACACCTTTTTATGTTAAAAAATATGTTTGAACTTTGCCAGTTATGGGTGGCAATAAATACTTCTTATTCTTATTCTTGTTATTGTTGTGAATAAATGTTTTACATACTTAGTACAGGCCCGGTATTCTAGGCCGTAAAGACCAAATCGCCTTTGATCTGTTATTATCGTATTGTTAACGTTTTTTTAGCTCTTATTAACTAGACAGTAATACGGTGGCCTAGTTAAAAACGATTCCATAACAGGGCAAATATTACTTATAATAGAGGCAAGGCAAGAGGTAAAAATAATAAGATAATATGTCAAAAGCAACATAATAGAGCCTGCGATGAAATGTACGCAGTTGACATTCAAATACTATGGAATCTACTTTGTATGCTAATAATAATTTGATAGCAACTTTACCCAGTTTTAATCCTGCACTTAATCATAATTCAAACTTTTTCTTACCCAGCTCAATATGAATACTACAGCCAGTACAGCCACTCCCCAAAATACTCCCGAAGCTTCTCCTTCAACGGCTATCCCACCTCCTCCCATAACTCCTTCCCCTCCAACTACAACCCTGGCTACTCCCTGAGCTACTCGCCCAACTACAACTCTAGATACTCCTCCCGAAACTTCGGCGCGCGGAACCTGTTTTCGGACGGACACTCCATCTCCGACATGCAAGTAATGTGCACCGAGGGCACGTGCGGCGTGGGCGCACACTGCACACAGGGCACCGTGCGGCCCGTGTGTGCGTGCCGCCCTGGGTTCGCCGGGGACCCGCTGTCGCAGTGCGTCAGGGTCGAGTGTGTGGGTGAGTTTAAGTCGACATCATAGTTCTGCCATCAATCGCTAAGGATTGCCTGCGACCTTGAGTACTAATTTAACCATACGATGTTAACCACTTAACAGACGATTAAAGCGTTAATATAGCTATCAAAATGTATGAGTTATCAGTCGATTAATATTGATTAAATTTTAACATCGTTTGGTGAAATTGGTAAAACAAGAATATGTCGAATCAGTGAGGCTAGACGCTGTCGTAAATGATTTTCGAAAAACGACAACATGAATGGGATCGACATAGGTTATCTACACGACCGTCTGATAGCTTCAATCCACTTAGAGCTTCAGGAATACGACGAATTTGGATGGAATCTATAGGATTCTTTATATTATGACTTGTTTCAGATGATAGTGGATGCGACAACCGAAAGGCTTGCGTGAACCAGCACTGTGTTGACCCGTGCAAGGACAGATGCGGCCTGCACGCCGTCTGTGATGTAATGAATTATTCTTATGTTAGTTACGCCGTCCCGTGTGGTTACCGGGTTATAATAGTGCCACTCCATGTCTTCCCGTGGACGTCGTAAGAGGGGATAAAGGCTTGAAGTATTATCACTAATAGGTACACTGGTAAACATCGTAGCCTAATTCTGCAAAATGTGGTTACATAATTATCAAGAAATATTTAGAGTTGTTGGTAATTCTGTAGCTCTATCTACTCCACTCTGGGAATGAAGGCATGAGTTTATGTATGTATGTAATTATTATTACCACTGTTCCTCAGCAGGCATACCGAAACTATGTTAAACGATAATAAGGGATCATTTTTCATATCTTAAATGCAATCATCAAATCAGATTCAATTCTATGGCGTTAATAATAAGGTTGATATTACAACAACACAACACATACATACAGATATTACTACAGGAGGCTTATCTTTGTAACGAACATCCTATTAATTTTGAGTGATAGAACAGAAAACCGTTAGTAGCGTTCCATGCGAACGTCCGACAGCTTACGTCAGTTTTATAATTGTTGAAAAAGAATAATGATCGCTGATTGCATCTTGTCCAGGTCTATGGAATATAGAATTCACATGTGTAACGTGTAACCGACAGGATCGTACAGTGGATATTGCACACCAATCACGCCACACGCCACTCTTAGATTGTGATTAAACTGATTAATTCCGGCAGGTCAACTTCCATCAGGCGGTATGCTCCTGCCCGACTGGCTACACAGGCAATCCCGAATTTACATGCAGAGTCTTCGACCCAGGTAATGGAGCCCCCAAAACCTCGCTATACCTCAAATTCAGATATGTCTGAAATTTTGTATAAAACTTAACATGTTTGAAAAAAGACGCAAACACTTACAACGACTTAACGAAGTTTGAAGTTAAGCAACTCAATTACAGTTACCTCTTTTACATACTTCTACTCGATCTTGGATCTTACGCACTTATTTTACAAATGGACAATTTTACAAAAAAAAAAAAAGGTGGCATGGCCTTGTGTAAGGTCCGTCCGGATCCGGATCGCTCGTAACATCATCTTATCCATTAACCCTTGCATAGTTGTGTTCCGGTTTGGGGATAACACAACCGATGAAATTACTAGCATGGACGCATTCCATCTTAGGCCCTGTTGTTTGATCAGTAGTTAAACTAACTAATTGTTAAAATTTGAAAAAGGAATCGAAAAATTGAAGGAATCTCAAGGAAATGTGAATTTTCTGTTCCTTATTCGAATTTTAACAATTTGTTAGTTTAACTACTGATCAAACAACAGGCCCTTAGTCCTCTGGGTTAGCCACGCGTTAGGATTGCAGTCTTAAGATTGTACTCAATTCAAATGTCTATGGGTCTCAGAATCCCAAGTACCATCGGGTAGCCTTCCCCTTGCTACAAAGAAATACACATTACGATGTTTTTCTTCTAACGTAGGTAATAGTCGTCACTTAGTGTCGACGGGACATGCAGTGACATGGGTCCTAGAATGCTGCCCTGAGGGACGCTGACATCTTAATTCTCGTGATTACTTTCTTTATTACCGATTTAACGCATTGAGCCATTCCTATGGAGTCATTATGGAGTACACCATATTCAGTTTAGCAGGGTGCTTCTTATTCGGGATATATCAAGTTTTTTTACACATACATGACTTGTAAATTGGTATGTTGATTCATATTATTATTTTAATTTTTCGAAGTGAGGTTGAAAATGGTACGCGTTTTTTATTGACCTGTATATCTTTTGTTGGTATTAACAGAAGAAGCGTGCCACCCGTCACCCTGCGGCATCAACACAGACTGCTTCGTCAAAAACTACAAACCAGTTTGCCGCTGCAAAGCTGGTTACATAGTAAGCATAGACTCTATAGCCAAATAATGTTGTTATGCCGGCGCCACACGCTTGTTGTTGGCCGCAAACCCTGCAGGACGGAACTATATCTTAGAGTGAGCACGATGTATTTCCATCTCATTCCAATGTATAGCTACGTCCTGCAGAGTTTGTGGCAAACGCCAAGCGTGTGGCGCTGGCATTATATTTTGGTAAAGCCAAAACAACAATGAATGAGATAAAATCTACGCACCTATTTATGTATGGCACCCTTATGGCACCTGACCGATGCCATGTACTCACATCTATGATATCTAAAGAACAAAACTATCCGTCCATTTTTTTTGGAAGTATTTTGATGTTTTGCATTTATCGCAATATAGAAATTTTTTTAATTAGTTATTGTGCATTTTCCGATATGTACATTTTGTGAATGTACTTTTTGCTTCGTGTACGTTCCGCGTGTTTCACAATACGCGTGGGGTACATTGTGCGAATTGTATATTTTGCTATTAGTTACATTTTGCGTTTTGTGCATTTTGCTCCGAAGGGTAAAAAACGATCCTTCGATATCAAGACAAACTTTAATTTAAAAGAAAACACAAAATACTCGTAGTAATTAGGGCGCCATTGGCCGGTCTGCGTCCTCTTAACAACGAACCTAACCTAACCTAACCAGTGTTTCTCCCTAGATAGGTCCTGACTCCAAGTGCCGGCACGAGTGCGAGTCCGACCAGGAGTGCAGCCCGCAGCAGGCGTGTCGGGACTTCAAGTGTGTCAACCCGTGCAACCTCTGTGGCAAATTCGCGATTTGCGAGAACGTTGCTGCCCATCATGCTACTTGCAAGTGCCCTACAGTAAGAGTTCTTATTCTTGGTGCAAGATAATGATTAATAGTCGTTTATTTTTGAGAGACGATGAGCCTCGGAACTCCCGTAAGTGGCCAGGTTACCTTCTTTTCGGTTCTTAAATCGCCAACAGTCATTTGATCGAATGTATCATTACATCGAATTTCATTTCACCGTAAGCTAAGTTCTGTTGAAACCTTTTTGTTTTTAGGTTATCTGAATTCTTGAGCATACGAGTGGTTAGGATAGAAATGTGACCAAAAAGTTATAACTCCTGCACGTGTAAAAATGCCTCTAGATGAAATGAAAATGCGATGAAGTAAAATATTCTATGAAATGAGTGTTGGTGATTCAAGAGTATCCCCTTTTAAACATCCATTATCCCCTTTTGAATTGAATTGCTATGTCTAACTCGAGGAATGAGCCAGCCCTGCGATCACCTGAGTTACGGACGGATAAGCGTATTTTCAATTTGGCAAAATGGTTCCGTGCCTCCGCCCCCGCCCTCCATAAGCCCTAAGTGTCTCAACTGCAAATTTTACTCCCATATTTTCCGAAAAAAGCTGGTGAAACGGTTGCGGGTGGTAGGACCTTGTGCAGGGTCCGTCCGGATCGCTACCACCATCTTATCCATTAACCTACCGCCAAACAGCAGTGTTCGCATTGTTGTGTTCCGGTTTGGGGATAAGACAGCCGGTGAAATGACTAGCATAGAGGCATTCCATCTTAGCCTCAGGGTTGGCAACGCATTTGCAGTCTTAGGATTGCATTGCAGTCTTGTGATTGCGAATGTCTATGGGTCACAGTTTTCACTTACCATCAGGTGGCCTGTGTGCTCGTTCGTCTACTCGATGCCATAAAAAAATAAAAAAAATAATCGGAAGTTGACCTCATTTGTCACATAACAATACCTAGGTATTTATACCCGTGAGCTCGACTACTCACGGGTCTTGAAAAGTTTCAGACTAAATGACACTTCTTACTTTTGTTCTAAGCTTGCCTAAACCTTACATTCCTTGAAAGCCTACTTGTACAGAATATTAGGTGTACAAGTTTTTACAGTTGTAGGTAATTAGTTATTCTGGGAACGAAGGCGTGAGTTTATGTATGTAACTAGCGTGCCGCCCTCGCTTCGCGTCGGTTTATGTGAGCTTTCTGTAACACCCGTGCATAAAACAGAGTTTATTACCTATACATAAAAACCTTCCTCTTGAATCCACCGCAACAAAATCCATTGCGTAGTTTTAAAGATCTAAGCATACATAGGGACAGACAGACAGCCGGTTGCGACTGTTTTATACTATGTAGTGATACGAGTATGTATATGTATTTAAAGTAAAATGCCTAATTCGATTATATACCTACCTTGTAAAATTTTTCATTTAAGTACCTTAGTCTCGTTTTGAAGCAATTTTATTTAATTTGATCTTTATTTTAAACTTTAAACCTACTGGAGTAACAATTGATGACACGCAAATAAAGTGACATTAAAACAATTTTGTTTTGCGGCTATTGTACTGTGCTATTGTTAGGTAATAAATAGTAGAACAGACGCAATATAATGTTACTGTGGCTTCTAATTCTAAAAAAACTGAAGTATAGTTAAGGACCATTTCAATAAACTCTAATTCTAAGACTTATTGTTGGTCTAAGGCTTAGTCAGTCAATGTTAGTGCTGTTGACTCGTCATATTCATATTATCATCTGGTTCTTCATAATCCCCATCTCTTCACCAGAACTACCACGGTGACCCGTACCTGAGCTGCTCCCCCGAGTGCACCACGGACCCCGAGTGCCCGAGCGCCAAGCCAAGATGCCAGTACAACAAATGCGTGGACCCCTGCGCCGGCGCCTGCGGCGTAAACGCATTGTGCGAACTGAACGGGGCCTCGCCAGTCTGCTCCTGCCCGCGAAACATGACCGGCAACCCCAAAGTCTTATGCAGACCTTTTGAACCTCGTGAGTTGAGGCACTTTGTTGCGTGAAACAGCATGCAAGTATGTGTGTTTTGACGACGCGATAGCCTAGTTGGTAGTGACCCTGCCTACGAAGCTAGAGGTCCTGGTTTCAAATCCCGGTAAGGGCAGATATTTGTGTGATGAGCGCAAATATTTGTTCCTGAGTCATGGATGTTTTCTATGTATTTAAGTATATATTTCTCTATATAAGTATTTATATCGTTGTCTAGTACCCATAGTACAAGCCTAGAGCTTAGTTTGAGACTAGGTCAATTGGTGTGACATAGTCCCCTGATATTATTATTATGTATGTCTTTACCAATCACGGAACTATGGGAGTCCCGGACCCTTGGAAGGCGTACATGGAGCCGAAGCCAACACGCAGAGGCCCTTTAGACAAGTTTAATTTAGTAAAGTGATGGGATACCAACCGGCGATTGTCCCTGAGTTCAAACTATAGAGGTATGCTCCCACGGACAACCACCGGTTAGTATAAGAGACTATTTAAGAAGGATGGGAACATTATAATAAGTTCTATGAATGAACTGATATGGATTGGTGACCTAGGCTATTGATGAAACTACGGCGCCTACCTGGCCAATGCTAATTAGGTACCTACTTTGGTTGAAATGGCATTATTATTATTATTAAGTATTATGTGTTGCTGTGCCTGCCAAATTCACTAGGTATGTGTTTGTTACATAAAGGATTTTGTAATGCAAAGGTGCTCCTTTTGGAAAAGATTTTGTAGCGAACTAGCTTCTGCCCGCGACTCCGTCCGCGTGGAACTCGTTTATATTGTAGATTCATACAAATTTTCACCCTCTATTTTACCCCCTTAGGGGATGAATTTTTTGGAAAAAACTATCCTATCTCCTTTCCCTGGAATCAAAGTATCTTTGCACCAAATGTCACCTAAATCGGTTCCGCGGTTTAAGCGTGAAGAGGTAACAGACAGACAGACAGACACACTTTCGCATTTATAATATTATAGTATAGTATGGATATGGTTTTTTTTTATTGCATAGAGAAGACAAACGAGCACACAAAGACGTGAAGGTACCTATGTATGTACCGTAAGACAGGGTGAATAGGGATTAAGGGGTGAGTAGAGACACAACCTAAAATTAAGCATATGTTACTAATTATAAGACTGAAATTATTTCTAATAGACGTAATGTTATTGTCCATTTAATAATTGTTCTTATTTGTAGCACGTCATTCTACAGTATGTAAAAACCCAGATTGTCCAAAGGCAAGGCAGGCAAGGATTGTGGCAAAGGCCACGAAAGAGACAAAACTAACCAAGGAAATGGGAGTTTTACCTCGTCCCCCGCGTTCCTATGATGACTCCGTCCACTTGCAGGTGACGTGTGCGAGCCCGACCCCTGCGGAGCCAATGCCAAGTGCACCCCCGGCCAGGACCGCTCGGGCGCCCCCCAACCCCTGTGCAATTGCCTCCCGGGCTTCTACGGCATAGGAACCGGAAGTTGTCAGCGAGTGAGTTTTAAATTAGTATAGCTTCTGCCCGTGACTTCGTCAGCGAATAAATACTTGTACGGCCGTCCCATCTTGCGGGGATTTCGATTATCGTTAGTCCCTCGGAAACTTTAAAATTTTCTGGGAACCCTATCCGCCTTACCTATAACCATAGAATAACCGTGAGGTAGCTAAACCATGCTTTGTCCTTATCTGTCAAATTCAAATGTCCCAATGACAGATAAGGACAAAGCATGGCTTAGCTCCCCACGCTTATTCCACGTTTATTAATAAGGCGGTACGTGTTTATCCAGAGTATACGCTATCTCCATTCCAAATTTCATCCACAACCTTTCATCCGTTGCGTCAGCATTTCCGCCTCTGTTTATAACGCTGTGTTAGGCGCGTATAATACATGCAAGCGTGACATACCTTTGCTTCAGGAGCTACTGTTTATACTGTACCTGTGTGCTCATGTCTTCATACTTAAAAAAATAACTTATTAGTTGTTAAAATCCCGAAAAAAGTTAAGTGAATATGGCGTCGACTTCTTGAAAATATTATTTTAATAATATAAGTTCCGGGATTCCGGGATTGTACAAAACGTTAATTTTAATTATTTTACATTTAGGATAAAACGTTTCGTCAATTTGCTCCTTGGACTTCGTTAGGTTAGGTTAGATGAGCTACCGGTAAATTAAATAACATTATTGGTAATTATATAGAAAATAACTTCAAATGGTGAATGTAAATACTTAATTATGAATTTATGGTGGCGTAATTTATTTATTCCGAAATACCGGGAATTTTATAATAAATTAATATTGAGTCCGCCTCCACACAACTGGATAAAAACGCCGCCGCCAAAGATTAGGTAAATATCGATCCGAATTTCCGATCCTTGATTATAACGCTGTGTTCCAGGGCGAGTGCGAGCTGGACTCCCAGTGCCCTGACCACCTGGCCTGCGTCGGGTTCCATTGCATCGATCCCTGCCTCGGCAACACCGAGTGCGGCTCCGGAGGCATGTGCATGGCCCGAAAGCATATTGCCGTCTGCACCTGTCCTGAAGGTGAGAAGTGAAATGATATGAAAATTCTAAAATAAGCTATACCTATTCTGACCCCTGCTGGCCTGTCCTATCGCACTCACAATCGTAATCGTCAAAGTGAAACAATTGTTTTCATTTTATAAGCAGACTCGCGATTGCCAGTGCATTAGGCAGTAATCCCTCTGGTTCGTACATATATAGGGTGAACCCAGAACTTGACCTAAATAATGAAGGATAAAACAATACTTAACTAAAAATAAGCGTCATTAAGCCTCAGAGACTCATTGACGTTCCTAGAGACTAAAGATGCTGGCAGCATGTTCTCATTGAATGGCTGAACTAATTCGTTGAGCGAGGAAACTGCCAGCTCTTCGGTCTCCATTGATGTCAATGGGTCTCTTTGATAATTGCTTAAAGTGGCTTAGAGCGCTAGGTCCCCACGGATCAAGGGTCTCGACGCCAAATGTGATAAAATTATATTCTTGGCCGAGACCACTATAATTGCCTACCTTAATGTTTCAGCCGCTTCGGACGCGCTGCAAATATAATCAGTTAGTTTAGAAGTTTTTGAGGTTTTAATGATATTGGCAAAGAACGCTTCCTTGAGGTACACCTTTCAAATCAAATCAAATCATCATTTATTTCATGTAACATGACACATAAACATTATTATTAAGATTATTTAAGAGGCACGCAGAGGTAAGCATTATATTACCATTTAATAACGCTGGTGGGAGCATGCAATCCCTCACAGTGTGACATAATAGCACAGTCAGGCCTATCATCTATCATTCTTAGAATGGTATTGGGACTGTCCCGCACCCGGCGCACCAGGGATGCAGCGCGCCCGCGCATGGTTGCATAAAAACATTCAACGCGAGCCTCCGCAAACATCCCGGAAGCGCTACAGAAACGAGGCAGTCCCACTATCACCCGGAACGCGTTATTATATTGGACTCGAAGGGCCCTATAGGCCCGTTGCGAATAATGCACCCAGAGGCTACAGGTATACAGTGACGTACAGAAGGCTCTAAACAGGGTAACCTTGACCTCCCTGGAGCACCCTGTAAACCTTCGAGCTATCATATTCGCCCGCACCGATAGGGCCCTAAACCTTCCTACCTTCCTAACCTTTGCCTTCCTTGGCTAAAATTGGCTACGAGTATAATTCGTAATTCTAAAACTTGACATTTAATCGTTTATGATATTCTATGAAATTGTACAATCGATCGATATAAACCCAAGTTGCTGCCGTCTGGAACGCGTTTGCATCCTTGTTATTTAAAATAGCAAACGCTTTCGAAAAGTTTGTTGTATTAGTATCTTACATTAGGGCTCAGATGATAGGGCATGAACACGGAAAGGACAATACATGTCGTTGGTAACCCATGATTTTATCGAATTTCGGATTAATATTGGAATCCCTAATCCTCATTTGTCCTAAATCTTTTGTCCGAATTTTCGTTTACCCTAAAGCCATCATTTTTAGAGTTGCTTTAATACAAAATGCCTATGCATATCCGCCCCGACGGCGGCCAGGACGGGTTATGTCTAAAACCCCCGGGGCGTTGCGCCAATCGCTTATAGGAGGGGGCTAAGGGACCGCTATAGCGCAAAAATGTAGCCCCCGAATAGCAGTTGCCCTTTGGGCTCGCCCTCCGACGGGGGCTTTTACTAGGCCTCTCGTCTACTCTTTTGAGGGCGTTATAATATAATACAACCCTAACCTTACCTGACTGCTAAAGTGGTCAGAATCCAAGAAAACTAATTCAACAATTAGCAGAAACGAATCTTTATACAAACTTCATTAGAGATTCCGGGGGACACCCCAGCAACTTACACTTAAGGCTCTGTACCCTTACCATGAGTTACAATTACGATTTCGAATGCTCTATCCCTCACATTACTCTTATGTATATAAGTAGAGTGCGAGGGACAGAGCGTTCAACTCGCTAGCGAGTACGGTAATTGTAACTCATGGTAAGGGCTCTGTATCTAAAGCCCTTGTGTGAATGTGCTCCTCAGACCGCATCGCTGGAGACGCCCTCGTGAACTGCTATGATACCAGGGCTTCAGCTGCTTCCACCCGCCACTACAACTACAGGACTAAGAGGAATGGTGAACAGGATTCGAAATCCACAACTAAAACGGAGAAAGAACCCATTGTCAACGGCACTACTGTAGACTTACGAGTATCTGAAGCGAAACCAACAACAGATGTCGGCCAAGTTTAAGAGTACTAGAAAATGCTGACTTTTTTTCTGCCTTAATATAACACATAGAATGATAGTTTCAGACAGTGTGAGCTCTCGTACATTTACGTGACGACACACATACAAGTTGAAAATGAAAAAGATTATCTCTATATAAAAATTACAAAACATTAGGATGACGGAAGCAGTAATGGACAAAGACCAACGATGGACAATTAATTCGTAATTTACAGAAGATAAGGGTTATTCATCAGTTTTGCAACAATGAATTTAGTTTGCATTAAGAATGAAGTGTCCATTACTGGTGCCTGTCAGCGAAAAGTGTCCATTATTGGTGCCCCGTCACCCTAGTTACTCACTGGGTCCAGAGCTAGGATAGCTTGTTACAGGATCCAGATTATGGCACTTGTCCCACTGCCGACTATGAGCGGGAAGCGAGTAGAGCCAGCCATCAACTATTAATATCATCCCTTTACTTTCTCAAACTCGTATCGTATGTCATCGAATAGTTAGGAAAGTAGTATTTATTCTTTAGGGAACATGAGTGCTTTCCTATCTAACTATTCGATCAGATACGAGATTGAGAAAGTAAAGAAACGATAGTGTCTTTTATTGACACGGGATCTATATATTTTGTTCGTTTCTTGAGCGGAAAGTTGTCAATAACTAACCGCTTCCTTGCAGGGAGGACAAGTGCCTATAATATAAGATCATTAGTAAGTGGACTAGGTTTCTGTGTTGTTCTAAGTTTGCTGCAATTTCTTGCTGTTTTGTTTTCAGATTTAAACGATTGATTATATAAAAATATAATGAGATTAAATCTTGCGTTTTTTTTTTAAAACATCAGTCCACACTAACTAGGAAAGGTACCCAACTGTCCGACTCCGATTTGGATAATTTTGATACATAATTATGTTAGCGAGTAGTCTAAAATAACAGACCAAATATTTTATTTTTTATTTTTTTAGCTTTCCTATCTTACCGTTGAGAGAAATTGTCCTCCAAAGTACTGAAAATTGACTAAGCCCTCTCTGACTTCTGCAGCGTTTTTTTTTCAATTTGCTAGTTTCCTTCAGGTTTGATTAATTATGTGCTTTAAGAACATGAAAAATGTGTTTTGTTATATTGACTAAAAGTCGTACCTATTTAAAAAAAATACCCTTCAAAGTTATATATTTCTCATCGAAGATAACACTTCCTTTGGTTATCTTAAATATGAGTTTGAACCGATATAAAAGAACACACGTGCTCATTATTTTTTCTTTGAATTGAGAGGTCTTCTCAAGAAATATTTTCTTGTTAAGGAAAACGTATAACACAAATTTTTCGTCATATCTACAGCATATTCAACAATTGAAAAAACCGGATTAAGTAGGTTTAAAGGGAGATAAACGTAACGGAATTTTATATGGGAGCTTTTACCCTCACATCAAATACTTAAATAAACGAGGTAGGATAAAAGTCGATAAAACAACATGTTCTATGCCTATCACATTTTGACTTATGCCATCACAATTCCGTTCTATAACAATGACCATGAATACAATTTTTGTCTAAACAGCTGTGGGATTTAGCCGGACCAGTTATTCTTATTAATCTTAAACAAATTTTAAGGAAAATCCGCATCAATAACTCTAGCATCGTTTGTAGTTGGGTACTACTACGGAATCAAGTGCCAAGCAAGGCCTGAGGGCCCAGAAAAGCAAGATGCACTACGCTATCTTTTCTATTCGTTTAGTTTTTAAACCAATGGCGTCACTGGCACATCATGTGACTTTCCGTATCACGTCATCTACGAGTGACGCGATTGGTTAAAAACAACTAAACGAAGAAAAACGCTAGCTAGCGTAGTGCATCTTGTGTGGGCCCTTTGGGGTGTTATTCTTTTAAAAACAACGGACGGCTGCGGCCGGACTATGGTCGGAGGAAGGAGCGAAATTGCAGCGGCGAGTTTAAGTAGTCCCGTCAGTGCGGACAAAACACATTTTAGTTGGACTCGCGCACCGAGGGTGCCGTACCGCCTCATTATACTCCAATTTAAATTAATTTCGGATTTTGGGTGTTATAAGTTTGACGTATGTATCTATGTAAATCTGTTTCATCGTAGCTCAAATAATGTACGGTAAAAATACTTAAGTAGGTAAATCCCCTCTTCCAAGTAGTTGTAACAGATCTTTATAGGCCGTTCAACATTGTGTATTTGAAATTTGACTTAAAGTCAATATTAGTTTTGTCTAAAAATCCACGCACCTTTTTTTTTATCAACATATAATTTTAATGATTGGTATCATCTTTTAATATGCCTTGCCGAGTATAGTTATAGCCATCCTTGACAAAATATAGTAGTTTTTAGAAAACGCTATATTAACATAAATAATAGCTAAAATCACTACACCTCAACCTCCCCGTCTCATTTTTCTAATAGCGCGCGAAAAACCCAGCCTGACATAAGCGTAAACCAAGGTTTACATAAAGATGCGTAGGCGCAACCTGCCAGTATTATAAGGGCGCGCGTCGCTGTCGCAGAAGTTTGTTTTCCACGAACGGAAGGAGCGGCGAGTTGTGAGGTCTGAATTTAATCGTGCGTGTGACAGTGAAGTGTGGGAAGGTCTTAAAGGTAATTGTTTCTAAACTTATTGTAACTAGCACTAGTTACAATAAGTTTTTGTAACTTATTGTAACTAGTGCGGTTATCGTTTTATGAAATAATTCATATCGAAAAAGAACCCGTTTATTATAAGTGGTAACTTAGTAAGAAATCTCTAAGCTATCCGTATTTGACATTGTTATCGGTTGTTAATGTTATGTGACTAGTGCGTAATGAGAGGCATTAATAACCATAATAATAATTATATCGTTTATTCCAAATAATCTTATAAAATACTGACAAAATGTAATCCGCCACAAGCTTCGTCAAAGAAACAAATTTTAGCAACAACACAAGCACAAGTAAAAACACATAATTAAACACACATAAATAAACAATTATCAATCAAACCGGTTGGATAGTGTCATAAATGTGCCCATTACGCAAACATGACTGTGGTTTTATGAAAAGACCCGAAAGGCGAGTTTCATAATAAGATCACACGAGTGTTTTAATGTCTAATTATGCGTACAGTCGCATACATCACTAAATGCATATCATAACTTTTCTACAATATGTGAAAAACCTGTACTTATCTGTAGTTGCCTTGTATCTTAATGTACCTATATCTTAATGTTCACATTAAAGATACCGATACTTTAAAGTGAACATTAAGATGCAAGTACATCAATAACCGATACTTTAATGACATGAAATACGACAGATATAGGTTTCTTAATAATATTTGCTCCTCGTTTCTGAACATATTATAAGTTATTATTATAAGTTATGATATAAATAGATATAGATAAAAACAAATAAGTACTTACATTTTCCTACGAGCTATCGGGAATCTTCGTTTTTCTATGACACACGAGTGACAAAATATACCGTCAGTTGCGAGTGCAAGCGTGATAACGATAGCCAGCCAAAATGCTTTGGATATAAAAAAATATCTGAATATTAATTTGATTTTTTGAGACGTGCGTTGCAGTACATTTTAAAATGTCAAAATACATTATATTTTATCCCTGAACATTTTTGATATGTCTACCCACAGTAGGTAGGTACACGTAAATACGAGTATGTATACATCTTTGAGGTAAAACCAAAGATTTCTGAATGGTAAAAAGTCTGAACTAACATTTGCGCGTGTTTTAAGTAACAGTTTGTCAAGCGAGCAAACACTGACAAAGTCATGTTTGATACTAGATTTTTTACCTAGTTGTCTGTAGTGTGTATAACCACGGCATACAATTTATTATTCGTTTGACAGATAGTGTTGCCATTTTAAGAAATCTGTTTATGATTAGGGAATTTGATCCCGGGCCTTTTTTCTAAGCCCGGGATTTCGGGATTGTTGACAGACAATCCCGGGATACCGGGACAGTCCCGGGATTGTGATAGGTAATGAAAATTCAGAGAATAATTGTGTGAAAATCAGCTTTATACTTATATTTTCATTAACAGGATAATTAAATTTCCTTTAAATAATCAGTTACAAGGTAAAAAAAAAATAGCTTAACAAAATTCACTTTAATCTTTTCTTAAAACAAACGAATTACTTCTGTTTTTAACCTTTGAAAACAAAAATCAATTTACATAAAATAATACGTATTCTTCTACAAGATAAATATCAATTATCAAATTATAATGACATATGGATAAATTTTAAGTTTTGTCAGGAAAACAAATTCCACCTAAACAGAAATAGAATAATTTTAACACAAACTAAACTAATAAAATAAACATTCCAAATAAATATGTTAAACTAGTTAATTTTATTGTAATCTCTTAATTTTGTAAGTAACAAACTTAAGAGATATACGATAAAAAATAAATTTAATCAGCTGGCAAAACAAGATGGCTGACAAACTGTGAAGCTAAATGAGTGCGTTTCGTTTCGTGAAAATGTTTGCATAATTTTTAATATTTTTTGTTAATCCCGAAAATCTCGGGATATGTAAAATTAAATCCCGAAAATTTCGGGACTAGAATACGCACGGGATCCCGGGATCCCGACACTCGGGATCCCAGGACCAAATTCCCTACTTATGATAGATTGACAGGCCAATTCTGTAATTATTAGTCTGTGGTGCCCTGTACATACAGTGGATTTATTAAGGGTATGGGAAAGCAATGGCCTCTGTTCCAACATATTCTTATAAAACAATAAAACCGATCCTTTGCCATGCCGTAAAAAAACGATCAATTTTCCGTTAGCAATATTGCGTTAAGTTTTGACATGAGCTGTTTGAATACACATCTAACGCCCTTTGGTTATGCAAACGCGACCATCTTGGTACTAGAAACTTTCTATCGCGTAGTCCATAAGTTTACAACTCCTTACAGGTAGATAGGTAATTACTGCATGACTCACATACAGGTAAAACTAAAGAAAGAAGGATTTCTTGAAAACCATCTTTACTTAAAAACTTTTATGTACTTATACCTAAGGCGCGACGCGGAAGCGCTCCAAATTCAAACATGTCTTGTTCTTAGAGATGAATTGATTTGTCATTCACTTATTAATTGCAATGGATTTTACAAGTTGGCTTTATTTATAAATGTATGGTTCGTTCTAATAGACTTGTGTTATTAGTATTAAATTTTATAACCTCAAAATGCATAATTTTCGGCTAAAACGTCCGTTTCCTGCTGAATCAAGCAACTAGAGACCAAATTTTGTGCACCATTGTCCTGATTTTACAACATGAATGGTTTTTTTGTGACAAAATTGTTATTTAAAGCAAAAAAGGAGCGTTTTGAGGTTATAAAAGTGTTTACTAAATTGACAAGTCTATTGGAATGGACTTTACGTCCTAGCATAAGCTCTATTACGTCATAGCATCATACTTATTCAACCGATCCTAACCTCAACCTAACCATGATCATATTCAAACGCATTGTTTTCTTAAAAACTATTAAATCTATTTCTTGAAAGCAATTTGATACAAGGACCGGTTTCGATGAAATTTGGTACAGTGATAGCTTGAGTCCCAGGACAGGACTTAGGATACTTTGATCCCGGATAATTGAATAGTTCCCGAGGGACAGTATGTTCAGTAACTCTTTGGGAGCTTGGCAATCTTCATCTTCCCATGAAACTAGCGATTTTTTTCTTTTTTAACCTATTTATACTGTCAATGTGAGTACGATGTGCTAGTGATATAGCCTCCACAAATCAATTTTACAAGTGCCAAGATTCTAAGCGGTAAAACCATATCGTAATTGTATAGTATTGTCAACATTTGATAGCTCTTTGACGGTCAAGTTAAAAACAATACCATAATAGGTCAAAGACGACGTGGTTTTTACCGTCTAGAATGGAGAACCCTAAATATATTTTTAGTCACTTTCCGCGAAACTTAATGTTAAACGTTAACGGCAGTTATTTAAATCGGTATGACTCACAAGGTTACCGACGTACAAGGCGCTGCGCCTGCCCATTCATGCCTCTGTTGATCTACAAGCGTCTTACGTCATTCTGTTACGTCAGTTCCTATCATAAAAATATTATAAAATCACTTGAATACCCTGTCGCTTTAACAGTTTTGAAGACTCTGGCTGGGGAAACATGTATAGAAGCGCCTACCTACAATTTTACTCAAAATGTAGGTAAGTACCTAATGTATGTATGATTTGTAGGCTTGTCCTATATGGGTACCTAAACTATATAACTACTTGTAGGTATATGAAACAAATAGTTACAAACAATAAAAACTCCCACAGACTCACGAACAAAATACTCGCGCTTCTCACACAAATATTGGTTCTGACAGGGAATTGAACAGTTGGTAGTGAGTTGTAGTAGTGAGTTGTAGTAGACAGTAGACAGTTCAAACTAAACGTTAATGCGACAAGGTATGGCCACGAGCGTTAATTTGGGACCCATTTCAAGAAGGCTTGAAGTCGTCAATGTCATTCGAGATGTCAAGTCATTTGTAACTTTCAGGAAACTCAACCTTATTATTGTAGAATGCAGATTGACTTTAGACCTAAGGTGGGTACCAAATTTAATCTCGTGACTGTACTTAGGTACAAAAAATTGTGATGATTGTACAATGAAGTGAGAACTTTAACTCCCTGATGTGAATTAGTCAATATTAGAATTTGAACATCTATGTTAATATTGGGTCATAATCTGATTTAAAACTTGATAAAAATATCCGACATGCATTGCTTCCGGGTACGTCCCCGTGTTGTTGTCGCCGAGGGTTATTTAAGCTTTAATTTGGCAATATTCGTCACAGGCGAACATACCATAACAACCATTTTATTGTTTGGATTGTTTTTATTTTTTTGCTGATTCTAAATCAAAAAGGGTTTTAATTCCCGACCTTTTTTATTTTTGCCAATTTTTTTATTAAGGTCCATTTAGCCTAAATTTTGCACAGATTTTTAAAGTTTTTTCATAATTTTTCCAAATCTGTAAAGTTTGGCAACTTCATTATTTTTTTTCACAAAAAATAAATATACATGTCTTTAAATCAGGATTTCGGATTTACCTATGGCCATAAACTTGGGAGAGAAGGGGGGGGGGGGGTAGGTCATTTAGGTATGGAATTCCTCAACCACGCTTTGGGCACGCTTTTTAGTATGGGAACACTCCTCATTGTGTTTGCGGCTTTATCAGGGAGAATAAAGCACCTGTCACTCTTACACTTAATTGTCAGAAACTGAAAGAGGTTATATCCATCTTAAGTAGTATCTCAAATTATACATATAACAAAAACAGATTAAAGGACATCATCCATTTTGGTCCAAAAGTGAAAGTGCCGGCCAAAAAAAATAATATGGTTTATTCTGATACAATTTACCAGCCTAAGCATTTCTTACTATGGCACCAAACCACCGTATCTTACCAAAATATGTTCAAATGTAAAGTATGGTAGAATAATTCATTAGTTTTTGTTAGTTCAATTCAATGAAATATTTAATTTTCTAACTAGAATAAAACTATGGATATTGGTACTACAGCTTTGGTGTCATAATAACAAATGCTCAGGCGAACAAGATCTAACAGAATATACTTAGCTTCTTTTTTTTTGGCCGGCACTTTTATGTTTGGACCAAAAATGTATGAAACCCGGATGATGTCCTTTTCTTGTATTAGTAATAATGTTGCTATTGCTACAGGAGTTATATCTATACTATCTATACTAAATTTATAAAGCTGAACAGTTTGTTTGTTTGTTTGCTTGAACGCGCTAATCTCAGGACCTACTGGTCCGATTTGAATTTTTTTTTCAGTGTGTTAGATAGCCCATTTATCGAGGAAGGCTATAGGATAGGCTATATGTCATACTCACATAAACCGAAGCGAAGCGAGGGCGGGTCGCTAGTGTAAGATAAACCTATTAGGAGCGCAGAATAAGCGCGTTAGACTTTTTTATTGATTCCGTAGTTGTAACTAATAAAGATTGAATAGAGTTATTTTTGCGGATTTTCCTCAACATTTGTGTATGCCTAAATGAGCAGAACTTAGCTAAATCCCTGATTGGATTCTCAAAAACTGTCTTAGTTATAGATATTTATATAAATGTGTTCATAGTTCAAACTTCAAATTTACTATTTACGTATTAATGTGAAATACTAATTGACAGCCGGACCTCGCGAAACTATTAACGATTACGGAATACGAAAATCGAATTTATTTATAGATATAAATCATGTCCATTTTTCGAACTCTTAGAATAAGGACAAAAGTTTTTCGAACTCAAGATAGGTAAAATGTCCACTGATATTTATTTACCTATTAACCGTGCATTAACAATTCGAAGAATAATTGTACAAGATGGCAGACACTCAAGTCAAATAGGTTATATTTACTTTATTTGCAGAATGATTGAACACAATGATGCCTTGATTATATTGTTAACAACGTTGAGCCAACGATCATTCTGGTACCTTGTCGCTTTAACATTTTGTTTGAGCCTCCATATCAAATGGATCAACGAATGAATGCGAGATGGTACTATTTATGTGACCCAATTACAGACATTGATACGCGCTAGTCGTTTTTTCTGACAATACTGTAATTATAAATGTTTACCACAAATTTACTTTTTGGTAACATGTTGAGTTTTTCTTGATGGTACAGTTAAGGTCACCAATATTTAAACACCACAAAGTCTCCAAAATATGTACCTAAACAGACCTTATTAACATGGCAATAATGTGTTTGGTACATATTTTTGCAACTTTGTGCGGATAGGTATTTATTTTTAACCTTGGCTGTACGTATAGTGATGGGCGATTTCTGAAACATTGCGAAACTTTCTTTAACTGCGAAAATTGCAGTTTCCGATAGTTACTTTACATAATTAGACGGAACAGATACTTAATGACTGAAGTAAATTTCATTTAAAATTCATGAAAAGTTACATGTCAAAACTTTAGTACAGCTCAGAAGTTTAAAAAAAAACCACCTTAGTAACTTTCAGAAAATTGCATGAAACTTTAAGTCAAGTTTCACTTTTGTAGCTTACAAGCTGTACATGGGATCTGTAAAACATAGATATTTGCTGTCTCAAGACTTCAACCCGAAGACTGCAACTATAAGACTACAAATTACGTTGCCAACTCTTAGACCTAAAATGGAACGCCTCTAAACCAGTAATTTCACCGGTTGTCTTATCCTCACACCGGAACACAGCAATGCGAAGGCTGCTTGGCGTTAGGTAATTGAACTGTTATACAAAACCGACAAACTAACCAAAGACACGGAATACAAAAAATACATATACATATACACAAACTCACGCCTTCGTTCCCAGAGTGGGGTAGGCAGTGCTACAGAATTACCAACAACTCTAAAAACTTGTTGAGAATTATGTAACCACATGTTGTAGTTTAATCTATTTTAATTCAGGTAATTAAGGTAGGTTCCCTTACAGTACATAAATTTACTTTTCTTATTTATGATATTTATCCTTAGTGTTAGGAATGAGTAGTTAGAGCGACAGGGGAGGCCCTTACCCAGAAAACTTTTATAATAAACTAATTGATAGCTAAAATGACAATTGGCGTAAAAGACAACAAAATTGTACTGTAAAATTGTAAAATACAGTTTTCACTTACCATCAGGTGGCCTGTGTGCTCGTTTGTCTACTCGATGCCATAAAAAAAAAAAAAAAACATACGCCAATTGCCACTTTAACCATCGATATTGTGTATTTACCTTAAAACCCGTTGATATAAATTTTAATAATTGTTTCAGATGGTGGGGAATTTGCTTTTATTAGCACCCTTGGTGCTGGTAGCGAGCCTGCAATCAGGTGTTGATGGTAAGTACCCGACAAATACATAACGGATGGGCGCCATCTTAACCAAATTGACCTAAGCTCAAAGCTTGTTGGTTACTGGATGCTAGGGAATGCAATTTAACCGGTTATTAACCGTTTTTGTATGCAAATAACCGGTTAAAAACCGGTTGTAACCGGTTGTTTGCGTTCCCTACTGGTTACTAGACTACGATGTAAAATACTATGAGTAACAGTCAGCATTAAAAGTAGCTAAGTAGAATAACATGCTCAAAATGATCTAGACACGACTTATTCTCTTGACAATAGAGTCGAGTGCAGATCATTTTGGGCTCTTTGGTTGCGTAGCTACTAATGATGCTGACTGTACCAGCACTTTGGACTAGAACATCATTGCCTAGAAGAAGCGCCGCAAAAAAACTCTAGCAGAAAGTCAATACTAACTTAATTTGGTTCAAATTCACTTATTTATTGCCTTTATTCTCTTGACATTGATTTTATCAATTTTACCCCAAGGCCTTCTTAATACTAGACTGAATGTGTCTTCAAAAATGCTCTTGACAACAAAACATTGTTAAAGATCAGATAATAAATACTATATTAGGCCTGACAAGTCAGTGGGTAGACGATGATTGAGATTAGATCTCATAAAAACATTAACATTTTGATCTGAGCGCTCTTCACATCCCACACTGGGCTTCGTTATAGTAAAAAATATGTTATTTTAATGTTGAGCTACTTATTCTTATTATACACTAGCGACCCGCCCTCGCTTCGCTTCGGTTTCTGTAAAACCCGTACATAAAACAGTATCTATAATACATAAAAACCTTCCTCTTGAATCACTTTATCTATTAAAAAAAACCGCATCAAAATCCGTTGCGTACTTTTAAAGATCTAAGCATACATAGGGACAGACAGCGGGAAGCGACTTTGTTTTATACTATGTAGTGAAGAGAGAACACCTGCGATTTCGTACGCGTAGAAAAGGTTTCCCGCTCGTCCCTCCATTACTACACGTTGGAGGTCGATTTTCGGAAAATCCTTTCTAGGTGCACCCCTATTACCTAAGGAATATTCCCTCAAAATTTTTAAGTCCCTTATGTCCAGCAGTTTTGACTCTGCGTTGATCGATCAGTCAATCTCCTTTTATATATAGAAGAAAGGAGACAAGGCCACTCTATGGTTACGCTCACTTTGTTCGATTTTCAAAACACTTCACTACGTACAAATGTCTCAAAGAATTTTTACACCAAGGGAAAAAGAGTGAAATAAATGAAGCACCTAGTGGTGCAACTCGTTAGTAAGACTGCGTACGTATCAATAAACATCACCTATCCGCATTTGACGTGGCTATATCTTATGTAATGAAATGAGTTACTCTGTCAAACTCATTTAAAACTCATGTCCTGCCCAAAATCATATATTAAAACGCGCACTTCATCAAAGCAATTTTTTTTACGTAGATGTGTGTCGAATGTGTCGATTCATTTGAAGTCCATTTTGATTGATTTCAGTTTGCAAGGTGACCTTAAGTTATTTAATAGTAATAACTTCCTAAAAAGTTCACAGATGGAACTAAAAAACTTTGGTAAACAACGCTTAAGAGTCAAGGCTTCTGTGTGCACCGGTTGTCTTATTCGGACTAGGTATTTGCAAGCAGGATATTACATAAGTTACCTTACTTCACGGTAGTCAATTACTTTTTGTTACCTTTTGTCTAGGCTTCAGAAGACATACTTAAATACACATAAATTTATTTAACGTTGCCGTAAAACCTTTCAACAGAATATCACATTTTACTTTGCCAAAAGTCGGGTTTTCCGCCATTTTTGAACATGTTCTATCCGCCACCATTGTCGGGTAAGGTTTAAGGTTGAACTTATAAATCTTATAATAAACGTTCGAAAGTGTTGTGCTATTAATCCTTATTAGTCTTTTTACCTATAGCATACAAAGTTCAAAAACTTGCATTTTTAACCGACTGCCGAAGGTGGAGGGTAATGTTTTATGACCTGTATGTATGTATGTATGTATGGTTCTTTGTTCCCTTGTACCTAAAGACGGAATGGATGGCCGATTTCGACAAGCAAGGTGTCATACTTAAGGTTGCTATGTGATTTTGGCGAAGTAAAATATAAATATACCTACTTACCATTGATTTTACCAAACTGGCATAAGACTTAATCTAAGATTAGGCTATACGAATTCGGCGCTCCATCTACGTATAAGAAAGACCTTACTCGCGTTTGGTCGAATCCGCCCTTAAATGATAAAAAATAAACATTATATTGACGACATTATCCTAAAAAAAGTTGGGTTTTAAAAGCCTGCTTTTGGTTACACTTGTTAATCAAGGGTTCTACCTTTTCAAGACATCAAAAAATGGCGTATATCCGACCTTTAGTTATTCTAATTAATACAGATTTATTGTACTAGTCACCAATCGAGAACCTTTACTGCGACAGCGAGTGCTTTACCGAAGGCCGCTTAATTGTTGACCACGCGGAACCGTCCTACACCCACAACCACATCCATCTTAATAATGTTTACACAGACATTTATGAACAGACGTAACGTGATATAATTCTATTCATGTGTCGATTTAAGTCAATTGATATTGTTCATATTTTTACAATTACTCCAATTCGAAAACCATTTCGAGGAAAAGGGTTTCAAAGCCGTTCTACATTATTATTAAGTTTTTGATTTATTTATTTATTTTGGATATTTCGGCAAAAGTATATTTAACCTTTGTTTGACTTGCGTTTTCGGCTTGAAACCCTCCTAGGTGTATCTTACGGGTTAAGCGATAACAGCTTGAAATAGCATGTTTTAATACACTATTGCAATCACTTTTTTTCATTAGATATCATATCTAATTGTTGTAATGTATAGAAAATGCCATCCCAAATTTATAATAATCATGTCATCCATAAAATGTCTTCTAAATAAATAAATATATTATTTAAACAAAACTAATGGGTCAAATACAAAATTAATGAAGTTGGTGTCCTAAAATGTCCTATTCTTTCGAATGAGAAAGTAAAAACCGTGAGTTATTTTTTTTGTTCAATCGTATAATATGTATGTTTAATCTTTGTTTTGTGGCTTCATTATTTGTGTTGCCACTATGATTTCGCCGCCAATGTCAGGTTTAAGGAAGATAAAGCAGACAATCCTCAGATCTGTCATCGCAGTACTATTACAAACCAGCTTCTGCCCGCGATTTCGTCCGCGAAGATTCAATTTACATTGTTCCATTGGGAAAATTTAAAATTTCCTGAATGAAACCACATTTTACTACAAGCCTACAGCTTAGTTTGGGACTAGGCCAATTTTGAGATTGTCCCTGTATTTTTGACTTATTACACATGATATGATTTATTAGTTATACTTAAACACAACAATCACCAGCGTTACTGGTAAGGACGTGTAGGGTGTAGGAGGATGTTTACATGGAAACATGGCGGCCACAAGGTCTCTACGATTGTTATTGTTACTCTGATCATTGATCAATATGCGAAAGAATTGGAGCAAACGCAAAAACTAACAAGGACACACAATAACATCGTTGAATCCATAAAAATAAAGGTGTATACGCAATGTACTGTTCGCCAAGTTTGACTGAGTCGTTGGTTTAGTAGTAAAGTAAATATTGTCCTATGAATGTGTATCAACTATCAAAGGAACTGTTGCCCTAATAAACACAATTGCGGGTGGTAGGACCTTGTGCAGGGTCCGTCCGGATCGCTACCACCATCTTATCCACTAACCTACCGCCAAACAGCAGTGTTCGCATTGTTGTGTTCCGGTTTGGGGATAAGACAGCCGGTGAAATGACTAGCATAGAGGCATTCCATCTTAGCCTCAGGGTTGGCAACGCATTTGCAGTCTTGTGATTGCGAATGTCTATGGGTCACAGTTTTCACTTACCATCAGGTGGCCTGTGTACTCGTTTGTCTACTCGATGCCATAAAAAAAAAAAAAAAAAAAAAAAAAAAAACACAAATGTAAGTCGACTTACCTCGTTCTTAATAATCAATTTCATTCTATTCTATTTTATTCATATACTTGGGTAAGGACCAAAACGTTGTCCACGTTAACTCAATCAATTTAATTTTCTATGAAACTTTTCCGTTGTGCCACGAAAATTAGCCATACAATTGTAGGGATTCTTTTCGTCGCACAACGGAACTTTTTTCGTCTTCGTCGTTTGAATGGTTAACTGCGCTTAACTGTGGTCCAATTTTTTGGTCCTCACCTACTTACCATACTAAACTTATAGACTCAACTTCTCTGTTTACCTTAACCTTGAAGATTTTTCAAACACAAGTTTGAAACGGGGACGAGTTAATTGTCTGTAAAATGTGTCTGAGTGCGGCAGTCTCTTGGGTCACGGATTAATAAGGTTAAAAAGCAACACTATTCGATTGATTACCGAGTTAATAATAACGTATCTACGAGTATACTGTATAAACAATATATCTATAACATTTTTCTTATTCTTATTCTATATACTTAATCTACTCTTTCTGCGAAACTGCTAGGTATAGGAAGCGGCTTATAGTAGGTAATTTAAGATCGTATTTCACGGATCATTTAACTTTTAGACAGCATTTTAAGTCGTAAAGCCTAATAAGGCTAAAGAAGAGCGACATTAACACCAACGCAAAATATGCTAATGAAGAAAAAATAAACAAATCAAAGATGTTGCTTTAATTTTCAATAAACGATTCAAAGATTTTGTAACCGGTTTGAAGATATGAATTATTAAGCTTAAAAATTCAAATCTTCAAACCGTCGTGGATTTCAAAAATATTGTATGTACAGTCGACGCCATAAATATGTTTACACTTTAGTACCTTGTCCATTTAGCGTCATGTTTAAACTGCCATTTGAAATGGTCATAGCGGGTAAAGTGACGAGGTACTAAAGTGTAAACATATTTATGGCGTCGACTGTACATGGTTAGGAATTATTAAAAAGTCCTTATATTTTCCATTGTGTAACGAAAATTAACCATAATTATAATTGTATGACCAATTTTCGTTACACATTGGAAGAAAATTGACGTTGTCTCAAGTAAATCCTTAACTCAATTGGGTGATTTTTAAAAACAGTGTACATAGTTAAGGCTTTTATCCGTTGTGTAACGGAAATTAGTCATAGTCGTGGAAAAATAAAGGACTTCTTAATTAAGTTCTTAACTATTAATGTAGGTACCTACAATGCCTTTTAAATGCTAATCAATAATAATAATTATAGTCCTGCCAGGTTCTTATTTAATACATGTATGTATAGGCATCCTCTACAAAGTGACCATAAAAGGACATTGAGTCTTGTACTCTCTCGCTCGCTGTTACACGCTCCTTATATGTATAATGATTGCCAGTATTCGTTGAATGTCTAGTGGAGGAGGAACATACGTGCTGTGGATACGCGAAGCAGCCTCGCTACGACAGTATAAACAGTAGTTCGTTTTCAAACAAAGGCATATCGCGCGGTATGCGTTCATGCCTCGACAGTACGCGCCCTGCAAGCCACCATAAGCAAACTCAACAAGCCGGTTAAGTCTGGACCGCTCGTGCGTGTTAATTATAGTGCGACGCGCATCGACACAACCCTAGTATCCGAGCGGTAATAGGTAGCAGAAACTCCTAAAGGGCCAGAGACCAACTACTTTTCTATTTATACACTCAGGGGCAAAAATAACGGATCAGAGTGCGTTTTTCATACAAACGAGGCTATTTCGAAGCCTTGGTTCTTCGCCAGGGGATGCTTGTAGTGAAATCTGATGATGGATACCCCGAGCATCGATACAGGACATCCAGAGTGCCTAGGAGACCCAACTGATTGAATCTGCGGCTAACGCCGGAATTGTGCATGTTCAAAAAAACATCTAAAATGACCATGAAATGTAAGGAAATCCAAATGCTGACTCAAACTCTCTTGCTGTGGTGTCAACTGATTGTGCGATCAGTTAAATTTCTTAAGAACTTTTGACCTCCTCTATTGTACCTTGGTGTATCCACCATTAAACCTCACTCAAAACAGCCGCTGGCTAGGAACCGAGGGTTCGAAATAGCCTCGTTTGTATGAAAAACGCACTCTGACCCGTTATTTTTGCCCCTGAGTGTACTATGCGACGACTTTGCGTAGCGGTATAGTATAAACAGAAAAGTAATTCAACTCCGGCTGATCAGGAGCTCGAGTTAGGTTCAGATTCAAAACTGAATGCCCAACCACACGACCTTTGAAACATGCATCCAAGTGTGAACTTAAACACATTGGAGTCACGTTAAGTTTGAGATAGGACTCTACAGTCAACCAAATGGATTTTTGTGCCACTATGGAACGAGGAACTATGTCAATGCAACGTAGAATTGGATTGATTATGTCACCGTTCTGTGTGAGATTCTACTGGGTAAAACCATATTGCCTTTGACATGTTAATAGATATCGTTAACGTCAAGATAGCTCATAGGTACGTACTCGACACTTAATAGTGCGACAGTCCGGTTAAAAACAATACGATAACACGTCAAAGAGCCGCTGGTTTGTTTATATGTATACTGTAGCTATTTATACTGCGGCGATTGCGGAACGGTATGCGAATGCTGCGGAATAAATGCATAATGACTGTTTATTGTTAAACTAAAATTAAACTTATAAAATAGATATAAACCCCGTAAAATGGCGACCCCTTCTTTTAGAGCTGATATTTAGAGCGGGCATATGAAGTTACCTAACGAACTTAACGTACCTAGTACCGCAAACGAAGTGATTATTTTGCGACTCAGTACCCTTACCCTTACCAAACCTTACAATTACCGTACTCGCTAGCGAGTCGAATGGTCGGTCCCTCGCACTCTATTTGTTACAATACTGTGAGGGACTGAACATTTGACTCGCTAGCCAGTACGATAATTGTAACTCAGTACAGAGGTAGCACAAGCCATTAGGTAATTTGGCGACTGAGTCATTCTACTACCCCATTTCTAGACTTTCACAGGCCCTTGCATTACGCTAACTATCGCTTTTATTCGTTTCGTTTTGTAACCAATCGCATTACTCGTAGATCACGTGACTTTTCGTATCACGTGATCTACCAGTGACGCGATTGGTTTAAAAACGAAACGAATAGAAACGTTTGTTAGTGTAGTGCATCTTTGCAAGCGCCTTTGAAGTTTGGACGGAATATTTCTTAGATATTCTACTTATAGGCAGAGTAGCGGGATATTAATACGCGTATTAAGGCGCCCTCTAGTTTTATTTTATGTTGAAATTAAATAAAGTACATTAGAGGTACAGCTTATTCTGTTCTCTTTCCCCAGCTCAGAGTTACTACAACTACTACCCTCGCGGCTACTACGGACGCAGCCTGGGCTCCCTGTACGAGCATGGCCGCTCCATCTCCGACAACCAGGTGTCGTGCGGCGCGCACACGTGCGGCGTGGGCGCGCACTGCACGCAGGGCAGCGTGCGGCCCGTGTGTGCGTGCCTGCCTGGCCACTCTGGAGACCCGCTGTCGCAGTGCATAAGGATCGAGTGTGTTGGTGAGTGGTTTGTTATAAAAAACATTGATTAAAAAAGTTACATACTATTGCTGCCGACTGTACTTGTAACATTGTGACATGGAGATAGGGATCTATTAGTAGGTTCTTAGTTAATACGTTGACTACGAGTAGATGTTAGTAAATTTACCTACGGGCCTGGTATGGCTGCGTCTATATCGCGTGTCAACTGGATAAAGCATCCGTCACTTTTTGACACGTGTACTTATTCACCTGTCAGAAGGTGACGGATGCCTTATCCAAAATTTATCACGCCATAAACGCAGCCATATAAGGCAGGACTGAAAATCTAAACGGTAAAACCTTTTTGCTTTTGATGAATTTCGCGTTTGAATCGCGTTTCTAGTCTTATTCACTTGACGGCACTGGCATAACATAACATGTCCAAGGCAAAGAGGTTGTACACAGTAGAATAGAAGCCAATAGAAGCCCAGTATTTCTTCTCAACAATATTTTTTGTGTCACTTCATCTAAACCTGCTCAAGAAGCGAAACCGAACCTACTTTAACTTTTACGTTCTTACAATTTTAATTTGGTTTCAGATAAGAGCGAATGCCGAAGCCATCAGACCTGCGTGAACCAACACTGCATCAACCCGTGCGAGGGCACGTGTGGCATTAACGCCAACTGTGATGTAAGTTGTATGCTACAGTAGAACACAATTTATATGGCGTGTCGTTAATCTTCGCGCAGACACGAACAATGATTAAAAAAAAACGAAATTCAAAGTATTTATTCAGTAAATTTACCCCATGAGAGCTCTTTTACACGTCGGTAATATGGAGTGAATCTACCAGCGCTTCATACAAGACCATCATTACGGAGAAGAAGCGCCGCAAGAAACTGCAACGTGGTGATGATCACGAGTTGTCCCGAAGTAGATTTTCTTGGTTTCCCTATGTACCCTAAGCCCCTTATTAAATTTACGCACGTTAAACCTGTTTTTACTGGCTGCCCGCCAGCGCAGCGGCTTCGCCTCGCTGCAAATTTCCGACCTTCCCGTTGGATTTTTAATTTTTTTTCTTCCATATGAGCCTTATCCTGACAATAACGAACGCAACAAAAAATAAATCAGCCAAATCGGTTCAGCCGTTCTCGAGTTTAGAGCTTAGCAACACATTTAGTGATTCATTTTTATTTACATACATTATTTGTTTCTCTCCGTCAATTCTCATAATGAAAGATACGGCCAAAGCATACTTTAACTATTTTGCGTCTATGAATAACAGGGCAATAGTTTAGCGTGAATTATAATTACTCTGGTTATACGCCAGGTTCGTAACCACGTGGCGGTGTGCACCTGCCCAGCCGGATACACCGGGAACCCCTTCTCTTCTTGCAGAATCGCTGACCCAGGTAATGAGGAGTTCGGAGGGGCTATTGCCTAACACACTCGCAATCGCAATTGTTTTTATTTTGAAAATAGAACGCATGTCTGCATACAAAATGAAAAGAATTGTTCCGCTAAATCGATTGCGATTGCGAGTACGTTAGACAATAGCTTAGCAGGTCTTGACGCACTTACGGTCGCTAGAGTCAGTCAACGACGATTTAATCGTTCCTTGGTGACACGTTCAAAGGGTGATGGAACCAGTAATGGACAAAGTGCCAATAATGGAGACTTGATTCTTATTTTACAGAAGATGGGTTATTCATTTGTTTTGCAACGATCAAATTAGGACCGTATGAAATTTGAATTAAGAGTGAAGTGTCCATAACTGGTGCATGTCGGTAAAAAATGTCCGCATCATTGGCACCGTCACCCTACACAAGTTTGAAAAAGCAACGAGTGAATCGTCTCTAAAATGTGTCATTACAACGCCCCGGTAGCAAATCAGCACCGCTTCGGCTCAAAGTGAAACATTGAAAAATGTATCGTATCTACTACACGTCAAAGCTTTCTTTTTAATGTTTTATGGGTCGCGGAGGCGGGGCGTTGCAGTGTGTGATGACCTTACATCTTAATGCATCTTTAGTGCAAGAAAACGAGGCGTTAACATTCAGAAATTGATAAAAGCGTAGGTACCTACTGAATAAAAATAATAATTCACATATACATTGTGTTTTTCTAACTATCGCCAGGTGCCACATCTTTTGTTTTATGCGGAGCTTGCCTACTGCAAGAACGCAAATGTTCATTGAGGACACCGGGTGAAAGCCAGAAGAACGCGGCAATATAATTACACCTCTACATTTTCCCTTATATATTCTGTTTTTCTTTAATTTACAGAGGAGGCCTGCCACCCGTCACCCTGCGGCCTCAACACCAAGTGCCACGTGGTCAACAACCAGGCTATCTGTACCTGCCTCCCTGGATACAGGGTGAGAACACTTCAAATTATAACAGCCATCAAGACATCTGAGGCCCTGTTATGGTCGTGTATTATAAGCGTGGATACAACTTCTGTCACTTTCTAACCAGTTTGTATGTGTGACGGGAGCTTTATCCACCGCGATAAAGTCGACCATAATACGGGCTCAGAGGGTCTACTCAAGACGCATGACGCTAAGCTGTCATTTATCAATTTTATCATACATTTCAAGTCGATAGAAAACATAAACGTTTGCATCTTGACTGCACCTACAGGCGACACGCCGCGTTTTTTCATTACACTGCACCCATTACCCCCTTCTGGCTAGAAGCTGTTTACACCCTATACAGTTTATGGGATACGTAGCAAACTTTAATAACAATTACCCTTTGAGTAGTCAGCTTAACGGGAAAAGGCGGCCACTTTTTTCCGTTAAGTTAATAACTTGAAGGTGAATTGTTATTAAACTATATGATATACGCTTTAAGTTGTGTTTTCATTTGTAGTTACAAAAAAAATCGTCCAATTTCAAGAAAATACTTTAGTTTATTAAACACAATAAAAGTAATGAGGGCGCCACTGTACATCCGGCATACGCTCGGCGCAGTCTTCATACTCTTACCTATTGGATATCTTATTGGTATTGGCTTTCAAACAAGGTCATGCACGATCATCCCGCGATCTAAGACCGAATTCCACTACGCACGCTACGCACGCACACGTGAGCCACGTGGATTAACGGTTCTAGGCGTGTCATGACATGTCATTTCGTACGTAGGTATATACCACTCTATGTATCTTCTACATACATACATTAAATCACGCCTGTTTCCCAGAGGGGCAGGCAGAGATCACTTCTTTCCACTTGCTACGATCTTGATAAATTTCTTTCGCTTCTTCCACATTCATACATCGAGTCATGCACGCACGTCGGTTTCGGGTACTTAAGATTCGGCCCTTTTCCAGTATTGCTCCGATTTGACTCGAAAAAGTACGCCTAGGGCGGCCCCTTCCAACCCGTCCACTCACTTTCACTCATCTTCTACATATTATGTACAGTCAACCAATTTGATTCCTAGGCCACTATGGATTTTGTCAACGTGACGTTGTAAACCAAATCATAGGGAGTCTTTTACGTTTTGGTTGACAACGTCACTTTAACATAGTCCAAAGTGGCCTAGAAATCAAATTGGTTGACTGTACATTGTATGTAATTGACAACACTTTTACCCAAACCCCTTTATACCCACATGGGCGTACGTATCTTCCCTCGCTGTGGAATTTCAGCTTATCAAGCAGTTCGGTATAGCGGGGTGAAGTAGTTTAAAACCTAGAATTGGAAGTTTTTTTTTTTAAGTAAGCAGTAATACTTGAAGCTCTGTGTTAATTTCATCTCCAGGGCAGCCCGTTGTCCGGTTGCCGGCACGAGTGTGAGTCGGACCAGGAGTGCGGCTCACAGCAGGCCTGCCGCGACTTCAAGTGCATCAGCCCCTGCAAGGACTGCGGCGTGAACGCGGACTGCGAGACTGTGTCAGCCCACCACGCTATCTGCAAGTGTCCTAGGGTAAGCTTACGTTTGCCAATGTTCATCTAGGCAGTCTGTAGCTCTTATTCTCCAATGCAACTTTTGAAAATAAATATCACGGCAGGATCTTTTGACCCTAAAATGTAGTTTGCTGAAGAATGGCTTGCCTTGCACTTCCCAAGGGCTTCCTAAAGCTGCCTGAGGATCAAAGAGGCAGACCAATGAGAGGGTTGTGGTTGGTTATCTAGAAAAAGGTAGCTACCTTTTCATTTTCTTTTAATTCCACTTAACCCAGCGTCTATCGTCAGACCGCTGTTTTTTTAAACTCATCATGCAGCGAGGACCGCAACGTCAACGCTGATTGCAAAACAGGTTCTTCTCACAGTTTCTAAATTAAAAATTCTACTTCTTCATCCCTTATTAATTTTTCTGTAAATATGGAATGATTGTCAGTCGGTATACGATCTCTTGCAACGTGGAAAGTTTCAGGCTCTCGATTATTGTGCACTCTCGATGATGCAATTTACTTGAGTTTAAAAAGTGTTTAACTACATCTTCTTTCTATATTATTGGGGCAGGGTATTTTTGTTTCTATGCTGTAAAATCAACTGGGGGGTTATTATGACATAGAAATGCAGTTCATTTTACGGCGAGCGTAAAGGACAGAGCTATAGCAGTTATATAACTCTGTGCCTTTCTTGCAGCGTAAACTGACCTGCGTTGCTATGTCATAATAACCCCCCTGTTGTTTTCAACACGGCCCCCATTACTGTCAAGTAAATAAGAGCTATCAAAACGTTGACAATACGATAACAGGTCAAAGATGGTATAGATCTTACCGGCTAGAATCATAGGCCTAGGTTTATTAGTAAGATATTTGTCAGGGTTACCATGGCGACCCGTACCGCATCTGCACCCCCGAGTGCTCCTCCGACGGCGAGTGCCCGAGCTACAAGCCGGCCTGTGTGTACAACGCATGCGTGAACCCCTGCACCAACGTGTGCGGCGTCAACGCGGACTGCAACCTGCGCGGGCTCACGCCAGTCTGCTCCTGCCCACGGAACATGACCGGCGACCCTTTCACTTTCTGCAGGCCTTTCGAAGCTCGTGAGTGCGACAGAATTCAACTAATCTTAAAAAACAAACAGATATGCAACCAAAAGGTCAAATGTTAATTGCGATAATATCCACTTTACTCAAATCATAATCTTAGGTTACGACTCTATTGCATCTTGTTCTATTTCCATATCAGAATCTGTCTGTTCAAGCTATGATTAATACAAAGTACCTACGTTGCTTTAGTCATTCCGTCCACTTTCAGGTGACCTGTGCGAGCCCAACCCCTGCGGAGCCAATGCCAAGTGCACCCCCGGCCACGACCGCACCGGCGCCGAGCGACCCGTGTGCACCTGCCCTTCGGGCTTCATCGGCAACGCGCTCGTGTCTTGTGAGCGAGTGAGTACCTCTGTCCTTGTTACCTGTTAATACGGGCAAGGTCTTGTTCTTTTGATCAACACTTGGTCCTAGCAGAGGTGCGTTAGAGCAAGCTTGCTCAGACGACCTAGTGAACTAGTCCATTAGTGCTAGTGAAACCTAGTCCACTAGTACGATTCATGTCCCTTTAAGCGCAAAATATAAGCCTCCAAAGATTAATTCCTATCTCTTCCTAGCAAAACAAAATTTAAACATGGAGTTTTTATGGCCTGACCTGTTACATGAATTCACAGTGCATGTCGGATCTCTTTGTCCACTAAGCAGTTTAAAACGCTTGTACTATCCTCCGTATTACTTGCCCAATTTAATTTTAATTTCGTATTTGGTGATCTCTTTTACGGTGTTTGAGAAATTTATAAAATCCATGCATATTCCCTATTGACGGTATCAATATGATGATTGCCAAATCGATCCTCTTCTGAATAAATCACGAGTCTAAAAAAACCTTTAACAATTTTCTTTGCAAAATTGCCATACATCAACCGCTTCTCGTCATGCTCCAGGGTGAATGCGAGCTGGACTCCCAGTGCTCCGACCACCTGGCCTGCGTCGGGTTCCAGTGCGTGGACCCCTGCCTCGGCAACTCCCAGTGCGGCTCCGGAGCCGTGTGCATGGGGCGCCGGCACCTGGCCGTCTGCACGTGTCCTCAAGGTGAGATGAGATGAGATGTACCGGAATGAACTTCCCTCCGCGAAGTTTCCTTACTGTGCCACTGAGTCTTCTCTGAAAAGCAGCAGCTTGGCTGTTCCTCTTCCAACTAACCCTTGAGAGATTGAAAAAAGGTTGAGCATCGAGTAGGTATTTGTCATCAACGTAAACGTTTTTTAATTTCTTGGGAGAAATATACCTATATGATATGTTAATCCAGGACACAAACTATTTGTGAGCCGAATCCCATTACAAACCATCCGGCTTTTTATGTGTGGCTTAGCTGGGAAAGCGTAACAAACAGACAGATAAACATACTTCCATCATCATCATCATCACAGCCGAAAGCCGTCCATCGCTGGACCTTCCCCAAGGTTTGCCACAGGGACCGGTCCTGCGCCCCTTACATCAATCGGTTTCCGGCAACCTTACCCACCGACCGAGTGGACCGAGCTATTTTCTCTTTGAATATTTTTTTCCTTCTTCTTCTTCTTTTTCTTCTGTTTCTTTCACATTTATATTAATTATGGATTAAAGTTAAGGATGCACTCGAATGAATTATTATAGTTCCAAAATGTTTGCTTACATTCATATTGTGTTCCTCAGGACGCAACGGTGATGCCCTCGTGAACTGCTATGAGACCAGGTCTGAAGCCGCTTCCAGCCGCTACTACAGATACAAAAGAAACGGAGAACATGATGCTGCTCCAAACGCGACAGAAACCAGTGAAGCCACGAAGCTCGTCGAAGTCACCACGCCAAAAGAAATCAGCTCCGAACCTAAACCAGTTAGCTCCTAAATACGAACAACGAATACCTAGTTTTATTACAGTTTGAATACTAGACGCTGCCATTTTTTTTAATAGCCGCTGTGTAATGCCTTGTTTTAAAGATGTAATAAAACACGAGTAGATTTCTAGTAAGGAAATTAATATTTTGTTTTTATAAAACACTTATAAAACGGACCGTAATAAAATGTAGTATAGGATTGCAGTTCTATAATTAAATATTTTCGCTGTGCACACCAATGTCGAGTTTCAGACAATCACCACGGACTCAAGTATTTAAGAAATAAGTCCATGGATATCACACGCGAGGTGATTTTTTCGGCAAAAGAGTATTTACTCTGGTGGACGACAGAAGCGCATGGGGTTAGCTCCACACGCTTCTGACAACTCCTTTTAAATATCGGTACTAAACCTAAGTTTATAAACGTCGATCTCTACTCCAGCACGGTTAGCACATGTTGTCCGCGACTTGTTTGTCGCTCGGATCTCCCTTTCTATCTAGTCTGTAACGATAGAGATACACTGAACGACAAGCGAGAAAATACAACTAGAGTTACCCGAGCTGTTAGACTAGAATTTAGGTTGACGAATATGAAATTGGTTTTGATACAGTTATTAAAAACCAGGTAGTGAATGTAAACTTGAATGCTGTAAGTCCGCTGTTATCAGAATGTTTTACGCCGTGTTTCGACATTAAAATGCTATCACAAGAACTTTAGTGGTTGAGCCTGCATAGAACCCCGTCATAAAAAAGTAACGCTTAGTTTAAAAAGAAAAAAAAAGTAAATTCATTTTGAATTGGTCGAATTCGAATCGAGTTAGGTACAGACAAGGTTCTATTGAACGCTCATCAACTAATGTCCGTGGACCTTATATCTTAATAGGAACAAATTGGAGTATAAAAGATACTCCGATAATTCCTTGGAACCATTCCTTTATTTTTAGTGTAGGTACTTAACGTATTAAACTAATGTTTAACTGACTGAAAATCCACGTCTACTGTTGACGTATAAAATGGGAACAAAATTGATATTAATAAAAATAATGAACACTTTTTCAGTTGTTTTTCTTTTATAAACATGAGATTGACAATAAAGTACAATGTTTAAGCACACGAAATAAATAGTGAAGTACCATATTGTTAAAGCAAGTTTTTTTTTTTTTTTTTTTTTTTATGGCATAGAGTAGACAAACGAGCACACAGACCACCTGATGGTAAGTGGAAACTGTGACCCATAGACATTCGCATTCACAAGACTGCAATGCAATCCCAAGACTGCAAATGCGTTGCCAACCCTGAGGACTAAGATGGAATGCCTCTATGCTAGTCATTTCACCGGCTGTCTTATCCCCAAACCGGAACACAACAATGCGAACACTGCTGTTTGGCGGTAGGTTAATGGATAAGATGGTGGTAGCGATCCGGACGGACCCTGCACAAGGTCCTACCACCCGCAAAGTGTGCATATCAGGATACGAGTAGGTATAGTACCTATCTAACACCACCAACACCAACTAGGTAATATGATTACCCATAGATTAAGGTCATGCGGGGCTATTCCGACCGACAGAGGGGTACCTAAATGCGTCACTTTTTTTTTCAAGGGAATCCAATAATTTAGAACAATTTTTGCGTCCTTTGTAACTACTATAAGTTTAAGTATCTTAATTTCTATAAAAGGAACCATAAATAGTTTTAATTGATGAATTTCCTTGAAAAAAATTAAGTGACGCATTTACCCCTCCGTTGGAATAGCTCCGCTTGACCTTAATCTACGAGTAATCATATTATGAAGAAGAATCATTATGTGAAGAAAATACAAATATACGGTCGGAATTATGTAGGTGTTAGCACTTTAGGGTGAAAAAAACTCTCCAATACCCAGCTTTGGCTTTATAAGTGAGCGATGGTAGGTACATACGAGTAAAAAGAAAGAAATGAAATGGTTTATTCGGTGCTAAAATAAAATAGGTAATTATTATCAACAACGGCAAAAAGAAAAAAGAAGAGTTAGGTAGGTATCTAATATCTTAATCTAAAATTAACACCGAAATAATGGTAGGTAAATCACCGCGCCTATTACCTATCTAAGTTATGATTTCCTTTCCTTCCTTATTCACAGAACCTAAAACTTTTTAAAATGCTGCTCAATAATTTAAAAACATCGTACAAATGCCATGCCACTGCAAACGCCACATTAGGTATTTGTGCATAATTTGGATCAGTTTTTTTTTAAATAAAATTTTAATCATAATTTTATTGTCTACTAAGCGCCGCCGGGTTGAAGTACCAAAATTATTTATAATCATTTAAAAACTAAACGTGATTATACAAAAGCATAAATAAAACGCATTGACGTTGTACAGAGGCGTTTTGCATTAGTAGTTGCTTTTATGATTAATTATATTTTTAATATTATTACGCACATAAGCCACTTAGTGTTATATTTTTACTCATTTAATTCCGTTTTTATCTAAAAGGTGAAATAATTCAAAGTTCCACATTTATAAAATTACAAAGACGCAAGTAGATAGCAAGGAGTGCGACACGTTTGACGTTTCTGACAGCGTACCTAATTTAAAACTAAAATATGCCTCAGCTACGTTTTCTGTCGTTCGATAACGAATGATGAGTAAATCAGAGTATTTTGCCGTTTAATCCCGTATTATTATCGATATTTAATGCACAACCATGTCTGAAATCAACATTGATAAGTTTGCGAAGTCGGACTTTGGGCCAGACCGCTACGTAAAGGAATTAGCGAGGTCTTGCGTCGGAGGGGAGGAGTTGCAACAGCAGAAGGAGAAGATCCAGACTCTCGCAGAAGATACCGCCAGTGCTTTGAAGAAGAATGTTTACGAGAATTACATGCAGTTCATCGAGACGGCGACGGAGATATCTCACCTAGAAGCTGAAATGTATAAGCTGTCGCGGCTCCTCAGTGAGCAGCGGTCTGTGCTTACAACGCTCTCTCACGGTTCGGTGCTAGGTTACGACAACAGCATCTCGCGGGAATCGCTCGACACGCACGACGTGGAGGCCGAGAGGGCGGAGGAGCAGCGCAAGAACAAGCTCAACTCTATCATCGACAAAGTTGAGGGTTGCATGAACTTGCTAGACACACCGGAAAGAACGCTGCTTCACGAGGGCGATTTACTAGAGATAGATGCTGAAGAAAACACTGCCTTACAAAGAATGCATGTATACCTATTCAATGATTGTGTTATGCTGTCTTCATGGATATCTAACCGCCGTGGCCCCATGAGATATAAGTTCCAAGCCAGCTACCCTATTAGTACTTTAGCTGTAGTTAATGTCCGTGACCTAGGTAATGTAAAGCAAGCCTTCAAGGTGCTAGCCTTTCCTGACACAAGGGTCTTCCAATGCAACAGTTTGGCAATTAAAAAAGACTGGTTGGATAAGTTTGATGTTGCCAAGAAAATGTATGTTGAGAAAGAGAATTCTAAGCTTAAGAAAAAGGAAGAGAAACCTAAGCCTGAGTTACTGGAGTCCCCTAGTCTATCCGTGGAGGAGCTGCCGTCCCCACAGATCCCACCGCTTCCAGAATGGCTCGCAGATGTCACGGAAGAGCTTGATGTACTCATAGTGGAAAGGCATTTTCAAAAAACATATGAGTTGATGGTCTCAGCTCAGGAATCTTTAAACACTGAGGAATATAAAACCCACCCGGACAGAGAAAGTATTCTGCAACGGATTGAACAGAAACAAAAGATTCTAATAGACGTGTTGTTAAAGGAATTAGATGTCACTCATAACTGGAGCCCTAGAGGAGGCCTGCAGTCCTCTAGGTACCCAGTAATCATCCTTAACAAATTTAACATGACGAGTCAAGCCTGTGAACTGTTTTTAGCAATCTGCAGCCACACTGTAAAGGTCCACACGAAAGGAGTCCAGTTAGAGGGTACTATCAATACATACGTGAAGCAAGTTGGGGAAGTATTCTTCTGCTCATTGAGTGATGCCTTAACAGAGTTTACAGCTCTATTTCCGAATAATAAACTTAGTGCTTTTATAATGTGGGCTAGTAATCAATTGCGCAGCCTGCTAAGCCAGATAATCGAGCAAGTGTTCACGCCGCAAAGTCCTTTAGATTCAGTCCTAGAATGTGTTCAGAGTTTGAGGGGTCAATGCACATTATTCTGTGAATTTGGGCTTGACCTGAGGTTTCATATGGACTGTGCTTTTAGACCTCCGATAAAGAAAGCTCTCAATGAGTATAAGGATAAGATTATTGATTCGTTAAAGTCAAAAATAACAGAAGACAAGTGGACCCCTGTGAACATGCACACCAAGGCGGGTGTTCAAAAGTTTTTATTGCAGATGGAGAACCTGGGCCTTATATTAGCTAAGTATGTTATAAATGAAACTTGGGTGGACTTATCTAGTAGTACAATATGGTTTGCACAGTCTGTGATAACTATACAGAAAGTGGGGATGTCGCTTGTGACTAATGACTTGATGGGAGACCTGGACAAGTGCATTTATGCAGTATTCAATGCTCGACTGATGCTATCTGTAGGAAACAATTCAACGTACGCTCAAAAAAACTTCAGGTTTATTTTGGACACGGTGATGCCTCTGATGCTAAGGTGCTACAAGGAAGAAGTCGGTTACGAGAACGATCTGCTGGTAGAACTAGCCAAGAAGCACGGAGTCAGTGCGGCCCTACCAAAGAAGTCGAATATCACAAAATACACAAGTAACGAATATTTATGAGAATAGTCAAAGACTCAATGAATGGTGTACGAAATTATTTTTGTTACGCTAAAGCTTTAATACTGTAAAATATAGGTAGTAAGCATGCGGGATTTTTGTATGATTATTTAATGAAACTGATCAAATAAAAATTTATATTATATGCAAGTTAATCAATATGAAATTTTAATAAACAAAGACAGATATTTCATGGAGTTTATTTTCATTTTTACATTATTGACAAAGTACAGTTCATGGCAATAGCAAAATAATTTATTAAGATACAAAGTAAACAACTTGGTTACACTTAATTAATTCTAATAAATATTGGTACCTACATAACCAGCTGGCCTACTGCCTAACGCACTCGCTATCGCAACCCACTTCAAAACGCAACAATTATTTTCATTTTGTATGCAGAGAAGCCTTTGATTTGAAACGATTGCGATTGCGTTAGGCAATAGCCCCTCAGTTTCTCAGTTTTATTCTGAAAAAACACGCATGACAAATATACTGTCAGTTCCAGGTGAAATTATTTAGCAATATCCAGCCGAATGCTATTATGAAGCTGGAAGTACTCTACGGATGTACTGAATAAATTTAAAACATAATTTTTTGGTTGGAAAGGTTATCTATCTATGGTCCGACTTTTAATTCAGTGCAGTAGAATGACAGCTTCAGTGTTGTCAGTTTTTGGTGTATAAAAAATAGTGATGTTGCCTAATGAATGAATGAAAAAATGAACAATGTATTGTAAGTTCATTCGAGTTATTTGCACTACATTAATACTATTAATATTTAGGAGGGTTTAAGTAGCAGTAAGCAAACGAAAACTCTCAGGGAAGCCGTGCGTACCGAATGCCACACGTCAATGGTATGTTATGTGGCGTGACATTGCTAAGGATGTCAATTTTGACAAATAAACAAAACGCCTAAACCAACTAATTACTATTGCATGAATAAGTGATCTGACGTTTTTGGTTTATATAATTATTACAGCTCCCTTGATTTAAGTATGTCACTGTCTTTATGAATTGAGCAGGATTGTTTTTTTAATGTTACTTAAATGCGATATTTTTTTGTTTAGTCTGTGGCTTACTCGTGTCTCATATTTTTTTATTAACAATCTGTTGCAAGCAATTTGATCAGCTTAATGTAATAAAATAATCTACTTAGCTAAGTACCTATATAATGCTCATAAAATATTTAGTTCATTCTTTGATCAAATCATTCGTTAGGTGAACGTGTCAAGCACTATTTAAATAAATGTGGTATCATTATTTCTCAGAATGACATTTGGCTGTGTCATTTTACTGCAGTGAATTAAAAGTCGGACCATAGCTATCCTCAAGACACCGAGGTCACTCGGAGAAGCCTGTGGAGACACCAGGAGGATCCTGCGCTTCTGGTCGGAGTTAGGCTGGCTAGACTACTAGCCGGTACCCCTACGCACAATGGCCCGACATACACGGGCTAAGTGCGGAAAAAGGAGTCCATCACTATAACCATAACCATCTATCTAGCTATCTCAGTCAGTTTAAATATCCTACGAGCTAATTGAGAAAGCGAGACGAATAAATGGGTCTATACAGGTCTATTTGTATAGTTTGCCATACTTATTTTTAGTCATAATTCGTATTGCGAATATAAAACACGATTAATGTTATTTATAATAATAATGTTGGTATATATGAACCGGTATAACAAAAATCTCATAAACCAAAGGGAAGCGAGGGCGGGTCGCTAGTAATAAAAACTCGTAAATTACATATTTTTACAATAAAAAATCTACTCATCTTCCATTAAACTCTCTAAAAACGTATTGCCATTGATTAACTTCGTGGTTAATATAACAAATTCAACATTGGAGTCCTCCATTTGGCTCAAAGTTCTCAAAGTAGAGATCTCGTGGTACGTGCAGCCCCCAATGAAGAACACCAGGATGACCCTGGGGCTCTCTAGCGAGGAGGAGGTTTCCGAGGAGGCGGAGTTGCGGCGCACCATCCGCGGCTGCAGGGTCTGCAGCTCGTCCACCGTGGGGCCCGGGAGGAGGCCCAGCATGTCCTGGATTCCTGGGAAATTATTTATTTATTTATCTATTTATTTAATTATTTATTTATTTATTCAAGGAGATCCAACAGAGCATACATAACAGAAATAGAACTTAAAATAAATGTAGAAAGCCAATTATAGGTTCTCACAGATAGAAATAGAAAAAAACGTAGTGATTAACACCACAAAAAGCCGGCTCAACAGCGGCAATTCCGCTAAGCACGGACAAAAGATTAAACACGTTACATTATCGTCAATAGACAAGTTGTTAGGGTTCCGCAGCCGAATGGCAAAAAACGGAACCCTTATGGATTCGTCATGTCTGTCCGTCCGTCCGTCTGTCCGTCCGTATGTCACAGACACTTTTTCCGTAACTATAAGAACTATACTGTGGAAACTTTGTAAGTAGATGTATTCGGTGAACCGCTTTAAGATTTTCATACAAAAATAGAAAAAAAACAATAAATTTTTGGGGTTCCCCATACTTAGAACTGAAACTCATTATTTTTTTTGATCGAGCCTATACGTGTTGGTTATCTATGGATAGGTCTTCAAAAATGATATTGAGGTTTCTAATATATTTTTTTTCTAAACTGAATAATTTGCGCGAGAGACGCTTCCACAGTGGAAAAATGTGTGTAACTTCTTAAATAAGGGAATGATAAATGTAAAAATAATATATGATGTACTTTACCATGCAAACTTCCACCGAAAATTGGTTTGAACGAGATCTAATAATTAGTTTTTTTTTAATAAGTTATAAATCGTAATCCGCATTTTACCTTTCATTCAATCCACTCCAATATAATCACTACATAGTATAAAACGAAGTCGCTTCCCGCTGTCTGTCCCTATATATGCTTAGATCTTTAAAAGTACGCAACGGATTTTGATGCGGTTTTTTTTAGTAGATAGAGTGACTCAAGAGGAAGGTTTTTATGTATAATAAATTTTGTTTTATGTACGCGTGTTATAGAAAACTCAAATAAACCGAAGCGAAGCGAGGGCGGGTCGCTAGTAAAGAATAAAGAAATATATATTTAGATGTATAGTGGTACGGAACCCTACATGCGCGAGTCCGACTCGCACTTGGCCGCTTTTTTTTGTGAAACGCCCTGTCTGCACACAAAGGAGTAAATATACTCGTAATAGACGAATACAATTTTACAAAGGGCCTATTTTATGAAACGAAATTTTGTAAACGGGAATCATGTCATGAGTCAAACACAAATGAATTTTATTTGACAAATAATAAAGAAAAAAATATCAATGAAGTCACTCTCGAATTAACCCACCATGAACTAGCCTCAAGCCTTGTATTTACTATATTATATAAATTAAATAATATGAGAGGAGAATCTCACACAAATTGACCTAATCCCAAACTAAGTCGAGTCCAGAATTAGGCGAACTAACTTGACAGCCGAAAATGTTGCCAGACATAGGAAAAAATAAATAGTGATAGGTTTATGTCGACACAAATATGTCGATATAACTTTGTGCCTTCTATAAATCTGATTCTATTTATATTTTATCAAGTAATTGTCGTTGAAACTTTTACACTGATGAATACTTGCGAAATAGGGACGAAATACAGCAATTTTTATGATATACTATGATCTGATGGATGTACGGTTTAAAGCGGATATTTACGATGATTAACTCCTCAAATTAGTAACAAAATACAAAAATAATGCTGTTATTACAACAGACCATTGTTATTCTTTTAGGTGGCTTTTGTCGGGTATGGTACATTTCATGTATGATATTATAGCATTCATCCCTTTCTTTCTGTCAAATATGAAAGTACGATAGAGACTAACGCTATATATCGTTGATGACAATTCCAAATCCGTCAGTTATCGATATTAACAGCACTAGCCAAACTGTGGCAACATTCGTGTACAATGAACTGTCAAGTTAGTTCGTCTAATTCTGGACTCGACTTTAGATAAAAAGATAAAAGATAAAAGATGTTTATTCAGTAAGTAGGCCGCACGGGCGCTTTTACACGTCAAAAATCTACCAGCGCTTCGCAAGAGACCACTGCTGAGAAGAAGCGCCGCAAGAAACTCAACAGTTAGTCGTTTTTTAAATATAGGTACAATTTTAAAACTTAACCTAGCATTATATAAAACAATTAGAGCTTAGGGACTAGGTAAAATTTTGTGAGATTGTCCCCCTGATATTCACAATGGCTATAACGTGGAAGTCTCACAGAACAGCGTATAATAAAAGGCAATAATGACAGGATGCCAACATACCCGTGGAATTAGGTCATCCATTACCCTCGTTAGCGTCGGTAAATTGGGCCAGCCAGTTAATTTGTTAGTCAAATGCTACCGTTATCTGCTCGGTCATTCAACGGCGGTAATGTTATCGCTGGGAGGCGTTGCTGCGTGTTGATAATATTGAAATAGAATCGGTTCATATGAGTATTGTTTGATAAACCGCGTGTGATACGAAGCGAGCCGATTGTAGTGCAATAATAAATTGGGATGATGACTCGTGTGCAACTTTGCTAAATTAAAAGATTTACGGATGCGCACGAGACCTCACAGTTCCGAAAATTTCGTAGTTTTTGAGGTTTCGTACCTAATGGGTAAAACGGGTCCCTCCCTATTACTAAGGCCCGTATTAACAACACTGTAATTTTTGACACATCGCAAGACGAGCATTAGAGTTGAGATTAGTTTATTAATACGGGCCTATGACTCCACTGTCATGTGTCTCATGAACCGTGATAGCTAGACAGTTGATGTATTTCTGTTGCCGCTATAACAACAAATACTAAGAACAGAATTAAATAAATATTTGAGTGGGACCCTTGGTGTCAGAATCTTTAAATAAAAATAAATTATAATGCAATCAGTTTTTCACGGACTAAATAAAAAAAAACTTGATTTGAAAATACATTCATTACATGAAATTGTGACGTCATAGTTTGGTATCAATTTGTACGTTTTCAACACTTTCACAAGCCATGCTCCGTCCATCACACATGTGGCATTTGATTTTTATTTAAATATATAGATTATACACAGAAAAGAAGATACCTATACTTATATTATAGAGAGATCGATTGTTGTTTGTATCTATCCGACAAGTAATCTCCGGAACCGCGAAACCTATTCCAAAAACTCTCTCACCATTTGGAAGGTGCATTATTCCGTATACACAAAGGCTATTTCGTTAACTAACAAACTCATGATAGAGCAAAATAAACCTTACTATCTTAATAAAAATGTGCATTTTGCTCCTTATTAAAAATGTTACTTACTCGGTTTTGCAGTTTCACCGACGATTTATAATATATCGGTACGAAGAGACGCTAGTAATAAATAAAACAACTCACCCGTCCATCCTTTGTTCTTGGCAATATGCTCGCTAAGTCGAGCGGTCAAAGGCGTGTATTTGCTTGACAAGTACCCCTTTTCTTTGGCATCGAGTTCAGAGTCGTCCGTCGTCAGATGAAGTGCCTTAAAAATGCATTTAACATTGAAAAAATTCCAACCAATATATTTCTGTAATATACTAAGCGCGATTGTTGATAAGCAGGGATCGGAAATTCAGATCGATATTTACCTAAAGTTGGCATAATCCCGTAGAATGTAAAGCGAATATGGCGTCGGCTTATTAAAAATATTATTTTAATAGTATCATTTCCGGGATTCTGGGATTCTACAAAACGTTAATTTTATTATTTTACATTTAGGACAAAACGTTGTGTCGATTTGCTCCTCAGACTTCGTTAAGTTAGGTTAGATGAGTTATCTGTAGGTAAATTAAATAACATTTTTGGTAAATCTTTATTTAAAAAATAACTTCAAATAGTGAATGTAAATACCTAATTATGGATTTATGATGGCGTAATTTATTGATTCCGAAACCCCGGGAAATTTATTAATAAATTGATATTGAGTCCGCCTCCATACAACTGAACAACAACGCCGCCGCCAAAGATTAGGTATAGGTATATCGATCCGAATTTCCGATCCCTGTTGATAAGGATTCAGGTTTATTCTATCAAACTATATTAGAGTCTAATGAAAGGCAACCTTCCACTTTCACTTAAGTGCAAACTCGTCGACGTTTTTATTCTTCCCATATTAACCCACGGTGTCCAAACTTGGTCATTGACTGAAGCCCAAAAATACAGACTCAAGATTTGCCAACGAGCAATGAAGCGCAGCATATTCGGTGTTCACAAAACTGACCAAATCAAAACTGCGCTCCAAAACTGGTATTGCGGATGTGGGTGCCAAGACCGCTAAGCTTAAGTGGGACTGGGCTGGACACGTCTGCCGAATGCATCCGGAACGATGGGCCAAGGTTGCCACCGAATGGACCCCGCAAGATGGCCACCGGAGCAGAGGCAGACCAAAAAGGAGATGGCGGGATGACTGGGAGTATGCACTAAATCGGGATGAATGGCGGAAAAGAGGGGAGGCCTTTACCCAGCAGTGGGACACCCAAATAGACAAAAAAATATATATATTAGAGTCGTATTTGTAAACTCCACTTGGCTGAGGCCTGATATGCACGTCACAAGATACGTCAAAAGTAAAAGTCAGGCCATAGGAAACAGGCATTAGAGTCGAGATTAGTTTTACCCTTAGTTTCAGTCTTAGGTTTGTTCTCTTCAGTTTACATGTCTACTTGCCTCGGAGTTCACGAACCGTTCCGCGCCAATGTCTTATCTTATCTTATCTTACAAATAGGCCCTTTCGGACACCCTTTAGGATCTTTTGTGCAATTACCCTCTTACACACTCAGCTGTTCGAATGTGCTGGTTTCCTCGCGATGTTTTTCCTTCACCGTAAGAGCATCGGATAATGCACTTAAGTTAGAAAAACGGGTCTCTATTGACTGCCATAATTATTTTTAGTCATAATGTGTTTTAAGTCATAATTTTCGCAAGTCATAATGCATTTTTCTCAGGACTCGCCTATTTTATCAGATTTTGTATAAAACTAGCCTAACCTAACCGAACTAATCTATACGATAAACGTTTATTAAAAGCTGTAACTTCAGCCTGCAAGAAGTTATGACAAAAAAAAGTATGACAATATGACCAATGATATGTATGGCAGTCAAAGGGATCCGTAGAAAAACTCATTGGTACATGGTGACCGCGGTGGTTCGAACTCGGTACCTTACGATCACGAGTCGACCCCGTAAGCCACTAGACCACCGACGCTCTCCGCGATAATGTCACATTCTAATTCACCAAGGCAGGGTAATTTCCGTTAAAATGGATCAGGGTCAATCAACTTTTCTTTGTAGCTCGTTGCCATGGTGACGTCTCCTGAGTCACTCTTTAAAACTGTGATTTCAAAGAATATAAGTCCACTAAAAATCAGTTTTATTGGCAATATCAAACCCATTCTTTTATGGGCTTTCTCTTGAGTGTGCTAGAAGTATATATCATAGCATTTTTTCTAAGAAACTCTAACTCTGTTGTCTCCTGGGTTACGGGACAGAATAACAACAACAAAAAGTTGATCCACCCATCATGTTATAGTTAAAGATGTTACCTTTCTAAGCACCGCGTACTGCCTCGTCCCAGTCTGCGGCTTCAGCAGGCCGCATTTCTCCAAGTTGCACAGGGTGAGCCAGGTCTTGTTGCCGTACACCTGGACCAGCTCCCGCTTGTAGAACTCCAGGACCTTGGGCTTCAGGCCGGAGCCGGTCACGCACTGGAGACAGATGAGACGGAGGACCTGCAAGTGGAGTTTGGTTAGTTCGACGTGGCGACGAGGTTCGCACCCAAAATACCAGAAGGTCAAAATACATTTAATTTAAATTTATTGTACAAAAATAAGTACAAAAAGCGGACCTAATGCCTAATGGTATTCTCTACCAGTCCAAATAACTAAACAGAAATTTACATTGTGGGTGCACAGAAAAAGAAAAACTAAAAACTTAAATATAATAAATAAATTTGTCAAGATTGTAGCAAGTGGAAAAAAGTGGTCTCTGCCTACCCCTCTGGGAAACAGGCGTGATTTAATGTATGTATGTATGTTAAATATAATACAGCAGATTCCCAGGGTTTTGGGAATTTGGGAATTTGGAATATTGAGTATAGATAAACAATACCCTAGGGTGGTATAGTCACGGTAAGAATAGGTTCGTCACTTTTGGACCTTAATGGTGTTGAAATAGAGTCGAAAAGTGACGAGACTTTTCTCACCGTATACATTAAAATTCTAGCATTTCGGAAATGAGCAGCCTACAGTCCAATCTGGACAGATAGCTGACACTTTAGTTTGTCTACAGGAGTGTATATTGTTGACACCATTTCTTGAATAACAGTAATTGTTTTGATTATTACATTTTTCAATATGAATCTTATAGAAGGCTTATACTTTCAAATGAAATTAAAAACGTAACATTATTTGGTAACCCTAGGACTAAATCTGTGTGAAAATATTGTAATTAGATAAGGCTGGTTTCACTATTACATAAATAAAAAACAAGACGCTTTTAAAGTAACGATTTTCAAACACAAGTCTGAAATTTATAGTCTCCGTGTCCACCTTAAATTTTTCGATTGTTTTTCATCAAAGTAATTTTTTTGGACAGTCATAGTCATATTCATTTATTGCTTTATGTTGTACAATGAGATCTTAAAAATACAGTAGGTAGCTTCAACTTAAACCCTGCAAGGGCAATGCAACAAGACAATAATATACTTACATGTCTATTTAGGAAATAACATTTAAATTATAAGATAACAGTTGAAATGTAATAATATAAGGCTAAAAGATTTTATTCACTCTTGTAACGCGAAAACCTCATCCAAATTATAAAAACATTTTGAAATCAAAAAATCCTTAACTTGCTACAAAATACAAACTCTTTTCGTATGTTAAAACTCGTACCCGTATATTTTCATGAGCATCAATATGAATAAATAATATAATAATATTTTTATGAAAATCATATAAAAAGTTAGTCAAAAATTAAGGAAAAATTTACTACAGTAAAAAAATTACAGAATTGACAAACAAACTTTTACAAGAATGCTCCTGTAATGTCTCTAAGGGCCTGTTGTTTGATCAGTAGTTAAAACTAACTAATCGTTAATATTCGAAAAAGGAATTGAAAATTGGACACATTTCCTTGAGATTCCTTAAAATTTTCGATTCCTTTTTCAAATTTTAACAATTAGTTAGTTTAACTACTGATCAAACAACAGGCCCTTAGTACGGCAGTAAGCCCTTGTTTCACATTACCTTGGCGAGAGGTGCTTTCTGTGCGATGAGGTCCTCGATGAAGGGGCACACTCGGTCGTTCTCCTTGCAGTTCAGGAAGTCCTCCTCGCACTGGATGGTGTCGTGGAACTCGAAGGAGTCTGTCGTCAACTGAGTAATAATAGCCGTTTCAATATTCTGAAAATCGTTTTATAAGTTGGCACCAAAAAGGGGGAGGATACAGATCTGGGGAATAAGCTGCAGACATTTTATTTAGGCGAATAATTTCATTATTTATTTTGCTGTAATCTTAATAAATGCAAAGCCGATTGAGAAAGGAAGAGAGAAACGAGCTGCAACTACATCTTTAGGTAACTACATTCAGGTTTTTTTTTTACATAAATTGTCCAAAATCGTTATTTCCCGTCGTATTGTTTCCGATTTCAAAAAACAGTTGTGACTGAGTATCGCTTACGCGGAGCTCCTATTTCTGAACACTTTAGCCCTTCGGGCCTCCTATAAAACGAACATAACCTAAATCTCTAAATCTACCCATTTAGATCTAGTTTTAAGTGGGAAAATTTGCGCTTGAGAGAAAATAACATTGAGAAAAAATACGAACACAAATTTTGCGTCAGAGAAGAAAATATTTAGTTCAAATAATCGACAAGTATCAAGCCCAAAAATGTACTATGCTTCAAATATCCCTATACGTCCTGACAGTGTCAATGTAAATATAGACAACACCGCACCTAACGCGCGACAGTTTTTTTTTTTCAATGTCTTACCTCCTTGATGTATTCAGCGACGGCGGTGTGCGCGGCGAGCCACTGCTTGCTGGCCAGCATCTGCGGCAGCCGCTGCACGAAGTGCTTCATCTCCTGCACCGACTTGTCGCGGTGCCGCTCGTCCAGCTGGTTCTTGATGACGCGCGCTTTCTTCGATAGAAGTGGCCCCACCTGCGACCAAATACACAGGGGGGTGATTGCGAATTTGGGTATATTCCGAAAGTTTATAAAAATTACCAAACGCCGCGATATTTTCTTACTGGCAGCATTACTTTAGACGCCATTGTTATTGATGGCTTTGACGCTCCAATCGCCGTTCGTCGCTGCTAGCGTAAGTGTGTGAGCAACGTGTCGTCTCGACAGCCGAGTGATTTTCGCGCCTTTTTGAGTGATTCGCAATAACCCTAACACTCTATAAACCATCAGTGTATGAGTAGGTAAGATATACTTTTCAACTTTTTCGGAATTACCCGGGCATATTTCGTATTTCCCCCAAATGTCAAAAAAAGTAATATAATAAATATGCATAAAAAAGTAACAGCAGCGTATTTTTGTATGTAATGTCCACTAATCATAAGTCTATTCATCAATGTTCAATAGATACACAAAAAACAAAAATCAAAATATAGGCAGTACAAATTATAAATACAACGTCGTTTACTCAACTCTTCTTAATTTATATCGTAATTACCCCAATGCAACCTTATATTCAAATTGGTTGATAAAAGGCGCAGATTAAGACTTATTTGTAGTTATTTTTGAAATGTGTGTGCGCGCATACGTGCGTGCAAGTGCGTGTGTGCGTACGTGCAAGTGCGTGTGTGCGTGCGTGCGTGCATACGTGCATGCATGTGTGGTTGCGTGCGTGCGTGCGTGTGTGCGTACGTGAGCGCGTGTCTGCATACATGCGTGCGTGCGTGTGCATGTGTTCGTATATCGGATCCCTTTGACTGCCATACATATCGTTGGTCATAATGTATTGTTAGTCTTTTTTTTTTGTCATAACTTCTTTCAAGCTGAAGTTACAGTTTTATATAAACGTTTATCGTGTAGATTCGTTAGGTTAGGTTAGGCTAGTTTTATAAAAATCCTGAAAAAAAAAACCGTGTCCTGAGAAAAATGCATTATGACTTGCGAAAATTATGACTTGAAACAGATTATGAGAAAAAAATATTATGGCAGTCAATAGAGACCCGTTCGTACATGCGTGCGTGCGTGCGTGCGTGCGTGTGTGTATGTATCCACCGACCTCTGTGAAGTTGGAGTCCCTGAGGTCTGCGAACAGCTCGTCCCCCGAGTTGAGTATGAGCGGCTTGCGCTCGCCGGCGGCCCGCAGCTCGGGGCTGGCCTCGTCGGCGCTGGCGAACTTGTGCGCGGGGAACGACGCCGCCGTGCACTTGATGCCGAACAACTCGTCTACAACACACATCACGGGAAATGCTTACAACAAGGCCATGAATAAGCTAAAAATTTGACATACTGGCAACACCTATTGCGGGTGGTAGGACCTTGTGCAGGGCCCGTCCGGATCGCTACCACCATCTTATCCATTAACCTACCGCCAGACAGCAGTGTTCGCATTGTTGTGTTCCGGTTTGGGGATAAGACAGCCGGTGAAATGACTAGCATAGAGGCATTCCATCTTAGTCCTTAGGGTTGGCAACGCAATTGCAGTCCTAGGATTGCATCGCAGTCCTGTGAATGCGAATGTCTATGGGTCACAGTTTCCACTTACCATCAGGTGGCCTGTGTGCTCGTTTGTCTTCTCTATGACATAAAAAAAACCAAAAAAAATCCTTATTTTTGATATTTGGCTAGCAGAAGGCCAGGTAAGTGGGATGGGGTGAGTGGGATGGGATGGGGTGGGACCCAAACACATTTGAAGTCATAAGACTTTAAATGCGACGCCAACCTTGAGAACTAAGATGGAATCTGTCTACGCTAGTATGTAATTCCCGACGTATCTTTGATAAAAAGTCTTTGTGCTGAAGTTGTCAACACTTGGGATTGAAAATGTTTACGAGGATCAAAGCTGACTGCCCAAAAACAGGATATTACACTCCTGTTTTTGGGCATCATTCATTTTTCATCGTTCATGTGCGGCCTGCACGGGCATTTTTACACGTCAAGAATCTACCAGCGCTTCCCAAGAGGAGACCGCTGCCGAGAAGAAACGCCGCAAGAAACTCAGCAGTCAATAGTTTTTTAACCATATTTAATACTACAGTGATACTACTTAGTCTAGCATTATATAAAGCTAGGTATATAGTTTAGTTTAGTTTATTTATTCATCAATGTAATATTACAATATTAGTTGCATAGCATGTCAAAAAATACGAAATTACATTGAGATCGTCAAACATAAATACTAATAATCAAAGAATACAAAAATTCAAAATAATTATAACAACAACAATTACACATCTAATAAATGGTCTCTCATCCGATGTCAACATAATGTAGGTACAAGAATTAATAAAGTCAACACAATAATAAATTTACGTTTCCAGTTCCATATAATTCATCCACGGAGTATAATGGATTATCCAATAAAAGGTTTCTCAGCTGATGATTAAATGCTTCGTCGGATTGTACATCTTTAAGTTTGGCGGGGAGACGCTCATAGTACGTGGGACCGATGACACGCGGGTTCTTACCCGCAAGTGCCATATGATGATGTTATGTATGTATGTAAATACTGTGAAGGTTCGCTGCTTGTACAACTAAGTTGTATTTTCTGGCGACGTCAGTAATATTGTAATATTACCTATGAGCCCCTCGTAGGTGAGCTGCGTGGCGAGCACGCTGGTGAGGTCCAGCGCGCGGTCCAGCAGGAGCAGCTGGTCCACGCAGGAGGAGCCCGCGCCGCGCGGAGCGCCCGCCTCCTCCTTGTTCAGGCGGCAGAGCAGGTCCCACACCTGACGTGCCACGGTTCAAAGTTATAAAAAAGATGACACATACATACACTTACATAAACTCACGCCTTTATTCCGAGAGTGGGGTAGGCAGAGCTGCAGAATTTCCAACAACTATATAAAAAACACCAACACACAACACTCTACCACACACGTCAACAATCTAACAGCGCAACCACACCACAGACCACACCACTCCACTGAAGAAACGCCGGAATAAACTCAACATTTTGTCGTTTTTTTTAATAAACAATTATAAAACTTAACCTAGCATTATACAAAACAATGACTAAGTATAACATACAATAAGAAGTAAATAAATTCACGCGTAGTTGAGCAGGAAAATGTGTCAAAGCTCAGGATTTTCACCAGAACTAATTAGTAGTAATAGAAAGATAAAAATAATAAAAATAAAACTTAACGATGATGTTGCAAAAATACAAAAAATAATTTCGATACATTATCCTACAGAAACCGTGCCCCCTAAACAATATACATATTGGAATCCCTAATTATGATTTGTCCTAAAGCAGCGTTTGTCCAAATTTTCGTTTATACTAATTCCGTTTCCGCCTGATTTTAGTATTTTTTAGTGTTGTTATAATTATAATACAATTGAAACGTAACCTTACCACAGCTATTTCTGGAAAACGTAAGAAGTTGTATGACTTGCTCAGGTGAAAATCAGTTTATGACCAGCAATAATTCGGACAAACGATGTGTTACAACAAACTTTACTAGGGATTCCGATGGACACCCGCTATAAGCTTGGCAAAAACGTATGGAAATAGGAGCGCTGTTAACCCCTCACATGTTTTAGCACCTCATATGTTAAAAAATGTATGGAATTATCACCTACAAGGGCAATTTTTTGAGGAAATTATAACCCACAATACGAACGTTTCATTCTATAAACACAAAATTGAATAATGATATTTAATGTCAGCGATACCTGTTTGGCGGCCACTCCCTTCCCGAACACCCGAGGGATGATCCCATACAAGTGCTGTATCGTACGGAGCGCGAGCGCCGACCTGTACGCGCAAGTCGGGTCGCCTTCTAGATAGTTCTCCCTATGAACAAAAGAGTCAATTAACTAGTGTAGATACCTTAAAATTTGCTCCGAATCTTCAGGACCAATTAAGTTGAAATTTAGTAAACATATGAAAATCTGTGAACAAAACACGGACGTGTATACGGGTTTGTCTTGTCAGGGTCGATTTTTTAAATATTTTCAGTTTATAAGTCACTAGCGACCAGCCCTCGCTTCGCTTCGGTTTATATGAGTATGATATATAGCCTATAGCCTTCCTCAATAAATGGGCTATCTAACACTGAAAGATTTTTTCAAATCGGACCAGTAGTTCCTGAGATTAGCGCGTTCAAGCAAACAAACAAACAAAAATCGGATGAAAATCGACACCTCGTCCCCCTTAATCGTAGAAAAGATAAACAGGCGAATTGAGATCCCCCTTCTTTTTTTTAAGTTTTGACCGGACTACGGTACGTCTAACATGTCGTCGAAATTGTACAAAAACAAAGTTCAGTGGCGAATTTAAAACCTAAGTATTTAGTCCCTTTTAAATGTAGCGCATTATAAACATTCTGAACACCCATTTAAATATATTTATATATTTTTTCAAGAAACGAATGGGACTTGTGTGCAAAAAGAGTTTGTAGCAGGTAAATACGTCAAGAGGGACAGACTGAGTAGCGGCCTAGCGGGGAAGTCGCCTCTCCTCTCCCAACATAGGCCACTATGGGTTTGATTTTTTATATTAGACTTATAATAGGAAAGTTATTTGTTATAAATCATGTTAAATAACATCAAAGTTGATAACGCTTGTTTATTGATAGGGAAGTACTTAATAAGGAAAACCAACACAATATAATCCAACCATTGAACATGAGATAAGGGTTTTTAAACATAACAGGAACGAAATATAATCGAGGACAATAATTCTGCCCTCATTAGAAAAAAGGACGTATGTCTCACAGAACCGCGAATGTATTAGTAACCTTATTTCTTAAAACAGCGGGTTCAACTTGCTTTGACTATAAAATTGCACATACGTCCTTTTTATTTAGAAGGGCATAATATTTTTGTGGACATGCACACAATCCTGTTAAATAAAATCGTATGGACATGGTTTTAGACCCCAGCCCTAACGATTATGTCCAAAATTATCATTTGTTTTCACATGTTTGTTTGTTTGTAAATCTTACAAGTCAAAAGTTAATGGAATCGGCAAAAATGACAATATGTAAGGTAAATTAATTTATTATTCATTGTAACATGTAACTTCTAATTTAAAAACCGTTTTATTATATAACTAGAGGACGCTTGCGAATTCGCTCACGTAAAATTCGAATTTAATACTCCCCTTTTTTTTCATATAAGAATAAGAATAAGAATAACTTTATTAATGAAAAATACACGGTTTACAAAAATGTACGATATCTTGCGGACCCCAATCTAGGCTGAGCCTGTATCTTGGGATCCAGTGAGTCGGTTTACATTCAACACAGGAACCACATAAAAAAAAAAAGAAAGAGAATGAAATAAAATACAAAATTATTACTTAATAATAGAGAAGTAGACTTTGGTTTACAAAATTAACAAAATTATTTGGTAATGATATGCGGGTAGATTTTGAAGAACTCTTTTTTAGTGCACAGCCGGTGTACCCAAGGAATACTCTTTCCAAATTTCAACCTATCTATTTTACCTAGATTCAGCGGCCCAGGCTGAGCTTTGTCTGTCAGCCAATAAAACTAGAGTTTTATAATTTTTAAATTTATGTTTGAAAATTAGAACAAAAAAATAAGTTATTATAAGCAAAATGTACTTATGTATATAAAGATATTGTTATAAAGGAAATTCAAAATAGCTACAAGTCAACAAGCGGCAAGTTTAAGGTACTTTCCCTCAGGGATTGTAACCGGTTACAAATAAACCGGTATTTATTTAGGTTAAACTGGTTAATTATTTGGGTTACGTTCCAACGAATTGGTTACGCTCACAGGGAGCGAAATGCATTTACCGGTTATAACCGGTTACAGAGCGCTTCCGTCATACACCCTTGTCTCGGCTCACACGGAAGGAGCGCTCTCTAACCGGTAAATGCATTTCGCTCCCTGTGAGCGTAACCTTTATTATGGGTTAGGCTCTAATAGTGAGGCTTTAACCGCTACGGAAAATAAACCGGTTTTCAATCCCTGCTTTCCCTTGATGTGGAATAGCCGCGGGACACCCGGTATATGTATCTTTGAACCTACTAAACGGATTTTAAAGAGGTTTTTATCAATAGATAGAGTGATTCAAGAGGAAGTTTTATATGTATAATAAATTCTAGACTATGTACGGGTATTACGTCACACAAACCGAAGCAAAGCTATAGTCTATACATATAGGTATTTAAAAAAATGTAAACATTCCAAACCACGTGACATTGTTAAACCGCCAATCAAAACTGTTTTATCGAGCTTTGATGTACAACGACTTTGACGTCAGCCAATAGAAGCAGAACACTGCCTGCTTTTATTGGCTGACGAACTATATCACGTGGTTGTTTTGTTAAAAAAAAAAATTATGCCTAAAAGTACACACTCACTACTTTATAAAATTGCGCGTGAAAAATTACCTAAAATCATTCTGCAACTCCAAAGACATGACGTCGCTGTCGAAAGGGAACACGTCGCACTTGAACTCCTGGATGGTGAGGTAGGCAAGAACCCCTCGATCCTGGAGATGCTTCTCACAGAGCTCACTCTTGCGCGGCACGAAGAACAAGTGGAACTCCACCTGTGTGTTTTGTTTGGCCCTGTTCAGAGATATTATGATGAAAAAACCGGACATTACAATTACAACAAACACAAAAAAACTCGAACACCAACAATTATGAACGTGTTTCTATTTCAAGTCATTTGGAGCTGTCTTAGACGTTTTTTAATAGGTGTAAACACTTCGCCTGTACCTTAAAAACCAATTAAAGCAACTAAGTTGTGATAGATTTCCTTTTAAATTCGTTGTATGTGCTTTCATTTAAGATATTTACATACTTTTTTTACTTGTAGTTTTGGCTGTAATACGCAACTCTAGCAAAATTTCACTTTACGAATATCTCTTTTTTTAAACTTTGCCAGCGTTATTTAAATGTAAAACTATGCCAAATTATAAATGATTTTGAATATTTTACGATTAAATTGTAAATTTTATTCTGTTGACACAACATTCTATTTATTCAAAGTAAGGCTATATTACTAAGTATTATTATTATTTTTAACTTTAATGAAATATGACTGACTGTGATATACCTGTATGTCCCTTATTTCTATTTTTATTTTTATTCACAGATTCGTATATACACTTACGGACAAAAAAATCGACTCAAGCAACATTTTTTACATTAGGTCGTATTTTGGAGAAACGGGAAATATTTTATTATAAATGTAATTGCTGTTTTATAAAGCAGTTATTAAGCAATGAAAAACAGTAACAACCAATAAAATCGGTTGCATAATTTTGAGGATATGATTGTTTACGTGAAAAATGGGATTTTCCCTGCGTGCATACCCCACGAGTTGCGACCCTTTGAGGGCCATAAAAACCGGTGTAACCGGTTAATTCTTATCAGTCGCTTATCAGAAGTTGACCTGTACACATCCCCCGCAATTACTCACTGGAATCACCTGGAAAAAATGGACACCACCGAAAATGAAGCCGCCCAAGTCGTCGCCCTGCTGAACCAGGGACTTACGCAGCGTTTGGTCGCCGAACAGCTGAATTTAAGTCAGTCTGCTGTCTCCAGAGTATCTCGCCGGTTTGCTGAGACCGGAACCCTTACTCGGAAACCGGGATCTGGCCGTCGAAGATGCACATCCGAGAGAGAAGACCACTTCATTGCCACAGCCAGTCTTCGAAATCGTCACCGGACCGGTGTTGACATTCACCAGCAGCTGATGCAGACCCGTGTGGAACCTGTGAGCTGTCGCACGGTTCGCCGAAGACTTAAGGAAGTGAACCTCACCCCAAAAAGGACTGCCACGGGGCCTAAATTGGCTCAGAGACATCGGGACGCTCGCAAAGATTTCGTGGCGACATACGAAAATTGGACTTATGACCAATGGAGCCGCGTACTCTTCAGCGATGAATGCAGAGTGTGTCTCCATGGCAGCGACAGAAGGAGACGGGTGTACTGGAGGCCTGGAGAGCGGTTCGCACAGTACTGTTTCACTAAAACAGTCTACGGGGGAGGATCCGTCATGATGTGGGCGGGCATTTCAATGGAGGGAAGGACCGAGCTGGTTTTCATCCCGGGTGGGGGGCGAGGAGGTGGATTGAACGCTGCCAGGTACATAACCGACATCCTGCAAGACCATGTGGTCCCCTATGCAGGATTTTTTGACGAGGGGTTTCATTTGATGCAAGATAACGCCCCTTGTCACACCGCAAGAGTTACTCGGGAATACCTTGCTGAGGTCGGCATCCCCACCCTCACGTGGCCACCGCTGAGTCCGGACCTGAATCCCATCGAGCACTTGTGGGATTACTTAAAGAGAAGAGTTCGAGCCCGAGATCTTACCCCTGAAACGATTTTGGCCCTGAAAGAAGCTCTTCTCGAGGAATGGGCAGCATGTCCGCAGGAGACCATAAGGAAGCTGATAAGGTCGATGAGTAACCGCATGGCTTGTGTGAAGAAAGCCTGCGGTGGCAATACGAGATATTGAGTGAAATTAATAAACCGTTTTCCTTAAAAAAATGTGTTTTCTTTCGATTTTATGGTTAATAAATTTTACACATTTTACCCATACTTCGTTAAATTCTCTTGTTTTTCAGTAACTGAAATGAAAATGACCTGAATTTGATATTTTCAGAAAGCTTAGGTTATTAGCTTTCTAAAAATACTAGATTAGTTGCGGTACTAATTTTAGTTTCAGAGATATTGCAAATTGAAACCAGAATAATGTTTGAGTCGATTTTTTTGTCCGTAAGTGTAAGAGTATGATATTTTGTTGTATTGTGTTGTAATAGTTAAACATATTTCAATAATTGTTTATACATACATACATACATTAAATCACGCCTGTTTCCCAGAGGGGTAGGCAGAGAATTAATTAATTAATTATTAATTTTTTAATTGTTTATTTATAAGTTTAATAGATATTGTAATAAAACAGGGGAGTAAGGGGGAACGGAAATTACATCTTATCCGACCCAATTGTCACCCTCACCTGCTCGCGCTAGTGGTTCTTTTCAGGATAGCTAGCGGCGGCGGCCCATGGGTCGTCGCGGTGCTCCCTGCTAGATAACGGACGAGGCAATGGCGACCGAGCATAGGCGGTATAACCTAACACCCAGTAGGGCAACCATCTGGAAGAGGCTTCAGTGGCCTGGGGAGCCAAACACTCTCCAAAAGTTCTGGTGCAGAAGGCAACGGGAAACCACTGCACTATTCTCCCAAGAAATCTAGTATGAAATGAGTGGAAATAGAGATGATATTTCGGCATGCGATCCGGCTACCACCCGGCGCCATGACGATTCCAGGTCGCTTGGTGTGAAGTGTGCTACTGGCCACACTAGGGTGGCTCGCCAGGCACAGTGTGGACAATATGCTACTGGTGACGCCACAAAGGTATCAACGAATGAAAAGTCTCTCAGAAAAATGGTTGCATTGGCAACATGGAACGTCCGTGGCATGATCCAAGTTGTGAAAAAGGAAAAGATCGACAAGGAGCAACAGGGTTACAAGTTAGACATCCTGGGCCTTAGCGAGACTCATATGAGAGGCACAGGTTTCTATAAAACGAGCAGAGGGCACACCGTCTATTTCTCTGGTCCAGATAACGAAAGCAGCAAGGGCGTGGCGATATCTGTAACACCTGAAATCCAACAATGTGTTCTCGGGTACAACCCTGTGAGCGAGCGAATAATAACTTTAAAAATTAACACTAAGCCTTGTCTTATGAACATAATACAGGTGTATGCTCCTACAAGTGCATCCAGTGATGAAGATATCGAAGCATTCTATAACCAGTTAGATGACACTTACAACTCGCTGCCAAGGAGGGAAATGAACATTCTTATGGGGGATATGAATGCTAAGGTAGGATGCACCGAGAATGATAACCACCTGAGAGATGTTGTTGGACGGTTTGGACTAGGTGTACGGAACGATAGAGGCGACCGGTGGTTACAGTTCTGCGCGGCCAACTCACTGTCCATAATGAACACCTGCTTTAAACAGCACCCTCGTCGTCTTTATACATGGACGTCACCAGGGGACAGAACGAGGAACCAAATCGACTACATCGCCGTACCAAAAAGATGGAAATCGTGCATAATCAACGCCAAAACATACCCTGGTGCAGACTGCGAAAGCGACCATAATCTGCTTGTCGCAAAAATGATAATCAAGCTGAAAAAGTGTCAGCGAAATTACGACAAGCAAAGTCGTAGGCTCACACCCGGGGAACAGACAAATTTCAAATCTCGGTTCCAGCAGAAGATAACAATTGGAGTTCAGTTGGATGAAGATTTCAGTGTGGACGAGAACTGGAGAACTTTTAAAAATCTAGTGGCCACAGCCCACAAAGAAAGCCAGGTTGATGCGCAGGATTTACCCCGCAGTTCATGGTTATCAGATGAGACATGGGACATTATTAACAAAAGAAAAGACTTACTTAAAACCGTCTCAAATGATGATAATCATGAGCAATACAAAGCTCTCACTGCGGAAGTGCAGAGGCGTTGTAGGGTGGACAAGACCCAGTATTTCAACAATATATGCACTGAAATTGAGGATCACGCTCAGAAGATGCACACTGGAGATCTTTTCAGGAAAATAAAATCTATAACGCGGGATTTTAAAGCAAAAACATGGGCTATAGAGGACGCAAATGGAGGCTTGCTTACTGAGATTGATAAAGTGGTAGACAGGTGGAGAGGGTACTGCGATAATTTGTATGCAGATGCGGTATCGTCCACCAACCTTAACTATAGCATATCAGATATTCCTCTAGAACCTAATATACTGAAATCCGAGATTGAGTTGGCACTGAAGAAGCTCAAAGTGAATAAGTCGGCCGGAAGCGACTGCATTTTTGCCGAAGATTTGAAACTCATAGGTGATAGTGGAGTTTGCCTTTTACAACATCTGTGCAACCAGATCTGGAAGACAGGAGAATGGGCCAAGGACTGGCAAGAATCCACTCTAATACCACTGCACAAGAAAGGCTCCACTAAATCCTGTGGAAATTACAGAACTGTGGCACTTATATCCCATGCAAGCAAAGTTCTGCTTTACATCATCAACGAGCGCCTTAGAGCATTCCTGCAGTGGCAGATTCCAGCCGAACAAGCGGGATTTGTTAAGGGACGTGGAACACGGGAACAGATCGTAAACGTCAGGCAGATCATAGAAAAGTGCCGTGAGTTTAATATTCCTATGCTGATGTGCTTTGTGGACTACTCAAAAGCTTTTGACTGTGTCAGGTGGGAGTGCCTCAGGACTATCTTAATCGAAATGGGAGTGCCCAAGCACCTCGTTTTTCTCATCGCCAAACTCTATCAAGATGGAAGCACGGTGGTAAAAGTGAACAATGTTCTGTCCAAGCCCTTTAAGCCGCAAAAAGGTGTCAGGCAAGGGTGCATCCTATCCCCGATCCTTTTTAACATCTATGGGGAATATATCATGAGACGAGCCTTGGAGGGTTGGGATGGTGGCATATCCATAGGTGGCAAGAAAATCAGCAACTTGAGGTATGCAGATGATACTACCCTTTTTGCATCGTCTGAGCGAGAACTAGCTGAACTGCTTTCTAGAGTTGAGAAGGAGAGCGAATTAGTTGGCCTCAGTATTAACAAGGCGAAGACCAAGGTGATGGTAGTGGACAGACCGGGAACACTAATTCGCTCCAACGAACTCGGGGACCTAGAACTTGTTACACAGTTTGTGTACCTTGGCTCTCTTATTACCAACGAGGGTGGCAGTGAGAAGGAAGTATTGAGGAGAATTCAGATGTCCAAAGCAGCGATGACTAAACTTACTAGGATATGGAAAGATCGGAATATTTCCCGAAAGACAAAAGTGAGGTTAGTACGTGCGTTGATCTTCTCAATCTTCTCGTACGGTGCCGAATCATGGACGATAAGGCAGAAAGAAAGGGCAAAAATCGACGCCTTTGAAATGTGGTGTTGGAGGCGTATGCTTCGAATTCCATGGACCGCACGTCGTCGTACCAATGTATCCATTCTTAACGAGCTCGAAATAACCACGAGGCTATCGACTATCTGCTTCCAGCGGATACTTAAATACTTCGGACACGTCGCTCGCAGAGACCCGGACAGTTTGGAAAAGCTGATGGTAGTTGGCCAAGTGGACGGGAAAAGACCGCGCGGTCGATCACCTACCCGTTGGTCAGATCTCGTTAAGAAGCTCACTGGCCAGTCGATACCTAAAGCTATTAAGACCGCCGAAAACAGGAACGCATGGAAGAACATGGTGCATCAAGTCACGAGAAGTTCAAACTAGACACGACCTTCAGCAATGAAGATACCGACTAAGAAGAAGTAATAAAACAGCACATGTTCTACCATTGCTGTGGCCTTGCAGGGTTTACGTTTGACACTAGAATATTTTAAGAACTTATGTACTTATAAGGCAATTAACATTTGAATTTGAATATGTTGATAGTCTTTACAAACCTAAGAATATGAGTGTTTTTTCTATCTAACTATTCAATGAGATAAGAGGTTGAGAAAGTAAAGGGACGATATGTTGTTGACATTCAATTAATTTTACCTTAATGAAACAATATAATTAACGACTAAATCCATCAGGGACAGCTTGGCTCTCGTAATAAATACTATATGTTTGACTGAAATGGTAGGCAGACTGCCCGGGCACAGCAGAAACATATCCGTCACATCATGGTTCTTAAGTAGAGAGTTTTGGATCAAAAGACCCACCGGGCCAGCAAGCCACTCATCCCAAATTATTATCTGAAAATATAAACACTAAAATTTTAGATGTAGATGTGGATAAAATCACTATTATCCAAAATAATAATTATTTTTATTTATACAAAAGATCATTCACTGAATACTAAACGGACACATACCAAAATGAGTCAGTGTTGCATTTTAAAATTAGAAGCTGTATAAGATTTTCAATGCAAGAGCAAATTATTTTGGAATGTGTTTATTTTGTATTCAATGAGTGAGATGTGCCCCACAATTGACATTATAAAAGTTTGTAAATTCATCATTCATTTATTAATTCATCTGTCATACTTAAATTAATATTGAATCTGATAATGATTCTTAATAAAATAAAGAAGTAGGTGGGCCATTCTACTTTTCAGTGTACATTTTTGCTATCGTCTGATAAAAAGTATACCAAATGATGAATCCGCGAATAAACAAATAACGTGAACTTTGAATGTTTACGTTTAACGGTTTTAAAAAAAAAAACCTAAATTACTCAATTATCGCTGAAGAATCTTGGTAACTCAGTGGTAAATTGCACATTTTCCATAGAAAAAGCGGGGACATCAACGTCCACTGCATTACTCACTTTATTAGTTATTACAAATAACTTTTTATGAATTAGGTTAATTCTATATATAAGCTTATTGACATCCCTTTTCTAGTTTTAAGTTAGAAAAAGCAGCACTTTACCGTTTGTTGAAATAAAAATAGTTTAGTGAGAGCGTGGCTAAAACTTATGTACAACGAAAAGTAGAATGGCCCAGGTTTCATGTTTGTAGATTTACATCACTATACAGTACTAGCAGAATTCCTTAATATTTATGGCGAATTTCATCTTTGTTTTAAAGTGACAAAATATACTATCAGTTGTAAGTGCAAGTGTGATAGCAGTAGGCTACCTACTCTTAAGTAAATTTATAGAAATTCTTATTAAATTAAAAAAGTAGTTTGGTAAACAAATATGGAATGGTAATTATCTCATCATTGGTCATAAAATTATTATATTAAATTTAATTGCTTCTGAAAAAAAGTTATATTAAACATACCTTTTTGCCCTCGCATGGTTGAAGAAGGTTCAATAAGTCTTTTCTCATAGTCTCTTGGACCAAAGCCACATTCAATCTTCCTCCCGATAAATGGGAACTCATTTTAGAATCCTTTATGTTCATTTCGAAAGAAATACAGAACTTGACAATTATCAAAGCGGTGTTTAACACTAGAACGAGCCTGTAACCTTCACAGTAAGTATTGAAATTTATATTCTATATTGTTATTGTTTTCCTCTAACATTGTGTAAAATTATACGGAAACACTGCAAATGCACTTTTTTTAATTTCCTTACTTAACTAATGTCACGAATGTCAATGATGTCACTGTCATTATTAAAAAAAATCAACGCATTTTCTCATAGTCTCTTGGACCAAAGCCACATTCAATCTTCCTCCCGATAAATGGGAACTCATTTTAGAATCCTTTATGTTCATTTCGAAAGAAATACAGAACTTGACAATTATCAAAGCGGTGTTTAACACTAGAACGAGCCTGTAACCTTCACAGTAAGTATTGAAATTTATATTCTATATTGTTATTGTTTTCCTCTAACATTGTGTAAAATTATACGGAAACACTGCAAATGCACTTTTTTTAATTTCCTTACTTAACTAATGTCACGAATGTCAATGATGTCACTGTCATTATTAAAAAAACTAAACGCATTTTTGACCTAAATAGTTGCATTGTGCAGATAACATAACGCAAAAAAAGTTCGAGTAGACGCAATTGCTAAAGAAATAAAACCAGCCCATTATTTAAAAAAAAAAGTTACTGTCAACATTTTTACTTTTAAGCTTTTATTGAGGCTTCCAGTAACCTTCAAATTAATAAGCACCATAAACTATGGCTCGTGTTAATAAACTAATCTCAACTCTAATGCTCGTCTCGAGATTTGTCAAAAATAACAGTGTTCTATGGTTTGACGTTTGATATGAGTTAGGGCTGTATTGTAATATAAGTAGCTACACTGTACTGTTTTTGCTAAACACATACAATGTATATTAAATCACGCCTGTTTCCAAGAGGGGTAGGCAGAGACCGCTTCTTTCCACTTACTACGATCCTGACAAATCTGTTTCGATTTTACCACATTCATACATCGAGTCACGCACGCACAGATTCGGCCCTTTTCCAGTATAAATTGCTAAATAAAGTTGTTATCACAATAAAACATTGACAAATAGACAGGCAGGGTGTTTATTAGAGAATAACGCCACTAAATGGCAAAAGGGATTACCTATGATTACTTTTTTAACATTATTTTTTCTCTGAGGTAACGTTTTTCTTTCGTATCACTCTAGGTAAATGTTTGGGATGGCATTCTCGTGCGTTGCCCACGTGATCGCTAGCTATTTTGTTTGAGCGTTTACATCTTGGCTACGGCTCCTGAGGCACTACTTTGAAAATCGAATTTCAAAGTTACGTTAGCTGCATCTCTGTCACTCGTCATTCGAGACTAAATCGAGAGACAGGGATGGAGCAAACGTAACTTCGAGCTTCGATTTTCAAAGTAGAGCCGCTGTTCTCTGCCAGCTTTTTCACCTCCTGATACAGTAGAACATAATTTATATGGCGTGTCGTATAAGCAATATCAGTTGCATTTTACTGTACGAGGATACGACACGACATTGGCCTTAAAGAGCAATACGAGTAAGTAGCAACAATAGCGCCTAAAATATTAAGAAAGCAATATCTTTGAATGACGTTTATGGATTTAATGTTTAGGTGCCGATGCTAATAAAAAAACCGGTCAAGTGCAAGTCGGACTCGCACGCCGAGGGTTCTGTATCTAAGATAATTATGGTTGGAAAACGAAGAGGAAAATACAGATTTTGTTAGAATTAAATTTAAAGACACATTTTTAAAGTTTTTTGATAATTTTTTTCAACAGTAAAATTTGACAGCATAATTTTATTTTTCGCGTACAATATAAATAATTATTTTTAAATCAGGTTTTTTTCAGTAGGTACGTATTTCTCTATTTATATACTTAAGTTCGTTGTATAGTAGGTACCAATAGTACAAGCCTAGAGCTTAGTGTGGGACTAGCTCAAGTGTGTGAGATTGTCCCCTTGTTTTCTTTACCTAAATATATTTAACCGGAGTGGTTCTCAAACATTTAAGCGATAGAACGTTCAGTCACATAGGTACTTACCTAATATTTATGTTTGTATGTATGTATGAATATGTTCACTATCCCGTCCTAATTTAACGCCTCAAAATGTTATAACCCAAAGGTTAGCTGGAAGAGATCCCTTAAAGGGATAAGTTCGCCTTTGTACATTCTAACTCTGTATCGTATTAGATTTTCTGTTTCGTTTTTTTGTGTACAATAAAGTGTTTACATACATACATACATAAACACAGTAACGAATAAAGTGCACTTTTAATATCGAAAACTTTCGTAGGACTTCGCGATCAACGATTTCAAGGCTAGGCGTACAGAGTCGCGGCAAAAGCTAGTATTCTTCATTCAGTGGCAAATGGTTTAATTAAAAGCAGAATGGCCGTCGACTAATCAACTTTATTTTTGATTAAAGTGATAAATCACGTACACAGACTCATTATTGTGATCATTTTCGAGGCCTCCGCTGTAACACAGCCCTAACATGTCACATGTGACACCAGTTGCATTTACGCTCAAACCTGAAAGACAGACGTGTTTTTGCGATCCCGTTATACACTATCGAAAATGTCTACACTACACGTCACAACACACCAACTTAAAGGTGTAAGTAGTGCCATGTAGTACTAATCGGAGGTACCTACACAAACGATACTACTGGATACTACGTTTAGGTAGTCCCTTATCATTTGCGTGGAACCGCCGACTGCGCGCGACGCTACATCGATTTTTCCACGAATCAAGCCATTTCCAACCACCCGTGGCACTACAAACACGTCGCCACAACAAGTGTAACCAGCCAGTGTTTATTAAAAAAAAAACATTGATAGACATGTGAATATCTGGGAAAAAATATGCACCTCAACTTATGGGTTGAAAATAAAAATGGCCGCTCAAAATAAAGGTAAGTTTTCGCGTTGTATTTTATTTCTAACTCAATTTAAGTTTTATAATTATTGTTTTTGTGTTGTAATATGTTTTGTTGTATATTTTGCGTTTGTTGATAAAGTTTACTTTGCTTTGACATTTGAAGATAACATTAAAATGCGTGGGTGAAAGTCGGCCATGTGATGTTTTGCAATCATGTTTTTACGGCATTAGGCGATAAGAAACAAAGCTCGGATGTAGCTTTAATAGTATGTAATTGGGTTTACAGCCCTTGATTCCTTTACGGTACTTAATTAAATATTGACTTCACGCTGTTTTACAGTTTCTTTTAATATTCGATTAAAACGCGGGAAATTTGGAAAATATATCTCATTAAAGTTAATTACGTGTTAAAAACATATGTAGATACGTGTTTTGTTCCTAGTATTTTACATAAATGATGGCAATTCCGTACCCTAATCACGTAAAATCACCTCCAAATCCTAGTATAACACCTATACATATATACTTTTCAAGTCCTTACTATGTCGTATCTAATTTATTCAGCCAGAAGCTCTACACGATACGTCTTATCGATTGTGAATACGATTGTCTTGCTAATGCTGCGCCCGACACGATGCCATGACACAACAAGTGTCCCATATTTATGTAAATGCCGCTCCGCGTATCATTTAACTTGGTTCTCAAGTAGGATTTGGTAGTCTTGGAAAATTTCCGGTACTGACATGTACAATACAAAATGTTAAGCACTTTAGTGCGTTGTCATAGTAAACTTCAAACAGAACATCAAATTTACACACGTGACAATGACAATGACATTCACAATGAGAAGGTTATAAGTATGCTCACCATTTTTATTCGGTGACTGTGAAAGTTCTTGAAAAAGAGGTAATGATAGTACTTTAACTTCTCTTTCGTGACTGATCACTAACAGATAACGTACAGGCCAAACCGCTTATATAAACGAGTTTTCAAAAACGGGAATAAATAAGTGGGAGAGGCAAAAAACTAATAAAAGGGATAAATCACCTTTGTACATTCCTATTCTGTAAACATTGTACTTGAATTTCTGTGTTTTGTACAACAAAGTAAACTTGGGTAAACTACAAAATTCCGAAGAGTCATAATTCCGAATTGATCAAAATTTTGAACGCAATTTTTTGATAGAAAACTTAACTTTTTGCCTTCGATTATAAATTAAACCACACCTAACCTACGTATGACAATTAAATTATGCATTTAATCTAATATAGCTCCAGCGTAACATAACTCTCAAAAAAAATTTAATTCGGACCAATTAATATTTCGGATATTTATTTACATACTATCAGCCCAATAGAACCCTGACCCACCATAGAACGGTGTCACAGTGACATTATAAAACAATTTGTTTAACACTTCTTATGACTTGAATCATAACGTCTCTGTGACACAGTTCTATGGTGGATCAAGGTTCCAATGGTCTGATAGTACATACGTACTAATTCCTCTCGTACGAATCCTCTAGGTTTAGATAAAATGGGTCTTTACCAAACCATTAAAGTTTTCCTTAGTATCATCGTCACATACTACATCAGATAAGATGTCTCTGCTGTCATATATTTAAAAAAAAAACAGCCAAGTGCAAGTCAGTGCGCGGGAAGAGGGTTCCAACCTCAGATGTTCCAACAATAAGTACGGAATCAAAATTAAATATTCTATATGTTTGTGAAAGGAAATATATTCACTTGTAACGAATTGTAAATGAAAACTATCACGACTAAGTAGACATTGATCTTAAGCTACTATAGACGACTTTAATGTTACCCGGATACCGAAAATCTCCTAAGATGTTTTATGCCCGGTTCCTATATTCAAGAAACGAATCGTTTTCCTTACGTCTCGTTAAAATTTGACATTTGTTACGTACAAAATGTGTCAAATTTTAACGAGACGTAAGGAAAACGATTCGTTTCTTGAATATAGGAACCGGGTATTAATGTTTTGATGTTTAGTATGATAACAAACAGTACAATTTAAGTAATAGCTAAAAAACCGGGCAAGAGCATATCGGATCTGATCGGCGATTTCTGAAACATTGCAAAACTTTCTTAAACTGCGAAAATTACAGCTTGGGAAAGTTACATAATTAGATGGAAATTATTCTAACACTAGTAAATTTTGTTTAAATTTCATGAAAAGTTCCCGTTACTTAGGTACGATACAAGTCAAAACTATAATAATTTTCAGAAATTAAACGATTTCGCTTTGGTAACTTTCAGAATATTGCATGAAATTTAAAATGAAAGTTTAACTTTTGAAACTTATAGAATACTGGAGAGATTTAAATAAACTTTTGAAACTTACAAGCTAGTCGGATCATGCTCCGTTACGAAGAACACAAAAAAGTTCTATGTCAAAAAACATGTATGAACTAATTTTCTATTTAAAGATATTTGGTGCTGTCATGGATGAGTTTTAGTAGGTATAAACACTTTAGTCGCCTGTATCTGAAAAACGAATTAAGTGTACTTAAATAGCCGTGATAATTTTTCTTTTAAATTTGTTATATGCGCTTGCATAGAAGATATTTTTCAGATTTTTAGTATTTGTAGTTTTGGCTGTAGTGGGGGGACTAATCACTACATATTATAAAACAAAGTCGCTTTCCGCTGTCTGTCCCTATGTATGCTTAGATCTTTAAAACTACGCAACGGATTTTGATGCGGTTTTTTTTAATAGATAGAGTGATTCAAGAGGAAGGTTTTCATGTATAATAAACTTTGTTATATGTACGGGTGTTACCGAAAACTCACATAAACCGAAGCGAAGCGAGGGCGGGTCGCTAGTATTTCATAAACGGATCGCTTAATCGAAAAATCGCTAAAGTCCTATCCGACGACAACCCACATTATGGTTTTTATATCGCTTACTAAAACAAGGTTTTACAATTACGATCTATCAAATATTTCATAATATTATGAATTTGAATACTTAATATTTATAACTTATTTTATGAGTTAGGTACTTTGTTCCCAAGAAAAGTTTTTAAACATGCTTAGAAATAATAGCTAGGTATTTTTGAGAAGAACGATTACCTACGCGAAGAGCATTGGTATTAAAACCAGTAAGTTCGATATAAAGCGTGATATTATATTAATTGCTTTTAAATTATATTTACCTATTTCTCAGTATCCATCTATCCGAATGCTATTTAGAAGCTAAGGTAAGTATTATAATATATCTAGCTTTATCCCGCGACTTTTTTGCGCAAAAAATGAAACATAGCCTATGTTACCTACTCGGGGATAAGTATCGTTCTAATGGTGAAATAATTATTGAAATTAGTCCAGTAGTTTTTGAATTTCGTCACAAATATACCAAAATACAAATATTTCCTCTTTATAGGTAATATTAGTGTACATATACATAACCCGGCAGAAATGAAAATAGTCCGACTAATATTCGTCGCTAATGACTTTGTCAGGAAAACCCCTATTTTCCGGGTCTATACAGTAATTGTACTAGTTCGAAATTCAATCCAATTACGTAAATAAATGGGGATGTAACATATTTTTGGACGGAGTTGTGGTCTTGTTGGTTATAATGATTAAAAAAAACTTATACTTGATTGCCCCCCCGTGTGGTTGCCGGGTTAGAATAGACACATCTTACCGTGAATGTTGGGAATAAAAACTTGTAGTACTGTTAGGCGATGGGCTTGCACCCTGTCACTAATACACTGGTAAACATCTTTGCCTGATTGTGCAAAATGTGGTTACAGAATTATCGACAAGATTTTGGAGTTGTTGGTAATTTTGTAGCTCTAGGAACAGGGGCGTGAATTTGTGTGTGTGTGTGTGTGTGTGTGTGTGTGTATATGTGTATACTTAATTACCTGACTTTTTGTAAATACTTCGTTGATACAAACCACACGACGACGACGACGTTCGATAATTTAATTGATTAATCAAATCAATCATAAAATAGTTATTTGTTCAACAAGAGAGCAAAGTTGGTTTTTGCTGCGAGTGATGATTTTGAATCCCGAGTAAGCGAAGGATTCTATTATTGAATCACGAGCGTAGCGAGTGATTCTAGGTTCAAAGATACAAGACGTAAAAAACTTTGGTCTCGTGTGAGACATACAACTTTTCACCTCAGCAGCGAGAACAACATAGCGTGAAGCTGTACGGCCAACGCAGGTCTTCCTTTGTGACCATTTGGTGAATACACGACTAAATAACGACACGATTGCATATGTATGCATCAATCACAAGCATTTTTGCAAAATACTAATAAAATAAAAAGTGGAAAAAATAAACATGAAACAGATAAAACCTGTCACTCAACTTGATAATGCCGTAGTGTATATACAACTTTATACGGCTTTATGTAGTCTGTGGCTTTAAAAAAAACCTAACTAGGCCTTGTCTATGGCTATTGGCTATGGCGGACAAATAAAAAAAAATTATTTCGTCATTTACATTAAATAGCTGTCTTCGTCACTGGACTCGCTCATATTTATTTATTATTACTTTTATTATATCCAACTATTATCGAAATTAGATAACGTAGCGTAACAGAAAAGTAACAAAAAACGTTTTTTTTTAAGTACAATAATCCCGCTATTTTTGAAATGCGTTCTGAAACTGCCCCCGCGGTTTATGTCACGAAATTAAAGATTGTTAAAACGATAACAAAATTATGTAGATACATGATAAACTTCTTATTTTTCATTAATTTTGTCTTCAAAACGTTAAAAAAAAATGATTTTACCTACTCTATAAAATAGTTATAATAAACACATTTCAAACTTTAACAGATAGTTTTATTCGCAATTTTACGGTTTTGTGTGCATCCGAACGTGCGTTTCTTTTTGGGCCTACTATGTGTGGAATTTGAAAATCGAACTTCGAATCAAGTTGTTTCTATCTCTCGCTTTTTTCCTATCGAAGTGAAAGTGACAGAACAAAGTGAAAGAATTTTTTCGAATGTTGTGAGTAGCCCCAGCGCTGCTCACGGCATTTAAAAAAAATAATTAAAAAGCTAGTTTGCCTCTCGCTCGCAGCAAAATTGAATTTTGCTCACTGTTTTTAAGCAGCAAAACCTGCTTGTTTGAGCTGCTGAGGTGAAAAAAATATTGTTTAGTTGATCGTTACCAAAACCCTTGAAGTAAGATCACATAATGATCTCTACCAAATCCACCCTTTTGTCATTAATATAGCTTTAACTATTTAATTTATCAATTTATTAGATGTGAAAAAACATTGTTGATAGAATAATTAAACAGAAAACAAACAAACGAAAGAACTTACAAACTTACTTAAAATAAAACTACACTAATCTAACAAACCGCTACCAGTGGGCATTGTTCCTAAAATGCTGGCAGCATTGACTTGACTAAAATAATTGACCACGTTGAATGGCAATGCTTAATCTTTGTGCCAAGTACAGGACAGCATTTTTGTCACGGGATGCGTCGATCAGGCGCTTTGACAAATCTTTAAAAATACGGTGTGCTCCTGGTCCCCACGGTCCTAAAATTCCGACCCCAAAATGAATAAATTAATAAATTTAATTACCCGTGTGGTTGTATTCATCTTTATACATAATTTAATAATATTTGCGCCGCTTACCTGTGTGTAGAACCGAATTCCACTAAACTTATTGCGTAACGAAAACAGATATACCTAGTAACAAAGCCATACGCCATTTAAGATCAATGTAAGAAAATGATTTATGAGTTATGAGATCCCGAAGTTGTGCCATTTATTACACTTAACGTGCTTGGATTTGACACTTAAGTGATGAATAGGTGTTTTCCAGACATACCCCAGGTACTCTGAATATGTCGCTAAGTAAATATGTATACATACATACATAAGCTCACGCCTTTATTCCCAGAGTGGGGTAGGCAGAGCTACAGAATTACTATCAACTTTAAAAATTTGTTAATAATTCTGTAACCACATTTTTCACAATTTGGCTAAAATGTTTACCAGTGTATTAGTGACAGGTTGCAAGCCCATCGCCTTAGTCTAGTCGTCTCTTACAACATCCACGGGAGGACATATTATGGAGTGGCACTATTCTAACCCGGCAACCACGCGAGGGAGGGAGGGAGTAAATTTATTATAAAGAATTAGTAACATTAATTCCTCTTTACTTATTTGTGTAGCTGCAAGTAGGTAGATCTTCATAAAACGACCCGTTGGCCTAGTTGGTTTGGTAGTGACCCTGCCTACGAAGCTAGCGGTCCTGGGTTCAAATCCCGGTTAGGGCAGATATTTGTGTGATGAGCGCGAATATTTTTCCCTGAGTTATGAATGTTTTCTATGTATTTAAGTATATATTTATCTATGCAAGTATTTATATCGTTGTCTAGTACCTACACATAGTACAAGCCTAGAGCTAAGTTTGGGATTAGGTCAATTGGTGTGACATTTTCCGCTGATTTATTCATTTATTTAAAAGAGGTTCGAGTTTCTCGTTTCTTAAAGTAAAGTAAAGTAAGAAAAGAAACCGTTTCATGAAAAACGCTAATATGAATTAATTTTGTAGTCGAGTTCATAAATATGTAGGTACCTACTTATATGTATACACTTCAGTACCTTGTCACTTTAATCGTTGTGATAATTAATATATGGCAGTTTAAATACAATTTTATCGATTTTAACACAATAACTTAATCGAATTTGAATTCATCGAGTTTAATATTTCATCGAATTTCATTTCGTTTCGTTTTTGCTGCTGAAACTATGACGTTTTCAGGATATCTTATTGATTACGTAGGTAAAATTAGAAAATTCTACGTAATGATACGTTCGTTGAAAGGTGTTTCGATAAAATGGTAGGTACGGTCGGCCCAGAAAGTGGTCTATCAGTTTTGACAAAAAAAAATCAAAGCTCTAATTATCGCGAAGGTTGACACTTGTCACTGTCATAATATTATCGCAAAGGGAAAATTTAACATGTATCATGACGTGCATGACTCGATGTATGAATGTGGAAGAAGCGAAAGAAATTTGTCAAGATCGTAGCAAGTGGAAAGAAGTGGTCTCTGCCTACCCCTCCGGGAAACAGGCGTGATTTAATGTATGTATGTATGTATGTATCATGACGTGCAAATGAACTTCAACCGTAGGGTGGTAAACCACATTTTTAACCTACCCCCAATGACACATGAGACCCTATAGGCAGGATGTTGTAAGCCGTATTTGCATCCGTCACTCTCGTACTTATATTACTGGTCAGAAGGTGACGGATGCCTTATCCAAACTTTGTCACGCTATAAACGCAGCCATATTAGGCCCCCTGAAAGCTTAATTTATAGTACAATCAAGAACTTAAATTTGGGACCCACCTAAAGTGCAAAGTCAATCTGACATTCTAAAACAATAAGGTTGAGTTCCCTATAAGTTACAAATGGTTTGGCATCTCTAATGACATTGACGACCTAAAGCCTTTTGTTTTTTTAAATGGGTCATGAAATAACGTTGGTGACCGTACCTAATAAGTACAAGTCGTGATAAATCGCATGCCCTGCGTCACTCTCACGTATCACTGTGTCCCGTTTACATACACGAAGATAAATGAGCTCTAGCCGGAAAATACGAGCCGAGTTTAATCTTTCATAAAAGTTATAAGTTATAAGTAAGCGTTTTTAAGGATATATCTATATGATATATGTAATAATAGGGCGTTAAAATCAAGAACAAACGATAAATAACTGCTAATTTGAAAGATGTTTTGGACAGGGTAGTGATTCTCTCAACAACGACGGTCTGAGCGACGAACGAGTGAATGTCCAAGCGGCGAGTTTAAGTAGACCCGTCAGTGCGATCAAAACATATTTTAGCGCGTGCATTTTCAATTTAGCAGCATGTTTTCTGCCGATGGATCGAACGTATAAGGCTGTTTAATTGAAAGTGCACGCGCTAAAATGTGTTTTGTTCGCTCTGACGGGATTACTTAAACTCGCCGCTGCGATTTCGCTCGTTCGTCCGACCTACCTATCAAAAATCTTCGCGGTGTCAGCTAGCCGGCGTCCGCTAAATCGCCGAAATATATCACCCTTCGGCCAGAATTCCTTGTTTAAAAAGGTCGACAGAGCTTTGGTCGCTACTCGTACCACAAAGGATTTAAAATTAACCTTGTGGCGGGGCTCCAACCACTCGACCCTCATGGTAATTCCAGTCTCAACTCGTACATACTCTTGAGCCACTTCGCCTCCGTAGAGTAGTGTAATCGGGACACTTACAATTGCGTCGGGGGTGTAGCATTGCAAAGCCTTGAGTGTAAGTTTCTGTTCTCGCCGCAAACCGTCTAGAATGCGTTTGGGGCCATTTTATTTATACGAGAAATGCAAGCGTGTTCGAGACCTTTTTTGCTTTAATGCAGCAAATGCGATTAAAGAGGTTTTAGGGTCATTCTCAAAATACGAGTAAATTTATCTAACCTACTTGACTCATTTTTTTTGTCATATTTTAAGTAACTGAACTAATTATTATAATAATGGTTATCTTACACTCTTTAAACATGTATATTTGCCACAGATCGGAAGAAAAATAAAGAAGTTATTAAGCTTTTTTAAAAAAAGTGTCCAGGTAAATTATTTCAATGCCAGGTAGGCTAAAAACAGTCAAAGGTAAATTATGAAAACGCCAGGTAGGTGTCCAAGTAAATTATTTGATGTCCAAGTAAGACTGAATTTTACGTTTTTAGGGTTCCGTACCAAAATGGTTCAAAAGGAACCCTTATGGTGAGACTTCGTTGTCTGTCTGTCTGTATATATGTCACAGCAGGTATCATATCATAAGTCGAGAACTGTCACAATTAAGTTGTTGATACTCAGTATAAACATTTTTCACTATAAGAGGTACTCACCGGGCCCACTTGATGTAAGGGCCGACTTACTATGCAAACCCGAATATGGCCTTTCGGGAAGCAGTTTCCCTTCATATCTCATCAAATATTGATCCTAGCATAAAAGAGTACTGAATCTTTTTTGTAGAGTATTTAATGTGGGTTAATTATGTCATAGAACATTTTTTGCTATAGGCCACCGCGTTAACAAGTTATTTATAAAAAACTAAAAATATTGACCTTTACACCCCCCTCCACCCGTTAGCTCCACCCCCACCCGTCAGTACTTTTAGTATGTTGTTTGAAACACCATTCCCTACAAATATGCCAAAATTTGCTAATACACGAGTTATTTCCCCAGACGGGCAGTTGCTTAGGCTAAACAGGCTGTTTCTCATGAACCGTGATAGTTAGTTGAAATTTTCACAGATGATGTATTTCTGTTGCCTCTATAACAACAAATAATAATAAAAAAATTAAGTTGAAAATTAAAGGGGGGTCTAAAGACAAGACACGTGATTTTTTGTACGGTGGTACGGAACCCTTACAGTGCGGGTCCGACTCGCACTTGGCCGGTTTTTTATTTGGCGCCACACCAAATGTTTCTGATATCAAACAATACAATCGTGTAAAAGCCGAAACATAAAAATCATCAAAATCACTGTTTCTGAGTATCTACATACATACATACATACATGTGTGTAAAATGAAGTCACATTTAAATTAATTATAGCAAAATGTATAATTTACTTGGGCATTTTCTAACCCACCTGGACGTAACTTGGGCAAATCTAATCTACCTGGACGCCAAATGCCAAAAAGTCAAAGTAAATTAGATCCAGGTAAGTTAGAAAACACGTTGTTTATTTATTTATCACCGAAACTGAAATCAACTCAAGTAACTTACTTTATTACATTCAAACTAGACTCAATACGCATGTCTTGAATAATATTAACTTTCTTTACTTGTTACGTACAAGGAGTAAATACCTGCAAGTAGATTAGATACTGCGTGGGCGAAGTTTTTTGATGGGCCGGAGAATCGATGTGGCAGGGAACACAACGCCGCTTGCGCACGTCCGTCCTCTTTGATGGTTGCCGACAACCTGACTGCTACAGGTGGGGTAAATGCGCGCTTGCAAACGGCGTTCGATTTTGGTAACGGTTGTGTTGTAGGTACATTCAAGTAAGTTAGATGTTTGTAGCGGACGCTTACCTTTTCTTTAATAACTTTTTTATTTGTTAATCAATATTAATGAAATTTAAAAGAAATATTGTTTAATGTCTGTCTTGTTAATAAAACATAAAAGGTTGCCAATTAATAAGATAGTTCTCGACTTATTCTTACTTTTAAGTTAAGAGGCAGGTGTCGGACGCTGCTGTTTTGATCAGTTTTCGTAGTTTCGTAATTTATTTCAGGTATTTTATAACTAGTAATTATAAATATTTTTAATACAACAATAAGTTTACGGCACGTACTTTAACATATAATATTTTCAAAGCTCTGCAGTTATAAAGAGATACGTTCTCACAGGCGGACACGTAAAAATCACGAAAATTGAGAATGACCCTTTAACGATCAAAATCCCTGGGCTATTCCCTCAAAATCGAACATCTAAGTCAGATTACAGAATATTGTCTAATAGTACAAGTACAGAAAGCGCTCTTCCTTATAAAGCGGCGTTTATACGAGTACTAGTGACCCGTCCTCGCTTTGCTTGGGCTTATGTCAGTTTTCTGTAACAGCCGTACATAAACCAGAATTTACTAGACATGAAAACCTTCCTAGTGAATTACTTTATTTATTGATGAAACTGCATTAAAATCCATTGCGTAGTTTGAAAGAACTAAGCGTACATATAGAGGGACAGACGGCGGGAAGGAACTTTGCTTTAAACTACTCGTATGTAGAGATGTCGAACATGCCTTCTCTATACTTTACTATTTCGTATTCAGTCGCACGCAAACGCAACATGCCGCAAGCCGGTGTACTGTCACATCACGGGTCACTTGCCACTGTTTGTATTTTGGCCGTGCAATGCAAATCGGGTTTAGTCACTTACACTTGTATACCCAGTATGTACAGTCAACCAATTTGATTTCTAGGCCACTTTGGACAATGTTAAAGTGACGTTGTCAACCAAAACGTAAGAGACTCCATATGATTTGGTTTACAATGTCACGTTGACAAAGTCCATAGTGGCCTAGGAATCAAATTGGTTGACTGTACTACCCGGTTAAATTACGAAAAGCAGCAAGTGGCTTAACGTTCCCATGTTATGACTGTGCTTGTAAATTTGAGTCTAAAATGCGGGTTGGGTTGGCTTTTCCATCAAAATCAAACGTTTTTAAAACCTTAGCCAAAATGCAAATGCTGCTAACATTTCTGTTTTCTATCAAAATGGACAAGTGGTCGATGCGATCTCCATCATAATCATCATCATACCTTCACGCCTGTCTCCCAATGGAGTTGGCAGAGACTATGGAACGCCAGGTGCCCCAGCCTAAACATACAACTTTCGCTTCCTCTATATTCATCACCGCCAACCTCAACCGCCAACCGCCAGGCTCAAGTGGGATTGGGCCGGTCACGTCTGCCGCATGCACCCGGACCGGTGGGCTAGCGTGGCCACCAAGTGGGAACCGCAAAATCGGCGACGCAGACGGGGCAGGCCTAGACGGAGATGGCGGGACGACTTGGACGCATTCCTCAGCAACTGGCCGGAAGAGGCAACTAATAGGGATTCATGGAGATCAAGGGGAGAGGCCTTTGCCCAGCAGTGGGACACTCAAATAGGCTAAAAAAAATATAAAAAATCATCCACCTCTTCATGCACGTACGTCGGTTTCGGGTGCTTTGGATTTGGCCCTTATTCAGTACCTACATCGCGAATCTCATCACTATACTTCGTTCATTCAAATAGTGTGCATTGGAACCCGGCTTCTTTGCATATATTTATATTGTCGCAGCACATCAAAGCACGCAACCTATTTGAACGAACGAACTATATGTGCGTCATCCTCACTCGCCATACCTCTTTCGTAACTCCGACGAGACGCAACGCTCGACGATTCGGTCGACGCGATCTATCAGCTTACGTCAGTCATACTTACTGATTTTCGAAAATAGCTAACGTAGAGTGATGCATCTTGACGATAATTGTACGTTAAGAGTAAGAAGCTAACTGTCTAGAGTTCGTATTTATTGCTCCGGAGTAATGGCTCTTGCTGACAGCGGTTGACGGACGGAGCTAATGACGCGCACTGGAGGGGGGTCATTGGGGGGTTTCGAAAGTACTTACGGCGTATAGAGTTACTTACGGGTTGTGGATATAAATTAAAGATTTTGTATACAGGGCGAATTTAGGAGCCAATTCGGACCACCGTGTTCTTTCATTTTAAATATCTTTAAACTAAAATTATAAACGTCAAATTCTAGTCATCGTCATTAGTCATATTCAATCATAGTCTAGCAAGAATAGAGGAAACTATTCCGAATTTACATAGATTAACGTTTTCGAGTTTACTTAATTCTCGATGCCCATTCGTTTACATATCCGCCATTTTGAACATATTATTATGTCATCCAAGTATACATTACATGTGTACTTAACGGATTTCGTAAAAGATTAAAAAGTCTCATGGAGCTGGTGTGAAATTGTATGGTAAAAAGCTCGTCACGCCGAAAGACGTTTTCTGTCTCCCCAGTAATTTTAACTTTTATTTTGTATCTGTGTGAAATTTTCAAGTGTCTAATACAGTTCATGAGATATAGTCCGCTATCAGAAAGATATACAGACACATAGATACCCAAGTTACACTTAACACAAAGTGCGATAAATGTCTGTAGTAATTTTAAATAAAGAAACCAGTGTTTTTTGTTTTGCCTTCCATTAGGGCGGGCCTAATTGTTTTTCCTTCGCGCTCATTTCCCGGACTTCACTAGCGGCGGCGTAAATTACTTTCTCACAAAAGCTTTGTAAGTTGGCGTTGATGCAAAACAAATATTGGACTTTTTCGGAGCTTTCTTACAGTATCGTTCCCACTTACCCACCCCAAAGTAAACCTGGGGCCTGGCCCGAAAGAAAAGAAATGGGTTTTTCGGTGCTAAAATAAAATTTATATAACCAACAACTAAAACAAAAACCATTGAAAAATGAAGAGTAATATACTTAATCTAGTATATAATCTGAAAATAACACCGAAATTGTTGCAACTCGTATACAGAGAGAATGAAAAGAGAGGAGACCTCTGCCAGTCCGTCTTACTCGGTTTATTAAAACTAATAAAAAGTATAGATAAAGAAGATGGCGACCGATGGTGACGATCAGACTTTGCAAGGGTTAGCCAAAACGAGAGATGACTGGAGAAATAAGGAGGAGGCCTTAATATTAGTTAACATAATGCTGCCATAACGGTGATAATGTAATAATAATAGGTGTAAAGTCAATGTAAAATAAAGCCCCTAAGTGACACAGTGGTACAGTTCACAAACTACATGGCTGTCATGGCTAACATAATTTACAAAAATAAGTATAAAGCAGGATCACGCGATTTATGCGAGATAAACCATTTAACCAATTCAGAGATGAAATATCTTTAAGTAATAATAAAAATAAAAAATAAAAATTGTATAAGACAGTTACAAAATCATACTTAAGTATCATAAAAAAGTTTGTATATAGAGAAAAACAATAGTATAGATGCAGCTGGATCTTAAATTAGGATTACCCTGTGCGATAAGAACCGGCACTCTTCCAGTGACATAGTATTTGGTGAGTGCTTGATTAAACTAATAGTACCTAGGTGGTTTGAAATGCAATAAAGCCGTGTATAATGATGCCTGCAATAGGCAGATAGTGACAGTTAAAGGTGACACGTTACCGAGACTCTTAACTATAGCTTTGAGCGAGTTTTTTTTCTGTAGTAGTAACAATTCAACATTTTCATTACAAGTCTATTAATTTTCTCTGTTATTACTTGGTGTGTCTAGTCTACTTAATTTAAATAAAAATTGCCGTAAAATTTAGTTAGCAATTAATAAACAAGAAATAAAAATATCTGCAAAAATAAAAATGATTACACTTCCACCATTTTCTTAATAGCGCTCGGCAATCTTCGTTTTTCTATGACACGCGAGTGACAAATATACTGTCAGTTGCGAGTGCAAGCGTGACAGCGATAGCCAGCCGAAAGCTATTAAGAAGCTGGGAATACGATAACTATGAAGCATCACGAAAATAGAAAATCCTGCACAATTCTATTAGAAAGCCGTTGCCCGCCCCGTCATCTGATCTGACCCTGCGGGTATTTAAAGTTCTAATAACATTTACCGCTTTCCGCCAGTTTCCTATCAAAAAATAAAATCCGAGACGTCGTCTTCGCCCGCAAGAGTCTGCAATATTACGTATTCATCAACCAATTTCCGAGGTTTGAATATATATCGGTCCTTCACAATTCCTTGACGTATTTCAATTTTAGGACTCATAACATTATGTAGATTAGTATTTTCTTCAAAACGGGGCCAAGTAAGGGTTTATTTACTGCGTTTGTTTTGAAAATAAAAACATTACCACCTTTTGCGTCTAACTCCTTCCAAGTAGGTACTGGTTTGTCGGTATTGCCTCAGAAACTTTCCCGTTTTTTGGGTTTATCACCCTATATGTCAGTCTTTAGTAAAATTTTACGTCTGTCAGAGCCGCTATTCAATACGGTAAAACCATATCATCTTTGACCTGTTATCGTATTATCCTTAGGAAATCTATTGATTTATTCAAGTTTTATGGGCCTAGAAATCAATCTGTTGAACTGTGGTCGTCGTGAAAATTAATATACCTATCCTGACCAACGCTATTGTCTTCCATAGCCCTACCTACAGGGCTCCATAGAACGTGTGGGAGAGCTTTCTAGATTCTTACGAATGAAACAGCTTAGTCCTCATACAGATTCATATTTTACAGGTCACGGAAATCGGTTAAAAATTAATTTAGTCTATACCAGAATTAATATTACTTTCAGGCATAGTAGCTCAAAACGGCGATATGATATTTTCACAATGACGGCGATTCGCTACGGGTCTATCTAGGCATATAGCATAGTGTATTAGGGTAGTGTAATACATATAATGCCTAACAGCCTCTCCCCGCGTGTAGCATAAGCTGTACCTAGTTGCCACAAACAGATTTGTACATAATTACATAAAATTCTTATACATGTTCTGAGTTTCGATGTACACTTGTGGAGTAAAAGGGTTCGCCTCTTCTCAACTTTATTTCAATGTTATCAAGGTCCTATAGTGACGAACCTTTTTATACAGAGATTAAGACTGCGCCGAGCAAACTTCGAGCGTCCAGTGGCGCCCTCATTACTATTATTGTGTTTTCTAATTAACTAAAGCATTTCTTTGCAATCAAACGATACGGTTTTGTAGCGCAAGCAAAAACACAATTTATGTGATACGTAACAAACTTTAATAACAATTACCCTTTGAGTAGTCAGCTTAACGGGAAAAGGTGGCGACTTTTTTCCGTTAAGTTGATAACTCGAAGGTGAATTGTTATTAAACTATGTGATATACCCTATAAGTTATGTTTTTATTTGTAGTACAAAAACCTACCGATTAATTTCAAGAAAATACTTTAGTTAATTATTAAACACAATAATTGTAATGAGGGCGCCACTGTACTTCCGGCGTACGCTCGCCGCAGTCTTAAGTAACTTATTAAGCCCTTTAACAGCGTTTTCGCTAATTCATTATCAACGTATAATTACGAGGATTAAAACTTTTCATTGTTCTAATTTGCCTAACTTTGTAATGAAGATATTCGCAATAAATCATTCTAAGTAGGTTTAAAACAAAATTTCTAAACAATATAATTACCTATGTTGAAACTCTAATCTGATATAATTTAGGGGGGTATTGAATTACGTTGCTTAGGGCGAATTCGACCAAACGAAAATAAGTGTATACCAAGATTAAACGCCGAATTTGTATAGACAAATCTTGGAATAAGTCTTATTCCAGTTTGGTAAAATCGATGGTTAAGTCGCGGTAAATGACGTAATACTAAGCGACTCGTGATTACTCGATTGGTTTAAAAACGAAACGAATAGCAACGCTAGACGCTAGTTAGCGAGATGCATCTTGGCTAGGTCCTCTGGGTATCTACATAGCTCGTTTCTAAACAGATAGAAGAGTTCAAACGCGGTTTTTTTAAATAGTAGTTTAATCAAAGTGGTTGAATAGTTTGATGAAAATCGGTTGAATTGTTTGAGAGATATCAGCTGCGGGCCCAGACAAGATTCATTACGCTAACTATCGTTTCTATTCGTTTAGTTTTTAAACCAATCGCGTCACTGGCACATCACGTGGCTTTTTGTATCACGTCATCTACCAGTTTAAAAACTGAACGAAGAGAAACGCTAGCTAGCGTAGTGCATCTTGCCTCGGCCCTCTGGCCAATTTCCTAACGCACACGTGATCGCAATCGACTTCAAAACGCAACCATTGGAACAATTGTTTTCTCGTGCACCCGTTTTTAAGAGAATAACACCCCAGAGGGGCTATTGCTTAACGCACTCGCAATTGTTTTCATTTTGAAAATCGAAGGCTTGTCTGCATACAAAATGAAAACAATTGTTCCGCTTTAAAACCAATTGAGATTACGAGTGCGTTAGGCAATAGCGACGCAGGTTGTGGTCTTCTCTCAAGAACCTGTCTGCCCTTCCTTCGGCCTTCTTTGAGCTATGTTCCGTGGCCTATTGCCTAGTTATAAAAAGCAGTAGGTAGTTCGTTTTAATACTATAATTAGAGATTTGATCGTTTTTTTTGGTCGAGCAACACAGAAAAAACGTAGGTAATCAAAACTGGTCAAAACATGAACGCATGGTAGGGGTAGGCGAAACAAACGTTTCCGCGTTCACCCGAACATAGGAAAAACCTACGATCGGCATTGCCGACTAGTCGGCCGATTAATCGGCAAATTGAAAACCGATTAGTCGGCTGACTAGCTAGTCGGCAAAATCCGTAGTCGGCCCATCTCTAGTTAGATTTTCTTTGTTGTATAGAAAGCGAGTCCGAGGAGAGCATGCCGGCCGCGGCGGCGGACCCGGCCGCGGAGCAGAAGGAGAGGCTCATCGGCACCGTCAAGAAGGAAGTCAAGCAGCTGATGGAAGAGGTACGTTGGAACAGAGAATAGTCTTTGTTAACCTTGGACAGTATGGTGGTTTTTTATAGAAGAATAATGCCATTTCAAAAAGGTACTTGTCTACACCAATAACAGAGGAAAGATTTGTATTTTTGTGCGTGTGTATGTTTGTATTGATTAAACTCAAAAACTACTGTGCCGATTTCAAAAATTCTTTCTGCGTGGACGGAGTCACGCGCAATAGCTAGTTAAATATATGGCAAGTTTGAGTATCGAGTTTATGTATCTACATACATACATTAAATCACGCCTTTTTCCCAGAGGGGTAGGCAGAGACTACTTCTTTCCACCTGCTACGATCCTGACAAATATCTTTCGCTTCTTTCACATTCATACATGCACGCACGTCGGTTTGGGGTACTTAAGATTCGGCCCTTTTCCAGTATTGAGTTCACATACATACATACATTAATCACGCCTGTTTCCCAGAGGGGTAGGCAGAGACCACTTCTTTCCACTTGCTACGATCTTGACAAATTTCTTTCGCTTCTTCCACATTCATACATCGAGTCATGCACGCACGTCGGTTTCGGGTACTTAAGATTCGGCCCTTTTCCAGTATTTCACCGATTTGACTCGAAAAAGTACGCCTAGGGCGGCCCCTTCCGACCCGTCCACTCACTATCGATGTGTATATCTCTTTCGTCAATCTTCTTTCATCCATCCTTTCCAAATGACCGAACCATCGAAGCATGCCCTTTTCAATCTTAGTCAATACATCTTCTTTTATAAATTCCACATTTCTCTCTGACTTTTTCATTCCTTACTCTATCAATCAGTTTCACACCACACATACTACGCAAAGAGCGCATTTCAACGGCATTTACACGACTTTTATGCTTGTCCTGCCACACCCAACATTCACTACCATACATCAGGGTAGGGGCCAGCACTCCATTGTGAACAGCCAGTCGGGCTTTTTGAGTTATTTATATTGAGTTTATTACGTGAAAATACATTCTAGTAAATTGTCTTAATTCTGTTGTCTTGATTTTTGTCTACCAATATTCTTTCTTCTTTTAATTAAGTAAAAAAAAAAAATCCCCTACTGTTTACTTTTACTGTGTCGTCTTAAATCACATCCCGAGGGGGAAACCCAATCAAATTAAAGCAACATTGGTGGCCACGAGTTCGTCCGACATCTAATCAATATAATTACGAGTAACTAAATTACGTGCTATGAAATTACGTAGTCCGGGTGTAATCGTTAAGTGAGTCCAGGCGATTATTCTGTAACTATAACAGATATCGAAAATCTTTAGACTGATATCGATAGTATATTACCTTATGAATAAAGTGACACCAGTAACTTTTTTTAAATCAAACGAGAAGTATCAAATTTTGACATTCAACACTCCCATTTATTTAGTATGAGATTAGTACAAAGGTTTTATTTTCCCTATTTTAAAAGGTTATGTTAGCTTAAAGGAAACTGTTTACGACCAAAATTGGGTTCCACAGATGCGCAAAAGCGGCCTTGTTTATTCTCCACAGATAAGAGGCTAAATGTAGTGTGGCTGGCGACGTACAGTCTCAATAATTGATTAGTCCATCGCGTTCAGACTCCGTTAATGTCTCTTATGCGGACGGCGTACAAATTGACGATAACAAGCGGCAGCCTATGTAATGTAGCCAGTATTGAAAACTAGTCAAGCGTGAGCCGGAGTTGCGCACTAAGGGCTCCATAATATCAAACAATGACGCTAATTAAATGATAAAGCGTATCAATAAATACATATCTTGGGACAATCTCGCACAAACTGATCAAAATTTAACTTTAGGCTTGTAATTGTGGGTACTAGGTAACGGTAAAATTACTTATAAATATTCAACTCGGCAGAGCATACGAGTTATACTCTCACTTATAGCCATATATTTCATAACATAACGTATGTTACTCAGGGATAATATAGCAATCGAATGGTGAAAGATTTTTTGTAATCGGTCCAGTAAATTTTGAGTTTATTCCTTATACAACACATATACAAGTATTTTCTCTTTATAATATTAGTGTAGAAATAGAGTAATGAATAAAAGATAAAAATATAAAAGATGTTTATTCAGTAAGTAGGCCGTACGGGCACTTTTACACGTCAAGAATCTACCAGCGCTTCCCAAGAGGAGACACTGCTGAGAAGAAACGCCGCAAGAAACTCAGCAGTCAGTCATTTTTTAAACATATTACAATGGTACTACGTAATCTAGCATTATATGTAGACCCCGGTATCGGAGGTGCAAAATGGTAGCTGTCAAGTTCTTAGGGATGGGTAATCATATTTTTGATGTTGATATCGATACACGATTTTTCTATACATTAGGTTGTACACAGTTATTTTTTTTTGATCTATGATAATTAAATTAATTAATTTAAATTTATTTATGAATGCTTTATGCTAAGAAGATAACTAAAACTTCTTAATGATGAAAGATTTTTTTTTGTAAATAATAAAAATGTTCAATACATGTTGGTTTTGTAATTATATAGTCCTACTTTATAGAATAAACGCTATCATTATGATATAATAAAATATCGACATATAACTATGTTTATCGACATGAAGTTAATATTTCAAAACAATGTTTATATACCCTTCCCTAGTAATGGCTCGAAATTGACAGCTACCATTTTGCACCTCCGATACCGGGGTCTAATTATATGTATAAAGCAATAAATATTAAATTCAATATAATATCCAATAACATGCGTAGATCATCAGCAGGAAAACATGCCAAAAATCTTTCGTGAGAAATATGGGAAGAAAAAGGAAAAAAAAAACATCAACTCATATGTGTGTTTATAACTTATAACACGATGCAAGATGACCACATAAAAGTTTCGATATGTTTTCTTACATCAACGGTGTCCCCTAGACAAGACAAAGCTATCCAGGGTGTCATTCCAATATATATGAAGATTTCACAGATGTCAACGCTGTATAAAACGTGTTTGAGTTATATTTTCTATTCTATTTTATTCTAAATTTAATACACAAACCGGAATATTATTATACTAAAACAGGCTGATCCGATAAACGCTTCGGAAGCTGTTCAAAGCTCTTGCTCATGAAACACGCTGTATTTCGGATTGTGCACGCTCTCAGCACTAATGGATTGAACGATCTGAACTTCAACTGGCGGTATTTGCCTACGCTAGACACATCTCTCATCATTCAACATACATGTCATGATGAATGAAATGCAACGAAAATGTTTGTCGAATAATAGTTGTTACGCCAAAACACGTTTTTTTTTATTTGTCAATATCGTAGCAAGTGGAAAGAAGTGGTCTCTGCCTACCACTCTGTATGTATGTATGTCATAAATTCCTCAATTTTCAGACTACTTAACAACGAAACTATTCGACAGCATAAAATTAAATTTCGGAATTAAAATAGAAGTGATAGTTTGTGGACCAGCAGGCTCTTTTAAACTGACGTAATATAACTCCAAGATTGCTGTATACCCCTAAATCCTCCTCGTTTATAAATTCCTTCAGGTGTGTTATAAAGGGGTACGGATGCTCTCGGGAAATGTCGCTTGCTTTATCTTCGTGTACGATTCGAGCTTTTATATTCACCGGTACATGATCACTTAGCTTTATAACTAAGGATAAACATTTATACAGGGTGTTAACGGGGTCGTGATACAAGTGATCACCTCTGTGTTCTGCCAGCGAATATGAGCAACTTTCCCTATGGAACCAGCTTGGAAATCGGGAAAAAAAATCAGCTGTTTCATAGAACAAGAACAGGGGTAGGTACTCGACCAAAATGTATGAAGCAGCTGATTTTTTTTCCCGATTTCCAAGCTGGTTCCATAGGGAAAGTTGCTCATATTCGCGGGCAGAACACAGAGGTGATCACTTGTATCACGACCCCGTTAACACCCTGTATAAAGACAAAGGAACTGTTTTTTTGTACGGCTGCTTCACCTTAGCTAAGCATTTAAATCTATAACAACGACAAAAAATGGTTTGGATGTTTATACAGGGTGTTGAGTTTTACTATCCTCGTAAGGCGCAAAGTCCTACATAAAGGACATTTGTCAAAGTGACTTTTGACTTTAGTTGACTCATATAAGATTATTTTTCAAACTAACGAAATTTGACGTGAGCCTTACGAGGAAGTTTATCCCCGCGCAGTAAACTTATTTTTGTTAAAATATTATTTGTCTCTTTCTGTCAAATTCAAATATCACAATGAAGAATAGGATCCAAGCATATTTTAAACACCACTAATCGTGCGTTTATGAATAAGAGGGTCTGTCTATATTTTCACTATTTAACGCTCACGCTATGTGAAACCGCGGCGCATACGCATGCAAAGATACTACAGGGGTGTGATTCTCTTAAAAAACGCGGTCAATTGAACGAACGAGTTAATATCGCAGCGGCGAGTTTAAGTAGTCCTGTCAGAGCTAACAAAACACATTTTAGCGCGCGCATTCTCAATTAGGCAGCTTATACATTCGATCTCATCGACAGAAGCCATACTGCCAAATTGAAAATGCACGCGCTAAAAAGTGTTTTGTTCGCTCTGACGGGACCACTTAAACTCGCCACTGCGACATTTTTGGTTTTTGAGAGAATCAGACTCCAGGGTGGAAGCCAGGAGCCACTTATTTTCACATAAATATCATTCCATGCGTACCTAGTATGGCGCGTTTATATCGCGTGTCAAATGTGGGCAAATAAGGTTAGATATATCACAAGTCTGTTTCTTTTAACCAGTAATAGCTAAACACTTGAAATGCCCACACGTGTTTTATAAAGTGATTCCTCGCGCTGAGAGCTCGCAATATCCGCGTGGGAGGTGCTCCTGGGAATTGTTATCTACAAAGGTGTACGAGCTTTTAAAGGTGTACGAGATTAGTCACAGTGACAAAGTCACTTGACCTGTCCCCTACCTTAATATTATAAAAAAGAAATATTTTAGTTTGTTTATTTGTTTCAATTGAATAGGTTCCAAAACTTCTGGACCGATTTGAAAAAATATTTCACCATTAGAATCCTACATTATCCTTGATGAACATAGGCTGTGTTTCATTTTTCTGCGCGAACAGAGTCGCGGGCAACAGCCAGAAATTCAAATAGAGAAAAATGAAGTACTGTTTTGTTCGTCTTTACAGGGTGTCTCAAAGGTTTAGGTTTATTTTTAGTATGAAGGGTGATTTGAGGTAGCGTACGTGGATATTCTTTTCTTTATTTTGACTATTACCAAAGTCCATAATCATATTTAATTTATTACTTACAGCGTAGTATAGTGCTAAACATGGACCCTATTACATACATACATACATTAAATCACGCCTGTTTCCCAGAGGGGTGCAGAGACCACTTCTTTCCACTTGCTACGATCTTGACAAATTTCTTTCGCTTCTTCCACATTCATACATCGAGTTATGCACGCACCCTAATGGGTATAGCAATATTAAAACGAAATAAAATAGATTAACCTAGATATAACCAAGTTAGTATTAAACTACATACATTAACTTACACCTACGTTCCCAGAGCTACATAATCACTTACAACTGAAAACTTGTTCATAATTCTGTAACCACATTTTGCACAAATAGGCTTAGATGTTTACCAGCGTATGTGACAGGTTGCAAGCCCATCGCCTAACAGTACTATAAGCCTATGTTCCCTTAGTCACCTGTTACGACATCCACGGGAAGATATGGAGTCGCACTATTCTAACCCGGCAACCACACGGGGGCGGGGGCAGTATTAAATTGAAAAGTTACAAAATATAAAATCAAGCTGTCTTTTTATATACATCTGTAATATTTAATATATTTACCATAACACAAACTAAAGACAAAGGTAGTCCGTGTCCTGAATTGGCACATTTTATCCCGAGAATTTTTTTAGTGCTCGAGCAAAAAAGAAACACGTACTAGGTAAGCAGATGACATCGCAGGCAAAGGCTAGAAAGGAATCAGCCATAGATATCTAGCGGTAACCTAAGTCGGATTTACCGCTATCCGAGGTTCCTAACAGCATTACGTGTCTAGGTAATCCACTTTAATCCATAAATAATACTTACGATCCTTACGCAATACGCAATGGTCTGAACCAATAAAATCCAGTAGGAGCTTACGTTTCACGACATTTTAATGGATGAAGCGTCGTTGTTTAGTCGCTAAAATAGGTATACATCGGAGTATACATGGTGCTCTAGAATATTTGAACTTGATGAATATTTTAAAGACGTTAGACTCTAACGGTTAGAGCATTGTTTATGTATTTTTAAACTCGATGTATACATACCTACTGAATATATATAAATGCTTATTACGGATAAATTGTTGAGATCATAGTTGATTGTGTTAGCTGAGGTCATATAGTTTTTTGGTGCTTCGCTCGTGGTCAATTATAGAATCCTTTCGCTAGCTCGTGTTTCAATTGATCACTCGCAGGTAAAATACAACTTTCCCCCCTTGTATAACAAATAACTATTACTACCTAGAATAGAGGCGCAGTTCATTTTACGGCGAGCGTAAAGGACAGAGCTATAACAGTTATATGCGAGCGTATCTTTCCAATTTTCTCAGCGTTTGTAAACTAATCTGCATAGATATGTCACTCATAATAACCCCCAACCAAGGCCGACCGTGTGGCTTGTTTGTCACCGATAATTTCATAATAGAGAACTCGCCTTTAAGCGAATAAAGATTAAGTAGGTACCTACCAGCCTCTGCAGGACTATACCACGGGAATCGTTTTTATCTGTATATACAGGGTGTCCCAGAAACCGACGTCAACCCATTAAGGGCTGATCTGGGCTGGCTACTAATTACCAACCAGAATGTCACATTTTAGGTTAAGTAAAAATAACAATTGCCATGGGGGTTAAATCGATAGCTTATGAGCTGCTCTATTTGCCCTAAGCGGGTTGACTTCGGTATCTGGGACACCCTGTATAAAAGCAGACCTGACTCACTGAGTTATATACCAACGCACAGCCGAAACTACTGTACCTAGAAACTTGAATTTTAGTACAGGGGTTCTTTTCATGATGAAAGTGAGCACTCAGAAAAGGTTTTCAGAAAGTCAACCCCCTACGGTAAGAAAAAGGGGGAGTAGTGGAAAACTAATTCTACGCCTATGAAGTTAGGTATTCCCTCTCGTTTGAGATAAAAAAAGCAGCCTTGCTACGAGTACGAGTATACAGGGTATAGTTTCCATTGAAATTAAAGATAAAGATAAAGAGACATTTATTCGCAACAAAACAAAACAACATTAGGTACATAGATACAAAAAATAAGACACAGAAACAGTTGCGAACAACTCAGCATTCGCTAGCCGTAAAGCCAGCACTGGTCTTCCGTTAGAACAGCTTGGTGAAATTCACTTTCGCTTGTCCAGGCCGTGACCCGGAAATTCGTGCATGAGGACAGCGGCGGTGTCACAGCCCTCTGCGGCGCCGTGGAGGCCTGCCTAGGCCAGGGGCTCCGCCGCCGGGCTCTGGGGCTCTTCAAGACTAACTCCACTACAGCGCTGCTCCACAAGATCGCTAAGGTAGGTTTATAATTAAGTAAATTAGACCATTAGCGTCTCTCAGGATTAAAACGGGTTTTCCCAAAGCCTTTTAGGAGTTACTGTTACCTATTGCCGTTTAGGTGCTAGCTACTTAACGTAACGCCTAACATCCTAAAGGGGTGGTAAAAGTGTTGTCATTTAAAAGTCATACATTTTCAAGGTGAGCGGCCATTAAAAGTGGTAAATTATGATAGAATAATTCAAAATAAACGTGTTTTGTTAAGTATTGTAATACTCTAAGTGCATCGCAGTCGAGATATTTAATATTCTTACCTAGGCGTACTTTTAGTACAGTCGACGCCATAAATATGTTTACACTTTAGTACCTTGTCTATTTAGCGTCATGTTTAAACTGCCATTTGAAATTGTCATAGCGGGTAAAGTGACGAGGTACGAAAGTGTAAACATATTTATAGCGTCGACGTACCAAAAACTGAACACTTAAAACTTAAATATGTCGGCTCCGATATTATTAAACGCTATAAATTATTTATATCTATGTGTATCGAGATGATGATGTGTGTGTCGTGTGTTTCGAGGTCCTCTAAATAACTATGTAAAAATAATACGCGGCCGCTGAAAAAAAAATGTCAATATTCTTCAAACTTACCCAATGCCCTTTAGAACATTGGTCAAAAAGACTTTTAACTTTTGTTGACTGACACAAGATAAATTTTCCAACTAACGAAATTTGATTTGGGCCTTACGAAATTAATACGCATGCTCCCATCGCGACAGCGTGGCCCAGACTTAACCGGCTCGGTCCGGCCTGTTGAGTTTGCTGGTGGTGGTCAATGGTTATGCGATTGGTAGGACCTTGTGCAGGGTCCGTCCGGATCGCTACCACCATCTTATCCATTAACCTACCGCCAAACAGCAGTGTTCGCACTGTTGTGTTCCGGTTCGGGGATAAGACAGCCGGTGAAATCACTAGCATAGAGGCATTCCATCTTAGTCCTCAGGGTTGGCAACGCATTTGCAGTCTTAGGATTGCATTGCAGTCTTGTGAATGCGAATGTCTATGGGTCACAGTTTCCACTTACCATCAGGTGGCCTGTGTGCTCGTTTGTCTCCTCTATGCCAAAAAAAAAATGTACGGTCGAGGCCATTATGTATGTATGTATAAAAAAAAACAATTCCCAGTAAATTCGTACATAAACTTAAGATTAACATGTACAAAGGCAAAGGCAAGGTTGTGTATATGCAAGCCATGTGATATACTGCAAGCAGTCGAATACGCTTGCAAGGTATTTGAAACGACTTTAAAGTTCTATCACATTGTTCACGAAGTTTGATGCAACTTGTTGATAGACATAGGGCTTTGATGCTGCGAGCCGCTGCAGCCCAGTTTGACATTGTTTGCTTTAAGACTTTAAGTTCTTCATATTTCCGTAGCCAAATATTTATAAAATGTTACATGCTAACATATTCAGTACTGTAAAACTACACAACTATAGTCCAATTTTACTTTTCATATTATTCTAAAAATATGACAGATTTAACTATAGCTAGAGTTTAGAGCAGTAAATTTTAGGCCAACCAGTACACATAAGGTGATGGAACCAGTAATGGACAAGGCACCAATAATAGACACTTGATTCTTATTTTACAGAAGATAAGGGTTATTCATTTGTTTTGCAACAATCAATTTAGGATTGTATGAAATTCGGATTAAGAGTGAAGTGTCCATTACTGGTGCCTGTCAGCTAAAAGTGTCCATCATTGGTGCCGTCACCCTACCCAGTATTACCCAGCAATAATAGCAGTAAGGTATCATATTTTAGAATAATGTAATAAGAAATATTGGACTATTGTTGCAGTCTAGGACTATAGTTGGGTAGTTTTACCGTATGGAATGCAATTTAACCGGTTATTAACCGTTTTTATATGAAAATAACCGGTTAAAACCGGATATAACCGGTTATTTACATTCCCTAGTATTCAGTCTGAACCTCGTACTTAACGCGGCAATAATGGCGTCACTTGAAATGAGAACATTTTAAATTTCCTTAATCACAAGGCAAGCTGTAAGAGATCCCTTAGGGCCTGACCACACCACCACAGCGGCCGTAAAGATGCACGTTACAGTGCCATGTTGTGCCACGGTAGCGCGCTGCGCTATGGTGATGTGGACAGGCTCTTAAAGGAATAAGTTCGCCTATGTACATCCCTATTTTGTAAATGTTGCAATTGGATTTTGTGATGCAACTGTGACATAATGAAGCCATAAGCCATAATAATGAAGTCATAAGAATTCGAGTGCTAAAATGAGAATTTCATAACAAGCGAGTATTTTAAGAACTAATTATGTACCTATAGTTGAATAAATAACTTTTTCTTTAAGCCTTAAATAGAAATAACAAAAGCAAAGACTAAATTTTGTCTTTTAGTTTCTTAGATTTTTCTGTTAACATTTTACATGCAAAGCTATATTGATATTTTGACAATGCTATTTAGCAATAACCTGTGAGAGCAGTTTTAGCCGTATTCATAATCTAATATTTTTTTACACATACTAATATCCCCATTTTTTTTACACATACTAGCCCCTAATCCAAAATGCACATGAGCTAAAATATGCTTACAATATGCTTTGTCCTTATCTGTCATTGTATCATTTGCATCTGACAAAAAGTAACATAACTTACTTGAATAAAAATCTATAAATCGGGATTTAATCGCGTGTTCTGATTAGGTTCTTTAACTTACGATTCTTATCCAATTTGTTTTAGCCTCGCTAAGCTAAATTCATTTGACAAATAGCTACTATAACGTCAATAATATGAATAAGATATATTCTGCCCTGCTACTCCATTAGTAACATTTCAAATAAAACTCCTGTAGCAATCAGAACCTCATTACTGAAAGAGGATTTAAGTAATCTACTTTGGAAATTGAATCTAAAATTGGCTAGGATATCTATATCAAGCAGCTTAAAGATTTTAATGTGACCCCTTGGCCTTTTTATAAAAGACTAGCTGTTGCACGCGACTCCGTCCACGCAGAAAAATATTACATAGCCTATGTCACTCAGGGTGAATGAAGCTTTCCAATGGTGAAAGAATTTTAGGAATCGGCACAGTAGTTTTTGAGTTTATTCATTACAAACATACACACAAAAATACAAAAATACAAATCTTTCCTCTTTATAATTTTAGTGTAGATTCGTAAATATTTACACTATTACCGAACAAAATGTTGCTACGGACTTCGGCGTAGCATGGGCGTAGCGCTCGTAGCGGTACTTGGGCAAGTTAATTAAAATTTCGCGTAGGAGGTATCAAGCATAGAGCTTTTCATTAAAGTTCAAGTTGCAACTATGATGCAGCAGTAATATGAAGGTAATATTCTACAAAGTCGGGTTTCCAAAGCTTGTTATTTATGTTTCCGTACGCAAAGGGGCTCTATTACTAGGGATCCGCTGTCCGTCCGTCTATCATAGAGTTGTATATTTTGACCCGTAATAGATAGATACTAAAAATTTTCAGTGTGTAGGTAGTATTGCCGGTATAACAAAAAAAACCGAGCAAGAGCATGTCTTACTATGTTCAGTGTAGGGTTCCGTAGCCGAATAATTCTCTATTTAAATTTATTTGTTGCTATCTTAGTTTATTTTAGTAGTTATAAGCCAGTATAAGCCCTTTAGTCGCCTGTATCTCAGGATGCAATCAACTCTGCGTAATCCTGATAGTTTTCAAGATATTTTCAAAATTTATTTTATTACCACTTTTAAGGCGTGATTATGTACTACATACCAAATAGCAGCTTTCTAGAACTAAGTCTCTGAGCTAACCTGCGTACGGACGGACGGACGGACATGGCTAAACCTAGTTCAATCAATCAATCATTTATTGCATATCACATTACAATTCAAGGTGGAACAAACAGGAATAGATGTAGGTAGTTTCACCACGGAACCCCAAAACGAGCTCCCATACAAAAAATGCACGGAATCCTTCGTTTTTTTTACGGCATAGAGAAGACAAACGAGCACACAGGCCACCTGATGGTAAGTGGAAACTGTGACTAATATACATTCGCATTCAAAAAACTGCAATGCAATCCTAAGACTGCAAATGCGTTGCCAACCCTGAGGACTAAGATGGAATGCCTCTATGCTAGTCACTTCACCGGCTGTCTTATCCCCAAACCGGAACACAACAATGCGAACACTGCTGTTTGGCGGTAGGTTAATGGATAAGATGGTGGTAGCGATCCGGACGGACCCTGCACAAGGTCCTACCACCCGCTATTCCGCTTCGTGCGCGAGTCCGACTCGCACTTGTCCGGTTTTAAGACTCGTTTATTCACACAGTTTTTTCTTTAAACTCTCTAAAGTGTTGAACTGAAAGAACTTTCCTTTTAAAAACAAAGAGCCTCGTTCCACGAGAAGACTTGAATAAACGCTCGCCTTTCAAAGTCGAGGCAAACTTGAGTAGAAAAACGTAGTGTATAGAAAAGAATGAAATATTATCTAACTGCGCATAGACTTCTTTGTTCCTGTGGAGCGCCGAACGTTATTCGTCGTTTTCTATTAGTTTTTGTTTGTTCATTGTTGTAGAAATGGAATTTCCCGTCCCCTGCCAATCGGCATGTGGTATATTTATTCTGCGGGCAATAACGCCCTTTTGATAAAGGCAACTGAAAGCAATAAACCACACAGAGAAACCAAAATACTATACTATAACAAGGGCATAAAACAAACCATTTTATCCAAGACTTATGGTATCCATCCGAACCGACAGGCGAGAAAACAATTACCTAATTAATAGTCCAAAATTATAGACAAAAACCTCTTTCCCGTCACTGTTTCTGTTTTTTTTTCTGTATGAGATTTTTAACTGAGGTCGATCGCAATACTGCCAAGTCATACGTTAATTTTGTAATGTTTTTGTTAATAATGCTTAATTTTAATCGTTTTAAGTTTCTTTATTATTAGAGGCAACATAAAAGGCAAATGAAATAAAGTAAATGTATTCAAATAACAAGTTTATTTAATGCGGTACCGATTTGTAACAAAACTAGCTAAGGACCCCAATTGAAGTAGCATTTTTTTAATACCGTGTTCATAACGGTTCTTCTGTTTGAGAGTTACGAGGCCACAGACAGATATAGATACACAGATACTAAAGTTAAATAAATATCAAGAGACAATGTCACACTCATCAACCTATTCCCAAATTAGCTCTAGGCTTGTACTGTCGAAGTCAAAAATATGTTTACACTTTATTTATTTATTTATTGGTGGGAAATCCAACAGTTACAAATATAACATATGAAACAAGAATAGGAAGCACAAAACCAATTACAGGATTTCACATGTAGCACTTTAGTACCTTGTCTATTTAACGTCATGTTTAAATTGTCATATGAAATTGTCATAGCGATTAAAGTGACCAGGTACCAAAGTGTAAACATATTTATGACTTCGACTGTACTATGGGTACAGTTAGCAGAAGTAGCTATGCAACCGAAGAGGTCAAAATGACCTGCACTCGACTCTATTGTCAAGAGAATACGTGTCTATATCATTTGGAGCATGTTATTCTGCTTAAGTAGTTGCTTTTGATGCTGACTGTACTAGACAACATAAGACAAACATCCATGAGTCAGGAAAAAATATTCGCGCTCATCACAGAAATATCTCACTACAGCTCACTACCAAGAAGGCCAGTGCGTCGACAACTAGGCGTCAACGTCGTCAATATGCTGCGTCAATTTTATTACTAGTGCGCTTTACGTTCAGCGAACTGCCTAAAAATAGATTAAGCAAATGTTGCCTAAGTGAGATATCAATTTGGCGTTTTGTTTACGGAATTCTAATCTACTTACACACCCCGTCATTGTAGGTATTAGCGGCCGTTACGTGGTTATTTCCACATGGTACTACACAGCGTTCTTTTGTTGCCACTTTGAACTTTATTCACCGGGAATAAGCCAGCCACAGTATGGAAACAACTACCTAAAGTTTGGGCCGCGGGAAACCCTTCTCTCGCGTTTTGCTTTCATCGCTCCTTCTGACACTTACGTACGAAATTCAACGAACCAAAAACAAAACTTTTGTTAATGCTCACGTTCCACGTGCCAAGGTCTATGTTCCACTCGGTAAAACCATACTGCTTTTGACATGTTATCGTATTGTTATTAGGTTGCGTAAAACTCTCTGGTATGACTTCGTTCAATCGATCGATCGTTCGACAATAGTCTATGCTTTTAAGTATTTAATAAAATGTACTGTAATATACTGGCTGACGAACTGTATCACGTGGTTGTTTTGTTTAAAAAAAAATAGACTATCGAAGCTGTTTTTAAGGTTCCGTAGTGAAAGAGAACCCTTATAGTTTCGCCATCTTCGTCCGTCTGTCCGCAGTTTCACTCAGAGACTCTTGTTACGAATCTAATGACATGATGTGTCATTTATCAAATTCGCTTTAGCCGTTGAGTGAATACGAGCGGATATACATACATACATACATACATGTCTATCATAACCCTTTGCGCTTCGCAGTTGGGTAAAAACAGCACAGACCATTTATTTAAGCCTATACCTAATGGTAGTGTTTATCGATGTGGATAAACATGGATAAAATATCTATCACTTTCTAACCAGTACTTAAGTGCGAGAGTGAAAGTTGCTTTATTACCGCGTTAGGCTGCGGCTCCACTGAGGCGGCGATGAGCGGAACGGAGCGGAGCTGTGCCAATATTAACCAATAGCATCTGAAGTAACGTGCGCAAGTCGCGCTCGACGTGACCGTATACGCCTTCTATTGGTTAATATTGGCACAGCTCCGCTCCGCTCCGCACTCCGCCTCAGTGGAGCCGCACCCTTAAAGGCGGCCACAGTACGGAGGCCGGCGAGTACACCGACAGTAACTTTTTAAAAGCCGAGGGATTAGGTCAGGCCTAATGAAAAGGGTACACTCATGTATTATGCAACAGTATAATGTACTGGGGAGCACTGGTTGCGGTGAGATTTACAAAACGGATTCCGAGTGATAATGATAAAACATTTGTAATTCATGGTAATTTGAAAACGTAGCTTGGTGTAGGTACCTGTTTTATACATATGTAAGTGGGGTATCATTACGCAGAACTTTAATTGGATACCAAAAGGACACGTGTCCTTCGCAATCCATATGTTTGTTCTAAGTCCTAACGTATCAAGAGTCCGCATTATCGTTTATCCTGAACTGCGGGCCTAGTATGACTGCGTTTATATCGCGTGACAATAGGCTATTTGACAAGGTGAAAAAAAAACGTAATAATTATGTATATTCATATAAATTATGAGTTTTAAAATCGATTTAAGGTATTCTTACTTTAAAAAAATGGATCTTTTATCCAAAAAACCACAATAAAACTTGATCATTTGTTATCTGTAGCCATTTTGTCGAAAACGGCGCCGAATCCATGATGACGTCAAGGGTCGGTAAATATCACAGATTATATGTCTGTATATTCTATATGACAGTTGACGTTTGGTTTTTTTTCTGGCTTTGCTATGATTAGCCAATGTCAGTTTGTTTATGTATTGACCACTGACGTCACTGATTCCTGTGCGACGCCATCTTGCCCAAGAAAGCGTTTTGGCGGCAATTTTTATTTCCTTTTTTTAGACGAAATACATAAAAGAATTTAAAATTACCACTTTTGGAGCACTCAATAAACACCAACAAATAATCTGAGATGGTTTTCAAAAACCTGTCAAATAGCCTATTGTGGTAAAAGCATCCGTCACTCTCGTACTTATTTACGTGTCAGAAGGTGACTGATGCCTTATCCAAACTTTGTCACGCTTACGCAATAAACGCAACCATATTAGAGCCCCTGGTTTCCAGTTGTCAGACTTTTTTAGTTTCCCAAAAATACCAGCGGTTAGGTTTTGGATGTACCTATTGTACCTGTTGACAGCTCTGTAACCACATTTTGCACAATTAGGCTAAGATGTTTACCAGTATTAGTGACAGGTTGCAAGCCCATCGCCCAACAGTACTACAAGCCTTTATTCCCTTAGTCGTCTCTTACGACATCCACGGGAAGACATGGAGTGGCACTATTCTAACCCGGCAACCACACCATACCCTCCTAAGCCCCGCCATACAACAAAATTTGTCTGTGGAATATGAATCTATTAGGTATGAATGAAATAAAGTCAAGTCTCTAATTTGATCATTAACATAAAAACAAAATAAATTCCACTTGACTTCCTTGTCACTAGATCGTTATTTCAAAGGCCGTATTATGTACTACTATTAGTAAAAGGAACCACAGGAGGATACACCATAGTCTGTCATTGTGACATTTGAATTTGACTGATAAGGACAAAGCATGGTTTAGCTACCCCACGGTTCTTCCACGTTTATTATAAGGCGGTTAATGTTAAAGATATCCTGAGAACGTCATTGTTTCCCCAGATAGCGTTCGATGAAAAGATAGAATCGATTAGTTAAAATTAAATAAAATTATGCGTTACCATGACGTGTAAGTTCTACAACGAAATGGCGTACACAGTGTGGCTAGTCGCGAACCGAAATTATGGTTTCTCACGCATTTTAAGGCGAATTCAGTGCATTAACTTAAAAAACCATCAATTAAACTTTGTTGAAATAAAACATAATTTCTTTAGGGCCTGTTTCACAATCGACGAGTAAATCTGCCACTTAAAGTCGGACTCTCCTTGTCTAATTTCAGGTGTAAGAAAGAGAAAGGGCTGAATTTATCAGTTGAATATGCTTCACTTGTCGATTGTGAAACAGGCGGTTTAAGAGTAAAAATTACCAACCGTGTGGTAATAGACGAATTAAGTAGATTAAAGTACTCAGAGTCTATGATAGTTCAACGTAATAAGTAGGGTAATCATGACCCGGGTAAAATTAAAAAAATCATTTTATTTTTTACTAGCTGACCCGTGCCCACTTCATTGGGCCATAAACATTTCATATAACCTCTATACATTCACTAATAACATGGATTTCTATTAATAATAGAATTTTCAAAATTGGTTCCAGTTGATCCAGAGATAACCCCCTAAAACTTTAGGAACTTTATCTCTTTATAATATTTGTAGTACGAGTGCTTTAACTAACGGTAATTAGTCAAAGAAATATTTCGGTTCACGATTGGGTTCACGACTTAAGTAGGAGTCACCCGGTGTATAAAGGGTCCATAACGAAATTTAAAATACGCTGAACATGCGTAAGTTGAGCTTCGTTCAAATGCCAAAAAGTAATAACATTAGCGTTCTTATGGACGTGACCACACCGGTTGCGTGTAAGCGTGACGCGTGTCACTGTGTAAGCGTTGCGTCAGCGTATTTCAAGCTTCAGTGTGTTCGACCCTTTTAGAATTGTATAAAACTGGCGAAACGCGCGTTTCGCATCGTTTTATGTAAGTTTTCTGTAACTCCTGTAAATAAACTTATTATTTATAAAAATGTTCCGTGAAAAATATCTAACTGATGGTGTAATATGCATCGACTCACAACTAATAAAAATTTCATCGTACATACATACAACTCACGCCAACAACTCTAGAAACTTGTTAATAATACTGTAACTACTTTTTGCACATTTAGGCTAAGATGTTTACCAGTGTATAGTGACAGGTTGCAAGCCCATCGCCTAACAGTACTCCAAGCCTTTATTCCCTTAGTCACCTCTTACGACATCCACGGGAAGACATGGATTGGATTGGCACTATTCTAACCCGACAACCACACGGGACTATAATTTAATCGTATGGCGTATTAACATAAATATTTTAAATAAACAAAACTAAAGAGATAACTTTAGACAAAATAATAATAGCAACTAATAAACGTGGTAGGGCAGCCTTCTAACATACTATAGTTCATTTCATCTCAAGTTTCAAGATGAGATTTTTCATTTAATAGAATTTCATGTATTCCTTTCAAGCAAGGCTTTCCTTTGTTCAAGTGAAGGCTGCTCAGCGGGGCGTGAAAGCTTGTTCGTGCTTGCGATTAATATATAATATACTGTGATACATTATATGTATGTTAGGTTATGATCTCTAGTTACGTCGAAATTATGTTACGTATTTCGCGGCCTCAATTCCGATTTGTCTCATATTATATTGTATTTTTTTCAGTACCTTATTTTGCCGAAGAGTTTTTTCTCAGCAGAAATACCTAATTTCATGATCTGAATTTCCCAATGTGTAATGCCTTATAGGTATAATTTCCACAGAGTCGACGAAGCTTATATTGAAATCGCGTACGGTGTAATGTAATAAGAGTTAATTTAGGTATAATTATAACATTAACAATATCATTTTATTTAATAAAGTGGAAGCAAGAGGCACAGTTGGATAGTAATACAATAATGGCACAATTCGATATCAATACTCGTAACTAATATGGTATGATTCAAAATAGAATTACATGTTGAAACAGAACTTGACTCCATTAGCCTCTAAGTACGTACAGTCTGTGAGCACTTGGAAGGTGCTTCTAAGTGACTATGATCTTTCCGTGTACATCTTTCAAGTTTGGTTTTACTAAAATGAGGATGACACTTCTGTCATAGTTTTTATACTACACTAGACCCAATTAGGTACAAAAACAAACCCGAAATAATTAAATGTTGCCAGAAAATTCCAATTTATTAATTGTAAAGCTTAGAATAAATTTATTCAATTGAAAATTCTGAAGATGTAATCTCATTTAGAAGTCTTAAGTTGCCCCGCCTCGGGCGCAAGAATATTGGCCGGCGTCAAAATTAATATTCCCAAACAGCCCGCGGCAATTCGTCATTAAGATATTTAAATACACGTGACAAAAAATAATCCTGGTAATATTATAATATCAATGTAAAGTATCTATCTGTCTGTGACGATTTTAGGTTTGAAGATACTTTTTCGCTTAAAACATTTTCTTTTTAAAATACAGGTCACACGTGCTTCTTATTTATAGTTTTAGATCACTACTAAAAAAAATGGTTCACGTTACATCATTTTTTTTTCATAATGTTTAAATCAAAACTGATAATCTTGTGCGTACCGTAAAACAGGGTGAGTAGGGACACAACCTAAATTGAAGCATATGTTACTAATTATAAGACTGAAATTATTCCCAATAGACGTAACGTTATTGACCATTTGATACTCGTTCTTATTTGTAACATATTATGGCTTATTTTAAGTTGTGTCCCTACTCACTCCTTAATCCCCTTCCCACCTCCTTATACGTAAGGCATTTTCCGTCCTAAGACGTTCATCGTTAAGAATTTCTCTTTGTAATCCGGCCTAGGCTATGTTATTTTGTAGAACCAAATAGCGACCTGCCCTCGCATCACATAAGCCAGAACTTATTACAAATAAACCATCCATCAAAAAATATCTAACTTATAATTTTGATGATTGTGAAAACTGCATTAAAATCCGTTGCATGGTTTAGGAGTTAGCGGGTGTACAAATAGACAGGCAGACAGACAAATGCGGAAAGCGACTTTGTACATACATACCGTCACGCCTTCATCCCAGAGTGGGGTAGGCAGAGCTACAGAATTACCAACAACTCTAACAACTTGCTTTTACTCCTATAAACACCTTTTGCACAACAGGTTTAGATGTTTACCATGTGTAAATTAGTGACAGGTTGCAAGCCCATCGCCTAACAATACTATGTCATAAAGATAATTCCTGGGATAAAGGCCACACAATAACCCGCTCTTCCAAATCTGTCTAACCGTATAGAAACAGTCCCAATCATACATACATACATACCCTTCGCGCCTGTAATCCCAGAGTGGGGTAGGCATAGATACAGAATTACCTCCAACTCTAAAAACTAATTCTGTAACCACATTTTGCACAATTAGGCTAAGATTTTGGCAAAGTGCCTCGTAGCAATAAGCCATTCAACAAGGAAAAAAAAAAAAAATTGGCTAAGATTTACCAGCGTCTTAGTGACAGGTTGCAAGCCCATCGCCTAACAGTACTACAAGCCTTTATTCCCTTAAATTGGTTGCCAATACATGCGAAACATGTAAACAAAACCAAACGAACCAAGTCACCATGATTACTCGATAATCACGTACTTTTAAAGATCAAGTGAGGTCTTTGCAATGATTTATACACTAGATCATTATTTTCATATTAAGTTTCAGATGAAATAAGTATTCATTATACATTATTTGAATATTTGAGGTTATGTGTCAAACAGTACTAATTTGTTTACATCGTTCACAAGTTCTATTGGCGGCGACTTTAGCCGCCTCTTACGACATATACGGGAAGACATGAAGTGGCACTGTTTTAACCCGGCAACCACACAGGGCTCCCAATCCTTTATAAATACATTATAAAATTGACCCTCCCTCTATAAAACTATACATACATACATTAAATCACGCCTGTTTCCCAGAGGGTTAGGCAGAGACCACTTCTTTCCACTTGCTAAGATCTTGACAAATTTCTTTCGCTTCTTCCACATTCATACATCGAGTCATGCACGCACGTCGGTTTCGGGTACTTAAGATTCGGCCCTTTTCCAGTATTTCTCAGATTTGACTCGAAAAAGTACGCCTAGGGCGGCCCCTTCCGATCCGTCCACTCACTTTCGATCTGTATATCTCTTTCGTCAATCTTCTTTCATCCATCCTTTCCAAATGATCGAACCAATGAAGCATGCCCTTTTCAATCTTAGTCACTACATCTTCTTAAAAATATACCGCAGTACAAATTAAATTACAATAACGTTAAACACAATATCGAACGTAAACCCCGACGAACTCAATGGGTATATAGGTACAGCTGTCTTTGATTGATTCAGTAGGGGCCTGGGGGCCAAGGGCAGCTCTAGCCCGACGCGGTTTGCCGCCCGCCCCGAGCCTTGGTCAACGCCTAATTGAATCCCTGACGCTTCAGGGCTAGATGGGTTAAGTATATTAATCTTTGCCTGGAGCAGACGGGAGAGATTTGAAGTATTTACTTGAGAAATCTTGAGAAATCTTTAGTAGTTCTCGGGGACGCTTGCGAGTTAGATATTGGATATTTTTTCGTTACTTTTCTTAAAGGATAAGGTAGCAACTAGCAATTTTGTAGCGGGTTTGCTCTGGCTATTGAATTTGAGAAACTGCCGTATGAGAGCATAAATATTATGTACATATGTGGTTTCATTTTTACCAAGTCGTATTTTTTTACTTTTAGGTTATATCGCTCATCACTACATAGTATAAAACAAAGTCGCTTTCCGCTGTCTGTCCCTATGTATGCTTAGATCTTTAAAACTACGCAACGGATTTTGATGCAGTTTTTTTTTGACGCTTTATGTACGGGTGTTACAGAAAACTCTTTTGAATAGATAGAGTGATTCAAGAGGAAGGTTTATATGTATCATAGATTCTGGTTTATGTACGGGTGTTACAGAAAACTCACATAGACCGAAGCGAAGCGAGGGCGGGTCGCTAGTTGAATACAAAACACATTCCAAAATAATTTGCTGTTCCATTAAAAATCGTATTCCAACAGCAATTTCTAATGAGATAGATATTGCATTTTAAAATTCTAATTTTAAAATGCAATACTGACTCTATTTGGATTGTGTCCGTTTTGTATTCAACGAACGAATTATGTTGTCGCTTTTTAGGAATTATAGAATTCTTCGGTTACTCGGGGTTCAACACTGGTAGTAAAAACTAACGTTGCTCTCCTGTTGCACAAAGAAATAATAATATTTCATTCAATATTTTCGCATTTCTTAATAGTCTGTAACATTGTTTATTAAAATCCGACATAACAGAAGATTGACATTTAACAGCCTGTTTAATTGGGAATCCGTCACCAAGGTCGATATTAAATTGGAAGGCGGAAATTATATCCGTAACCCTGGCTTTGTAGTCCAACAATGAAATTTCTGGGCCTTCAGTTGTTGATAAATAATTAATTGAAATGTGAATACAATATCCAATCAAATGGCATCCGTAGCGAATAAAATATTCAAATAATAATCGAAAAGTATAGAACTCACACATCCACAACAGCGTCATTGGCTACCTTTTTTAAAAATCTTAAATTGGTTTGCGTTTGACCTAGTTACTTAAGGTAAAAAGTTGTTGGCTAGTAACTAAATTACATTTTCGTAAATTGCACGCATTACAGGCTGTCTTTTTTGTGGATATACTTCTTAGGCAATATCAAATTTCAATCAGCCTGTATAATTTTACCCATGTGTATTGTATTAAAACAACCTATAGTTTTCTTACCGATCGGTTCAGTTTATACTGCGTAGATACGACGCAAATATTCCGTGCTCGGATGAGTGTAGTGTAGGTATAAATTGAATAAAGGCAGTGAACGCCACACGAGGCATCTGTTATCGATTTGTAACTGTAACTACAGCGTGTCCGCGCGGATAGCGACCGCGGATACATTATTGAAACTTTGGAATGTGAATGCTGGGATATACAGCGTGTTGTATTTACTGCATTTCACTGTGTAGGACCTGTTGCTGGGTAACTCGCTAGCTCTTCGTTTTGTTTTAAACCAAATAAACGACCAGCATAAAGGCAATGGGTTTTGGTCAGCGGGTTAGCAATGTATTTGGTAAATGTAGATCGTAAATCTCGATGGCTTTCGGAACAAACTTACATCAATTTGGTCTCGTTTCGTGTAATAAATATTTTTTTAAACCAAATTACTTGGATAGGCGTGGTCAAATTATTATCTATATGAAGTAATGCAAACTATAACCACATGACTGTCCAACTACCGTCAAGCGCAAGAGTTTAATTAGTTTTTGTTTAAATATGAATCGTATGGGTACTGTCAATAAAACACCATTGTTTTTTTAACAACTATTACTATTGTGTGTGCCATCGTATCCATGGATATGTTTTCATTTTAAAGTAGTTAACTTCAAGGTTGGCCAAGAAAGTGGTCTACCAGTTTTGACAAAAGTTTCTGTGAGATCTAATTATCGCTAAGGTTGACACTTGTCACTGTCATAATATTATTGCAAGGAAAAATCGAACTTGTTGTATCATGACGTGCAAATGAACTTCAACCGTAGGGTGGTATACCACATTTTTGGTCGACTGTACATATCGGCTAACCCCCTTACTTATAAACGTAGAATTAGCTTAGAATGGTTTATGCCATGCTTTGTCCTTATCTGTAATTGTGACTTTTGCATCTCACAGAAAGTGACAAAGCATGGCATAACCTATTCCAAGCTTATCACATTTATAAGTATGGGGGTAAGCCGTTTGAAAGTTCTCCAATTTGAAAATAAGGCTTGCGAATATCGCAATAAAGCAGTGAAAGTTTCGCTCACTGTCGTTTGCCAAATTGACTGTGAAACGTCAAAATTTATAAAAAAAGTGGTGGGTGGAAAATCATTAATAAACTTCGAGAGATGAAAAAATACCTTGTTCTAGCCTTGTCTCTTCGCGGATTATGATATAACGAGTCCAAAAATAATAGGTAAGTATAGGTAGTAGGTGGGTGGTAGTATATTTAGTAGGTATTAACACAGATCGGTGCTTAAGCACGTAGGCATCGGGGTTAAGGTGCATACGATTCGTTGTGAAAAACGTTTCAACTAATAGTAGATAACTAATACATTGCTAAGCCTAATGGTGCAACGAGAGGTACTCAAAGAAACCCTGGGACGCCTTAGAAACGGGAGCACTTTAAAATTCCTAGTTACTTTTTGACGAACCTATTAATTTATTAATTTGTCCAAATTATCTTTTTTCCGAAAGCTATGTTACGCTGGAGCTATTTTAGATTAAATGCATAATTTAATTGTCATAAGTAGGTTAGGTTAGGTTTGATTTATAAGCGATAGCGACCCGCCCTCGCTTCGCTTCGGTCTATGTGAGTTTTCTGTAACACCCGTACATAAACCAGAATCTATTATACACATAAACCTTCCTTAAGAATCACTCTATCTATTAAAAAAAACCGCATCAAAATCCGTTGCGTAGTTTTAAAGATTTAAGCATACATAGGGACAGACAGCGGGAAGCGACTTTGTTTTATAATATGTAGTGATGATAACAAAGAGTTAAGTCTTCTATCAAAAAATAGTTTTCGGAATTATGAAAATTCGGAATTTGGATCAATTCGGAATTATGTACCCATTACAAACAATGTTGTTGTGATTTTGACGCGGACAAAGTCGGGTAATATTTGGTACTTCCAACCGTGTCCTTGTTTGTCCCAAATTAGGTCGGAGCACTGAATAGACGTATTTTTTCACAGTTCGTCAATCAAAGAGTATTTTTATCTGGGAAAATTGAACCAGTCACCATGAAAACGCGATAAAACATTCTTCCGCTGGAGGCCTGCGCAAAATTAATTCGATAGATATGTAAATAATATCGGTTATTTTGGTGCTCGCAAAATCTGCTCCCTAAAGCTAAGAGAAAATGTTTTCCCGCTAATCGGGATTACGAACATCTGCGTTTAAATTTCATCTCGTTGATAAATTAAGGTACTCAGGGTAGGACGGAAAGATAAAAAGGTTTAATGAAAATCTCTGATTACTTGTTATGGAAGATTTAAGTGTAAACGGAGAGCCTATGCCGGCTCCACATGCTTGGTGTTTGCCACAAACACTGCAGGACGCAACCATACGTTGAAGTGAGATGAAAATACGTCGTGCTCACTCTAACATATAGTTGCGTCCTGCAGTGTTTGCGGCAAACACTAAGCATGTGGATTCGGCTTAATTACAAAGTAATCTTAAACCTAGTTAGGTTAACGTTATATTTCGCTAATTAAAACACCTTGTGTGCAAACAATTAAATTTAAAATTAGAGTTAGTTTAAATTTTCGCCACGCCTCGCCGCCTTTGGGACTTTACGCGTACAAAACATTTTACCACAACAAACCTTACTTCATTTATTTATTTATTCATTGTTTCATGTCATGTACAATACTATTTATAGTATCACAGATGTAGTGAATAATCCTTTCCCATCGTTTTTGGTCGGATAACTTCGTATTTATCTTGCTTTCTCAGTTCGCATATTGTTGACACTGAAGCTAATTGAGAAAGCTAGATAAATACGAACATATCTGACAAAAAACGATGGGAAAGGATTATTCACTACATCTGTACCAGATGTTGAGGTTGCAATGTGTAGGCATGGTACAGTCGGCCAAAAATGTGGTCTATCACCCTATAATACAGTTGAAGTTCATTTGCACGTCATGATACAACAAGTTCGATTTTCCCTTGCAGTAACAAGTGTCAACCTTAGCGATAATAGATCTTACAGAAACTTTTGTCAAAACTGGAAGACCACTGTCTTGGCCGAACGTACGCACCGTACATGGCATCCTGTAAGCACATAGCCATCGAAATATAATAAGTATGGAAGAGTAACGTCTAACAAAAACGACTGACAAATCCGCTCCAAAACGCCCACTTTTTGAAATGAAAAGGTCTTATGTATCGAGTGGTTTCAATAATCAACTAAATATTAATTAGGTTAAGGTATGAAGTCATTTATGTCAGATGCTGGTATAACGTTTGAGTAGACAGTAATTTCAGTAAGGTTTTATACCGTTTGAAAGACAAAAATCTGCAATTGGTTACAAGCTCTCTGACACAAGATTTCCATTTGTCAATATTTTTTTTCATAAGGGTTATTTGAACGCGGCCATGTCTTTCAACATTTGACGTGGATGGTTTAATACAAAAACAACACAGTAATTGAATAATGAATTTTATTAATATTTTTTTTTATAATTGAATGATTGCTCCCCTTGAATCATTTAACATACTTATGTTACACTATTATAAAGTTGTAAAACGTACTGTACAATTTGGGACCGCTGTGACTTTAAAAAAATGTTTTCCAGTTTTTGAGATGACATAATCCGATTCATCAAAATGGATGCTGCAAAACCTGGAATGTTTGCTAGGCATCCAATTCTCGTTTCGCAATTCGCGACGAACTGCATCCACCCAAGCCAGACGGCGTTCTTAATTTTTTGGAAAACTTAAAAAGGTCATATTTCGTTTTTTTTTATTATGTACATAAACTAATAAATTTCCTATTCATTCGAAGTAGTTGCTTGTAATTCACATTTTTCAAAGATTATATTGCATAACATCGGCCATGACATTTTGGTATGGGAATATTAAAAAATCAATAACTTATTAATGAAAATAAATATCGCTTTGTTTTGCATCTGTGTGGGTCCTGCACCAATTTACAATGCAACTTGGCATAGTTGCAGCGTCATTTAAATCCGGTAAACATTAATATCGATTTTTTTCTTTTGTGATTGTAAACAACTGTTTGACACTACGTCAGAAAGTCGACTGATAGACAGTTCGGCACTCATTAATAGCTCCACCCCCGCCGGCACTAAGTCAGTGGGGCAGATTTTGAGCGTCGATTACTCTTCCATACTTATTATATTTCGATGCACATAGCACAATGTGACAATAATATTAGTGATTAGGTATGATTTCTTCCTGCTTCAGGTTCACTTTTACAATACAAACACTCGCATGTCATCATGAAATCAACAGGTACAGTTGTTTTATTCCACGAATGCGAGCCATACTTGTGTGTGGGTGCACGTGCACGTTGTATCTGAGTGCGTAGCTGTCGTCATTTAGGGTGCGGCTCCACTGAGGCGGAGATGAGCGGAGCTGTGCCAATATTAACCAATAGAATCTAAACTAACGTGCGCAAGGCGCGCTCGATGTGACCGCATGCGCCTTCTATTGGTTAATATTCGCACAGCTCCGCTCCACTCCGCTCATCTCCGCCTCAGTGGAGCCGCACCCTTATGTGGCCCACCCGCTTATTGTATTTTGTTTTAAATTGTTTCTACGTTCAGTTGATTTCAAATGTCTGTGATCTATCTGTTGGTAACGGAACAGTTATAGGCTATTACAAGCTTTTATTTTACTTGCAATGTATGTACGTATGTAACGGTCAAACCGCGCAAGTTAAATTTGACCCGCTTCTCGGTTTCTGATGAAGCTGAAAATTTGCATACGCCTTTAGTAGTAAAGAACATAATGCTATCACTAATCCATCTATTATTGCTAATATGTTTAACAACTTTTTTATAGACCTAACTAGTCCTAATGATAGCCTTGCTAATGATATCCCTCAATTGCCTTTTAAAGATAAACTGCCATCAAATACATCAAACTCGATTTTTATGGGCCCAGTCACACCACTACGCATTAAATTAGCCATAAAATCTCTTAAAAACACAAATAGTACAGGTATCGATGAAGTTACGACCAATGTAATTAAACGCAGTGCTGAAATTTTGTCGTACCCCATGTCCTTCATCATGAACTTGATGTTTGAAAGAGGAGTATTTCCCGATAAACTAAAAATAGCAGTAGTCAAGCCATTATTTAAGAAAAAGGACAGAGAAAACATGGAAAACTATAGACCAATAGCCCTACTGTCAGTATTCTCAAAAGTTGCTGAGAAAATCATATATGCCCAGATTTATTCGTTTTTAGAAAGGGAGAATATTCTTATAAAAGAACAATACGGTTTCCGCAAAAAAAAAACAACCAGTATAGCAATTTATGACTTAGTAAAAAGAGTGGTACTGAGTGTTGATGAAAGAACTCCGATTTGTGCGTTATTTATGGACATGTCGAAAGCTTTCGACTATGTCGATCATGACAGGCTTTTAATAAAACTAGAACGCTGCGGCATTAGGGGAAACACCCTGGATTTTTTGACCTCCTACCTAAAAAATAGAATGCAATGTACGGAAATAAGAGGAGTTTGCAATAAAACAAAACATGAAACTGCATACTACTCAGATCTCAGACCCTTGTTGAGTGGAGTCCCACAAGGGAGTATTTTAGGCCCACTTTTATTCTTAATTTATATTAATGACATGCCAAAATATATAGAACACCCAATGGTTTTATTTGCAGATGACAGTACAGTGTTAATACAATGTAATGACCTTGACAAATATGAAAATGAGATAAATAACACCCTTGCAACTATTATTGACTGGCTAGACCTAAATAAATTAAAAATTAACATCGAAAAGACAAAGCTTATGCAATTCCATCAATCGAAATCTAACTCAGTAGACATTGATATTAAATATAACGGAAATCGGATTGAGCAAACAAGTGTTATTAGATTTTTAGGCGTAGAAATTGACAAAAATTTAAACTGGAAAGCGTATACCGATTCTTTATGCACCAGAGTCAATAATTTTGTATTTGCCCTAAAAAAGGTATCCATGTTATCGGATCAAAAAACTGCTTTACTAGCATATTATGGGTACGTGGAGTCAATTTTACGTTACGGCATTATATTTTGGGGTAATTCTAACACTCAATGTGTTTTCAGAGCTCAAAAGAAATGCATTCGTGCTGTTTGCAACATTAAGCAGACAGACTCATGTAAACCCCATTTCAAAGCCCTAGGTATTTTAACACTAACTAGTCTGTATATTTATGAGGTTGCTGTATTTGTAAAATCAAATCCATATTTATTTCCTCATAAAACAAATTCGAATGGTAGAGCCGTTCGCCACAAATTTAAAATAAATATTGTACCTGGTAAAACCGCATTTTTGCGTAATAGTATATTAGGCGTAGCGACTAAAGTTTTTAATTTTTTACCAGATAGCCTTAAGGATTTAGAACTCAACATTTTCAAAAAGAAGCTAAAATGCAAACTGGTTGAAAGAGTCTATTATACAATGGAGGAGTTCTTTAATGACAAAGTCTAACTTGCACTTAATTATTTAGTAGGATTTAGTTTTTCCATATATATACATATATAATTGCGAGTAGAAATAAGGTAAATTTGACATTGTATTCTTTATTCTTGTAAATTTTATGCTACTTGTATTTTTGGTAGGATTGAAGTGCTTCTAATTTTGTTGTTTAATTACTATTATTTTTTCACCTATTTTTGTAAGCCGTATCTTCTTTTTTTTTTTTTTTTTGTACGCCGTAAGGCAAATCACAGAGGTCCATTCCTATTGTACTTATAACACCTGTAATAACCTGTGTTTCACAAAATAAATGATTACTGATTACTGATAGTTCTAATATCGAAACGAAGCGAAGCGAGGGCAGGTCGCTAGTGAATTATATAATTAATCTGTGAAAGAGATTTATTTGTTTAATCTTTATTGCACAGAAATAATGTACAAATGGCTGACTTAATGCCTTATGGCATTTTCTACCAGTCGACCAAATAATCAAACAGAAATTTACATAGTGGGTGCACAGAAAAAGACAGAAATAGAACTAAAAAATTAATACATAATTATCCTAATTATTGCTAATACTTACTACAATAAATATGTAATGTCATATGTAATACTCATACTTATAATAGTTATATAATACATCATTATCTATAAATAATGGGGTAATTAATGGGGTAGAAGTTTAAAGGATAACCATATTATGGTCCCTACTTCTGCAAATTAGGCCTTGTTATCAAGTTTGTCAAGGGCTACCGTTCGTAATGCAAACACTTTGAAAAGGGATGTTTCCAACTCCAAGAGACGGGTAAAGCTGACCCAAACGCTGCAGGAAATCTTAGGTATATTGGAAAGTTTTTACCTAATTTCATATACGGTTTTTAGGGTTCCGTAGCCAAATGGCATAAAACGGAACCCTTATGGATTCGTCAGGGGGTTCCCCATACTTAGAACTGAAACTTTTTTTTATTAAACCTATCTATCTAGTATCTATGGAGAGGTCTTCAAAAATGATATTGAGATTTCTAATAAATAAAAAAACCTAAACTGAATAGTTTGCGCGACTTTTGACACTTCCAAAGTTGTAAAATGTGAATCCCCCCCCCCCCCCCTTGTAACTTCTAAAATAAGAGAATGATAAAACTAAAAAAAATATATGATGTAGGTATATTAACCATGCAAACTTCCACTGAAAATTGGTTTGAACGAGATCTAGTAAGTATTTTTTTTACTATGTTTGTCAAGAGAACTTTTATATTATGTCACTTGCTGCTACGGAACCCTTTATGGGCGAGTCCGACTCACGCTTGGCCGCTTTTTTGTATGTACAGTCGATATCAAATAGTAGATTGTTAACGAAGGGATGAAAGGGACCTATTTCACATGAAATGTTTTGGCGCTCAAGCGAGAGTAGTTCGTGCATACGTAGTTCTTTTTAGGGTTCCGTACCCAAAATGGTAAAATAGGCACCCTTATGGTGATACTTTATGGCTAAATGTAAATAATTTAAATGTGAAATTATAATAATAATAAATAATAAATATAACGGGACAATCTCATACCAATTGACCTGATCCCAAACTAAGCTCTAGGCTTGTACTATGGGTACTAGACAACGATATAAATACTTATATAGAGAAATATATACTTAAATACATTAGAAAACACCCATGATTCAGGAACAAATATTCGCGCTCATCACACAAATATCTGCCCTTAGCGGGATTCGAACCCAAGACCGCTAGCTTCGTAGGCAAGGTCACGACCCGACCGACCAAGGTGACGACGGCCAGCGCGTCGTCAAAAAATATATCCACGATAAGATTTTGAAGATTGATAAGTAACATTACTTTGACGACATTGTCTAAACAGCATTTGGCTGAAGCTTGCTTTTTGTTAGACTTGCTGAATGTGACTTTTTATTTCAGTGTGTAATTATTGTACATGAATGATTATTTCTTTCTTCTCTTTAAATTAAATACACGTTAATCATACTCCCAACCCGCGAGGCCGTCAATTATTCAAAATTTGAATGGCTGAATTTTTGTGTTTTGAACTCTGTGAGGGTGTACTATTTAGTTTCTCAGACGGAGCTTTTGTTCCTTGACCAAAAATTTTATATTTTTGTCCCTTTCCAGTCGTTTAAATCATTGATATTAATGTGATAAAGTACAAAATTGAGTATCTACTTTTGACGTTGACTATACAATAACGCCCTCTCAAGAAAAGCTAGTTGAGTTATGAGTGTTTCCCGAAATAGAGATAAATTGCGCTGTATGAAAGGAAACGAAGTCGGAATACCAGTCTATTGGGTTACGTATTGATTTGATTAGGGCCCGTTCGTTGGAACTTACTGGCTATTACTTAACTTACTTATTACACATAGAAAAATCGGACGAGCGCGAGTCGAACTTGAACGCCAAGGGTTCCGTATATATAGTCTTGCAATTGAACGCTAACTAAATTGCAAAGAATATAAACGTGACTTACGTGAGACTTGAAATGTAAAAAGCTTATGTAATAAATAAATGTCTAGTCAGCAAAGTTAACGTCATGTGCGAGAGAGTGAAAAATAACTAACTAAAAGGATTGAAAAAAATAAAGAAAAAACGATTATTGGCTTACATCTAACACAAGTACAGAAAAATTAACAAACAAATACGTACAAAAATCCAAAAACATCTTTACCAGTGTCAGACGGAGCATAATGGTTCCTAGGCATTGATTTAGTATATACAAGATACACAATCCCGCACAAAACTTTATTATAAACTGTCCCAAATGACATTGATAGCTGCATTCAGATACATGCTAACATCGCTATTTTTTACCTTAAACATTCATGCAAAAAAAAACTCAATATACTAGCAGTCAAGTGTCAAATTTGCAAACGCATGTTTTAAAATATTTAAAACTCTTTAGTGAAATCGCCATTATCATACTATTTATGACAAAAGTGGACATCGAATGAATGGAGACGAATTTCTCTATTTATATTGTATTAGTTTTAACGAAATTACAAAATACCCAAAAAAACTTTTGACATGTTTTATAAATGCTGTCATTGTATTACACAACTTAAGCTATATATATACGATAATAATAATGAATAAATTAATGCAAAGCAAGGTTTAAAAACCCGTCCCGTCGATTGTTTTTATTCAAATTTTAACGTTTAGGTATCCTTTGTCACCTGGAATGGTGAAATGATTCTAACGATACCACACACATATAAATTGGCTCAGGTGTTCAAAGTTATGTTGGAATAAAGAATTATACATACATAAATGAACCATTAAAACATTACACTTTACTCCAGACAAGACAAGATCTTATTCTATCATAACCAACCTAGCCTAACCGGTTACGTATCATAATATGTACATAAAGTTCAAAATACATAATGGGTCATAATTCGTAATGGTCATAATATATAATGGTTTTTTCTTGAAACCTTGAACTTTTCAAGATTGTTATACAACAAACCTAACCTAACCTAATGGGTTCTATACAACGGGCTTTTAAAAATATTGAAAAGTTTACTTATTATGACCATTATGTCATATGACCCATTATGTATTTTGAACTTTTTATATAGATATTATGATGCGATCCCAACCTAACCTAATTTCCTTGAAATAAGTTTAATTTATTATATAATTGTACGAAAATGGGTCAAGCACACAACAGACGACTTATTTGCCTTGAATAGTTCACCCCTATCTCGTGCTAATATTGCGACCCATTTTGCACACGTCGTAGAGGATTTCGTAGAAAGCTTAAATTTGAAAATAAAAAAATTTAAAATTTAAAAAAGTAATAGCTACTCTATAATAATTTTGTTCCTTGGTAAGTCATAATTTGTGTGCACAAAATAAATTCCTAAAAATCATGAAAACATTATAATTTTAGCTAGGAACGTTTATAAATAAATAGAACTTACGTAAAAAAAGACATTCCATTCTTTTTATTTGTTTTTTTGTTATTATTTTTGCAGTTTTTCACCACACATTTTGTCATGATTGACAACTGTCACTGTCTGTGGTCGGAACAAGACTAATAGCAAAACTACTGCCCAAGTCGATTCGGCAGTAGTTTTGACTTGCCATTTTTTCGTGCTGATTGTGTATCTAGTATATACTAAATCAATGTTCCTAGGCAACAGTTTTTAGGCCTGAGCGGCGTCGCTATTGCCTAACGCACTCGCAATCTCAATTGGCTTCGAAGCGGAACAATTGTTTTCATTTTGTATGCAGACAAACCTTCGATTTTCAAAATGAAAACAAATGCGACTGCGAGTGCGTTAAGCAAATAGCCCCTCTGGTCTTCCAAAGGAACCATATTTTGTTTAGAAGGCAAAAAAATCCATACATAATGTTATAACGCTTCTCTCCCCTTGAACGTAGTCTGATTTAGTATTGATATAGAAACTCGAGTAAACAGTACGCAGTCAGTCGTAATAACAAATCTTATTGCTTCGATATTAATATCAGATAGCAATATTTACATTTCAGCAATTTCTCTAGTTTACCCTCTAATTTACCCCTAAGATTTCCCTACGGTAGTTTGGTGCCGATTGAATTTTACTAAGAGGATGGCATATAACAAAAACACAGTGTACAATTTTACAAAAATGTACCTAGTCCTAAACTAAGTTCCATGCTTGCATTATGGGTAGGTACCAGGTAACGATAAGCATACCGCCATTTTGGAAAGACAGCCAGTACAGACTAAAGTATAGATTTTAACAGAGCTACGCGTTAAAGAATCTTCTTAATACAGTACCCTTTGTATACGGAACTCAAAAAATATAACAGAAACAACAATACGTTACTTAAGGCTTTTCGTACAAGGAAAATGTCGTGGAAAATTGAAAGCTGAGCTCATATTGTGTGAAAGTGGCCCAATAGCCGTTATGTCGGCTCCGCCACGTCGGCCCGAAAGGTTCGCTTCCCTCGTTACACGCTGTACCTATTCTTAATTAAGTACCCCCTTTGTTTGTTTGACCCAATAACGTGTCTGTGATCTCTATTTAAATACAATTCCAGGGCCTCTATTCTGTTTGGTAAAACCATATTGCTTTTGATATGTTATTATTGAGTTGACATGTAATAGGGGCCCTAAATATAAAAACGATACGATAGCAAGTAAAAACCAATACGAATGTTTTGCCAAGGTTTTTATACACCGCTCCTTACCCGTTAAAACCCTATCGTTAAGCAAGTTCATTATTTTTTTTAGCAGTTTCCGTTACCTATTGCCGCTCAGACGCTAGGGTTGCGTCTATGCAAGTCGCTTGATACTTAATACACGCGCAACAAAACTATGGATTATGGGAATTATGGATCAATATTATGGTCTGAAATAAATTTTGTCAATTTATATTTCAAAAACGCGGCGACGGCGTGGCCTTGACTAAGGCTTGTTTCACACGTACCACAACCACATCACAACGCAGCGACAAAAGGTGGTTGCGAAAATATATGGTTAACACTGACGGTAAATTTCGGTCCGTGTGAATATAATTATTTATTTTCATAGAAATAACCGTCCGACCACATCGCTGGTGGTTGCGATGTGGTGTGGTTGTGGTACGTGTGAAACAACTCTAAACCGGCTTGGTCCGTCCTGTTGCGTTTGTTTGCTCACGGCACGCACACATGCAAGCCGCTCCATAAACCTTATTTGAAGACGAACTACTGTTTATACTGTGCCTAGGCTAGTTACTTTAGCTAAAAGTCAGACGGCCAATGTCGTCAATGGTGGCGAAGGCGGAAGCTCTTAAGAAAAATAACGATGATCTTCATATGAAAAAGAACCTTTCTTAGATCAAAGAGCCTTTGTTAGAGAAAGTATTCCATTTACTTTCCATTATTAAATGTAGGTAATATAATAATGTTGAGTTAAAATCGATACTCTTCATAAAGTGTATTGATACATGTTCGTAATAAAGGCCACAATGCGTTGCTAATGGCGCACGCTTTTAAATAGATGAAACCGATGCGCCATTGTGATGCCTAGGGTTGCTTCCAATGTGCGTATAACTTCACCTAAGTATGCAATTGACAAGATTTCATATTTTCAAGACTTTAATCTTATTCGTTTTATAGATACTGTTTGGAAGGAGAAAGACAAGACACTAATAGTTTTAAATTTTCTCTAGAATTAATAATTATTTTATTATTAATTTATTAAGATGTACTTATTCTAAACGGGCGTAACTTCATTTCTACGACACAATGGACATATTACGTTAGTCCAATCTATATATAACACGAGCAAGCGTAGTGAATGGACGTGTTATATTTTTGCTTAAAGAATAAAATAAATTGCTAACAACTAAGTAACCTACTTTGAACTGTATCACAACAGTACTAAATAACATTATTGTTTAAAAAGTGAGTGACCAGTGGGTCGGGCGCATCGATAAGCGCTTACCGGTCCAGTACAAGTGCAAGTGGAAAGGATGCGTGCTTATTAGCTGAGCGGAGCGGTAAGCGGAGCGTTTTGCCAACATACACGTTTTAAACTAATATTAGTGTAAAACTTTCTCCATCTAAACAATAAAGAGCTATGGACACCCCAGCTGGGCAAAGTAACTCACAACCTAACTTATTAGCCGTGGGAGAAAATACCTCCTTTCGGAAAAGAAAATCGCCTGAAAATGATCTTGCGGAACAAATGGAAGATTTTAAAACTGCCATCATAGGAATACTCACAGATCACTCCAAAAAACAAAATGAGAATCTGGAGAAAATCAACAATAATATTTCTTCTATAAAAGATCAACTAAATGACTTAAAGATTACAACACAGCACCTAATAGCGGAAAATGCCAACTTAAAAACGCATCTTGCTAATCTCACTAGCAACGTCAATGCAACCGAGGAAAATGTTAAGCTGCTCCAAGGCGAGGTGCAGGTGATAAAGTCCAGCCTCTTTACATCGGGACACGCATCCACCGCAGCAACTTGTAGCGAAATAGTAGCCGAGCTACATGAGCGCGAAGATCGTCAAAAAAATGTCATAGTGACAGGCATACCGGAGCCACACACAGATAACATCACAGAGAGACGAGAAAGGGATGCAAATGAGGTTAACAAAATTTTATCATCACTTCATTCGGAATGCCCACCGCCAAAGAAAATCATCCGACTCGGAAAATACATTGCTACAAAACAAAGACCTTTAAAGTTGTGCTTCACATCTCAAGAACCAGTTAAAGCAATACTAAAGAGCAAAAGTAATCTTACAAAAGACTCAGTGCAATTTTTTTCGGACAAGACACCATTACAGCAGAAATACATGAAAGAGTTAAGAGAAGAACTGCAAAAACGTACGGATAACGGAGAAGAAAACTTAACAATAAAATTCATCAAAGGTACTCCAAAAATAATAACACTGGAATCAAAAAACTAATAACAACAAATAAAGAACATGAGCCTGTAACATATAACCTGATAGACAGCTACGAAACCCTCACAAATTCAACCAAAACACTAAATTTCTTCTATGCAAATATCCGTAGTTTAGTCACACCTGGAAAACTGGATGAGATAAGGTGTATCATTGAATCAGTACAGGCTAAAATACACGTTCTGATACTAACAGAGACCTGGATCAAAGATGAAATGGAAGGTCAAAGACTAAAATTACCAAACTACACACACTACTTTAACTACAGGAAGAGTTCACGGGGTGGTGGTGTCTCCATATACATACACAATGACCTGAAACATGACTTTGTCGAAGAACAATTTGATGATGGAAATCACTTCTTGTGGGTGCGTCTGGAGAACCTATCACTCGATATTGGAGCCATATATAAACAGCCTTCAGCAAATACCAACCGGTTTTTGGAAATTTATGCTAGCCACCTAGAAAAGAGAAGAAGAGCTATCACCTTTGGAGACTTTAATTTAAATTTACTTGGAAAGGAAAAGCCTGTTAAAGAGTATCAAATTATGCTGCGCGAAAATGGATTTAAAATCTTAAATAAAATAGATAAAGAGCACTGCACACGTGAAACAGATCATTCAAAGACGATCTTAGACCACATCACCACCAATCTCAAGGAAAATACCTTTCAACTGACTATTGTAGAATCTGCCCTATCTGACCATAAGCAAATATACTTAGAGATGAATAGATATCAGCAAGAGCGACCAAAACTAGTGCAATACACAACAATAGACTACGCAAACTTATATAAGACAGTTGAAGAAATAAGTCAGGATGACTGCAACAAAGACTACCGACAATTTGAGTATGAATTAATTAATGCAATTAACAAAAATAAAATTGAAAAAACCAAACGCTTAAATTTACCGAAATCTGATTGGATCAACAAAAGTCTTATAAAGGCAATCAACGAAAGAAACATATTGTGGCGAAATATGAAAAAAACACCTCAAGATACATTACTGAGAGAAGAATATCAACATCAAAGAAACAAGGTTCTTCAAGATATACAACTAACCAAAAATAAGTATTATTATATAAAATTTAATGATTGTAAGAAAAATCCCTTGAAAATGTGGAAGCTTATAAACAACCTATCAAATAATAAATTAAAAAACAGCAGTATGCCTACTAAACTAACAACTCAATCAGGCACAATCACAGATCCCAAGGAAATATGTGAGTCTTTTAATACATTTTTCTCTAATGTAGGAGCTCTCTTGGCCTCTCGGATACCGAAACAGTCTTCTGTCCACCAGGTAGCGACTAACTGCTCTAAACCACAAGACCAAAAACTTACTTCTATTAGTCACACCACCGTGGAGGAAGTAGTTGAAATAATAAACAATTTAAAAACTAATACAAGTAGTGGATTAGATGGAATAAGTGTTAAAATAATTAAGTCTCTAAAAAATCATATATCTGTAAACTTAACTAACTGTATAAACAAATGTATCAATGATGGACACTTTCCAGACTCTCTGAAAATGGCTAAAGTTACACCCGTTTTTAAATCAGGAAACAAGATAGATCCCGGAAACTATAGGCCGATATCAGTACTTCCAGTTCTGTCAAAAATTGTAGAAAAGATATTACACAAAAGGCTTAGTAACTTCTTAGAGTCAATTAACTTCTTTTATAAAAAACAATATGGCTTTCGGCCGAAGGCTAATACACTTTCAGCTACTGTTGACTTAGTCACAAACATAAAAATTAACATTGACAAAAAAAACATTGCATTAGGCATTTATATTGATCTAAAAAAGGCATTTGATACTGTAAGCCACAATATACTTTTAAACAAACTAGAGAGCGTAGGTGTTACAAGTACTGCACTCGAAATATTTAGATCATATCTTACGAACAGATGTCAAGTAGTAAGGATAGATGGACACCAAAGTCATGAGCAATTAATAAACTGCGGGGTTCCCCAAGGATCAATTTTAGGACCCTTATTATTCTTAATATATATCAATAATATACAAGAAATAGGCCTTGGGGGAGACATCACTCTATATGCCGATGATACAAGTCTTTTCTATTTTGGAAGTTCTATGGAGTCAATTGTTTGCCAAGCACAACATGATTTAGATCTGTTACTTAAGTGGCTGCAATCAAACTTGCTCACGATAAATATAGCTAAAACTGATTATATCATCTTTGCTGCAAAAAACAAAAAAATTGGCAACTATGATGAACTTACTATAAACGGAGTGCCAATACATAGAGTGAGTAAAGAAAAATACCTAGGTCTAATCCTTGATGATAAACTAACATGGAAGCCCCATATAGAAAAAATACGATCCAAACTGACATCTTTAACAGGCGCACTACGCGGTATGGTACGATGCCTCCCAACGAAGGTACGGTATACCATTTATAATTGCTTGGTTAAATCACACATAGAATACTTAATTGAAGTTTGGGGGTCAGCGGCTAAATCTAATCTAAAAATACTACAAACTGCGCAAAACAAAATTATAAAAACGCTTTTCGGTTATAAATATCTGACTCCAACTACTAAAATCTACAAGGAAACTAAGTTACTAAATTTGAAACAGCTTTATATATATAATACGTGTATACTAATTCGAAAAATTATGACAAAAGACATACACTCAAACATAACGTTCACGAAAAGGGCACAGGTTCAAAAACGTGTCACTAGACAGGCTAATAATATATTACTAAGGATGCATAGGACAAAAACTTACGGCAAAAAATGTATAATGTACGAGGGAGCAAAGATCTATAATTCATTGCCAAAAGACATAAAAGAGACGAAAACACTAAACTCGTTTAAAAAATTACTAAACCATTACGTAACAAGGGATTTTTCATAACACATTATTATTATTACTTAATTAAATCACGCATACCTTTGTATAAATAATAAATAATAATATTTCCTAATATATATCTATTAGCAAATTTTACTAACTAGTAGGCGTATCCGCTCTGCGTACGCACTAAGTCGCAGCCTTAGTAAACAAAACTACGTTAGAAGCAATAGAATAACTTCTACCTACATGTTAAGTAATTTCCAATTTTAATCTTAAAATTTATTTCTTTGTTGTGTTCACCATTTAACTATATACTTAATTTAGAATAATTATTATTGTATTAATTTTCGTTCACCTGCTAACAAATAGTATAGTCTGGTTGAGCTCAACTTAACCGTTTGAATTATATTCTACCTACGCTAAAGCTAAAATAAGTACGCTTTGTTTATGATTTAAACTTGTATTTTCTCTCTAAGTGAATTGTATTCTTTTGAGAAAATAAATATCTTAAACCGTATATAAAAAAGTATCATGTCAACCGATAAAGGGCCACTTGCACGAAAAGTTTAACCCTGGGTTAAGACACTAACTCGAGTTAAAATGTGAAGTTTTCGTATGAACCTGACGTCTACTAACTCGAGTTAGTGCCTTAACCCAGGGTTTAATTCTGCGTGCAAATGGCCCTAAGTCTCTATCCATCTGTCAATAGTGTCAATGTCAAATTTGAAGTATGACAGCTTTTTTTTCTCGTGAAGAAGGCAATGGTATTATATCTATTCAGGCATAATATTGGTAAAACTCGATATTTTTATTAGCTTACTTGTAATTTTGAAAATAAATCAAAATAAATATATTGCCGTGTTCAGGAGGTAAAACCCTTTCGATTCGTATAGTAATTTGCAGGTGTCACCAAAATGAAATGTTGTCAATAGAGCTGGGTTGTCCCGTGGAATCACTAAAAATGATTGTTTCTCTGTATTAGAGTAGGTATCGTTTGTCCTGATTATCATCTGAGCCAAACAACTTTTTCAAAGTTTTCCAAATATACCAACGGTTAGGTTACTTTAGGGTGGTATTATAACAACACTTATGGATGTTTTCCTACGCCTAAGCTTATACGGAATAAGTTAATTTGTGTTAAAATAATCCCTAGGTTTTTTCATACGTATGTGTCAACCCTAATTCCGGCTCCCGCTTCGAGCCGTCGCTTCAGGGTAATATTCCGTTCGATTTGATTTACAGCCCTGATTATACCGAATATCTACCACGTGTAACATCTTAACGTTACGTTACCTTTAATCGTTATTTGAACGCAATGTTAAATGAGTATATTATGTACATACAAAAATGATTTACGAGTAAGCTTTCGTAACTTAACTACCAGGGCAGCAACAGGACTGAGGAGGTTCTAAAACCTATGACACTCTTTAAGTCAGGGGTGGGTAAACTACATCCAGGGTTTGAGAACGGTTCAAAAAATACCGGTTAATTATGGTTCTTAACCAGGTAAACGCTCTCTCGGAGTGAAATCGATTCGCAAGCGTTATGATATAATCGCTGGGATTTACCTGGTATTTTTATTCTTGATTCCTCATGCAGTTGGGTTGTTAGCGGGGTGACTAAAATGATAAGGCCGACTTGACTTCAAGATGATGTATTTTTTGATGTATTTAATTATTATTACTACTGGGACCTGTACATCCCTATGACATTTAAATTATGTAGCTTAAGTTTAGTATTGTAATAAGTGATTTATTTTTAAAAAACGGCTTACTGTTGAGTTTCTTGCGGCGCTTCTTCTCAACAGTGGTCTCTTTGGAAGCGCTGGTAGACTCAGACTTGTAAAAGTGCCTACAGGGCCTACTTACAGAATAAATGATTTGATTTGATTTGATTTGATGGGCAAGTGAAAATGTAATTAAAGAGCTAGCTAAAAACCTCTCCTCTCCTATCAGGAAGGATGAGAAAACGATGGCAGTGCGAACAAATTAAATATTGAATGTAAAAGTTATTTCGAGCAGGGACAGTTTTTTCTTCCTCTTTGATCAGAACCGAAATAATTTCGATTCCGTTCGAGCGGAATCGATATGAAAATACTTCTATTTTAAATTCCCTTTCACCCTTAATCAATCGGAAACTTTCGAAGATAAATGAAAAGTATAAAATTAAGTCGTCACTTAAACAGGAGTAAAAAAGGATACATAAATAATACTACTAGAGTAACCTTAAGGAAGTAAGAAATAAAATATAGAGTTAGTTTTGGTGTTAGTTTCATTTATTTATTGTATTGGAATAATGCTGTTTTCCCTTTGGGCGAGCTTGAATCCTCGCTGCAATCAGGACTACTACTTGGTTGCGGCCGACGTGGCTAATTCCAAAATTCACATTCATATTAATCTTATATCGCTAGTAGACAGGATTTTCCCTTTGACATTGGAATAGCCTAGAGGTCTAGTCAAAGTGACATGAGCAAACCTCGAAGTCGCGGTGGCACGAATAAAATTTTGCTAGGGACTTCCACGCGATATTATTTCATCGATAAATTGGACTTTAATAAATTAAAAATAATAGCTTAGATCTCGTTCTCCCATCTATTTGGAAACAATGCGTAACAATTTGTATAATATTTGAAGTACTAAACACAAGATAAAATACTTTGTTACTTATTACTAATATAAGGTTCATAATTGATTAAATGAAAATAATGTAATGATGTTAATGTACTTCTAGGTTTTAGTTTACTTTGCATGGAAATTGATGTAATAAAAATTTAGTTGTAAAGGTTGATTTTTATTTGAATTTTAAAATTCCTAATATGTCCTAAAAACTCCTATATAGGTAACATTTACGGGTAGTAATCATCACATTTTAGTTAATTTTCAATAATAATTATTCTGTAGGTAAACTTTACAGCTAATAATGATGTGTCACTTCCAAATAAGCATTCAGTTATCGATAAATTTTATATCGGAAGGAAGTCCCTAGTTAATTGACGTTATTGCCACCGCGACTTCGAGGTTTGGACATGAGCCTAAATGACAACTGGCCTACTTACATAGGTAAGTATTTAGGCTAATTAATCAAGTTAATTTACCAACTCTTTGTCGAATTTGTGTTTATGTTATTTGTATGAATCATACCTCGATGTCCAAATTTAACGGTAGTTTAATAGTAGTTTATACACCGAGGGGATAAGGCACTGTTGTATGTCACGGGCGCAATATTGAATCCTGAGCAAATGAGGGGACTCCAGATTGAACTCCTGACCGTAACGAGGGTGATACGTGTTCCTGATACGTGAAAACGGAGTCCTGATTGCAGCGAGGGATTCAAGCTCGCCCAAGACGAAAACAGCTTTATTCCAATACATATAATAGTCTACTTTTCTTACCTTTTCGGCCATTTTCACTAAAACGTGTACCCCAATTATGGACTAAGGAACTTTAACTTTGTCAGTTTTGTGACGAAAATTAGCCATACATTGACGGCCGCAGTGTACGGCTAACTTTCGTCACAAAACTGACAAAGTTAACATTCTTGAATATATTAATTAATTTCTGTGTTTTGCGAAGGCTTGTAGTGGCCTGTTCGATTTTAAAATAAGTTCTTTTTGCTGTAGGTTTCTATGGCACAATTTTAGGGGGCCTTATATGGCTGCGTTTATCGCGTTAATAAATGTTATCAAAGCATCCGTCTCTGTCGTGCTTATACAGGGTGAAATCTAATACTATTCTATTTTTGCGGGTGGTAGGACCTTGTGCAGGGTCCGTCCGGATCGCTACCACCGTCTTATCCATTAACCTACCGCCAAACAGCAGTGTTCGCATTGTTGTGTTCCGGTTTGGGGATAAGACAGCCGGTGAAATGACTAGCATAGAGGCATTCCATCTTAGTCCTCAGGGTTGGTAACGCATTTGCAGTCTTAGGATTGCTCTGCAGTCTTGTGAATGCGAATGTCTATGGGTCACAGTTTCCACTTACCATCAGGTGGCCTGTGTGCTCGTTTGTCATCTCTATGCCATAAAAAAAAAATAAAAAAAATAAAAAAAAATAATACGTGATACCAATGATCACCTCTGTGTTCTACCCACGAGTATGAACAACTTTCACTATGGGACCAACCCTGAAATATCGAAAAAAAAAACAGCTGCTTCATACATTTTGGTCGAGTGCGCATTGAACTTTTCTATGAAACAGCTGATTTTTTTTTCGATATTTCAGGGTTGGTCCCATAGTGAAAGTTGTTCATACTCGTGGGTAGAACACAGAGGTGATCATTGGTATCACGTATTAGATTTCACCCTGTATATACCTGTCAGAAAGTGATGATTTATCTACATTTTGTCACGCGATAGATAGATCACGGAACACTAAAAACTTTATCATATGTGCCTCTTAGTTGCTTTCTTGCTTTACAAAGTTAAGCACCTCGTTATACTTAAGCTTGAGTTCCGGCGTTGCTAAGTTAATTAGTTTAATTAACTATAGTGTAAAGTCAAAGTTGGCGAGTATATTGTAGGTAGGTACGCTGTTATCTTGTTACAGAAGCGCTATTCATACGAAGTTTAAAAGCCTCCCTTTACTGAGGATTTCCACTATAGCGGGCTTCGGTAACTTTTAATTAATTGAATATAACTTTAGTTTTACAACTAGGGTATTGGAGTTCCATGGATAAAATGGTACGAGTAAAATGTTTAACTAGTTAAGTACAAATTAGTTAAGTTGTTGCTTTAATTGTTGTTAAAAATATATAAGAGTTAGTATGAAGCATTGATGTCTATCTGCATGTGACCTCATGTCTATTGCTTTAAATTCGAAAAGCTAAAACGATATGAACTCGATATTCAATTTTAAAAGGATGTATTGCGGTGGTTGTAGCCAAGTTTCATGAAAGTGGGTTAAGGTGCGTATAAATTGCCAATGTTCGACTTGAGCTGACATTCATTTGCCGCGAAAGCCAATAAATTTAGAATTGAACTGTAGAACGCGGCTACCGCGCCCGGCAAGGAAATCAGCACACGGCGTACAGGAGGGGCCCGTTTCTCAAAGCGTATTAGTCTAATAATATTAGTGTAAATTTATGAGATAAAACACTAATATTATTAGACTAATAGGTACTTTTTGAGAAATGGGCCCCAGTCAGACCTGTCCCAACTACGGGTGAGCGAGTGACTAAAGCTGCTGTGATGTGGCCTCATAAATCGATAGCGAGTCGAATGCTCTGTCCTCGCAAACCTCGCAGTATTATTCTAGAGAGCAATGGACAGAGCAGCCTACTCGCTATAGAGTACTGTAATTGTAACTCATGGTAAGGGTACTGATCGCCCCGCGCAACATTCGAGCGCGGTTATGTGGGGGCTGACGCGCGCGGCGAACCGTCTCCATAGCGCACGGCCGCCGCGTGAGCCAATGTTCGAGGGTTTGCCGAGAGTAATTCTAAGCTTAAGGCTAATCAAGAGTTAAAAAGATCTGCATTGAAGCCTTTGCTCGGGGATATTATTAAATTACATAAGTAGTGTTATTGTTTTAGCACTGCCCCGAGGCGGCGCTGGTGTCCGCGCGCGTGCTGTCCGCGGAGGGCGCGCCCGCCACCCGCTCCGCGTCCGGTGTGGAGCGCCGCCCGTCCGCGCCGCGCCCGCCGCTCTGCAAGCGCGGCTCCGGCTCGCTGCTGTCGTCCGCGCCGCCGCAGCCACGGTCAGTGTCTGAACATAATAAATCAGGGCTGTGGTTAAGTAGCCGTGTGGTTGCCGGGTTAGAATAGTGCCACTCCATATCTGCGGGTGGTAGGACCTTGTGCACGGTCCGTCCGGATCGCTACCACCATCTTATCCATTAACCTACCGCCAAACAGCAGTGTTCGCATTGTTGTGTTCCGGTTTGGGGATAAGACAGCCGGTGAAATGACTAGCATAGAGGCATTCCATCTTAGCCTCAGGGTTGGCAACGCATTAGGATTGCATTGCAGTCTTGTGATTGCGAATGTCTATGGGTCACAGTTTCCACTTACCATCAGGTGGCCTGTGTGCTCGTTTGCCTACTCGATGCCATAAAAAAAAAAAGACTTCCCGTGGATGTCGTAAGAGACGGCTAAGGGAATAAAGGCGTATAGTACTTTTAGGCGATGAGCTTGCAACCTGTCACTAATACACTGGTGAACATCTTAGCCTAAAAGTGCAAAATGTGGTTACAGAATTATTAACAAGTTTTTAGAGTTGTTGGTAATTCTGTAGCTCTGCCTACCCCACTCTGCGAATAAAGGCGTGAGTTTATGTATGTATGTATGTATGAGTTTAAGTAGTCCCTTCAGAGCGTACAAAACACCTTTTAGCGCGTGCATTCTTAAATAGACAGCCGGAGTTTATTGACCAGAGGAATCGGGAACCGGCACGTGAATTGATAAATGAAACGTAACGAAAATCTAAACTAACGATACATGTTGGTATCTTCTTTTACAGGAGAGAGGCAAATAAAATCCCTTCGGCGCATAATATACAATATGTAAAATTTATGCTTAAAGCGTACAAACCGGTAAAATGTGCAAAAGGAAAACTGTTACATTACGCGCCGGTCGTGGTCGCAGTTTAAAAAAAAATTAACGCCTGAAATAAATAACAGTGCAGTCAAACCTAACTAACCCTCAGCCTAACATTACACTTTAGTAACTTGTCGCAATATTAAAGTGCATTAAATTTAGTACAGACAAGGGACTAAAATGTATAACTACAGCGAAATTTAACCGTGCAAGTAAATAAGTTGAGGTGCTTACCTCTACCTATTTGAATGTTGTGGCTTTGTAACATGCAAACAATGATGGGAGGTACCTACTTAATTCTTCCTTTAGCCTACGATCACATGGGATAACTTAAATACTCTGGGTTATAATATGTTGACAAGATCACGACTAAAACTCTTAAGGTCCGATAAAATTCGCGTGTACGAGTGAGTGCGGTAAACCCAACCCAAGATATTTGTTATGAAGAAGGTAAAAATGTACACATTGAATCAGGTTTGAGGAACATATTGCAATTTCAAAGTTTCAAACGTTGGCAACCCGGAGATTATGATGAAATGTGTCTTATGTCACCGTTAATTTAACAAAGCTCCTACTTAATATAATTACGCTGTTAGTTTTTTTTTGTTGCTACTTTGTCTGTCCTCTTTATCGCGCGATGTCCAGTAAGATCACCTGATATGATCCCCCACGTACAAAATTACTAGGTAGGGATCCTACCAGGTGATCTTACTGGCCATCGCGCTTTATCGTGGACCAACTGTCTATATTTCTAATTATTTGTTCAACTGGTAGAGAAGCAATTAAAATAAATTTATCATTAATTTTTACTTATATAAATAATAGGGAATATTCATTTTTTTTTTCACTCCCTTACATCTCTTTCTAGTAAAACAGAATTGAACATGGAGTTTATATGGCCGGCGTGTTACATGACGTCCCAGAGCCAATCGGATCTCTCCGTCTAATCGCTGTCTAATTAGCAGTATAAAATGCTTCTATCATCCGTAATTCTTAGCCGATTTTAATTTTCGAAAATCGATATAAAATCCATATATTCCCTATTAAATATTCTTCGCCTTATGCCAAATAACGAGGTCAACGGCAAAGTTATCCATTCACATAACTTGAAGCCGCCATGTTGGAAGTTTCTGCGAATGCAGGCGAGAAAAGTTTTCCATTCCTCGACACTATCCAACGAGGTTGTAAACTGCGGAGTGCGTTATTACTCTAAAGGATTCCATCTTGGATGGAGGCTGTTAAGACGAGTGGATACTTATTCTACCCCAGATGCAATAAGAGGGATGATTGTGTATCTTTTAGACCTAGAAATATACGGGGCAAAATTAAATGACAGCTAGGGATGGCCTGTATCGATAAACTCAACAATCGATGCTTTTCCTAACATACTAGTGATCGCTCCAAGTTTTGTTTGTAATCATAAATTTTTGTTGAAACAAAATATCAACATACTACTAGGATTTTTTAACCTTCACTCATCATGTTTTTTTTTACTCATAACCAATTCTGATCGTTTATTTGAAAAATAGTAAATAGGACAGTCTTTCTGAAATACACAATAAGGAAAACAAATATGATGAGTAAAGGTTGAGAAACCTTTTTTAAATAAAGAATAACCAGAGTTAGGTTGCTATTTGTTTCATCATACTTTCAATAAATTTTCATTTTTACAAACAAAACTTGGAGCGACTATATTATATGGAAAAAGCATCGATAATTAAGTTTATCGATATATGCAATCCCTAGCTGTGATTTAATTTTGCCCCTGATATTACTAGTTTATCAAATCACGATTAGAATGGGATTGAGCATATGTCGTTTTTGAATTAATACATGAAATGACATTGTCAATGGTAATCTGCAGATAAATGAAAACACTTATTATAATACAATAAGCTTGAAAAAAAAACATCAAATTACCTATATAAAATACAAATGTTGTAATTTATTTAATCGTATGGCGATCTGTAGAATAGGCGATTACGAGTACATTAAAGATTTTACTTAATATTGATTATAAGTCAACATTCAGCGTTCTCAGCCAGTTGCGGGTGGTAGGACCTTGTGCAGGGTCCGTCCGGATTGCTACCACCATCTTATCCATTAACCTACCGCCAAACAGCAGTGTTCGCATTGTTGTGTTCCGGTTTGGGGATAAGACAGCCGGTGAAATAACTAGCATAGAGGCATTCCATCTTAGCCTCAGGGTTGGCAACGCATTTGCAGTCTTAGGATTGCATTGCAGTCTTGTGATTGCGAATGTCTATGGGTCACAGTTTCCACTTACCATCAGGTGGCCTGTGTGCTCGTTTGTCTACTCAATGCCATAAAAAAAAAAAAAAAAAAAAAAAATTTGCTGCGTCTTGAGTAAGGTTGTAGATGTCTTCTATGGGTCCCGGATATGAATGTATTGGGCATCGCTGCATTATATGGTCCATGGTTTGGGCCTCATCGCCACAATCACATAGGTCCGAATCACGCCAACCCCATTTGTGCCGAAAGAAGTTACTTTTAGTATTAATGTTGTAATTACTTTTAGAAATACCATCAATAATTATTCACTTATCATAACACCATCTCACCATATCACCTGTTACAGCCGGTAACCTGTTCAGTGTTAGATAGCCCATTTATTGAGGAAGCCTATAGGCTACTTGCGGAGCCTCTGGTACATATTATAAATTTAACTCTTGAATGTGGGGTTTTTCCAAATGATCTTAAAAAGGCATTAATAAGACCTCTACACAAAAAAGGTTTGAAATCTGAAATCAAAAACTACAGACCCATAGCATTATTACCAAACTTTTCTAAAATATTTGAAAAAGTTATATCAAATCGCATAAATTCATTCTTTAAAAAATTCAGCATATTAAACTCATCTCAATTTGGCTTTCAAAAAGGCAAAAATACTACTTTAGCAATATTCAAAATTTTAAAACAAATATGCATGGATGTACATAAGAAAAAAACTTCAATTGGGTTGTTTATAGACTTATCAAAAGCGTTTGACTGTGTTTCACATAAAACACTACTAAGTCAGCTTGAACACATTGGGATTCGGGGTACTGCCTTAAAATTAATTCAAAGTTATCTTACAAATAGAGTTCAAGCTATAATTTTAGATAAATATGACAAAACCGCTAAGACCATCAAATGTGAACAGTCAAACTATAAAGTAAACTTACAGGGGGTACCACAAGGCAGTGTTCTTGGACCTCTCTTATTCCTGGTATATGTCAATGAATTTCCCCTAATAACTGACCACATGTGTGTTATGTTCGCCGATGACGCTACTATATTTATAACTGAAGACAAACTAAGCAGTTCTGATATCACTACTGAATTATATAAAACATTAAGATTAGTAATGAGTTGGTTGTCATCTTTAAATTTAAGAATTAATTTAGATAAGACAAAAATTATTCAATTTACAAATTACAAGCAACAAAAACAATGTATAAATTTAATTATTGATAATGAGAAAATTGAACAAGTAAATGACACAAACTTCCTAGGTGTCACAATAGATGGCCACTTAAACTGGAAATTGCACATTGAGAAAATAAATAAAAAATTGTCAAAGAGCGCTTATGCGCTATCAATGTTGGCTAATATAACCTCAGTTGATGTTGCTATAAAGGCATATTATGGAAAAGTTTATCCTCTATTGACATATGGTGTAATATTTTGGGGCAACTCAACAAATGTTCAATCCACGTTTATTCTCCAAAAGAAATGTTTACGAATTATTTATAATCTGAAATCTATAGAATCCCTGAGAAATGTATTTAGAATTAACAAAATTTTAACTCTGACGTGTATTTACATACTAGAAATTTGTGTATTTGTAAAAGAGTGTAATGACCATTTTAGTAAAAAAAGTAATTGTAAAAAATATTTGCGATCCCAATATAAACATGACCTTTGTACAGTCAAGTCCTCTAGCAACATATTAAAGAAAAGCACCTTTGTCACTGGAATAAATATTTATAATTATTTACCAGATAACATTAAGTCATTAGATGGCAGACTTTTTAAAATGACACTCAAAAATTGGTTAATATCGAAATGTTTCTACAACCTAAATGAATATTTTTGTGTATGAATGATTGACACAAATTTACTTACTTACTTTTTACTTTTTTTAGATCCTAAAGTTAAGTTACCTTATAAAGTATTGTACGTCCGAAATGGGCAAACTGTTGAGTCTGATATATTATATATAACACCAATTGTACCTACACAGTTTTTACAATAAATATATCTTTATCTTTATCTTTATCTTACAATCACACATAAACCGAAGCGAAGCGAGGACGTGTCGCTAGTGTTTTTTTTATAAAACAAATGACAACATTACTCAAAACGTGACTAACAATAAGATATGCCAAGATGAAAACATAATCATTAGCGTTATAGAAATCGACGCAAAATTTTGTCTACTTCAAAGTTAGACTACTGTCAAATTAGAGCAGATTCTCCAACAATTCAACAGATATTTCGACATTAAACGACTGATCAAAGGTCCTCGTTTATTGTTAAGCGATTGTTCAAGGTTTAGACGTCTCTATTTTCGGTACAAGTACGCCCTTCGTCTAGCTTTGATAAAAGAGCTTAAAGCTTGTTGACCTCGACTTACAGACCGAGAATATAAACCTAGTGACAGTGACATGGACTTGACATTGAGGTTTAGGTTACCTTTTGTTTTTTTTTTTTTATCTGAAACCAGGCGCTCTTTTCTATCTATGGTAATATTATAAAGCTGAAGAGTTTGTTTGTTTGCTTGAACGCACTAATCTCAGAAACTACAAGTCACATTTGAAAAAATATTTCAGTGTTAGATAGCCTATTTATCGAGGAACGCTATAGGCTATATATCATACTCACATAAACCGAAGCGAAGCGAGAGCGGGTCGCTAGTTATTAATATTGCCTTTGCCGTGTTATTGTTATGTTTTTACTATAGTCTATACTTTTAGGCATTTAAAAAAATGTAAACAAAACAACCACTTGATATAGTTCGTCAGCCAATAGAAGCAGACAGTGTTCTGCTTCTATTGGCTCACGTCAAAGTCGTCGTACGTCAAAGTTCGATAAAACAGTTTTGATTGGTTGTTTAACAAAGTCACGTGATTTGGAATGTTTAATTTTTTTTACGTAACACCTGGCCATAATGTGAGTTTTATCGCACGCTGCGCGCACGGTAAAACTCGCATTGTGGCCAGGTGAAGACGTAAAATTGTGTACTCATCACGGGCAGTAAAAAAGAAAGCCCTCTATCGCATATTTACAACCCTCGCCTACGGCTCGGGTCTCAAATACCTGCGATTTCGGGCTTTCTTTCTTTTACAGCCCTTGTTAAGTAATGTACTATTAAATACCTGAATAGACTATAGGCCGCCATTGCTGTAAAGTAAATAAATGCTATGAAAGATTATGTTCCATTCCATGTTATATCTATTACGAATTTCATCCACATCTGTTTAGCCGTTCTGGCCTGATTTAGTTACAAACATCCAAACTATCGTATTTAATATATTAGTAAGATAAGATAAGATAACATTATTGGGACCTTGATAACCCTATCTCGTATAATATGTGATATCCGGTATAGCCTGGCAGTTTTTCTGCCCGATCGATTTTACTGTGAGAAAATAGTTTAGGAAATTGGTCGTACCTAAATAACAACGTTGCCTTTATGCAAGAGTGCGGCATCTCAAAATGAGTCGCTGTTGCAATTTAAATTCAGAACACTTTCTATTTAAAGTTTTCTTTACAACATCATCATTTTTTGAGTTGTAGCAGTATTGTATAAAGGCAGCGTTTTTTTTTTGTTTTAGATGTTTAAGTTAGTTTTTAAATTCAGGGTCCCTCTAAAAACCAGCGCCTTGGCTCGCTGCGGCACAAACCATTTTCATTTCAACGCCATGTTAATGTTTTTTGATTTTGTTATCTGTTTCCTTTTTTTAAATGTGTGTATGCGTTGAATAAATGATTTTTATTCGATTCTATTTCTATTCAAAATGAGTTGCTGCTCCGATATAAAATGTCAACAAGGGCAATATTTTCATTAGCGTTTCCTATGAGTAGGTATGTAGGTAGTCTACATCTGCCTTGGTCCCCCTCGGTAGCTGGTTGGCGATTAAATGTATAAGAGACATCGATAACAATGCAATATTATAGAACACTAGCAACCCGCACTCGCTTCGCTTCGGTTTATATGAGTATGATAAATAGGCTTTTTCGATAAATAGGCTAACTAACACTGAAATAAGTTTTCAAATCGGACCAGTAGTTCCTGAGGTTAGCGCGTTCAAGCAAACAAACAAACAAACTCTTCAGCTTTATAATATTATTATAGATAATAATAATAAATTTGACACAACATATTTCCTACCTATTGGGAGACAGGCGTAAAGGTATATATCGTCATTGCTCTGAAAAAACTTCGTATCTCATATTTGGTGACGGACGATTTTAAACTTAAACTTGAAGAGAATTAAGTTCAAACTCATAAATCTTGAAATATCAGATGCGAGCTTTTTCCAAAGTGATAACGATATGTATGCTTGTATGTCATTATAGCATACCTATTGTAGCGAATCTTCTCCTATAATGTTGCGGCTGCCTGACAATATGCGATGGTGTAACTTTCCATCAGGGCGGTTTGTATAAAATGTCTGTAACTCTTTTGTCTCTCGATGATTCCTCTCTAGCCTAATTATAACTAAAATATATTCATTTGTACAACAAAAAATCATCCTTCGATTTCAAGACTATACTTTAGTTTATTAGAAAACACAACAATAGTAACGAGGGCGCCACTGGACGCTCGGTGCAGTCTTAAGTGTTCACATACATACACATATACATACCTACAAGTTTTGCTAGCCGACCAGGTGACCCGCTACCTCTTCGCCTTTTAACAAAAAACCCTGTAAGGTATACAAAATTTAATGAACTTTTCCCTATCTTTCGCCTAATATAACGCTCTTGATGGGCCCATGAAAACTTTTTAAATTTTCCACATAATTTGAGCAAATTCTTTTAAAAGAATTAGATCCTCTGCGACCTTGTAACGAGAACTTTAAAAAGATTTCAACCTTTCCCTTTCGCTTTCATTTTGCTTTTAAAAATATTTACAAAGCTTGAAGATCACAGACTTTTAAAACTTATAACCCTACTAAAGAAGGCCGCTCCTTTCATTGAAATCTTTTATGTGTCTTGGGTATTCCGCATTCAAAGAGGTAGGGTAAAATTAGTCCCTATTACTTAAGCAGCGACCACACCAATGCTTAAAAAACGGTGACGGTACGGAATCGCAGTGACGCGTCGTATTAGCACCGTTTTGACGCACGCTCCCCACACCGCTGCTTTACGTTGCGTATAATATCTAAAAAATATTCCGTCCAAACTTCAGAGGCGCTAGCCAAGATGCACTACGCTAACGTTTCTATTCGATTCGTTTTTAAACCAATCGCGGCACTGGTAGATCACGTGATACGAAAAGTCACGTTGAGTTGGCAAAGTTTAGACGGAATATTTTTTAGATATTCTACGGGGGGAATAGGCAGAGTAGTGGGATATTAATACACGTATAAATTGAAGGCGCACTCTAGTTTTATTTTATGTTGAAATAAAATAAAGTACAATAGAGGTCCTAAACCTTTTGTGCCGGTTTTGTGGATTTTAATCCCTCTAAGGGTTCCCTTTGTGTGATTAGTGCTAATTTATAGTCTAACTTACCTACTTAAAGTATAATTAACATATTTGCGCAATTAATTAAACCCATATCACGAAACCATGCAAAGGCCTAGATTTTATAAAGTTACATACCTAGTACTAAAGTCACATGAGTCATGTTAACAACCACTTAGGCACTTTGTGCTAATTAGAACAAACCTAATTTCGTAACGATAATACCTTCCAGGTTCCGTACCTAAAGGGTGCAAATGGGACCCATTAAGTACTTAGCCTCCGTTGTCCGTCCGTGCGGCCATCTGTCTGGCTGTATCTCATAAACGGTAATAGTTAGTCAGTTGAAATTTTCACAGAGTGTGATTTTCTATTGCTACTAGACAGGGATTGAAAACCGGTTTGTTAACCGTAGCGGTTAAAACCACACTTTGAGAGCCTAACCCATGATAAAGGTTACGCTTACAGGGAGCGAAATGCATTTACCGGTTAGAGAGCGCTCCTTCTCCTCCTCCTCCGATACAAGGGTGTATGACGGAAGCGCTCTCTAACCGGTAAATATGCATTTCGCTCCTTGTGAGCGAAAACAATTCACTCGAACGTGAAATAAATACCGGTTTATTTGTAACCGGTTACAATCCCTGTTACTAGGTATAACAAGAAAAATAAAATAAGGGAGCGCATAAGAAACGTGTTTTTTTTGTCGTTTTTTGCTCGACCTATATAATATTAATCAAAATACAAAGACGTAACTAAATTGAGAATTTCAGAAATTAGTAACCATTGGAAGCCTTTCAAAAGAGATTTATTTCTACTTAAGTCAAGGTTGAAGGGAATCTTTAGGATCTTTTGTGCAATCTTTCCCAAGGCCAAGGGAAACAGGGCCGTGATAAATCACAAAAGGGTCCGCCCGATCGGCAGTGAGATAGGTAGGGGCGGATTTATTTCGAGTCGGGACAGTTATATTACAGCGTGTTATTCTCTCAAAAACAACGGACGGGCGGACGAACGAGCGAAATCGCAGCGGCGAGTTTAAGTAGTCCCGTCAGAGCGAACAAAACACATTTTAGCGCGTGCATTTTCTATTAAGCAGCCTTATACGTTCGATCCATCAGCAGAAACCATGCTGCTACATTGAAATTGCACGCGCTAAAATATGTTTTGTTCGCACTGAGGGGACTACTTAAACTCGCCGCTTGGAGATTCACTCGTTCGTCCGTCCGACCGTCGTTGTTGAGAGAATCACTACCCAGTAAAACAAGAAAAACTTCAATATAATTATGTAAGTACAAATGGCGGACTTGATGCCTTCGGGCATTCTCTACCGGTCAACCACTTGGCTAAAGCGAGAATAGTTGAAGTGGGTACGAGAATCTGCAAGAGTATTTTATTGTTTTTTTTAAAGATCCCAATATTTGCACAAATATTTGATAAGCGAGGGGCTGATGGCTATGAAGGGCAAGTATTTGTTCCTGAGTCTTGGATGTTTTCTTTATACAGTGTGTGGCCTGTAACTAGGGCAAAAATTAAAAATGTACATTCTTCTCCTCAAACTACGCAATGTTTGTTTGACGACTTTGAAAAAAAACTTGCGGTTTGAATTTTATTACATTTTAAAGTTAATTCGAACACGCAATGTACTATAAAATTGATTATGTCTGTAGAGTGATTAGACTGACAGGCGATGTCATTTAGACGGAGTTTTAAGTACATTGAAAATACTATTTACTTTGTTTGAAAAAATAACAATCTAAAAACTTTATGATTTAAAAAAGTTGCAAAACAAAAGTTGTCTATTTTGAGGAGTAGAATCTACGTTTTAATTTTTTGCTTTAGTTACAGGCCCCACACTGTATATATGTAAGTATATATTTCTCTATGTGATATGTTTATCGTTGTCTAGTACCCATAGTACAGTCGCGGAACGAAAAGGTTGACCAGTTTTCAAATAAATTCATTTACACATTGCATGCACATGTTACCTTTTTAGACTGTGTAACGGACGAGAGAAATAATATTGAACCAATAGTGGCTGTTGTTTATACGTGACCATAGCAACCCTTTGTAACGACCAATACAGACTAAGATCAGTTAACCAATAGTGGCTGTTGTTTATACGTGACCATAGCAACACTTTTGTAACGACCAATAAAGGCTTGAACCAATAGTGCTGTTGTTTATACGTGACCATGGTAACCATGTATCAGTGGGCCATGTAGTGAAATGACATTCATCATGACGGAATGTGTCATACTCGGTCGATAAGCAGATGCTGATAACTTATACTGGGCAAGCCAAAACAGATCTTAAGGTGGTCAACCTTTTCATTCCGCGACTGTACAAGCCTAGAGCTCAGTTTGGGACTAGCTCAATTGGTGTGAGATTGTACCCTGGCATAAAAACCATATCGTCTTTGACTTTTTATCATATTGCCAACGTTACAATAGCTCTTATTTACTTGACAGTAAAGGCGGCATATCTAGAAACAGTGCGATAACACGACCCCCACTAACATAGAGGCCTTGACGTACAACTGAGTCATACTGCTGTTTTTATCATTTGCGGCGGGTTTCGGAACCCTAAAAATACCGTTAATTAGGTTCCAGCCTTCAAAGATCTTCAAGTTCATAACAAATTTCTCGAAGCGCTGAAGCTTGTAAACAACAAAGGTACAGTTAAAACCACCTTCTGCTTTGTAACATTTTACTTGTAACATTTTACTGCGTAGTTGCACCTCGTTAATTGTATAACAGCTTCCATTACAGCCTCTACAACATCATATAAATTATTCTCAGCAGTGGTTTCCTCTTGGGAAGCGCTGGTAGATTCTTGACGTATAAAAGTGCCCGTGCTTCGCGTCGTCAAATTCGTCGTTCGTCGTATTTGAATGTCAATGCCCCTACCCTTAATTTTATATTGCAAAAGGTTAATGTCACCTCTTTCCAACAATCCCAACCCATTAGATCCAACCGCCTGCGCTCAATTACTCGATTTGTACTCAATTGCTCGCTAATAAAGCGTAATAGAGTTAATTTTTGAATGTTTATTTCAGTAATCAAATGAACCCAATTTAATGTGAAGCGAGGTTTATTGAACGTCCGAAACATATGGCGCATGAATGGATGAATAAATTGTGAACTATAGGCACGCATAGACTTAGGTACATAATTACCAGTGATCGGAATTAGGTGAGCCAAAATACCTATTATTTGCAAGAGTTCTTAATATAATTAAGTTCTTGAATACCGGGTGTTTATCCGGGTACTAGTCGTAATGTTAAACACACATGCTTTTACTTACAGTATGCTACCATAGGACTGTAGAGGTGTAAAATCTTTAACTGTGACTCCATGACGTCACGGTGACGTGTTTAGTCTCGCGCAGACTCCAAACCGACCCTCCCTCGCTTCGCTTTGGTTTATAAGAGTTTTTCGTAACTCCCTACCCAGAATTTATATTACATTAAAACCTTCCTATTGAATTACTCTATCTATTGATGAAAACCGCATAAATATCGGTGGCGTGGTTTGAAAGATCTTAGCGTAGGTACATACTGAAGGACAGACGACGTGAAGTGAGTTTCTTTTATACTGTGTAAAGATGCATAATGCCGAATGGTGTAGTTTTGAAATCGCTCTAGTGCTATTTAGTAATTACGACGTAGATTGTAATAAAGCTAATACACAGTCACAGACAGGATTGGTTGCTAGGCCAAACATATTTCACATTTTTGTTATACAATTATTAGTATGCCTTTTTGTTTTGGTGAAGCTTTAACAAAGGTGTCAAGCTAACTTTGCCCGGAAACCGGGAAATCCGGAAAGGATCCATAATTTTGTTGCGGTGCCGTGACCAGGATATTCCGAATGCTACATTATTGAAATTCCAATTTGTAATTAATAAGTTTTGTTTTGTATGTTTAGGGTTTCAGCGGGTCCCTGTCACTAAGCTTTAACTTTAAAGGGGTGTGCAGATGTAGTGCATAATCATACAATATGGTATTTTGTCGGAGTTCGTCTTGCTTTCTCATTTACCTTATCGATGGCTAGTAATTACTGACTGAGACAGTAAGATAATACGAACGTTCTCGACCAAATCACTACTTCTGGGCCTCTGCTTACTGGTTAACCCATGTTATCGTATTTTCAACGTTACCACAGCCCTTATTTACTTGACTGGTAGTAATGGCGGTCGAATTAAAACCAATATGGAAACATATCAAAGGCAATATTGTACCCAGTACGAGTAAAACGACGGCCCTGTAGCTACTACTTGCTACTGTTACTAAACAAGACGAATAGAAGAAAAGAAAGAAAGAAAATAATAATACATTTATTCACTACAGACACAAGACACACAGAGAAAAAGTAAAAACAGAAAACAGCAATAAACAAGTAGTTAGTGCGTCTTCGCGGCAGTGAATCGGACACTGGCTCAGTATAATGCTGAGGTGTTAGACACCTGCAGCGCTGATTTTCAGCCAGCTCCGAGTGTGACAGACGGACGGTACGCTAAACGAATAAATAGTGTAATAAGAAAAAATATAATTATGTACTATTAACCCTTAATTGAGTGGCCACGAATCGTGCTCGTTGGCGTGCAATAGGAGAGGCCTATGTCCAGCAGTGGACTAATATAGGCTGATGATGATGATGATGATGAACCCTTAATTTGGCAATGTTCGTCACAGCGAACATACCATAGTGACCACTTTTTTTGTTTGGATTATGTTTTTATTTTTTTGCTGATTTTAAATCAAAAAGGGTTTAAATTCCCGACTTTTTTTTATTTTTGCCAAATTAAGGGTTAAACAAATTAGTGGCAAAATAAATACAAAAACTACATGCAAAATTACATAAACATATTTAAAGTAGAAATACCTACTTAGCCAGTATGCAGCATCGACAATTTGGCACGAATTAACAAAAAACAAAAGAAAGATACAGAAAACTAAACTATAATTTACAAAGTGCTGCTTAGGACATTATGTTTTTTGGAGCGTCAACAAATAGCCTTTAAGCTTACGCTTAAAGGCGTACTTGCTAAGCGCTCCTTGGATGGGAGGGGGGAGATCATTCCAGCACTTGGACGCTCAATCGCCCTAGGAATATCCTTGAAATAAAAAATAATAATGATCAAAATAGACGTTCGCATAATTTCAAAGCAACTTTAAACATTATTACTCAAATATCCTTTGGCGCTGAATGGCATTTGGTTTCCATTCAACAAATAGCGGAGTCCCCGGCCTCAGCGCTGCCATTTTCCCTCGAGCTCCCTGGGTACGTGTCCGGAATACATTAACGATCCACAAACTCAGTCTAATCCGCCAGTTTCCCTTCGTCATAGCGGAATAAAAGGGGAGTAAGCGCGAGTCTGAAAAACTGAATATCATTCACTAGTTTTTATTTAGTAAGTCCAAGTTACTTGCGACGTTTTTTTAACAACGGTCAGCTCTTGGGAAGCGCTGGTAGATTTTTAACGTGGAATGCTCCCATGCGGCCGGTCGAGCATTCATTAGATTGGTCGCCGAAATAAGACTTCTTTGCGTAGTATGTGTGGTGTGAAACTGATTGATAGAGTAAGGAATGAAAAAGTCAGAGAGAAATGTGGAATAAAAGAAGATGTAGTGACTAAGATTGAAAAAGGCATGCTTCGATAGTTTGGTCATTTGGAAAAGATGGATGAAAGAAGATTGACGAAAGAGATATACAGATCGAAAGTGAGTGGGCGGGTCGGAAGGGGCCGCCCGCCCTAGGCGTAATTTTTCGAGTCAAATCGGAGAAATACTGGAAAAGGGCCGAATCTTAAGTACCCGAAACCGACGTGCGTGCATGACTCGATGTATGAATGTGGAAGAAGCGAAAGAAATTTGTGAAGATCGTAGCAAGTGGAAAGAAGTGCTCTCTTCCTACCCCTCTGGGAAACAGGCGTGATTTAATGTATGTAGGTATGTATGTATGTATAAGACTTCGGATTGGTTGTTTGAAATGAACCGCAAATAGGTATTCAAGTCTATTAGCATCAGCACATTAAAGCATTTAAACATGAACTACAGACTAGTACTCCGATATTCGCGAGTCAGTTCATCGTGTAACTTAAAACACAAGCTATCGGTCCCTCGGATTCATACTTTTTCCACAGATATACGACTTTTTTCCACGTAGAAGACTTTTTTTGTTGATTCCTCGGAAACAATCCGATTTTTCGACGCCTTGGTCGCTGTGACCCGGGCGGGCATCGGCTGGTGGTAGACGCAGAACGCCGCGGACACCGGGTGTTTGGTCGTTCAGAACGTTACCGTCGGCGAGTGAACTATTGCTTAAATTTGAAAAATGTGCTATATATCGAATGCTTCAGAATAACTTTATAAGGACGCCGCGGCCGACGGATGGACGTCACACGCGGCGGGTGGTAACGACCGATCCCGAACATTCACGAACACTGTATATAGACGACGGGCCACACTACCCGCCGCCGGTGGCGGGTGTTTGTTACAAATTTCACATCGACTATACATTATATATATACTGGCCTCTAAAATACCAGTTATTGGCACCTAGTGATTGTTGAATTATCATCTCTAATACCTTGTTAAAATTCATAGGCCAATAATTGGTAGGTGGCCAATAAATGATAGGGCAGTTTACCGTACTTACTAAGTACGGACAAAAGTTATGAAAGATAGATTATGTGTTATCTTATCTTAAAGAACAGATCCCTAAATAACGAAGAAAGGCAGCCGCAATGAATCGCAAAGCTTCAAGCTAAATTGCCTCAGACTAGATAAATTCTCCAACCGTTGGATGGAATATTATGAATGTATCCTGTTCGAAACAAAAAGGTGTATGTGCTACTAAAATCATAGCAAATTCAACCCTCGATAACGGAAAATAAGGTTGCGTTTAGTTCGAATGTTATAATAGTTAAGCTTCTATGTTATGAGTTCCCTCGAGATTTGGAAATCGGGATGAAATGTAACCTGGAATATTTTACCGTCAGCTTTTCTACTCAGAATAATTAAGCATCTTTATCTCATCTTATTATCTGATTTTACAGAAATAAATTACAATTTATAATATCTATTACGAGTAACGTTGAGTTTTTGCAAACGTTGTCGTTAAGGTTGAGATACAATGCAGAATGACAAAATGGCTGCTATTAATCACATGACCCGCGTTATTTTTTATCGCGAACACGCGCGTGCGAATGCAAAGTGATATTTTTATATAGTTTTCTATATTGCTGTTTCTTTTACCTTTCATTGCAATAGTAGGATTAAACAATGTTGATTTAGCATTCACGATTTGTATCCTATGAATATTCCGAAGTTTTGTTTTCCAACTGAGTCCGAAAAATTCTGAAGTTGAACATATTTTTTCTGAATCAAGTAATCTTGGATGAAGAGAGATTAGGTAAGGTTTGTTGTATAAAAATTCTTTGGCCCTAGTCAAGATGCATTCTGCGTCCGTTACCTATCGTTTTCCAAAAGGTATAGTTTTGACGTGAGCTGTCAGAGGTTAGCGTCGACGCTAAGCTGGAATCCATAGGTACGTCAATTCCATGTATTATGGCAGTTTTCGACCAAAGAAAAAAAGTGCTATTTTTATTTGGTCTAACCAGATTTACTACCTCCCGATTGGATTAGCGCATCATGCTTCGATATCGTTATCATATCGCTAACGTTATGACAGCTCGTATTCACTTGACATTGATAGCAGGAGCGTCGGTGGCCTAGTGGCTTAGGGCGTCGACTCGTGATCGTAAGGTACCGAGTTCGAACCCCCGCGGTCACCATGTACCAATGAGTTTTTCTAACTTAAGTGGATTTATCCGATGCTCTTACGGTGAAGGAAGCACATTCGAACAGCTGAATGTATAAGAGGGTAATTGCACAACAGACCCTAAAGGGTCGAAGTGTATCCGAAAGGGCCGATCTGTAAGATAAGATAAGATAATTGAGAGCTGTCAAATCATCAACAGTGCAATTAACGTATCGAAGCAATACGCTAAATTGGAATTAAGCCACTGCAAAGGGCAAATGTAATTACGTAGCGGAAACGCCGACACGTGGAGGAAAAATGTAATTGGGCCAAAGAGACTGGCTGAGATGACAAGCCAACCGCCATGCCTCTCAAGCCATTATGAGCTTAAGGCACTTGTCTTACTGCTGGCGAGAAACCGATCAACTGTCGACTATTTTCTCGTTCAAGAAACGAACAAAATATATAGATTCCGTGTCAATAAAAGAGACACATATATTAATAGGTAATCGCTGGCTGTTCGAATTTTTATTTCATACACAGTTCGTCATACAACTACAATTGAAATTAGGTTGTGGTTTGATCTCTTGCCTAGTTTTTTAGTATTGTTGCCTAGTACCTTATAATACAAGCCTTGATCTAAATCTAGACTGAGGTCAACTAGTGTTAGATTGTCCCCCGATGTTTATTATTTTGTGCTTGCGGCCACTAGGGACCCAGTGAAAAAGGGCATAAGTCGACTTAACTAGTAATAAAAAAGGGTATTTACATAAACGGAGTATACTAGACTTATATAATACCTACCCTTTTTAGGGTTCCGTAGTCAAACTAGGAACCCTTATAGTTTCGCCATGTCCGTCCGTCCGTCCGTCCGTCCGTCCGTCCGTCCCCAGTCTAGCTCAGAGACTCATAGTACTAGAAAGCTGTAATTTGGCATGAATGTACATATTAGTCACGACAACAAAGTGGTAAAATAAAATTTTGAAATATATTTTTTTTTATTGCACCTCCCCTACACGTAACGTGGGGATGTCTTTTTTTTTTCTTGTCTACCCCATAGTGTGGGGTGTCGTTGGATAGGTCTTTCAAAAATATTGTGGGTTTATAACAACAAATTTTCGATTAAGGGATCCGTTTATGAAATATTAAGCTTTAAAGCGCTATTTTTTGTTAGAGTCAAGTGTCCCTCCCCCCTACAGCCAAAACTACAAGTACTAAAAATCTGAAAAAAATCTTCAACGAAAGCGCATATAACGAATTTTAAAGGAAAACTATCACGGCTAAGTAGACATGATTAGTTCCTGAGACACAGGCGATTAACGGGTTTATACCTACTAAAAATCATCTAAGACAGCGCCAAATAACTTTAAATAGAAAATTGTTTCATACATGTTGATTTTTGAGATAGTTTTTTGTGTTTGTCGTTACCGCTTCGGAACCCTACACTGAGTATGGTCCGACATGCTCTTGCCCCGTTTTTTCACATTGCCATTGGTAGTGACCCTGCCTACGGAGCTAGCGGTCCTGGAATCATGAATGTTTTCTATATGTATTTAAGTATATATTTATGTATGTAAGTATTTATATCGTTGTCTAGTACCCATAGTACAAGCCTAGAGCTTAGTTTGGTACTAGGTCAATTGGTGTGACATTGTCCTCTGATATTTATTAGGTATTTTATTTATTATTTTCACTAGGACCGCTTGAGGCTTTGCAAGTGTCACGGAAAACATTATTTCCTCGTATTTCGTCCCTTTTTCGGTTGTTATAAAAAAATGGCGCTTCCTCAAATGGAATGTTCTCACTTTATAAATTGAGCCATCCGTCAACGATAACGGTAAAGAAGAAAATAAAGGACTGAAATGTAAGTGTCGATAAAATTGGTCTTTCTATTGTAGCGGCGTCTTGAGATTTTTTTTCCTTATTACAACGTTTTATGTTCGGCCTAGCCTACTTGTTTTTTGAGCTCTATGCAAGAGGCAGAAGGTTTACTTTTATATTTAACAGTTATTTTGTCATGTTGCGTCTTTATGACCATTTTGTGACTGCTCGTAACCAGGGCATCAGAAATTCTAAGCATTTGTGACGACATTTACTTGAGAAAATTGGAATGTTATTGGCTAGGCAGAGCTGCGCTTCACTTTATGGTTTGTTGTTCAAAATAATCTTGTCCATCTGTGTTTGTTGGTTACGTACAAATCAGGTAATTAATTTTAAAGCTTACGATGAGCGAGACTTGAAACTTTTAACAGCTTGTAACTTGATATCGATGCAATATTAATGCACCAGTTTAAAACGTGGTTAACTGGGATGTAGACTGACAGATAAATTAAACAGAAGTGTTATTCTCCTATAACGTCTATGTCGAACGGTCGGAAGTCATACGAGCGGGGTCACCCGACGGGTACTGCGGGTACACTGATTTTAAAATCATCTTTTTTAAAACACTTTTGTGAACTTGAAACAAAACTAGCTAGGATTTTGTGTTGATACTGTTTTGATCGAGCAGGGCGATATTATGTTAGTTCTGCATAGTTCTTATGCATCTTGTCTACTTATCAATTTATTTTGTAAAAAAATATGATCGCCAAAATTATTATTTTCATCTCGTCTTTGTTTTAATAATAAGAACTTAATTTGAAGATTAATTCGAAGCGAAGTTTCAAAATTAAGTAATTAAAGCAACAAATAACGTTTTGGAGTAACCACTTAAAATTGGCAGAGACTGAATTAATAACTAAAATTTATTTTTGCGGTCACGTTTCTCTCGCATTAATTAAGCTCATTGTTTTGTTTGAATTGTTGATTTCTGTTAATGAAGTCTAAAGTTTGATGCGAACTATCTATGACTACTTTATTAGCTTAGCTATAAAGCTTTGGTTGTTAATCTGCTACTTGATTTTTAATTTTACCTGCATATTTTTAAGTTTCGAATTATAAATCATATTTAAAAACTTACAACGTAAGTGTACACACGTCGTTATTATTCCGATGGTTCGACTTTCGGCTGGGTTGCACCCGCTTGGTCAGGAAAAGACCAACCCGTTCCTTTCCGTCACCACGGCTGCTGGTGCAACATAACCAAAACGTTTTTCTTTGTGGTGGACCTTGTGGAGGGCCCGTCCGGATCGCTACTCTTATCCATTAACCCACCGCCAAGCCGCAGTGTTCGCGTTGTTGTGTTCCAGTTATTATAATTTAATTATTTATTTTTAAAGTGCACATATAACTTAATATTCTGTGAATATTCCAAGCGTCTACCTATTGCCGCTATTAATATCGAACAAAAAACGACTAAAACACGAACGGAGTGAAGTTTTAGTAATACCGTCCAGTTTTTACCCTTTGGGTATGGAACGCTAAAAATGAAATCTGCAATAGTATAACCTGTGTATACTATATATGTAAGGAAGTGATTACCGAGCGACAAACAAGTTAAACGACGTTATTTTATATGACAGAGACTGACAGCTCTTATTCACACGACTAAGTTAACAATATGCACAGATATAGGCCAAAACAACGTGAAATAGAACCCGAAAACTGTTTAACAAGTACGTTTTTTCACAGGTACCTGTGGATCCGAATAGCACTCTTCGAGCGGCAGCTAGCCAAGATAATTGAACACCTGGTGAACAACGCTGGCCGCTACTACGAGCGAGACGCGCTGGTGGCCGACCCTGACTTCGGAAGCATCCTCAGCTCCCTCTTGGTGGGGCCTTGCGCCTTGGAGTACTCCAAGGCCAAGGCTCCAGCGTGCTTCTGGACAGATCCGCCGGCTGATGAATTGGTAAGTGATATAAGTAATTCAGAGATCGCTATCAGCAGTTTACTTATTGGCCATGTTGCCACGAGTGGGTGAGCTGGTAAAGTGACTAGCAGAAATGTAAAGGTGCACCCTCTTGGACCTTAAATCGGTTTCTGATCTGATCGTGCCCAAAAACTCTCATTAAAAAGGTTTCCAATGAAGATTAACGGTGTGACCCCACCGCTGCGTAAAATACGGTGTCGTTGCGTAAACAAAAGACGTCATAGTTACAACGTAAACTTTTTGACGCACTGTAATATACGCACCTTTGACTTAAAGAAGATTATATTTTAAAATAGTGGTATTCGGAACCATGGGTAGCCTTGGGTACAAATCTCTAACTTCTCTCCTTTTCCTACTTTCTTTTTTCATAACTGTTCCACTGCTTACAAAATACACATCTTATCATTAGACTGTCGGACTACGGCCTACGGTTAAACCTGGTTCAGTTTATTATTCTAATAACATACAAATACTTAAGATTCTTTTATTTTCGGATATTACAGTAATTTTCATTAAAATTGGAAACTTAATAATGCATGGATCAGAACAGGAACTTAGACGTTTGACGGCAAAATGTTACCAGAAAAGGTAGTTCTAGAAGCCGCCGTGCGTGGCCCTGGTGATGAGGTCGAGCGCCCAGGCGGGCTGGTCGGCCGGCACCATGTGCCCCGCGCCCCGCACCAGCACCTCTGTCAGCCTCCCCCCGCGCTTCCACCACCCCGCGAACTCCCCGCCCACGCGCCACTCCTTCCGCCTCGATTTTAAGTACTCCTCCGACCCATCAAAGCGGAGATTCCGCAAAACTTCTCTGTAGACGGATAGGGGACTATAATGTCGGTTTGACCGCTGTAGAAGACTATAGGGTAGTCGTTTATTAATTCCGAGATCCACGGTGCGACTGACTGCATTATATCTTCTTTCAAAGTTGTTTTGTGGTCAAAAACGAAAACCTGGTCACCAACGTGTATTCCTTTCCTTAAGGCAGCCATATTTGCTACCTCTGCCATGTGTTTTTTATAACGTAGAAATAAGCTACCTTCAGGGGAATAATTGTAAGCATTTACTCTTATTTTTTTATGATTTTCAAATAATATTCTAAGGCGCTGAGCCAATCTTGATCTCGCATCTTCTGGATCGCATGAGCTTCGAATGATTCAATACTTTTTCTTGAATACGAATTTATGATGCCTAGCTGGAACATATACTCGCTATGAAGTAACTGGTGCTCCGGATCGCACCAACCGTCACCAATAACTAACCCTTGAAGGTTGATCTTGGTTTTCGCCGTGATGACTCTCCACTGATGAAGAACTTGTTCGGCTGCAGCTCCGGGAAGAGCTGGAAGAACTGCGTCAGGGTGGAGTAGAGGTGCTCGCCGACCTGCGTCTCGTTCTTGCAGTATCCTTGGTCGCTGTCTGTGAAGCTGAATCCAGCGCCCACCGGGTTATCGATGTACAAGACGTGGTGGTTCACGGCCCAGTGGTGCTCCCTGAGAGTGAAGGATCCATTGTTAAACTCGAGCGGACCATTTTCCAAGAACAGGCCAAACAGCGAGGAGCCTCCAGGGCCGCCCTGCAGCCACACAAGTACTGGTGCCGTGGCCGCGGCCTCCGCCACCGGAGGGAAGTACCACAGGAACTGGTTGGAGTTGTGCGTGTCGTCGACGGTGAAGAAGCCGGCGTAGCTGGGCCCGGCAGCTCCACGCGCGCGGCCCGCCGGCCTCCACCACGTGCCCGTTGCCGTTGCGGATGTACGGCGTCAGGAACAGTTTCTCGCCTGCATCACGCCCTGCTCTAGCCTTGATAGGATCCGTTGATGTGGAGAACGGCAATTTTAAGAAGCATTGAGAACTTACTATTGCTTGTAAAATAGAAACGACCGACAGTAGACTCACCATCGTAACGGTGTCGTAGGTAAAGTTCCTAACGACTAGTGATGAAAACGATTGCAGTTGTTTTATTTATAAATACTTGTAGTTCGGCTGCATGTTTTGAATCCTTTAAAATACTATCTATAATATATTCAAAAGTATGCAGAACCAAAATACCTTATTTTTGAATGGGGATTGTATAGTAGTTATTTATATTCATTTACGAGGCGATAAATTAATACATACGTTACGTGTTTGACTTTAGTTTTTTTTTTTATCAAATAATTTATTATGGCTGATAATATTGCAAATAAGTTTTGATTATTACATTGATTACCAATTTTGGATTTTAAATTTTTAGTCAAGCCGTTTATGAGACCCGCACATAAATAAATTCTACCTACAATAAAATATTCACGGGAATATTTTTATACAAATTAACCAAGATAGTCACAAACTAAGCTTTAGGCTTTCATTTTCTTTTATAAGATAGATAGATAGATAGATAAAACGTTTATTTGCCTACTCAAAACACACATACAATTGACAAAAATAAAAAAATAATAATAAGCAGTGACACTAACATTACACACAAACTGCCAAAAGAATGTGTGCGCTGCAGCAGGGCAAAAGGGCAATGGCTCAGCGTATAACTTTGCTCATTATGAGCAAAACACTGGTATTCTGCCACAACCCCGAGGAACGACAGAGCAACAACAAGCAAAAAAGAACAAGAGAATATTTAATTATGTTTATACATACTGTCATGCGTTTGGGGGCTTGTGCGTGGATTTAGGTGTGATATGTGTTTGTGTGCATGCGTGTGTGTGTGTTACTTTGCAAAACCGTGTGAGTATATACGTACTTACATAATTATGTCTGGCGAGTGTGATAAGCCGTAAAGAGCATTAAACAGCAAAATCCGATACCAAGTAACCGCTGGGTATACCAATTGTTTGTTTTTGTAGTAGAAAATCCCTATAATGTTTTTTAAACGAGTACTTTGATGTAAAAAGTCTTATTGGCGGGGGAATATTGTTCCAGCATTTGGTTGCTAGGTAACGGAAACAGCCGGTAAATGCTACAGTTCTGTGGCGGTGACTCTCCAAAGGGCAACGAGAGGATCTGGTTCCATACCTATCATGGAAAGAAGAGACTTTTAACTTGGAATAGAGATATTCGGGTTTCTTAAAATTTACTACGTCAAATACAAGGCTTGCAAGATGCAAATGTCTTCGAGAAGACATATTTAACGTCAAATCTCTATTGAGATACGGTGTTATATGACTCCTAGGCGGAACAACGTGACAAAAACGATAGCAAGCGTTTTGGACACGCTGTATCAAACGACGGGTCTTTGACTGTAACCTTGGACCGTACACCAAGTCTCCGTAATTCAACTTCGAAAGTATCAAAGATTCGCACAGTGTGACGCGTACTTTTTCGCTAAGAAGGTTTCTAATCTTATATAAAACTTTAAGTCGGTAAAAACAAGAACTAACTAGATGTATAATGTGGCTCTCAAATCGCAACTTGCTATCAAACACGAGACCTAGATTTTTGCACTCCTCGACTCTTTCAATATTTTGCCCCGAGACATTTACTAGTGGATTGCATGCTAAGATTTTTGAGGTCTGATTTTTTGATCCAAGTACCATGAAATTGCTTTTGTTTGGGTTTAGCAATAACCCATTTCTATCAGCCCAAGCTGCTACACTATTTAGGTCTTCATTTATCTTGTGCACTGCGTCATTAAATTGATGAGGATAAGCCGATACATAAATTTGAACATCATCTGCATACATATGATAATTACAATGCCTGATGGACTTAGCTATATCTGCACTATAAATTATAAAAAGTAATGGGCCGAGTATTGAGCCCTGTGGCACCCCTCGAGTCACAGGCCTAGGATTAGATAACACTGTCATGCCATCCTCCTTAACTACTCTAACGGATTGGCAACGTCCACTAAGATAGCTATCAAACCATGCTAACGACTTGGAGTCCACACCATAGTATGATAATTTGGAAAGTAATAATGCGACGTTTATACTATCAAAAGCACGTGAAAAATCCAGCAGTGCCAGGCCAGTACCTTTACCAGAGTCCTGCTCAGATAGTATATTGTCTACAACGTCCATTATTGCCGACACTGTACCCATTCCCTTACGAAAACCTGATTGAAAGGATGGTAGTATATTATTGGTTTCCACAAAATTAGATAATTGAGAATAAATGGTCTTTTCTAATATTTTTGATAAGAATGGTAGAATACTTATTGGCCTTAAATCTTTCAATGCAATAGGATTATCTACCTTAGGCAACGGTGTAACAAATGCATATTTCCAAACACTTGGCACTGAACCCGCTGAAATTGAATAATTGATGATACTAGTAATCGCCGGCAAAGAATTCGGGAGCGTTAGTAAGATCATTTCTTTACCAATACCATCAACACCAACAGCGTTTGTCTTTATTGATAAAACATGTTTTGCGATCACGTGTTCCTCGACCTGCTGTAAAGCAAACGAGACTGAACCAAATTTATGAAACTCGAAGAACGTAAGCTCGGACAACGGTACTGTGTGATTACCAGGTACGTCAAGAAAGGCTTCATTAATGGCATCAACGTCATCAAAATTATCAGGAAGAGCATCGTGTCTTTTAGGATCTCTGAGGATTGTCTCTTTTAAATTTTTCCACAGCTTTGCAGAGTCATGTTGGTTAGAATTAATATGAAAATTATAAAATGCTCGTTTTTCTTCAAATATGCTATGAATAACCAGTTTCTTAAGTTCAGAATAGTACTTTTTCTTAATCTCAGACTTAGACAGGCGATACTCCAAATGGGCTTCATTGCGCATATCGATCATGAGTTTTATTGTATCGGTAATCCATGGTAACGACTTATTTGGTTTAATTTTGACAGTTTTTAAGGGTGCATGTTTATCAAAAAGAGACGTAACCAAATGGTTAAAAACACTTACCATTCCCTCCACCGAATGCTCCTTCGTTACCAAATCCCAATCAACAGACTCTAAATCGCTGTTAAAATCATTCAAGTTAATGCTTTTAATTGGTCTATACGTTATGGTTTTAGGGGGAATTTTTAAGCGTTTTATTGCCCATGTGACATTAACGAAGGCATGTCCCAGAGAACCCGTGATATTAGAAACAGATACATTACGAATAGGGGCGTCAGTACAGACCAGGTCAATGAGCGTCTCATTCTCGGTGGAATAGTGTGTAGGTTCAGTTACTACCTGGTCTAGACCCATGCAGCGCAAAAAATGTACAAGTTTCTTCGTTTTGTCAGTATGAATATCCAACATATTAATATTAAAATCACCTAACAATATCACATGATCATGGCTTGAAAAAAAAGAAAGTGATCCTGTTAAAGCGTCCAGAAAGGTGTCTACATTAATCCAGTTTGGTCTATAAGCTGTCCCAACTATAAAACTTCTACCGTTGATCGTTATACTTAGCCACATTTGCTCGATTAATGCGGCAGGGTGCGCGACACGACGTGCGCGAATGCCTTGCTTAATATAAAAAGCGACCCCTCCGCCTCGACCTCTGCGCATGCTTAGTGGCCTCGGGCTATTCCGCAGCCGATAACCGGGCGCGTCGGGCGCGCGCTGCTCCTGGCCATCCCGCAACCATGTCTCATTAATCGCGACAATATCAGGGGAAAAGCGGTTCATTGCTGCTAGGAAATCGTCGTGTCCTGTGCCGAGAGATCCCGCATTAAATAGCGCTAACTTAAGAAAGTTTGTCTTAGATGACCCCATCAGAAAAATAATTTATCAATGCAAAAAAGTGAAACGAAACTATATGTATAGAAAGGACAGTATTGCTCGCAATGCGACCTCTGCTGTAATAATATGAATAAAATAATATAAGATGTGCTATGGTTATAATATTTTTGTGTTTTTTGTTTGGGTTTATGTGTAGTACACTCGATGCAGCCGAAACGCATGACAATAAGTCAATTTTACCGCAGCAAATAAAAACTACTACAAATGCAACTACTGCAACGCACTGTTCCACAAAACAAACTCTAAAATAGTTTTCATTGAAATTGAACACGATAACAACAACACATGCAAACTCATAGACATTTTTAATATCTCTAGTTATACTATTTAAGTCCAAATATTTGGCACAGTAACATATAGGCAATGTTTTTACACATTTATAGTAAAACTGTTGTGATACATAACTATAAGTAATAATACAAACACAGTATAAAAGCTCGTAGCTATAATGTAATAAAAAAATACTATCGCAGCCATGTACTAATGAATCATACATTACGGAACCCTCAAATAACATTTGACCTAAAAACACGAATGATGTCAGTTTCGGTTCTAATTCGGTGTCGAGGCACATCCATGCCAGAACGTTCCCTCGCATAAATTCTGCCTTCCCGGGTCCACAGGAACCGCCAGTTGTAACGAACTTTGAACTCACGCGCCTTCTGGAACAGCTGTCGGTTCACGCGAGTTAAACGCTCATTAACATAGAAGACTCGAGGAGAACCCGGCAGCCCGGTGCCCTCTGTAGTGGCGCCGCGACGCACCCGTGCCTCCTGCAGCAGACGATCCCGCGTAGCCCGACGGGCTAGCCGTACCACGATGAGCCGAGGACGCGATGGCATGCCCTCTGCGGGCTCCGGAGTCCGTCCGACCCGGGAGGCACTAACGATATCATGTTCAGTAAGCGCCACGCCGAGTTTCTGCCCGAGGGTCGTAACGACGTGCACAACATTTTCACCCTTCAGCTCGGGGATGCAGGAAATTTCAATATCGTTTTGCAGCAGGTCCTGATCACGATCGTTGAGATCCATTTTTAACTGCGCAACGGTTTCCATCAGAGCACCGTCGCACTGTCGGTCAGCTCTTGTTTCAACCCAGCGTTCTACGGTTTCCATTCGGGTACATAAATTATCGATTTTTTTATCGCAGCCATCAGTTCTTTCCATTATGTTTAACACGGCCGTAGCTAGGTTTTCCATTTGCAACCTCATGGCACGCATATCCTCGCGAAATAAACGTATTTCTGCGAAAAGTGCTTGCACGTCATTCATTCCTAACGGTAATGTTGTATCATGAGCGGTATCGTTCAATGACATGTCCATGTCGACTGTGGACTCTAATATGTTCTGAACCGAGACGTTTTGGTGGCGAGAACCGGCCCCACGACACAGAGTAACGTAACCGTCACCACACTCACCACCGCGCACGGGGGTATTTGTGTTGCCGATTTTCGGTTCGCTACTTACACATTCTGCACACTTCCAAGACTCCTTAAATTCAGGTCCCATATTGTAAAAACGGGGCTCCGCAACATTTGCACACAACAAGTCGTAGGACAAATTGCAAATAAAACATTTTAGAAAAAGTTCATCTTCAATTTTACGCCGGCATCCCGAACACATTAACTCCACAGACGCCATTTAGAATATTACACTCAAACACGTAGAAGATAAGGTGTAGTCTTGAAGCTTCTGTGATGCGCAATAGACGCCAGCTGATTGTTCGACGACCGGTTAACTGATAACGCTAAGTGGGTATAACTTTAACTGTTCGATGTTAGCAGTAATGTTTTTAGTTAAAATATTAAAACTGTTATACTAGTCACTACTGGGACAATTCAACAAAATTTATATCACATTACACAGCACAATTACACTATCCTTCTTTAGGAAAGTTTTGCGGAGAGTAGAACGAACTATAAGCACTGTTTTGTAATTATTTTAACGGAGGAACACAGTATGACGTGTTTACTTATCGGCGCTCGGTCGGTACTCCTAAATAATAACACCACAATTAGGGTTACCTTTTAGGAATTTGAAAAGTTCTGACAAAAAGGCTGATATTTCGATTAAAGTCCGGAGTTTTTAGTCTCAAAATTTATGTTTGAACTAATTGATTGTTTGCAAATTTCGCAATAGAAGATTTATTGTTTGATCTCTTAAGTGATATTACTTAATATGCAGTTGTATTACTCATATTCCATGTAATTAATAAAATATCGGACAAATTAAAGAGCCGGACAAAGTCCGGACTAGAGTCTTCACGGGGTCGGGGATGGTAACTACGATAAACATATTCTTAAAGAGAAACGAAAACTGAAATGCGTAGAAATAAAATAACCCAAGACTCAGGAGAAAATATTTCGCTCATTGAATACAAAACGGACACATTCCAAAATAATTTGCTATTCAATTAAAAATCGTATTCCAACAGCTTCCAATTTTAAAATGCAACACTGACTCATTTCGGATTGTGTCCGTTTTGTATTCAATGAACGATGAACTCATCACACAAATATTGGTTCTACTAAACCTAGACTGGAGCAATCACGAAATGAACAAAATCAGTTACTTAAAATTGTCTATTCCACCATATTAATTACAACCTTCGTTATCTTGTTCTGTCTCAATTTGGTTATCAACAGCTAATAAGTATTTTCGCTTAGTCGTTCGGAAAAATCAAATGCTGATCATTAAGGCAAATCCGGTTCACTAATGTTTTACCAAATCATAATTATCATTTTACAAAGTTTTATTTCGCAAAACATCGCATTATTTTACAATTTCATGTGGTCAAAAGTCTAACTTAACCTAAGTCATTTAATAAGCCCATGTAACATTTTTAATATGTAATGGTTAAATCACAAACACGTTTTTGCGAAAATTTGTAAAATGATATAGTTTGTCAAATGTCGAGTTGGTGAAAAGGCAGGATACCGGCAAATCCTTCTTCAAGGTTGTATCTCTTGTCTTTCCTTCGTCTTCACGTTCGCGTGATAAAATACATACTTAATTATATCGGCCCTAATAGAATTTGCAAACAATTCAACCCGCTGTAAGATTGTGGCAGAGCCATTATTTACATAAATGAACTTGAAGTTGGGAACTCGCGAAGTTTCTTAACGTTTTCGGATGCGAGCTTAATAAAATAACTCCAATAGAGGCTGGTAGTATTTACTTTATACAGACTAGCTTCTGCCCGCGACTTCCGTCTGCGTAAATTTCGATTATACAGAGAGAGAACGTTGAATTTTTTCGGGATGTAATTTAGCCTATGGTCTATATCCATTTCAATTTTCATTCAAATTCGTCTAGACGTTGAAGCGTGCAGGAGTAACTAACTAACACACACATACACACACACAAACTTTCTCATTTATAATCATTCTCTTGCCCTTATCCCAAGTTTTTTGGGGTCTGCTTTTCTTCCATACTTCTCTATTAGTCGTAATCTCCGTAGTCACTCCCTTTCTACGCATATCATCTTTCACACAGCCCATCCATCGTTTCTTTGGCATTCCTCTACTCTTATAGCCATCCACATTCATACTCAAAACTTTGCTGACTTTAATAATATTAGTAGGATATAATTATATCGTTGTCTAAAAAAATAAAAGAGGTTTATTCAGTAAGTGCGCGCTTCGTAAGAGCCGCTGCTGAGAAGAAACGCCACAAGAAACTCAACAGTTAGTCGTTTTTTAAACATACAATTATAAAACTTAACCTAGCATTATAAATATAAAACAATGAATCTAACATACGATAAGAATTAAATGTATTCACGCGTAATTGAGCAGGAAAATGTGTCAAAACTGTGAATTTTCTCCAGAACTAATTAGTAGTAATAGGCTAGTACAGATGTATTGAACAACCCTTTCCCATCGTTTTTTGTCGGATAACTTCGTATTCATCTTGTTTTCTCAGTTGGCTTATTGACGGGTCCTGAAGCTAATTGATCTTTTATTTCGCGGGTGGTAGGACCTTGTGCAGGGTCCGTCCGGATCGCTACCACCGTCTTATCCATTAACCTACCGCCAAACAGCAGTGTTTGCATTGTTGTGTTCCGGTTTGGGGATAAGACAGCCGGTGAAATGACTAGCATAGAGGCATTCTATCTTAGTCCTCAGGGGTGGCAACGCATTTGCAGTCTTAGGATTGCTCTGCAGTCTTGTGAATGCGAATGTCTATGGGTCACAGTTTCCACTTACCATCAGGTGGCCTGTGTGCTCGTTTGTCATCTCTATGCCATAAAAAAAAAATAAAAAAAAAAAAAATTGAGAAAGCAAGATAAATACGAGCTTACCCGACTAAAAACGATGGGAAAGGATTATTCACTACATCTGTACCCATAGTACAAGCCTCGAGCTTAGTTTGCGACTAGGTCAATTGGTGTGACATTGTCACCAGATATTCATTTTATCATTTTTTATCGCAGGTGCAGCGCCACAGGATGTCGGCCGGCACCACGACCCCGCCCTCGGTGCGGCGGCCGATCCTGAACTTCAGGCGGAGTCTTAACACTTCTTCAGATGACAGCGGCTCGGCCAACAGCAGTGAGTATTCTATTCTGCCTCATTTCAATGACTCCATCGCCATTAACATATAATGGTTAGAGTGACAAGGAATGGGCTTTTTAAACAACCATATTTTTTTTAATTCTGTACTTAATACTGAAAAATGAAACCTTTATAAGATGGCTTTGTTGTCCGTCTGTCCGTCAAGATTGTTTTTCTCTAAAACGGTTAAAGTTATTGGACTGGATTAAGTAACCGGGCCGGAGTAAATTGGTTATCCTATCGTGTGATGTATTATTTGAAAGCGCTTACGTTATTAGATTTTTAAATTGATCGTTTTTGAAATTATTTTTTTGTATTTAACATAAAACGCGAAGAAACCCCGATAAATTACATAGACTAAGGAATTATCTATAAATTTCAGGAAATGGAAAGGAGTTGCTCTAACACTTATAGTTCTTTAGAAAAAATATGCGTGATCACAGAGTATGTTTAGGAGGTAGGTAGTTGGTATGAAGGTTGGTGAAGATCCATCTCTGTGTACTTTAAATGAAGGCCCCAAGCAGCAGGACTTTACAAACATTACGTAGGTGCGGAACCCTCAGTGCTCGCGTCCCACTCGCACTTGCCCTTTTTTTTGCTGGACACGGCTCTTCCCAAAGGCCCTGCGCTGTGCCTAGCCGTTTCTCTCTGCTCATAAATTGATCTAAACCCCCTTAGATGCAGTGAACGCGGCAGGTTCGACAGCCAAGGACTATGTCGAGAGCCTGCACCAGAACTCCCGCGCAACACTCTTGTATGGCAAGAACAACGTCAGGGTGCAACCTGTGAGTATACATACATACATACATACATACATACATACATACATACATACATACATACATACATACAATCATGCCTCTTTCCTATAGGTTTAGGCAGAGACCACTTCCTTCCACTTGATACAATAAAAACAAACTTCCCTCGCTTCCGCCACACTTATAAATCTCATACACCTGTGAGTATATTATACCTACCATTTTACTCTCTTTTATTGAAATGGCGGCTTGACTGGACTTCGTATTGCTACAAAATGATGTTCAGATTCTCTCTCTTCCACTTTTCTTTAATCCATCTTACTTCAATGTTGTATTAGTTGGTTGATGTTAAAGGTAGTTGTCTCTTACTGTCAATATGAGCAACCATTCTATATAAATATGGTCCATTTCCAAGATGACGGAGCCACGTGGAGATGAATGCAAGTACCACCGCAAATGGTGGGGTTAACCTGAAAAAGTTACCTTTCCTAATTACATATAGTCCCTACACACAACTTTGCAACTTCACCCGGCGATTTGTTTTATCGCTGACTGTGCGTCCGGCTGAGACGATAGATAAACAATACAAGTATAAGAAGATATATGTACACTCAGGAGCAAAAATAACGGATTTTTCGTACAAACGAGGCTATTTCGAAGCCTTGGTTCCTAGCCAGGGGTTGTTTTGAGTGAGGTTTAATGGTGGATAAAATGATGTTCAGATTCTCTCTCTTCCACTTTTCTTTAATCCATCTTACTTCAATGTTGTATTAGTTGGTTGATGTTAAAGGTAGTTGTCTCTTACTGTCAATATGAGCAACCATTCTATATAAATATGGTCCATTTCCAAGATGACGGAGCCACGTGGAGATGAATGCAAGTACCACCGCAAATGGTGGGGTTAACCTGAAAAAGTTACCTTTCCTAATTACATATAGTCCCTACACACAACTTTGCAACTTCACCCGGCGATTTGTTTTATCGCTGACTGTGCGTCCGGCTGAGACGATAGATAAACAATACAAGTATAAGAAGATATATGTACACTCAGGAGCAAAAATAACGGATTTTTCGTACAAACGAGGCTATTTCGAAGCCTTGGTTCCTAGCCAGGGGTTGTTTTGAGTGAGGTTTAATGGTGGATACTTCGAGGTTCCGAGGTTCGAGGTTCGAGGTTCGAGGTTCGAGGTTCTCTATTGAGAGGATATCAAAAGTTTTTAAGATACCTAACTGGTCGCACAATCAGTTAACACCACAGCGAGAGAGTATAGGCCGGTATTTGGATTTCCGTACATTTTATTGCCATTTTAGATATTTTTCTGAACACGCACAATTCCGGCGTTAGCCGCAGATTCAATCAGTTGGGTATCCTAGGCACTCTGGAAGTCCTGTATCGATGCTCGGGGCATCCATCATCAGATTTTACTACAAGCATCCCCGGCTTTGAAATAGCCTTTTTAGTATGAAAACCGGGCAAGAGCATGTCGGACCATGCTCAGTGTAGGGTTCCGAAGCCGTAACGACAAACACAAAAAACTATCTCAAAAATCAACATGTATGAAACAATTTTCTATTTAAAGTTATTTGGCGCTGTCTTAGATGATTTTTAGTAGGTATAAACCCGTTAATCGCCTGTATCTCAGGAACTAATCATGTCTACTTAGCCGTGATAGTTTTCCTTTAAAATTCGTTATATGCGCTTTCGTTGAAGATTTTTTTCAGATTTTTAGTACTTGTAGTTTTGGCTGTAGGGGGGGGGGGGGGGACACTTGACTCTAACAAAAAATAGCGCTTTAAAGCTTAATATTTCATAAACGGATCCCTTAATCGAAAAATTGTTTTCATAAACCCGCAATATTTTTGAAGGACCTATCCAACGACACCCCACACTATGGGGTAGGCAAGAAAAAAAAAAGACATCCCCACGTTACGTGTAGGGGAGGTGCATTAAAAAAAAATATTTTTCAAAATTTTATTTTACCACTTTGTTGGCGTGACTAATATGTACATTCATGCCAAATTACAGCTTTCTAGTACTATCAGTCTCTGAGCTAGACTGGGGACGGACGGACGGACGGACGGACGGACGGACATGGCGAAACTATAAGGGTTCCTAGTTTGACTACGGAACCCTAAAAACGCACTCTGACCCGTTTTTTTTGCTCCTGATTTATATGGCCAAAATAACCCAAAATACGCTGCTGGCAGATAGTAGATAGCGCGACCTGGAGTTCGGAAAGTATACTCATTGATGCGGCTAGCTCTGCATCCAAAGGATTCTAAGTTTTAACCATTTATACATGGTGTTGTTTGCAGAAAGACGTGGCGGAGCCCATGCCGGGCTACCTGAGCCTGCACCAGACCGCCGCCGGCCTCGTCATCAAGTGGACCCCGAACCAACTCATGAACGGCTACGCGGAGAGCGAGGGCGTGGACAAGAGGTACATTAGTGTAGCTATAGTCTTCTAGGATCTTACTAATGGTGGATAGAAGTGGAAGGGCCTGTTGACCTTAACGGCCGGTTTAAATTTAGAATACAACTATTTTAATATCAAGGGTAAAAAAGCAAGCCTCACAAACCAGAGACAATAGTCAAGATATGCAAACCGTACTCATGTTTTTCTATCACTTAAAATGTATGGAATTAAATTCTCGTGTGTAATGGTAAACCACGTGGTCATTAATCGTCCTATACATTTTGAGTAATAGAAAAGAAAAACGTTTGTAGCGTTTACATCTTGGCTACGGCCCCTGGGCCTCTATTCCAGTCTAATCAAGTAAATAAGAGCTATCGTTACGTTGACGATACGATAACATGGCAAACGCAATATGGTTTAACCCATGGTATAGTAGAATAGACGCTCTGACTGCATCTGTTCGTTTGTCATCTATGTGATCATATGTTAATAATTATAGTTTTTTTTTATTCCGCCATGTTGTAATTTATTAAAACTCAGTGACACTCGTGACGCTTTGAAGAATCTGACGACGAACGAGGTTGTCGGAATCGGCCCCCCGGTCAGCAGCTCTACAAATTAACAAAGAACCATCCATCCATCTTCGACAATCAGATAAAAACCTACTAATTGTAAGAAAAACTAATTTTCTTTCCAGAACATTCATCCTTCATACATTTTAGGGCCTTTTTTAAAGCGCTGGCCATAAAAAAAATTGGTGTATATCGCTAGAAATATTTATGTTGAACAACTTTTATTATGGCACGAAAACTGTCTGATCATTGCCTGACTTTTTATAGAGGTTCGAAAGATCGACTTTTTCATAGCACAGTCACGGACTTTAATTGATGAGCCGTCATAGAACCCGTGTCGTGGTAAGCTAAATGATTATGACCCAATAGCTTTGATGCCATAATAAAAGGTACTCATAATAATTAATTCTAGCGACCTGTGCAAAATTCTTTTCGGCCGGCACTTTTGAATAAGGCCCAATACGAATGATCTCCTTTTAGAGACGAGGTAGCGAATAATAAAAACCTTTTTTTTCTCATTTACGACTCCAACTAACTCGCTTTTTAAACTTAAAAGTAAACAATTTTTGAGCCATAAATTCCTTTAACAGTACAATTAGAGTAAGACAGCAGCTATTACTACCGGCTATGAATTGCCGTTCAAATTTGCCCGTGCCGTGTAACTGCACCTTAATAAACGCAGTCTTCCCGTGACCGCGGCTTTTGTATTGTAACACGGTTGAAACGTCCACGTAAATGCTATTTATTGCTTGGTTAAGTCCCGTTCTAAAGTATTAGCTTTTGATTAAGAAAACGGTACGTTCCGTTTTACTGGAGACTCGGAACGGTGCGGAACTATCGACAGTTTGATTAGTCCGACATTTTTTTCTCCCGCATCCAGGGTGTGATTCTCAATTAGGCAGCCTTATACGTTCAATCTCATCGACAGAAGACATGCTGCCAAATTGAAAATGCACTTGCTAAAATGTGTATTGTTCTCTCTGACGGAACTACTTAAACTCGCCGCTGCGACATTCACTCGTTCGTTCGTCCGACTGCGTTTTTAAGAGAATCACACCCCGTTAGGCCGCTTACGTCTTCTAAACTCTTGATAAGGCTTTCACTTTAATTTAGAAAATTGATTTCATAAAGTTTACAGCCTGTATAATATATTACGGATTATGTACGCGTGTTACATATTAATTAGCGAAGAGAGGGCGGGTCGCTTGTATAAATTAAACAAAACAAGACATGCCGTACAGTTGGCAGCTGTGCTTACATTGGGAAACTTACTTGTCACTTGTTAATATGCCTAACTAGAGCATGCCCGCGACTTCGTGCGCGTAGGATAAGCTGGTTACTCTACAGAATATGACATTCGCAAAAGATCATACTAGCAAAACATCATATACCTACGCATAACATCATACTCGCAAAACGTCATATACGCATATCATCATACTAGCAAAACACGATATTCGCAAAACATTATATTTACAAATAGTTGGGTTTTGTTATAAAATCATTAGGTAGGTTTAGGTTACGTTAGATTTATAGTTAGGGGGCCAAACTACCCAGAAATAGGAGCTCCGACGTAGCGGAGCTCCGTTGACACTATCTAATTCATGTCTTAATAATAGTTAAGGTTTGCTAATGTGATGTCTTGCTACTATGATGATTTGCGAATGTCATGTTTTGCAAATATGATGTTTTGCTTTTATGATATTTTTCAGAATATCATGTTTTGCGAATATGGTATCCAACGACGGAAATAAGCTTCCCACCCTTCCCTCTATTTGAACCCCCCTTAGAGGATGAATTTCCAAAAACCCTGTGCCAAATTTCAAGTTTCTAGGTACAGTAGTTGTGGCTGTTCGTATTTTTTATATATATATATATATTGGTACTTACAAGTCTAACCTAAACTAGCGTACCTACATTATTAATATTTAAGATAAGTATCCTGAAAACATCATGTTTTCAACAGAAAACAGCGATCGATGAAAGTATGGGTTACCACTGTTTGAAATAAAAACTTACTTTACTGTGTAATAGCCACCCGCCCTCGCTTCTCTTCGGTTAACGTGCGTTTTCTGTAACACCCGTACCCGTACCCGTTCTGAATACATAAACCAGAATTTATATAAAAAACTCCAGTGTAACAATATCTATCTACTTAAAGGTGAAAACTGCATCAAAATCGCGCGGAATACGACTTTGTTTTAAACTATGGACCTAAAGATAAAAAAGAAGTCAAACCATAATCACGACATTTAACCTTTTTCGTCTACCGTAAACCACTTATTACCCCTATATTAAAGTGCACGTCCTTTAATTAAAAATGACGTTCAATTTCCCTGCCTCAGTAACACGAAACTTTAATCCGTAATCCCGCGACGAGTTTTATTCAACACCTTTTTGCTTTTTTTTTTCATTTTTCTTTCTCCAACTTGTTTGCTCTTTTAAAAGGCTTTTGTACTCCAAACAGTGGGCTTGGATTCTGAGGTTTTAATCCGGTGTATTTTACTTTGTTATTAACTCCTTGTGTTACTTTGCTGGGAAGTTTTCACTTTGTGCGTGTACAGGGCTTCGGCTTTGAGATTGTCGTTGTTTATTTTTCCAACCGTGGGACATTCTGAGTAACTCGAGCTAGTTAAATAATTAGTGTAAGTATAAGGGTGTTTACATTTCTATAGAAATAAATTAATGTCGTATTTTTTGCAGACTTCGTTTACGGCCTAAAGTTACGCCCACACCAATGCTTAAAAAACGGTGACGATACGGAATCGCAGTGAAAAGTGAATCGTTCTAAGCAGCGGTGTGGTCGCAGCTTTACTCTTTATAATTTAAAAAATGGCTATCTATATGTCTAATTTCAAAGTGATAAGACTATTTATTTAGGTATGCGTTGGCCGATTTTCAATGATTATAAAAGGATAACTAACGTTCCTGGAGCCCTAATATGGCTGTGTTTATAAAATTTTGGATAAGGCATCCGTCACCTTCCCTCAAAAAGTAAATAAGAGCGAGAGTGACGGATGCTTTATCCACGTTTAACACACGATATAGACGCAATACTAGGCTCGCAGGTCAACTTTTGACAAACCCTGATCGTGGGGTCGCTAAACCATGCTTTGTCCTTATCTGTCAAATTTAAATGTCACAATGACAGATAAGGAAAAAGCATGGTTTCGCTACCCCACGGTTATTCCACGTTTAAAAGTAAGGCGGTTAACGATAAACACTGTTTTAAGTTAAGACTGCGCCGAGCAAACGTCGGGCGTCCAGTGGCGCCCTCATTACTATTATTGTGTTTTCTAATTAACTTAAATAAAAATCCTTGCAATCAAACGATACGGTTTTGTAGCGCAAGTAAAAACACAATTTATGGAATACGTAACAAACTTTAATAACAATTACTCTTTGAGTAGTCAGCTTAACGGGAAAAGATGGCCACCTTTTTCCGTTAAGTTGATAACTCGAAGGTGAATTGTTATTAAACTATGTGATATACCCTATAAGTTGTTTCATTTGTAGTAAGAAAATACCTTAGTTTATTAGAAAACACAATAATAGTAATGAGGGAGCCACTGTACATCCGGCGTACGCTCGGCGCAGACTTAAACACTGTTAAGCATACTTAAATGCATACTCAGCAACTTTATCATTTTGTCATTCGTGTCATGTCAATTGATGGGGTGTGTTGACCCGGCTCTTTTTAGAATAATTAATGACCAAAAGTACGAGTATCACTTGGTTTCTCGATTTCTTTTCTATGTGACAGTGAGGTGCTCGTCTCAAGATGAATTTAATATGACAGTTTTTTGACTTAACAATTTGACTTTCACATTTACGTGTCTTATACGGGTATCTCACTTAGTCCCTTTGAAATTTCGTTGCAACATAATTATCGATAGCTAAAATGGCAATTTTCGTAAAGGAGAACTAAATTGTACTGTAAAATTGTCCTAATGATCATTGGCGTAAAGGAAACTAGATTGTACTGTAAAATTGTCCTAATGACAATACGGTATTTGACAAAAGTCAAATCAGCTTCTTTTTATGAAACATCAAAAACGCTCCGTTACTATGGCATTTATAGGATTACTATCTTGTGACGTCACAATCAAACAGCGTCCTTATTGTTGGATTTCATGAATTTAAAAATCTTGTAATAGCAAACTAAAATATAAGATTGATGTTTTCCTAGTATTTTTATAATGTTTATCTGTTGTTAATGAAAAACCAATTTAATTTCACTCTTGTCAAATACCGTATTGGCGTAAAGGACAGTTAAATAGTACTGTAAAATTGTCCTTTACGCTAATTGCCATTTTAACCATCGATATTATGTATTCTACGTGTGTGTATTTTAACGCATGTTTGTATTAGTAGAATAGTATTCCGCTTATAGTTGTTAATAGATGTTTGTGTGTGTACGGTCGGAACTTGAATGGTTTCCACTAGAACCTTATCGCAGATAATTACCTAATGTTTAATTTTAAAGTAATTTCTTTGTTATTTGAGGCTTAGCCAGACATTGGTGGCTTAACTAATAAAGTCCGTGATGGTAATAAAGGTAACCGCTCGGCTCCGGATCTGATGAAAGAGAGATATTGAAAAATGAGTTATTATGCAACACATAGTTGAATTATGCAACTGTCACATAATGAAGGCTCTTGATATACGAGTACCTACCCTAATTTTCGGGTACGAGGCGTACTTAAAATCTGAGTACCGCATACCTTTTAATTACGCGTTTCAAATGGTGATTACAGAAGAAAACCAAGGCTAACTTTTCTTGATTAGTTTTAAGGAGCGTCCCCACTGAGAGCATCGGCGTGATCGGCGTGGATTACTTGAGTGGTGTGGGCGTTGAGCCGAGCGTTCCAAAGCTCACACACCACTCGATGTTTGACACCGAATGCTCATTACACGCGAATGCTCTCAATGGAGACGCTCCTTTCTGGTAACTTACAGAGTTTGTGAAAACGAAAAAAAATGTATTCTTTATGTTCAAACCGTTTGTTATTTTGAGTTTTGTAAAATTGTTGAGCCCTATGCAAGCGATGATTTTTAATAAACGACCTCCATCTATTTGACTTCTGGGCCTCTAGCTCTACTTTGTAGTTCAAACCATATTGTTTTTTTTTAACAAATCAATAATAGGACAAAATATAATAACACAAAAAAGAAAGAGTATTGTTATATAGGGGCCTAGAGCAAGATAGAGGTCATTCATTAGAGAATCGAAATCATAACTTGTCTAGGTTTTCCGTTATGTCGTTCTCTGTTGCATTCTGATACGACTACACTGGCGAGCAAATATAGATGTCTCTTTGTAAGGTTTTTTTTCGCTCGAGAGTGTATTGATAATATTTGTAGTGAGTAATGTCAGTCACCTTTTTTTGTTGCGCTATACCAGGGGCCCTATTCTACATGATCCACCCCTATTGCTATCGTAAAGGTAGTAAAGGCAGCCGAATTAAATAATTCGATAACAGTAAATAGGGGTAGAAATAATGTAGAATAAGGCCACTGGGGTCTCAAAACAGCCCTTTGCCTTAATCCTGTCATAAAAAAAAACTACACATAGTGGATTCGAATCAAAAAAGGTGGACATTGGATCAAGTTTAATTTAGTTTAAGACTAATTTATAAAAGTAGATCTAAGCTAGCATATAAACATTTAACCAAGAAAAAAACTTTTATGACCAAAAAAGTCACGTTATATTTTTTCTCCAAAAAAAGTAAAGCTTGAGCAGTACCTAAAAAACAACAGTATTGATCCTATATCTACCTGTTTCTCGATCCGGTTCCTCTGTGCAATGTCATAGTTTTGAGATCCCCGCGTTAGAGCCACGGAACCCTGTCCAAAAGCAGAGTGTAGCTAGCTTGCCTGTTGTGTAGTCTCCGCTGGCACCTAGTGCATGCATCCGCGTGCCCACACGCCTGTGTTCTGTGCAGCAGGGCCCCACTGTGCACCGTGTACAGGCGCCGCTGCTCCGGCCCACTGTGCATTGATTGGTATGTTGCTTTTGTTTTGTTTATATTTTAATTAAGGCGACAGTTGTTTTATCTCATGGGTGGGACATACTTGTCTGTGTAGATGCACGTGCACGTTTTCTTTGAGTGCGTAGCTGTCGTCGCTAAGCGTCGGCGTAGAGTGTGTCTATACGCGTTACCAAGTACAAGTATTATCTATAAACTAAGCTCTAAGCTTGTACTATAAGTACTAGACAACGATAAACATACTAATGTAATCAATAAATGATTTAAAACACAAATACGACGAGACGCTTGCGGAAATTGTATGATTAAACTAATAGATAATAGGGAGACGTGTATTGTCTTGATAAAGGCGTTTATTAACGTGATATACACCTGTATTAACCAGACAGACGTGTATTGACCTGATAGAAACATGTCTTGGCCTGACCGAGGCCAGTACCTGATATAGCCATGTTTTGACCTGATAGAAACGTGTATAGATCTGATAGAGACCTGCCGTGCCTGATAGAAACGTGTATAAACCAGTGTCTATTCGCAGCGTATACTGGGCGATGTCACTCCAAGTCTGCGTGTGGGAGGTGGTGTACGTGCATGTGCATCGCGCGCCCGGCGCCGACGCACTCATCCTGGTGGGGCAAGATGGCGTGCAGCGCCCGCCCATACACTTCCCGAAAGGTACCGTGTGCTATTACATAAGGTACAGTCAAGGAACTTTGGACTATGTCAAAGTGACACTGTAAATAGCAACTTATGAAGTGTCTTACGTTTTCATTGGATTACATCACTAAGACGTAGTCCAAACTGGTCAAGGAATCATTTTCCTTTTCTGTAGGTACATGCTACTGTCAAAGGTAGCTCGCCTTATTGGAGAAGATGTCACGTCCTACTGAAAACGTCGACGCACCGTTACCCACATATCGTTAGCGTTAGGATTTTGGTGGCAAAACGTGGGTCTAGAATCCATGGAGTCGCTATTTCCCAAATATTATTACAAATATCACTTTGAACTTTGAAGGCCAAAGCCTTTAGTTTACTAAATACATTTTTAGTTCAGTTTATCCATACCTACTAATATTTGTTTGTTTGTTACGCTTTCACGTGTCCCCCGTAGCAAAATTAATTTAAACTCAGTTAGCGATTTAATGAAAGATTGAATTTTGAAATATGACAATATGACTTGGTCGAAATCATGGTGGTATTTACTATAATAATCAGAAAACGGCGACTCCGTGGATCCTAAAACCACGGTTTGCCACCAAAAGTCCTAACCCTAATGATGATAATAGATAACATATACTATATAAGAACTAAGATAGAATAAGTCATTTGGGTGCTACCATGATGCGCTCGACTGCGCGTGACTTCCGCCCTGTCCTTGAATATATCCGAAAATCTGGAGTAACCTGCTATCTTCCTCAGGTGGGCATCTGCTGTCATTCCTGAGCAACCTGGAGACAGGGCTGCTCCCGCACGGGCAGCTCGACCCGCCGCTCTGGTCGCAGAGAGGCGCCGGGAAGGTAACACTAAGATCATCTGTAACGCTACAAAAGAAGAAATTAAAAGAAGTTGTCAGAATGTAACTTCATATGCTCATGACTATGTTATGTTGAACGGCTGTATTTCGGTCTCTACAGTACTAATTAATATCTTTGTTCTCCTTCTTTCTTATTTCTTAAAAAACACACTATAAGGCACATCAAATTGATGATCCTGTTTTCAAATTAAATTGTAAATTAACGTGTGATATCAAACAGCTCGTTATTAAACTCTGCTTTTAGTTCATGTCATTACTATACATTAAAAAATAGGTTGCAAACTAATTTATTTTATATTCCCCCTCCATCCACATCCATATTATAACTTCCCTACAATATGTTCAGAAACGATAAGCAATGGGCTATATTGAGAAACCTGTATCTGTGGTTGTATTTTAATGTAACATTACAGTATTACGTGTCATTAAAGTACCGGTTATCGATGTAGTTGCTTCTTAATGTTCACATTAAAGTGTCGATGAGCGATAATTTAATGTAAAGATACAGGGCAACCACAAAAACAGGTTTCTCACATGTTGTAGAAAACTTGTGAAATGCATGTAGATAAAGATAAAGTTATGTATGCGAATGAACACATAATTAGGCATTATGCACCAGTTACATAAACTACTAATACTTATCTAACACCAAAAAACAAATCGTCTCGATACCTTTTGAACATGAACCCACAATAAAATCTTTGAACAGGTGCCTAGAGCATAGACGTGACAATGACGCCTTTTGTTTTTTTCCTAATAGGTGTTCGGCAAAGGCAAGGGGCGCCGGAGGCCTATGCCGAGCCTGTGCGAGAGCGGCGAGGAGGCCGAGTGGGAGGAGGCCGCCGGAGACTACGTGTTCCGCATCGTCAACAATGCCCTCACCGACCGGGAAGGTACTTCATACCTGCTACATGCATTTCGTATTTGATTAAGAATAAAATAAGCGAATGGTTTAATTTCATTTTCCGTACTTAAGAGACCACATGTGATCAAGTCGGTAGTGATCCACGATCTGGATCTCAATAATCGTAACACCTTTGTGTCTGGTCTTTGGATATATTAAACTAGAGCATATTTCGTTCAGACTGCTTAACGTGAAAACTATAATTTCTTTCTGGTAAATCATTTTATCAATAAATGTATGTATGTAAATACTCTTGTACAAACGGGAAAACAACAGACAACAAAATAGACATACAACATAATGTTGTGAGTTTAAAGTAATCGTATGTTTTGACGCTGCCATCACGGCGCGCGAGAACTATCTCTATCTCACATTCTTCGCGCGGAAGCACATAAGCCATTCCTTTTCATTCTTATGTGAGAGTGGCGTGGCAGTGGCACCATAATTATTTGGCTTCTTAATCAAAGCTTAAAACACATATGTAGTGAAGGTAGGTATTTATATTGCTTTCTCAGTCGGCTTGAAAAAGCAAGCAAGCTTCCACATTTATAACATCACTCACGTCTCTTTAAAACCTCTAGCGATACGGCACTCGCTCCTGGAGCGCTCGGTGCAGTCCCCGCCGCGCACGCCGCGCCAGCCGCTCGCGTCCACGTCCACCACGTCATCGGACTCCAGCACCATGTCGGTGGACTGTCCGCCGTCCGCCGGGCTCAACGGACACCCGCCGCTGACGCAGCATCATCCTATAGAACAGGTACCGTCAACGATATCAGGCCATAAGATGGACATCAGCGATATGGCGTAGTCTTCCGATAGCCAGCGTCATTCATGATGAAAAGACTCTCAAGGTATGTAATTCTTAGGTATCATAAAAGACTTATTTCTAAATCGACTTACACTTCTCCAATCACCGTGTGGGCTAACATCGTGCCCCGATGTCAAGAACATCTGCTCGGATCCAGTTGAATTCATCATCGGACTCCAACACCATATCCGTGGACTCTCCGATAACATTGTTTAAGGTATCCTGAAAACATAATGGTTTCACCAGGAAATAGCGTTCAAAGAAAATAATTGTAATGCAACAATCGACGAAGTGAACATACATACCTATTACATACCTTCACGCCTGTCTTCCGATGGGGTAGGCAGAGATTATGGAACGCCAGGTGCACCGATCTAAACGCACAATTTTCGCTTCCTCAACATTCATCTATCTCTTCATGCACATACGTCGGTTTCGGGTGCTTTTGAAGTGAAATTCGATACAATTAAAGGTTACCTAACACATAGCATCCTCCCTCACCTCGCACAAAACCACTGTTCCATGTAATATCCCAATGGAATTTTGACCCACCGAAGAACGGTGTCACAGTGCTGTTATAAAACAATTTATTTGACACTTCTTACGACTTGAATCATAACGTCACTGCAAAACTGTGGTGGGTCAGGGCTCCATTGGGCTGGTAGTACGTGTATGTACGAAATAAATGTGTTCAGTTTTGTTTCTTCGTTGTGTTCCAGTCGGCGTCGATCGAGCTGGTGTGCAGCACGATGCGCCGGCAGATCATCTCGCGCGCGTTCTACGGCTGGCTGGCGTACTGCCGGCACCTGTCCACTGTGCGCACGCACCTCAGCGGGCTGGTGCATCCCAACATCGTACCCAGAGGTACTTTACGTACTCCTGACAAGACCAAGTTATTCTTTAGGTTTAGGTTTCCGTACTCTCTAATCCTTAAGGTTAGGGGCTTTGATCCATCTTGATCACGGCAGCCCCATTGGACAAAGCTATACAAAAATAGTGTCGGCAAACGTAGTGTCGGACGCCCTCAAACTAGGTGGAGTGACGATCTTCTCAAGGTGGCTGGCAAGAGCTGGATGAGAGTGGCCACGAATCGTGCCCGTTGGCGTGCAATGGGAGAGGCCTATGTCCAGCAGTGGACTAATATAGGCTGATGATGATAATGATGATGATGATGATACAAAAATAAAATACAAATAGATATCAATCAGAAAAAAAGGAAAGGAAGAAGAAAGGACTACTTGTTCAACAATCTGTCAACTAATTTTGCAGCATCTGTCACTGGTTCTGCTAAAATGGACTGACGCAGTCCGATGTTCTATATATTCAAATTGAGTTGAACAAGTAGGTACTCCTTCTCTCGGTTTGAGTTCAAAATGTATGGGGTGGCATTTTCGTGTGTGTTGCTATAAACCACGTGGTCAACTGTCATCCCATACACATCGTCGTCGTGCGTATCGTCTATCCTAACGTTAAAGAGATACCTAACCTAACCTAACCACTATATTTCAGTTTTAACTTCAGGCTTCAGCAATCTTTTTCTGCAAGATGTTTAAAGAATGATCTGTCTATCTTCAGAGGGAGCCGAGAACGGTCTCACAGAGGAACTGTGGCGGTCGATGACGGACGAGCACGGCGCCGTCGCTGATGAGGAGGAGGTGCACCGCCGCGTGTACTACGGCGGGGTGCAGCATGACATCCGCCGAGAGGTGTGGCCGTATCTGCTCGGGTACTACGAGTGAGTACTCTTTTTTTTCTTCTATTATCTGAACAAATAAACCTAGATCATCTTATCTGAACTTATGTTTTCGCTACATGTTTACAAAGATCAATTTTGAAAGGTTGATTACTCAAGCGGCGTTTAGTTTTCAATCAGATAATTTCTACAGTCGGCTAATAAAAAGTTTAGAAAGTTCAATTGGTAAATGACATTGGTTAAATCGCCTATTACTGGCCATCCTCCGGTAACTTTGCAATAATATGTGTAAAGCAAAAGATATGCTGATATTTTTGCGATTAAGCTAGAATACTTAGATCCTGAATTATTACCCGGAGTAGGTACCTACAGTCCAAGTGTCTACTAACAGCGGCTACTAACTAAATGACACTTTCTTGAGTGGCCAGTTATTAACGATTTACCTTTGATTCAATTAAACTTGTCATTTGTTTTTCAGCTTAAATGTTCACATTGTTTTTTGGGTGTGTATGAGACACATGATATTTATGAGACAAGAGTTATGAGATCTTGGAACGACTACCAGATTTTTCCTGTCTTTAGAAATTTAACCAGTTCAAGAGGTCCTTCTACTTTGCCCAAATCAAAGTGCTCAAATTTATCAAATTATTTCTGGTCTGTTATTTGAAATTACATGTTTTTTTGCAACATACTGTCGAGGTGAAGATTTCAGATAGTATTCGCATCAAACTTTGACGATGAATAGTGGTTGTAAGTATCGTCCTGTGGGCAGGTTCGGGTCGACCTCGGAGCAGCGGCTGGAGCAGGACGCGGGCTGCCGGCGGCAGTACGAGACGACGATGTCGGAGTGGCTGTGCGTGGAGGCCATCGTGCGCCAGCGCGACCGCGAGGCCACCGCCGCCTCCATCGCGCGCCTCGGCCTCGCCGCCGGCCGCCGCCAGCCCGAGGTCATGTCGCCTGAGGTGCACAAGACTACCCTAATTCCCCAAAGGATCCCTTTGACTGCCATACATATCATTGGTCATAATGTATTGTTAGTCATACTTTTTTTTGTCATAACTTCTTTCAGGCTAAAGTTACACATACATACATCCATACATAAACTCACGCCTTTATTCCCAGAGTGGGGTAGGCAGAGCTACAGAATTACCAACAACTCTAAAAACTTGTTGATAATTCTGTAACCACATTTTGCACACTTAGGCTAAGATGTTTACCAGTGTATTAGTGACAGGTTGCAAGCCCATCGCCTAACAATACTATACGCCTTTATTCCCTTAGCCGTCTCTTACGACATCCACGGGAAGGTATGGAGTGGCACTATTCTAACCCGGCAACCACACGGAATCTACAGTCTGTATCTGAAGTTACAGTTTTTAATAAACGTTTATCGTGTAGATTAGTTGGGTTAGGTTAGGTTAGTTTTATAAATATCCTGACAAAATAACCGTGTCCTGAAAAAAATGCATTATGACTTGCGAAAATTATGACTTAACACACATTATGACTAAAAATAATTATGGCAGTCAATAGAGACCCAAAATAAATAAATAAATAAATATAAGGGGACAATCTCACATCAATTGACCTAGTCCCAAACTAAGCTCTAGGCTTGTACTATGGGTACTAGACAACGATATAAATACTTATATAGAGAAATATATACTTAAATACATTAGAAAACATCCATGGCTCAGGAACAAATATTCGCGCTCATCACACAAATATCTGCACTTACCGGGATTCGAATCCAGGACCGCTAGCTTCGTAGGCAGGGTCCTTCGAAACTTTTCTTCTAACCTAACTCGATTAGAAGAAAGGTTGAGAAGGCCGAACCCCCACTCCTATTCTCCCTTTTTGGAAAAACACAGAGGATAAGTAAACGGAGGAAGGGCTTTCTCCTCCGGCCTTTCAGCACTGGGTGGGGTAGTATCCGCGGGAGTCTAAATTCTAGATGGTAACAGGGGTATATTGGTGTTTTTAGCCGGTGCGAGCCCGGCAGTACCTGGGCCCTCCATTCCCAGGTCTCCGGAAGGGACTTTCACCTTTTTCCGCTCTTTCAAGTTACAAAACAAACAAAAGCAAGGACTTGTCTTCGGCCCTTCAGGCGATTACAAAAAAAAACCTGGCTCAATTTCGAGGTTTTCTGATTTCGGAGCGATGGATTGGCGTATTTTTCAAACCCACGTCTTTCTCAAGTCCTGGCTAAATCAGAAGAAATGGATGAGTTCGGAAGAACAGGAAAAACAGAGTTTTGGTATCTAAACGTAAAGCTTTAGGGGAATAAGGAGAATTGTAAATTAAATCAAATCGACTGTAAAACCGGGGGGCTATTGTCTGACGTACTCACAATCGCAATCGTTATCATTTTGACAGTCAGAAAGTGAGTCTGCATACAAAATGAAAACAATTGTTCCACTTTGAAGTCGATTGCGACTGCGAGTGCGTTAGGCAATAATAACACCGGTAATAAAAAACTAAACTAAGTACATTATTCCCATTGTACAGATATCTTTTTGAACAGTTTTCAATTAAATCAAAAGACGCACATCACTTTATTCACTTGCTCGTCAACCCATTTTTTTAATATGATAAACGCAAAACATTTCCTTTGACAGTGTTAAAATTAGAGACGCGCCGAATATTTATTTCGTTTTCGGTATTCGGCGTATTCGGCATCTTTTTCACTATTTGTATTTGGCCGAATTATTCGGTTTTGGTGCTGAATATATTCGTTTCGAGTATTTCTATTTTCTTGGTTACATGACACGGTATAAAACTAAAAGAAAACTTCTTGTGTAAGATTTTTATGTCAAAGAAATCCTATAAAGAATGTGTTGAATAAATCTAATAAAAAAAAGCAATAGGGCGATGTTTTGAAGCATAGTGACAGCGCAGTGTGCACGGATTGCGGGCGGCAGGTACGGCTCGCTCGTCATCTAGCCATCAGTGATACGTAGCGTACATGTTAGATCCTGTTTACGCGGCAACACAATGAATTGGTAAACCGAATAATTCGGCCGAATATCCGGTTCGGTAAAGGTTAAACCGAATGTATTTGTTATTCGGCTATTCGGTGAAACTACTATCTGGCGCATCCCTAGTTAAAATATATACGATATATAATCATGTCAAATATCTCTTATACAGGTATTCGAAGACGACTGCAGCGTCATATCTGACAACCCACCAGTGGTATCACCAGAGCCAAGCGAAATCGAACAGAAGAAAGACACCAAACCGGTTCTGTCCAGAGCGCCGAGCATAGACGAAGTAGACAACATAGAGATGGACACAGACGAGAAGGAGAAAGTAAACGGAGAGACTGAGACGGGTGATAATAGGGATGTAGATTTAGACAGTCTGAAAGACTTAGATGACGAGGAAGAAGTACATATTAGGAGTACAGTTAATAACCCTGATATGAGGAGGGAGAGCATAGCGGAGATAAAGAGGCTAGCTGAAGGGATCGTGCAGACGGGCGGGGGCCGGGGGCCGCTGGTCAGTGTGGATAGTGCGAATATGAACTTTAACGGGAATGATTTAAGGTCGTCGCTGGACGAGAACGTCCCGCCGCCGCCTCCTCCGCAGCAGCATACGAGTGTCATTATCACGAATCCTTCGGTTGACCTCGCTGCCTCAGGATCACCTGCGTCGGGTGGAACCACTGGTGAGATATTTCTTGATACAGTCTACTCAATTTAGCACCTTGTCCCTTTAACGCTTTTCACAGATTAGATATAGATTACATGACGATGTAGTGACAAAGTACCAAAGTGTGCAGTTTTCGATCCGTTAAAACATATTGAGATGTAGATCATTAGTATTTGACCTAAAGTCTTTAAAACTAAGATGTAGGCACAAAAAAGGTTAGCATACATACATACATACATTCAATCACGCCTGTTTCCCAGAGGGGTAGGCAGAGACCACTTCTTTCCACTTGCTACGATCTTGACAAATTTCTTTCGCATCTTCCACATTCATACAAAGCATAGAAGCACTAAACACTTACCCTTCAGAAGGTCGACTAACAAACTAGAGAACATAATTATATATGAAGGATACAATTATAATGAGCTGTTGTTGTTGATTGGTGATGATAAAAATGGTGTTCGTCCTCCAGCGAACGTGAGTCCAGCGCGCAGCCCGCTGGGCGTGGTCCGCGAGGAGTCGGCGTCGGGCGGCGCGTCCTTCGACACGCTGGAGCCCGGCGCCGACGCGCGCCCGGAGACCCGCTCCAACTGCGTGTCGCCCGCCAGCTCCAACGGCGGCGTCTATTCGGTAACTATACTGCCCCTGGAACAACAGTATCTAATCTAGCTGAGAGAATTCGCAGTAAATTTGGCTAATTTTGTAATACATACTAATTAGCAACCAAACATAAAACTACTTAACCCGTGTGGTTGCCGGGTTAGAATTGTGCCACTCCATATCTTCCCGTGGATGTCGTAAGAGACGGCTAAGGGAATAAAGGCGTATAGTACTGTTAGGCGATGGGCTTGCAACCTGTCACTAATACACTGGTAAACATCTTAGCCTAAAAGTGCAAAATGTGGTTATAGAATTATTAACAAGTTTTTAGAGTTGTTGGTAATTCTGTAGCTCTGCCTACCCCACTCTGGGAATAAAGGCGTGAGTTTATGTATGTATGTAAACATAAAACTCACTTTTAAACACCACGCTGTGACACGCGCTTTCCATTGTCCCCGCCAACGTTAGGCATGATTCCGATGTTAGAAGGATGTTAGTGACCGATTCACGCACCTAGGCCCCAGAGCGTCGGAATTATACATTTAGATATCCGTCATTGTCAATGCTAACGAGCACTCAGGCCATCTACACAGATATTATGTAGGATCTGAGACCCATAGATGATTGCTTTGCTATCTAAAGACTGCAAAAGTTTTGCCAACCCTGGGGACGAAGAAGAATGCATCTACGCTAGTAATATCACATTGGAACAATAATAGAAACACCGTTGCTTGGCGGTAGGTTAAAAAATAAGTGTACGCATTACGAAAACGCTATCGCTATCGAAAATATATAGAATTGATGTTAGCTACCGTACGGTCGCGTCCCCTTATGTCAATTCCATACAATTTGACAGTTTTCGAAAATCGATTACGTTAGCATTATACATCTCGTCTTGGGCCTGAGATGGTGTTGGCGTTCCGCACAAACCTTTCACATTCATTCAAACCTCATCCTGCCCCAATGACCACCCGTACCCTGTAACCGTCACCATTTGTTCCAGAACGAGCTGGTGGAGAGCTTCGCGCTGAACCTGCACCGCATCGACAAGGACGTGCAGCGCTGCGACCGCAACTACCCCTTCTTCACCGACGAGAACCTCGACAAGCTGCGCAACATCATGTGCACGTGAGCGATGCTTGATGTAATATAATAAATAATCATATCAGGGGACAGGGGACAATACCAACTGCCCTAGTCCCAAATGGAACACGAAGTACTTTTTTCCACTTATTATTTTTTCCAACCATTAAAACCAAGATACGCTGGAGCTACTTTAGATTAAATTCATAATTTAATTGTCGTTCGTAGGTTAGGTAAGGTTTGATATATAAGTGATATTTAAAAGTTAAGTCTTCTACCAAAAAAATATTGATTCGGAAATTTGATCAATTCGGAATTATGACTCTTCGGAGTTATGTACCTAGTGTACCCAGCCCCAAACTAAGCTCTAGGCTTGTACATAGGTACTTGTTGTAAATACTTAGAGAAATAAATAATTAAATACATAGAAAACATCCAAGACGCAGAAACAAATACTCGCGCTCATCACACAAATATTTGGCTCTGTCATAAGTGTCTCTTTAATAAACATGGGATCTACGTTTTGTTCGTTTCTTGAGCGAGAAAATGGTCGATAGTTTATCGCATTCTCGCCGGCAGCGACAAGTGCCTAATGGAATAAACAACTAAGTTGTTCCAATTCCTCCGCGGATGGAGTTGCGGACCATAGTTTATTCTTACAGTAAGATTGGTAGAGTCCAACCAGCGAGTGGTCACACAAAAAAAGGCGGAAAATTCAAAATACCACTAGTTAGCTGGTAGGTAACACGTATGTGACAGCTTGTTTCATAGGTGAAATCGTCGCCACATGAAGAATTTGAGAAAAATGCTTGTGTGACCCGTGTCACCACTCGCTGCTCGGATTCTAAAATTACAAGTAAAACGGCAATAAATTAAAAAAAAAATTACACAAAAAATAGTAAGTACATAAATTGTTCTATGACAACAGGCTCAGGTAGCTAGCTGCACAGCGCTGGTTTTCAGCCTGCACCTAGTTCTCGGCTACAATACAGCAAGTTACAAGAGAATATTAGGCTACGCTGTACCTACCTATACCTAATAAAGAGCGTCCAAATAATATTATTAGACGTGACTGTACCTGACTTTATTCTATTCATAATATGGTGGGTCAAATCGTGTAGCAGAGCACTCCGCGGGTGAGGGCTAAATAAAATAAATATAAATATATATAAGGGGACAATCTCACACCAATTGACCTAGTCCCAAACTAAGCTCTAGGCTTGTACTATGGGTACTAGACAACGATATAAATACTTATTTAGATAAATATATACTTAAATACATAGAAAACATCCGTGACTCAGGAACAATTATTCGTGCTCATCACACAAATATCTGCCCTTACCGGGATTCGAACCCAGGACCGCTAGCTTCGTAGGCAGGGTCACTACCTAGGCCAGCGCGTCGTCATATAAAGCTGGTGTCGTCAGGTACGTGTGGGAGCACCTGGAGATGGGCTACATGCAGGGCATGTGCGACCTGGCGGCGCCGCTGCTGGTGATGATGCGCGAGGAGGCGGCGGCGCACGCGCTGTTCGCGCGGCTCATGCAGCGCGCGCAGGACAACTTCCCCTCCGGGCAGGCCATGGACGCGCACTTCGCTGACATGAGGTTAGACCTATTTTTTTACTTTTTTTCACATGTTTTATTTTTGCTTAGGTCGTAATAAACGACGAACGCAACACCGAGTAGGTATTAATAATTTTGTAATGCCAGCGCCACATGCTTGGCTTTTGCCGCAAACTCTGCAGGACTCAGCTATACTTTGGAATGAGATGGAAATACATCGTGCTCACTCTAAGATATAGTTGCGTCCTACAGGGTTTGCGGCAAACACCAAGCGTGTGGCGCCGGCATTACATTTTAACTTTTGTGGCAGTTTTTTGTGTTCTAAGTGTGTGTGTGTGCTAAGTGAGTGTTATTTAACGTGGTGTCACTGGATGGTTCCAACGGAAGACCAGCGCCGGCTTTAACGCCAGCATAACGCTGAGTTGAAACTATTTCGTGACAACAGGTATTTTGTCTATGTCAGTATTTTTTTGAGTTTTGTTTGTCTGTTTGTCACGAATAAATGTATTTTCTTTCTTTCTTTCTAATATTTGTGTCAGTTCTTATGATCATAATAGGCTTTGGAATAGTATCAACTTGTTTCACCCACACTCATTTCATAGAACGTGTCACTTCGTAGAATTTTCGTTTTATAGAAAGCTATTTTCTGCTGATTTAACTTAAATATGATTCACGTAGGTTGGTTCTGTTAGACTTGTAACTATAACAAGATAACTTGAAATCAACAAGGGTTTAGCAGAAAACAGCTTTCTATGAAACGAAAATTCTGCCAAGTGATCTGTTCTATGAAATGAGTGTCGGTGAAACAAGGGTAAACCCTTTTGAAAATATGTATACTCGAAGGCATGGTATATAACAGTATCATTTAAATAATAATCAGGTTGAAAGGTGGTAATAGGATCTCCATCACGTATGTAGATCCACCGAAAAGGGGTTTGTTAGTTTACTCTCGGGATACAGCTGCAGGTGATATTTAACTGAATAAAAAAGGCAACAACGGCTTGTCAAAAAATTACTGAAAAACATTTTTAAGAAGGCATGCAATAGTGTATATTTGAAGGTCACCCAACTCACGTTTTTGGATATTTGAAAGATGTCCGGTAAATTTATATGTATATCTAACCAGAAACGAAATGGAAATCTGCAGCCACTTGTACAAACGCCCAAATACCCAATTGTTCTTCTTTCCTGCAGGTCTTTGATCCAGATCCTGGACTGCGAGCTGTACGAGCTGATGCATGCCCACGGTGACTACACGCACTTCTACTTCTGCTACCGCTGGTTCCTGCTGGACTTCAAGCGGGAACTGCTCTACCAGGATGTGAGTAACTCTTCCCCTGATGAAGGGTTCAAAACATGTTCAAAAACTATCGATCGGTCAAATCTTTCAAACTTGATCAATAAAATTAGTTCAAGTGTATTTTTTCAGTTTGCACTTATCACATTAGCATTCATTTCACACGTATTTTCCCACATGGCTGGCAGTTAAAATTTTGTGGTAGGAGCAAAACTCGAACCGAACGACGCGACGTGATTAGTGTTTAGGGTTTTCTGAAAACAATCAGCGATCGCATGAGAAATGAGAAGGTCCGCGCGAGAACCAAAGTCACCGACATAGCCCTAAGAATTGCTAGGGTTAAGTGGCAGTAGGCGGGCGCGAGACAAATCGCTCTCAGAACCGAGGGCCGATGCAGGAAGGTAGGCCTCGAACAATGTGAACTGATGACGTGGCCAAGGTTGCGGGAAACCGATGAATGCAAGAGCGGTGCAAGACCGGTACTCGTGGCAAACTTTGTGGGAGGTCTATCTCCAGCAGTGGTCGTCTTTCGACTGAAATAATGATCATGATGATCAAAACAACAAGACTTGCAAAAAATAACTGAAATGATACATTATATGAAACGTTTTTGATAATTCAAGTAGACCTTGTAGAACATAAATATCGGTGGCCGCCACGATCCCCCGATTTTCTCCGTGATCTATATTCATGATTGTGTTCGTCCCAGGTGTTCGCGGCGTGGGAGCTGATCTGGGCGTCGCGCCGCGTGGCCTCCGAGCACATGGTGCTGTTCCTGGCTCTGGCGCTACTTGAGACCTACCGCGACGTCATCCTGGCCAACGCTATGGACTTCACTGACATCATCAAATTCTTCAACGGTAAGTCATCATTATATGGAGGATCTGTCTGTCCAGTATGCTCCTCTTCTTTCTTCTTCTTCTTCTTCTTTATATATGTATAAAAAATAATTGCCGTTCGTTAGTCTCGCAAAAAATCGAGAATGGCTTGACCGATTAATTAAATCGGTCAAGCCATTTCTGGTTGTGATCGAGGTCAGAACAAGGTTTGTATGAAAAAAAAAAGACCCGGGTGACACCAAGCACGAACAGCTATTAGGACATAAATATATCTTCGTTATTTTCCTCTATTGATTTTTGGATATTCACTGCTGCCCCCGATTGTCAATTTCTAACCAGTTAGTAGGTGCGACAGTGACGGATGCTTCATCACCGCGGTAGATGTGACCATAGTACGTTGGCTGCGTCGGTCGCTGTGCTAGGATTAAGGACAAATAAAGAACGAGTTAGTGAAATCAAATTGCAAGTCCGCTTTATCTATATATTATACAGTGGTGTTACCGGCATGCGGGAAATTATTAAAACTGCCGATAACATGTTGCTTTAAGAATTGTTTGCAAGTATTATCAATGAAAAAATAATTAAAATAACTTCACAATTAACTTTCTTAAATACTGTCAAGTTTTAATGTAGTGCATGTGCTGCGTGTTCATCGTTATCAGTATCGCTGTTGCTTAGTACAGGGCATGTCGTGGTACGGGGGCAAATCATAATAATCAAAGTATCCATCAACTGTCATTTTGCACTTGTCAAAGTACTGTGCTTTACATTGCTCGCAATTAAAATTTCGTTAGAAAGTTAACAAAGCCTGAAAATATGTTTATTAATGATATTAATGTCATAGTTACGTTACAGATATACGTTATTTTAAAAGCCAGGGTGCTGGTAACACACTGTATATTCGTAAACTTCTATTTTCAGAAATGGCAGAACGTCACGACGCGTCCGCCGTCCTGTCCCTCGCCAGGGATCTCGTGCTGCAAGTTCAAACCTTGATAGAGAACAAATAAGGTTTAATACACTACAATAATATTCATTTGTAATCTAATCACCGCTCTACGGACATAGTTGTATGAGTCATCGAACGTATGAATATTAACTGTTAGAAATAGTTATAAATGTACTTAGAATTTGTATCCCAATGTCTTTATCTAAAACCTACCTCTCCTCAGAAACTTCTTTTTAACTTTCGTTTGATAAACCATGGAACCGTGCTTGCTGCAATTGCAGAAAAGTATTTTGGTACATTTTATCGTTTAATGTAACTACGAAATTTGTGAAGTAATAAACTAATCTTGAAATTCGTTTTTATGTTTAAAAATTGTCCAGTGTGTTACCAAAGTTGTATAACGAACTTTGTAACGGTCTCAAATTTGAAAATTAGAGCGTTTTTGCATAATTTGATGAACCCTGCCAACCTGTTTTTAATTTCTAAAATCGGAAGTGCAAAGTAAAGATACTGAACAACTTCTATAGAAATGCTTCAAGTTACGTTTTTCTTGGTCGAGCAACTCGACAGTTTCTTTTTACGACGGTTACTTAAGAATATAACACTACTGTTCGTGTGGACGCCAACCAGGAGTCCATATTTTGTAGCAGTCGCAAAAATCTTGGTATGCGACAAAACAATCAAATTATATCAAACTAGTACCTACCACGTTTTAAAAATAGGTGTATTCTATCATTGATCTGCATATCGTCTTAAATATACCCTCGCCTCCGTGCCTTGTCCTTAGACTTGTTTTTGAATATCCACTAAAGTTCTAATTACCTCATGACGTAACTAAACAATTAATACTCTCAATTATTAACTGTTCATCAAATATTATTTATGTTATGACTTTTATAAGCGTTGTACATAGTAAATTGAGTAAAGGCTCGCACGGCATGAACCTTTTAAGGCAACAACAAAGTATTTTAGTGTACCTACAAATATGTTGCTCGAGCATTTTAGCGAAGCATCAAATATATTTCTGAAGCATTTTAGAGAACCAAGAAAAATATTTCTAAATGTTTTACCGAACCCACAAATCTCTCTCGAGCATTTTAGCGACCCAACAAATCTCTCTCTGGCATTTTAGTGAAACAACAAATCTCTGTCGAGCATTTTAGCGAAACAATAAATCTCTGTCGAGCATTTAGTGACCCTAAAAATCTCTCTCGAGCATTTTAGCGAATCAACAAATCTCTGTCAAGCATTTTAGCAAACTAACAAATTTTTCGAGAATTTCAGCGAACCAAAAAATCTCTCTCGAGCGTTTTGGCAATCCAACAAATCTCTCTCGAGCATTTTAGCGATCTTACGAGTATATTTCTCAATTCTTTTAGCGATCCAACTAACATATTTTGAACAGCCTGCTTTCTTACGGCTACGGTATGCATGCAGCAAAACTAGAACAATCGGTATGAACGATGTGTGTTAAGTAGTTGCCTAGCAACCATTACCAATTCCGTATTTTGCGAAATGCGTATCGACCTGTGGGGGAGTATGCTTATATAGACATTTCGAAATGAGTTGATAAATATTAAACTCCAATATGTCCTTGAAGTTTGGTATACGAATTTAAAACTTAATTCGAACAAATAACGTTTCAAATTCGTATACCAAATTTCAAGGGCATATTGGAGTTTGAAATATATCAACTCAAATGCATCTTTAAAGTTAATCCAATTAATAAATTATTTGACTAAGTACTAACGAGCCGATAAATAAATATTTACAAAAACTTTAGGGCTTGATGGTTTTTAAACCGGAATATAATCAATATTTCTATCTAGGGGTATGTTCAAGTTATAAAATAAAACAGATATACAACCCGTTTTTGAAGTAATATACGATTTTAAGCAACGCGCACAATGATTTTAACTGACATATTAGTTTGACCTCTATTGCATTAGAAGGTTCAAGGCATAAAAAAGTTGTCTAGTAAGCCTATGAAACGAAAAAATCCAAAGAAAATGCAAGCATTATATAAAAAAATATTATTTTAATTTTACATTCAACCACGCTAGCTTATCAGTAAATTAAGAGAAAATAAACTTATTTATTTAAAGTTTTATTAAGTGTAGCCCTATATATTCTGATATTGTCTTTATAAATAAATTTCTATGTATACTCTATATGTGAATGATTTAATCATTAAGCTGAGTTCTGACTGCGACTCTGTGCACCGTACACTCACCCCCTTACATATAAACGTGGAATAAGTTTGGAATAGTTTATGCCATGCTTTGTCCTTATCTATAATTGTGGCATTTGCATCTGACAGAAAGTGACAAAGCATGGCATAAACTATTCCAAGCTTATTCCACGTTTATAAGTAAGGGGGTCAGTGTACACACCAAGTTTAAGTACTATCAGCCCAATGGAACCCTGACCCACCATAGAACGGTGTCACAGTGACATTATAAAACAATTTGTTTGACACTTCTTATGACTTGAATCATAACGTCTCTGTGACACAGTTCTATGGTGGGTCAAGGTTCCAATGGTCTGATAGTATGTACCTATACGTAGTCTGAACTTAGCGCTAGAACTTTGGCTTCCTAAGTGTTGTTAGTAAGAATTGTCGTCTATCAGTCCCGTTATTTGTGATGATTCCAATACGCTTACCTTATCAGTAAATATTTACATACACTCTTTACAAAACAGGCCTAAGTCCTCGTAAATTTACATTTTATCAAGCTGTGTTAAAAACACGTTAACTGGTGTCAAAATTAGTAAAATATTTGAAATAATTACAAATGTGTAAAGAAATTAGAATGTTTATATATAAAATTAACAACTAGAGAAATATTTATACGAATTAATGTAACCTGGGTCTTTGGTTGTATGAAATTTGACAACACTTTGAATTTAGGCAAGTCGAAGTCACAATTGTTTAACTTTTAACATTCGTAACGTTTTATCCGCGTTTAGGTTAAATTTGACACGGCCAAGGACCCAGTTTAAAGACCATTTTATTCGCACTTGTTATTTAGAAAGAACATATTTGAAAACATTATACAATTTACTCAATCTGTATCAATACTTCTTTTGTCGTTACCAAAATTCATGCGACCCTGGTAACAAAAAAGGAACTCTCTGTACAAATGTTTATGGGGTGCAAATTATTTAATCACCTACATATTTTTAAACATGTACCTATTGGTTGAGTAAATTGTAGTTTTTTATAAATGGTCTTATCCTGTCATGTTTAGTGTACAGTGTAGATAAGTGTTAGATGTGTCTAATATTTATTCTGGTAACGTTGAATGTCTTTTTGTACACTTGTCTACCTTTGGAATCTTAGCAGTGTAATAAATCGGTAGTGTAGAAGAGCCATTAGAATACAATACCATGATCATATATATTCACACACATACAGATTTTTGTTTTATATCGCGTCCCAAATCAGCTACTTTCTCAAAAGCACAAAAAAATAGTTTACTGGTTTATTTAAAAAAAAAAACGGCTCCCAAACACAGTAAAAAACTTTACCAATTTCACGTATTAAGTTACTAAATAAAAAAAACGTGCGGTATTTGAACCGGAATGACAGACTTTATGAAAGCAAGATGCAGAATGAACATACGAACGAAGCAAGTTAAATAAGTAATATAAATATAACTACACTCAGGAGCAAAAAAAACGGGTCAGTCTGCGTTTTTCATACTAAAGAGGCTATTTCGAAGCCTTGGATCCGCGACAGGGGATGCTTGTAGTGAAATCTAATGATGGATGCCTCTAGAATCGAAACAGGACTTCCAGAGTGCCTAGGATACCCAACTGATTAAATCAGCGGCTAACGCCAGAATTGTGCATATTCAGAAAATCATATAAAATGGCAATAAAATGTACGGAAATCCAAATGTTGACCCAAACTCTCTCACTGTGGTGTTAACTGATTCTGCGATCAGTTAGGTATCTTAAGAACTTTTGATCTCCTCTATTGAACCTCGGAGTATCCACCATTAACCCTCACTCAAAACAACCCCTGGCTAGGAACCAAGGCTTCGAAATAGCCTCGTTTGTATGAAAATCGCACTCTGACCCGTTATTTTTGCTCCTGTCCTGAGTGTAATACATGTTTTAAACGAATTGATACTGTCGGGTTTTGGACAAAAGACATACTAAAAAAACTGGTCAGGAAATTAAACATCCCACAAAGGCCCTGAAACAAAAGCATCTACATGTATACTTATAAATTGTGTATTTTCATATTCCCATAAAGTAGTTATAGAATCCATTATGACATAGTGTAATAGATATTTAACAATGTTGATTGATGACGATCTCAGTCATCTATAGATTCATGATGGAAATATTTTTGTGAAAGTCAACTTGTCATTAAAATATGTTTACATATTGAATGTTGTTTTTTTACTAACCAGTTCCAGAAATTATTCAATATACAGGGTGTCTCATTCAAATCGGTCAGTATGGGAAAGTCTGAAACTGTAAGACATACGAAGATTTGTTCTTAGGAACCATGTCACCGATTTTGATAAAAAGAAAAACTGCATTCATACATTTGAAAAAAAAACTATACCCAGCTAGGGAATAAGCCCGGTTATTTTGAAAAAATAAATTTACACTATTTCTATTCAGATATCGATTGTGTAGGTCTTAAGCAGTAAATGTTTCTAAGAAACATGATGTTTAGAATGAATAAAATGCATTGTTTTCACATACTTTAATTTATTATAGTAGGTGTTTGAAGTGACCACGTTTTTTTTCAATACAATGTTCAACACGTTTAGGTAAAAACAATTTTACATGCCTGAACTTGTTGAATATTGTAACGGTGGTCACTTCGAACATCTATTAAAATAAATTAAAATTATGTGAAAACAATGCATTTTATTCATTTTAAACATCATGTTTCTTAGAAACATTTACTGCTTAAGACCTACACAATCGATATCTGAATAGAAATAGTGTAAGTTTATTTTTTCAAAACAACCAGGTTCGATTCCCTAGCTGGGTACAGTTTTTTTTTCAAATGTATGAATGCAGTTTTTCTTTTTATCAAAATCGGTGACATGGTTCCTAAGAACAAATCTTCGTATGTCTTATAGTTTCAGACTTTCCCATACTGACCGATTTGAATGAGACACCCTGTATACATTGCAAAGTGGACGAGTCCTGAGGTAATTTGGCTTGATACAAGTTACGCCATGTGTACCTACTTTATTGTCACTTGTCATTGTGAGAACGATTTAATAAGGGGCTGGCAGTTCCGACGGGTTTCTTAGGGGGCTTCTAAAAAGGCTCCATCCCACTGCAGTTTGTAGCCTGCGTCAAAGCTGTCTCTCTGACTACGTAATATTTCGTAACAGATTACAATTCGGTGTAGATTGCAAAGTTGGCGATTTCCCTCATTAATGGCCTTCGTATAAGCTACGCAATGTACATCGAATGCTCATTTGTCAGATGTCACTTTGTCAAATAGAAAGAAGATGATTTTAGATGCCCTTCTACGAGGTAACTTTTATTTCCGTGTCAAAGTTGTTAGAGTCTACCTTTATATCAATCAGGCAGATAATCTCCTAAGGCCCTAGCCAAGATGCACTACGCTAACTAGCGTTTCTATTCGTTCCGTTTTTAAACCAATCGCGTCACTAGTAGATGACGTGATACGAATAGTCACGTGATCTACTAGTGACGCTATTGGTTTAAAAACAGAACTAATAGAAATGCTAGTTAGCGTAATGCATCTTGGCTAGGGAATCTGAACCACAGAACCTAGAGGAAAAAACTTTCACCATTTTATAGGTGGCCCAATGGAACCAGAGGGACTATTGCCTAACGCACTCGCAATCAGAATCGTTTTCATTTTGAAAATCGAAGGCAAGTCTGCATGAAAACAATGTGTTCGACTTTGATGATCGTTGCGATTGCGAGTACGTTACGCAATAGACCAGCCCGACCCACCATAGAACGGTGTCACAGTGAAATTATACAAACAAATGTTTGACACTTCTTACAACTTGAATCATAACGTCACTGTGACACAGTTCCAGAGTGGGTCAAGGTTCTATTAGGCTGATAGTACATTATTTCAGATGGATAGGTATTTAATTTTATTTGCTTAAATCGGAACGAAGCAAGGGCGGGTCTCTAGTATTTTGTAAAAAGAAATGTTACCTAAGCAAAACGCAGTAACTAAGTTAAACCTCCTTTAGTAATATCAACCTTACTATTAAAGATACAGAATTGAATCTGCTATGATGATTCAATTTAAGATACTGCTTATTGGCTTAGGAGGGCAGCTGTTGACACGATATCATCCCGTGATCCCATTCCTCTGAGACTTAATTTCGTTTTTGAATTTTTCCAATTCAATAAGTAAGTTCTAATAACGAACCATTTCTTAATGTAGCCAGATAATCGTTATTTCAATGTTATCTATATAATTAAGATAATTAACCAATAATCCAGGCTTAATCTAAATCTTAGGATATTGATCGTGATACTTATCTAGACGTTTATCCTAATTAGGCAACAATTAAAATTATATGTATATGTTTGTTTGTCTCTTTTCTCTAATTCGACCGCTAAGGAGAGCGCTCTATCATATCATTTAGAGTTAAGGAAAAGTAGGTATGTATCACATGGTATCACCGTTACTTAACATTTCACCTCATTGCAATGGTACATGAATACAATTAATTAACTGTACCTACATGTGGCATATCGTCCCTTTACTTTCTCCCCAAAGATTTTCACGGAGGTCGGTATCGCGGCACTCGCATCAGTTCTCATCAGATCATCAGTCTTTGTCACTTTCTGTGAGATGCGAATGTCACAATTACAGATAAGGACAAAGCATGCCATATACTATACTAAGCTTATTCCACGTTTATAAGTAAGGGGGTAAGTTTTGATAATGTCGTTTAAGGGCCGTATTAATAAACTAATCTCAACTCTAATGCTCGTCTCGAGATGCGTCAAAAATGACAGTGTTCTATGGTTTGACGTTTACTTTGACGTATCTTGTGACGAGCATCTCAGCCAAGATGAGTTTTTTAATACGGGCCTAAGGGCCGTATTAATAAACTAATCTCAACTCTAATGCTCGTCTCGAGATGCGTCAAAAATGTCAGTGTTCAATAGTTTGACGTTCACTTTGACGTATCTTGTGACGAGCATCAGCCAAGATGAGTTTTTATTAATACGGGCCTAAAAATGTTAACGTCTTTGCCGATCCAATCTTGTACAGTCAACGTCAAAGATATATTTACACTTCAGTACCTCGTCACTTTACCCGCTATGACAATTTCAAATGGCAGTTTAAACATGACGCTAAATAGACAAGGTACTAAATGTAAACATATTTATGGCGTCGACTGTACAAACAAATCTGAACAAGCAACGCCGAGGCTAACAACGAGTATGTGATTAGTAAGTATTAATGAAAGATAATCGGAATTCATTCCTGCAAAGAGCGAGAAAGATGGCGGCTGTGCATTTGGCGGGTCTTCTGTTAGTTCTGGGATTGGTTCAGGTAACAATATTTTTCGTTGTAAACTTTAAAGAACAAGATAGTAACACATAGTATACCGTAAACTCGGATTACTTTAGCCCTAGGGGGTAACATTGCCCACCGTTAAAACTATAGCTATTTTAGTGGTAATCCTATTAAATTGGTTCAAGAGTTTTAGAATTACAAAAGTAACTTAGGCCTGATATAACATTTAATAGAATAATTAAATTTTCAAGATGGTTTTTGGGGTGGGCAACGTTACCCCCTAGGGTTAAAGTAACTCGAGTTTACGGTAACAAAAGTAACAGATAAAAACCTCCGATATAATAGCAACCCTTATTTACGAGGTATATTCCCATCTGTTTTATCAGTGGTAACATCTGTGATTTTTTCCCTCTCTCAACTGTTACTGTGGTGTATATTATAAACGTGAAATTTGGTGAGTCATCGTGTTCCCAATAATCCGTTCGCGTTTTTCCCCACCTGATACCACTACTGATAAGTAGATTTTGTTGAAGATAAAATTTATCAATTCATTAAAAACATTCAAATTAAGATACAATTAATATAAAACAACCTCAAAATTTACGAGCAACTTACGGTTATGTAATATGCTCTTAGGTATGCTTAGATGGTTCTGATGCATATCCTAAGTACTTATAACATTTTAGGAAATATAACATAAAAGTATGATTTTTCTTATTTCAGGGTGAACCGATCCTAAAAAGCAATGGGTTTGCCTTCGTCGAAGATTTACGCCAAGGTAGGTTTGTCAGAGGCACTGGCCAAGATGCATTATGCTAACTAGCGTTTCTATTCGTTTCGTTTTTAAACCAATCGCGTCACTGGTAGTCTGCTGGTAGATCACGACTCTTCGTATCACGTCATCTACCAGTGACGCGATTGGTTGAAAAACGACGCAATCGCCTGATCCCGTCTGCCCCCTATTTCACCATCTTGACAATGACACTTGACAGGTGACAAATCGATATACATTGCTAAGTTAACACGCTTATACATCACTGGATTTCATATGACCTGCGTCATGTGAAATGAAATGTCACCTGTCACCTGTCATTGTCAGGATGGTTAAATAGGGAGGTGGTGGTGTAGGGGGGCGGGGTGATGTGGTTACAGAATTATTAACAAGTTTTTAGAGTTGTTAGTAATTCTGTAGCTCTGCCTACCCCACTTTGGGAATAAAGGCGTGAGGTTATGTATGTATGTACTATGTGTAAGAATGACGTAAATTATCGTAACACTCAAAAGCAACGTGATATTTACCAAGTTTTATAACGACAGAAACGGGCTCCCGCATCGTGGCTGGCTGGGAATCGCAGGATGGCCAGATCCCGCACCAGATCAGCCTCCGCATGGTCAACGTTGTAGGGTCGGTGTCCAGCTGCGGCGGCTCCATCATCCACCACGAGTGGGTCCTCACTGCGGCACATTGTGTGGCCAAGTAAGTTGCAATAAATACCAGGGGACAATAAAGCCGGATGGGCATATCTCGCACCAGATCAGCCTGGTCAACGGTGTTAGGTAATGTCCAGCTGTGGCCCATCATCCACCACGAGTGGGTCCTCACTGCGGCGCATTGTGTGGCCAAGTAAGTTGCAATAAATACCAGGGGCCAATAAAGCCGGATGGCCATATTTCGCACAAGATCAGCCTAGTCAACGGTGTTAGGTGGTGTCCAGCTGTGGCGCATCATTCACCACGAGTGGATCATGACTGCCGCGCATTGTGTGGCCAAGTAAGTTGCAATAAATACCAGGGGACAATAAAGCCGGATGGCCATATCTCGCACCAGATCAGCCTGGTCAACGGTGTTAGGTGGTGTCCAGCTGTGGCGCATCATTCACCACGAGTGGGTCATCACTGCCGCGCATTGTGTGGCCAAGTAAGTTGCAATAAATACCAGGGGACAATGAAGCAGGATGGCCATATCTCGCACCAGATCAGCCTGGTCAACGGTGTTAGGTGGTGTCCAGCTGTGGCGCATCATTCACCACGAGTGGGTCATCACTGCCGCGCATTGTGTGGCCAAGTAAGTTGCAATAAATACCAGGGGACAATGAAGCAGGATGGCCATATCTCGCACCAGATCAGCCTGGTCAACGGTGTTAGGTGGTGTCCAGCTGTGGCGCAACATTCACCACGAGTGGATCATGACTGTCACCCATTGTGTAGGCAAGTAAGTTTCAACCATTAAAAAAGGAGACTAATTACATGTCATCTTAAACAAGATTTTGTGATAAAACGTAGTTTCGGTTTAAACGTATGCTCTTTTACTTATGATTTTTTAAAAAGATTTGCTCTCACTGAAATCAAGCTCCGGCTTTGCACTTCTCTTGACTCTCTGTTCTAAAACTACCCAAATTTACCCGTAGGTACCCGGATGAATTTTAAAGTTGCACAGTATTCTTACATACCTATACATAGAATAATCACACACTTTCGCAATTTTCTAAGACAGCGATAAACTACTTGTACGCAGATGGGTCGCAGGCATACCTAAGTTAGTTTTAAATGTTTCTCTTTCATAATTTCATCTCTAACTAGCGTCTACCAACGACTTCGTCCGCGTAGAATTTGTAGTTTTGTCATCCCACGGGAACCATTCATTTATCCGGGATAAAAATATATTAGGTACTTAGTGATAATGTAGCATTCTAATTGTGAAATAAATTTTGAAATCGGCCCAGTACTTTTTGAGTTTATTCTTTACAAACATACAGATATTTCATCTTAATACTAAGTGTAGATTTAGATGTGTTCGTAATTTAAATCATCTTACTCCTCAGCCGCGTAACGTTCGTGGTGCGCCTGGGCCTCACCAACCTGACCCGTCCGGAGTACATCGTGGAGACCACGCGCAAGTACATCCACCCGCGGTACAACGAGATCTCGGCCGGCGTGCAGACCGACGACATCGCCCTCGTGGGGCTGGACCAGAGCATTCCTTATGGACGTAAGCGGTTTAAGTGTTAACCTATTTTACACGGTCGAGATAAGCACGCAACTCAACCAAGATCGAGTTGACCCGATCGTGAAAAAGTCAGTTGGACAACCAAATTATGAATATTATTTTAATCAGAAATAAAAGCTGATGCAAGGTCTTTAAGATTGCTAAAGGCACGGCGGCTTATTTCATTATCAAGCCGAGATGGAAAACTTATACGGAATCCAAATGCCTATAGAATAAATAAAATGCAAATAGCCCTTTTCTTCGTACTCCGAATCTAAGTACTCCATGTCCTTCCCCAAAGTTTAAGCTCTACACCAAATTTCATTTAAGTAAATTGGTTAAGCAGTTTAGCTGTAAAATCGTACCGAACTAACAAACAAAAAGAGTAACTACCACATATTTTATAGTATTAGTAGGTAGTTATATTAGTAGTATCAGTATGGATATGGATGTGAATAAATTCTGATGCTACTACTGGTTACGAACATTTCAGTTAAAGACAAGCAGCAAAGGACCTTAGACTGACGTTTTATTCGATAAGTCTTCGATGGGCAACGCACTCAAGACCATAAGCTAATACGGCCTTAAATTGCAGCGAACATCCAGCCGTGCCGCCTGCAGAACAGCGGCCAGAAGAACGACGTGTACACCGGGGTCGTGTTTACCGTCAGTGGGTTCGGCCGGACTGACGATTTATGGAACGGTAAATTGGGATTGGCCAAAAAAAACTCATGGTTTTTACTTTCTAATTCGAAAGAATAGGAAATTTAAGGACACCAATTTCATTATTTTTCTTTTTGACCCAATAGTTTTGTTTAAATATCTATATTTATTTAGCAGACATTTTATGGATGACATGATTATTTTAAATTTGGGATGGCTTTTTCTAATAAATTACAACAATTAAATGATATCTAATGAAAGAAAGTGAGTATTAAAACATACTATTTCAAGCTGTTTTCGCCTAACCCGTAAGATACACCTAGGAGGGCTTCAAGCCGAAAACGAAAGTCAAACAAAGGTTAAATATACTTTTGCCGAAATATCCAAAATAAATAAATATTTCAAGAACTTAATAATGCAGAACGGCTTTAAAACCCTATGCCTCGAAATGGTTTTCGAATTTGAGTAATTGTAAAAATATGAACAATCCCATTATACAAGTCTAAAAAGCAAGCATGGCGCCCTTGCCAAGATGCATTACGCTAACTAGCGTTTCTATTCGTTTCGTTTTTAAACCAATCGCGTCACTGGTAGATCACGTGATACGAAAAGTCACGTGATCTACCAGTGACGCGATTGGTTTCAAAACGAAATGAATAGAAACGCTAGTTAGCGTAATGCATCTTGGCAAGGGCCTCATGGGAACGCAGCTGAAGTAGAAAAGTTATTTTTGGCACGCATACGCCATTGTCAAACTACCGTGATCAAAAAATAAACTAATAAGCTTCTAAATTATTCCACCGATTTGAGCATTTCTAAAAAGTTTGTAAGTAAGTACATCAATTTTTCAACTGTCGTTTAATTTTTCCTATTTTGTTGCCACATTTTATTATGTTATTATAATTCATGATTATTAAAGGAACGCTTAATAGAACTTTAATTTATGTAATAGAATTACTTAATTTTCCTATTACGTTACCAAATAGTATTAGGTACCGAGAAATTTTATATTACCTTGTCTAGTGCCCACCTGCTTTTAAGTACCCAATTCATAGTAATGTATTTGATGTTGATGGCAGGCGGGGCCGCCTCCGAGATCCTGCTCTGGGTGCACCTCCGCGGCATCACCAACGAGGAGTGCCGCTCGTGGTACAACAACAGCCCCACCATCCAGGACCAGACCATCTGCGCGGAATACTACAACAACACGGCGCAGTCTTCATGCCAGGTACGCCTGTTGGCTTTTGACCACTTAAAACCCATGAAATTTACGTGAATCTGGTGAAGGGTGGATCCTTAGATGGGCTTGGGACCAAAGACAATAAGGGATCAACCCTGCTTCTACCCGCACATTCGCAATAACGAACCTAAATGAACTTAATCTTCTCAAATCATTGAACCTATATATTTTGCAAGGTAAGGATTGAACCTGTATGTTGGTTGTCTAAGAAACAACATTAAACCGAATAGCATACTCGTAGGTCTTAAAAATCTTTCGGGTTCGGGTATAGTCGGAAAGAGCGCATGGGAGGGAGTGAAAGAGACGTATTAACAAACCAGAACCTCTTGAAAATGGTTGGAACATGTCTGTGTCATCTTCCGTGTTTTCACCGAGCGGTCCTAACGGAAGACCAACGTTAAGGGACTGTTTTCGCAACAGTAATCACAACAGCATGTCGTTTCTTTTCCTTTTCCTTCTTTTTAAACGTATTTTTTTAAGTGTTAGGTATTGTTGGGAATTAATGTGTCTCTTATATTTAGTCTATATTTTAAGCACTTGTTACATAAAATGTTTAATGTTAGATTAATATTTTTTGTTTATTTTCGTATGCTATCTAGGCACATCACAGCGGAAATATTGTATTTAATACCTGCTTATACCTGTGTTGACGAAATAAATATATATTTGATTTTTTTTTTTTTCTTTCTTTTGAAGAATTATGCACTGTAATGTAAAGCGCTGAACTGAATATGTTTGATGCAGGGTGACAGTGGCGGCCCGCTGACGTTTGTGGACGCCGATGGAGCCCCGACCATGGTCGGCGTGGTCAGCTTCGGCTCCTCCGCCGGGTGCAACAGCCCCTTCCCCTCTGGTAAGTAATTATACTGAACAAGAGTAAGAAACATTTTTAGATTTTTGATCCGTGATTGCTACCACCATCTTATCCACCGAGCACTGTTGTGTTGCGGTGTGGGGATACAACCGGTGAAATAACTAGCATAGATGCATTCCATCTTAGCCCTCATAATTGGCGACGCAATTGGAGTCTTGAAAAAATCCGAAATCAACGACATGGTGATTTTGATCTCCAAAAAAAACATTTTGATTGCTGACCCTCTAGAATTAAGGTTTGTTTCAATAGAACTTGCCAACAATGTAAACAAAACATTCAATGAGATATCCATATTCTAGCACTATTTTATGATTTTAATGGTTTAGGATAACGATGTGGAAAGAATTGATTAAATAACACATGGATTTAGCAGTATTTGATGATGTATAATGGAAATTAAAGACATTTTGAGTACAAGGTTTGTTTACATTGTTGGCAAGTTCTATTGAAACAAACCTTAGTTTTAACAGGCAGGTAACTCATCCTATAGGACTTTAGGGAGTAAAGGTAAACGCACACTACAACGCCTCGGCGGCACTAGATCAGCGCCTCCTCAGCTCAAACAACAAAAGTACGATTCGAAACATTTTTTGAAATTATATTATAGTCAACTTTCATCGTACTAACACAGAATATCCTAGCTCACTTTTCATATTTCACTTTGAACTGAGGCGGTACCGAGGCGAGGCATTATAATAATATTATACCTAACGCCTCGGCGATTATGCGAGCACAAAAACTACACCAACAAAAGTATCTATACAAGAAGTTTCGGTTTCTCACTTAATGTTCTGTTCGCAGCGTACGTCCGCCCTGGTCACTACCACGACTGGTTCTACGAGGTGACCAGCATCTCATTCGACTGGTCCAGCGAAGATCTGGTTCCCAGCGAAGAAGCTGCTTCTACCGAAGAAGAAAAGTCTTCAAGCGAAGAAAAATCTTCCAGCGAAGAGAAGTCTTCTAGCGAAGAAAAATCATCCAGCGAAGAAGAGGCTTCTAAAGACAACGTGGAACCTTCCTACCAGCCTTTACAACTGCCCATCGCTTCAGATATCAGAGTCTGAACTGATACTTACATTACAATAAAAGACGTCTTTGACGTGCTGCTCCGCTGCTTTGTAAAAGGAAATCGGCAAATCGTTTAACAGGAATAAGATATTGAGACAGTACTTTTATTTATTACCCTTTAAAGGTGCGACCTCACCGCTCCGTAAAACATGGTGTGGATCCGTAAACAAAAGACGGGGTCATAGTAGCAACATGGCGTCAATTTTGACGCACCGTTAAGCAGCGATGCGGTCGCACCTTTACACTTTACTTTACCTATATACTGGCCAGAAAAACTAAGTCACGCTTTCAATTGAATTTTCATTCAAATGTCATACTTAGTTCTGCGGGCCAGAGTACTTTGGAGATGGCAACATCGTCGAAATATCGAAGACTTGCCAAATATTATACCGCGGTCGGCGGTATTAACCCAGTTTTATATTAAATTTTGTGCCATAAATGAGCATTTCTAAAAAAGTTTGTACATTTCATTTACGACTCCGATTTGCGAAAAAAATTGCAGGTAGGTAGGGTATATGATACTGAGCCTAAATAACATAGTCTCCCAAAATGTCCCAATTAATTTGTATGGAAACTTCCTTTTTTGTTACCAAAATTCTTCCGTTCGTGGTAACAAAAAAGGAAGTTTCCATACAAATTAATTGGGACATTTTGGGAGACTATGTTATTTAGGCTCAGTATCATTTACCCTACCTACCTGCAATTTTTTTCGCAAATCGGAGTCGTAAATGAAATGTACAAACTTTTTTAGAAATGCTCAAATAACACAGTATTGGTTTGGATGTTTTATATGTATTTCTCCATATAAGTATGTTTTTCGTTCTCTCGTCGCGCCTTCCCCCGACAACTTAATTTTACGTAGATCCATACACGCAATTGTGCTACATCAATACCTGGATTGAAAACACTATAAGTGCCCCCAAAAATAAGACGAAAAAAAACAAAGTTAATGACAAAATAGTATTAAAATCACTCTTCATAATTATTGTACAAACTTAAAAAATAACTATATACAATGACATGACAAACATAATTTCTTCTATGAAACAAAAAATAACCAAATAAATTAAGCATAATCTTCATCTCCACTGTCATCAGGCTCAGAATAATCCTCATCAATCTCGATTTTCCTTTTCTTCTTCTCTTGTACATTCTCCTTATTCTCTATCTCATTCTGGGCTTCAGTCTTAGCTGAGCGGTGATGGAACACAAAAGAGATGCTCTTGGCCAAGTCCCAGCATTGCTTAAGAACTAAATCTGCCAAGTTTTTCTTGTCTGCACAGTGATACCAGTTGGACAGGTCTGATGTGCAATCAGAATTTTCTGGAGGTATCGTAACTTGGATGTTATTAACACATCTACGGCATTTGAACTTGCTGTGAGTGTCAGATAGAGTATTCTCTTCCAATCTAAATAAGTCCTTTAAGTCATCAGAGGTGAAATGTCGTAAGGATTCCTCATTTTGATCCACAACAGTGTCACTTAGGGCCTTTTTGTGTGCTTGACGTTGGAATATCTTTTCTTCAATTGTTCCTGTAGCCAGTAGTCTGTAAATGTAGCACGGTTTCTTCTGCCCGTCGCGCCACACTCTTGCCATAGCTTGGTCATCATTTGCCGGGTTCCAGTCTGGATCAAACATGATTAACCTATTGGCCCCGATAAGATTCAAGCCGCAGCCACCTGCTTTAGAGCTGAGCATGAATATCCATTCCTTAGAATCTTTATTATTAAAGCTTTCAACAACTTTAGCTCTTTTTTTGATGGTCATAGAGCCATCTAACCTGACATAAAGATAGCTTCTTTTGCGGCACAGCTTTTCAAACAGATCTAGAGTTTGGGTATAGTTTGAGACAAGCACTATCTTATCATCTGTGTTTGTCTTCAGATTGGCCAAAATACAGTCCAGAATCATGAGTTTGCCAGAGTATTCTGGTCTAACATCTTTGATGTCATAGTTACTAGGTAACAAGTCTTTGGCTTTTTCAAATCCTTCAGATCTTTCAATGATCTTATCGTAGATCAAATCTGGATGGTTGCACAGTTTCTTGAGTGATGTGATGCTGGACAAAGCACTCAGTGTGTTCTTCTCACCAGTACCAGAGAATTTATTTCGTATAGCATCAGAATTGATGAAGTTCTTGTAGATTTGTGTCTGAAGTGGAGTCATTTTGACGCAAATGACTTGTTCAAACTTGACTGGTAAGTATTTAGTGAGCAGACTGCTGGTTCTACGAATCATACACTTGTTCACAATGGATGTTAGAGTCTGTAGGCACTCCTGTGCTTTTTCTCTCTCCTGTGCTGATGCCAAGGCATCCTGGCCTTTGAGAATGGGATTTTCATATCTCCTCTTAAAGTCGTGCGCAGTACCAAGTATACCTTCATTGACAAAATGCACCAGGCTGAAATATTCTGTCAAATCATTTTGTATTGGTGTGCCAGAGATAAGTATTCTTCTCTTTGCTTTTAGACCCATCAAAGCTTGATACGTCTGATTCTCACTATTTTTTAATCTGTGACCCTCATCACACAGGACCAAACCAACATCTGATGAGTGCAGAATGTTGGAATATATCCTAAAAGTCTCATAGGATATAATCAACACTGGTGTGGCTACCCTTGTGGCTGAATAAGTGTTCATGAACTGCTGCAGTTTCAAGGTTATATCCGCCTTCGAACCTCCATCCATAGCTAAAGCATTTATTCTCGACGCGAGCCACTTTTGTATTTCATTATACCAGTTTTTCACTAAACTACTTGGGCAGACTATTATCGCTTTGCAAATTGTTGGTTTGCATTCTGGACCTTGTCTTAACAATGTCCATAGCAGAGTTATACATTGAAGAGTCTTGCCAAGACCCATTTCATCAGCCATGATGCACCCAAACGCGTTTTCTATCTGGTTACCTGTCACACAATCGTACATGAATTTCACACCCTCCCTTTGGTGAGGTCGGAGTACGTTTCCAAGGACTGGATCAACCACAACAGCCACTTTAATTTCATTGGGACTCATTTTCATTTTCTCGTACTCAGGGATGTGTGGAGGGCGATACAAAACCAGAGCGTTTGGTTCATTCGGGTCGTGTAAGGCGCGCCTCACTTGCGTTCGTTTTAACCCCAAACTTCTGCTACAGTACGATGATACGTAATTCGGAATAGGCACCTTAAACGGCTTGCTTAATATCTGTTTGATGAGATTCTCGTGGTCAGACGCCGACATAGATTGTGTAAGGGTTCTAGGCACAATCACAGCTTTTGTGCATTCCCGCTTTTTACGTTTCGCGGAATTCAACAAAGGGCTTTTGAAAACGTTGTCGCCGGAGCCAACCTGGCTCGGCGCTAAGCTGCGCCGCATCGTAAATCACTTTTTCAGTCAACCATTAGGAATTATCATGTATTGTAATCAGAATCAAACAGTTTTCAAATAAAATTCAATAGATTGTTTGAAAGCAACAAACTTGAACTTGACTGGACAGGACTTGTTTGACGTTTCAATATAAATGTTACCATAAAATATAATGGTTTATTTTTAAGTTGCCAGCAGGTCAAACCACGGCATTATTTTCCGTTCCAATGGCAATTCATGCCGTTAGCGTATCATCATCATCATAAATAGCTATCTATAACACCGTAATACCATATCTTAGTCTTAACGCTTGATCAAATTCGTGCAGCAGTTCAAACATCATATTAAAACAAAAATTTAGGTATTATAGTGTACCTACTGTTTTTACCCTCGACTTTAATAGGAGTGTTATAAGAGTGCATTGTGTATGTGTGTCTGTCTGTCTGTGGCATCGTAGCTCCAAAACGGATGAACCGATTTGGACATCATGAAAAGGCACATCTACTATTTTAGTAGATTTAGTTGGATGTGCAATACAACTCGTATTACTAGCTTAATATGCTTCTATGAATGAATTGCGCTTGTGCATTTTCTCCGTAGCAGGGCAGTAATTAAGTTCGACAGTAAAGAGAAAAGCTGAAAGAAGGATAGCCATTATATCGGGGGTTTTGATCTTTGTTATTGTACAGTCACGAGATTAAATTTGGTACCCACCTTAGGTCCAAAGTCAGTCTGACATTCTACATCAATAAGGTTGACGTCTCTAATGACATTGACGAATTCAAGCATATTTTTGCTGTAAAAATACAGTGAAAAAAAACCTACTGTGAAAAAATATTTATTAGAAAAAAACAACAAGCATTGGCACTTACTCGTTAGCTTATTTTGATGTTACACACCAACAAATTGATAATTACATCACAGAAGATTTAAGAAACATCCTTACAAACTAGCTAGTGTGCCATCCCTCGCGTGTGCTGTAAGGGAATTCTCGAGAATTCTCGATGACGGCACATCTCTAAACTCAACTCTCGAAGCACGTAACAATCTGAATAAGTACATTAAGACTTTAATATTTAAACATGTCAACAGTTTCTGAATTAAATCTTTGATTATTTTTGATTCTAAGCGCTTTGATTTAAATAACCGCTATAAAATGGTTCGAATTTTAAACATAAATAACGGGCGTTTTCCTGTACCGCCAACATACAAATAAGTCACTTAAATTAATCCACTGGGCAATGTTGATTATAAAAATGCACTCAATGATTTGAGAGAATGAGAAAACAAATAAAACATCAAAAATATTGATAAACAACATACAAAACAAATTTTGATTCAGCTACGTAAATAATATCCTAAAAGTTAAAAACTGAAAGTAGGTAAAAAAACAAACCGAAATGTCTATTAAAAAGTTATAAAAGGTTTTTGAAAGAAAAACACATCGGAGAATTTGGAAAAGCGCGATTGAACGATATACCTAAGTAGATTCACCAACAAAGTTTCTGCTGTATAAATATAATCTAAAGGTGCAGTAACACGAGCAAAGTGCCTCGGTAATTTATAGCTGGTAACTATAGCTGTCACACTCAAATTCGAGTGACAGAACGAGACCGGTTATAAATTGCCTTGATAAGGCACTTTAATCAAGCGCGTTTTGTTTCAAGCAATAAAGGATCAAACAAACAGAAGCTTTAAATACGGTGACGCAGTATTTGACGCGTGAAATGCGTCACGTTTTTAACGCATCTTTTATGCTGACCACGTGCAAAATAACGTCATGTACTTTTGCGATTTTGACGCAGCTCATTTTAAACTTCGGTGTGGTCGATCCTTTACATGCCAAAAATTTTGTTAAGCGTGTTGATTTTCGAATGTTAACGTTTCTTTATTTCTGGTTAGTGTTCAATCATGCCGGCTTCACACGCTTGCGGTGTTTGCCATAGACTGAAGGACGCAACTATATGTTAGACTGAGCACGATGTATTTCCATCTCACTCCAACGTATAGTTGCGTCCTGCAGTGTTTGGCAAACACCGCAAGCGTGTGGAGCCGGCATTATCGGCTGGACTCTTGACGATTGTTGTTCCTGACAATTTTAAGAGAACGTTGTAAGAAGTTTATTTTCTAAAATAGCTGACCATGACGAGTTACAAGAGGTCTGTTACAAGAGGATCCTGAATAGTAACATAAATAATTAAACGCAATAGTAATACACAGACAAAAAGTCAATTCTGACTCATTGCACAACCATGAAGTATCTGAATATTGATAATGTTGACAGCAGTCAAACAAACAATGCTAAGTTATTTTTCACGTGTGAAGGAATAGCAATAACATGTTGTTTTACTACATATTCAGGAACTTCATGGTTGTGCAACGTGTCAGGATTGACTTCTTATCTGCCTAGTACGCGGCTAAGAGATTTACCACTTTTGGACATTATTACAAAGCAAAAAGGTGAAAAAGTTGACATCTACTTGTCAACTGTTCTGTAGTTTCTCAGTGACGAGATAGTCTCTTCCTTAAAAATCAATAACAAAAGAAAACTAAACATTCGAATTTCAAATGACCACACTCGAAAAGAAAACAGTGCATCGATCAACAATTTCTCCCGCAAGGATTTATTTCTTGGGCAGGCGGTACACTTTGATGTTACTCGCGGCGTCGAAAACACAGTCCGTCCTCGAGGGGTACACGCTCTTGAGGTTCCCCTCTGTGTCGACAATTTTAACCTGTAACAAGTATTACTTTTAGGATCATTCTCACTTTTTGGAGTGTGTTTTGAGCTCTGAATTGGTATAGAAAATATCGTTATTAATTCAATTTCAAACCGTTTATTGCATATCAAATTACAAGTATTCAAAGATCGAATTGGGTGGATCAACTTTTTTCACACCACCTGCTCGACAATGCCAAATTACATATCATGCAAACCTTACGCAAACCAAATCATTAAAGCCCTTGGCTTTAGCCGGGGTGTAATGTTGTACTGAATCTCATTATAACCCGCTGGGTTGTAATATTTTCACTTTTCATAGTTCTTATTACATTGGCCTTAAAGTCTAATTTCGTAATAGAATTAACTCGTAACACCCTCGCTGCGCTCGGGAGTTAAATCTGGAGTCCTTCGTTACGTTCAGGATTCAATATCGCGCCCGTGACATAAAACTGTGCTTTATCCCCTCGGTGTATAATCTACTATTGTTGTTGTTATTCTGTCCCGTAAGCCAGGACCAACAGTAATAGAGTTTCTAAGAAAAAATGTCATATTACATACTTCTGGAGAAAGGCCATAAGAGAATGGGTTTGTAATTGCTAATTACTGTTTTTTAGTGGACTTATATCCTATGAAATCATAGTTTTAAAGAGTGACCCAGGAGACGCCACCATGGCAACGAGCTACAAAGAAAAGTTGATTGACCAAAATACAAAAAAGTAATGATGTGACGCACTGCAAGGCCTTAGGAACGTAAGACTAGGGATTATTGTTAACACGAGCGTTACATTTATGTTTAACGTATTTATACATTATCATGTAACGATAAGAAGTTTACATTGTTATGATATCGCTATGGGTCACTGTTTTATAACATTATAGCACTAAACATTGTGTCCCAGAAACCGACTTCAACCCGCCTAGGGCTAATACTTAGAGCAGCTAAAAGCTGTCGATTTAACATGTATATTCAGCGATTATTACTAGTTTCGAAGATATTGATCATTTTAATCAGATTTTTTTGTCTCACATAAGGGAGTGATATGAAAAACCCATAAATACATGTATTAATTTAAAAAAAAACGGTGTTTTCTTGCATGATTAGAATCACTGTCATTCATTAATATCATAAGTTTTTCAGTGGTACGAATCAGCGAAGTTTTAAAACCTATTTAGCCGATTTTGTTTAGGTGTCTCAGTGTTGGCTTTTCACTTTGTATGGATGTTATAAATGTACACCCCTCTTTTTGCATCGGGGGTTAATAAACAACAGTACTGACCTGCTGGACGCACAGCGAGTGGTACGGACTGGGCTCCTCGTCGGCGACGCCCAGCTGCAGGCACTCGAGCAGCAAGCGGTCCATGGCGGCCTTGCAGGCGCCGAGTGACGCGTGTGACGTCACCTCCACCAACATCGATTTGCTCTCGTGGGACATCTGGAAAAGATTATGGAAAAATAATGAATGTTGTATACATTTCTAATATCCAGTGACTCCGGACACTTAGAGGAATCTAAAGGTGGCGACTGACTTGTAACATTTCAGTGTAATGTATCACCTGCGGTCCTTATCTTATCGCACCCATTAGACAAGGACCGCAGGTGATACATTACACTGAAATGTTACAAGTCAGTCGCCACCTTAACGATACCTCGTTTGGCGAAATCGGGCTATCCGACAAGCATGTAAGAGGGAACAAAGAATCAAATATACATATTATGAGCCGCGATTAGAAAGGGATTAGAGGTGACAGTTTTACCATATACTTACGTCAAAGTGCATATGAATTGACAGCTATTCCAATCCCAAACTAATCGCGGTTACATAATATAGGTCATAAACATTGCCCTCCGTTTTTCAGTCAGGTAAAAAAAGTACTGTGATGGATGTGAACAGCATATGAGAGTAATTCAAACAGTAAATTGAATGCTAAAATACCGCTTTTCAACATTCTTGTTACACCAATAAAACATTCTTAAGATCATAAAAGTTTTGAGGCATAATGGGGACATACCTTAGTGCTCTCAGAGTTGGTGATGGGCGGGAAACTGATGACCTCTCCAGAGGATGCCTGTAGGCAGGGGTACTTCGGTTTACCCTCCAAGAGATACAAGTACCTGGAGAAATTGGATAATTTTAATATAATACCAAGTTTTGGCCGTGACTCTGTCTGCACAAGAGGCAATAAAACATGATCTTTGGGATATTACATTGTCAAATTAGTCTCAAATTTTATCACCCAATTTCTTCAGTGGGTCATCCTTACTTTAAGAGAAACTGATTTACACTGTGCCCTACAAGATTTTCAAAATTCCAACCTCTTATTTGTTATTACTTTGGATTCAGTTTAAAGAAGCAAAAGAAAATAACATAATTAATTATTATATTCTTACTTATGTATTCCAGAGTACACATTCCTCTTTTTCTCCTTCCTCAGTGCCTCGGCTTCTGCTGTGAGCTGGTGGAACAGCTGCTCTCCGGTGCAGGGCTTTGTGCGGCCTAGGGGAGTGAGCCGGAGGGCGGTGGGGGACTTTGCTGTGTATGTCAGGTCACCTGGAAAAAAAGATTGTGATTATAAGACAAATGCGAGAACACTAGTGGTTTTTTTGAGTAAAAATATATAAATCACATAAATTAGTTCCACTTCCAAATTTGAACCAACATGTTATAATGTGAATGATGCAATATAACCTATTTAAATCGCGACTTCTTAACATTGAACCAGACCTTGAAAAAGAGCAGTGATATTATTGGCGACCAGATAGGATTCTCATATTACTTACAGTTTTTACATAAACAAACCAAAAAAAGTTGGACATGCTAACTGACTGAATTAATTTTCTATGAAACTTTCTGTTACACAACAGAACTTTTACTTAACTACACTTAACTATGTGCTAATTGCTATTTCAAAGAAAATTTAGGTAATTCAAAAACAACATAATTAAGAGGATTTAAAGCGACATTATAATACTCTCTCTGACTTATATGCTACTCTTTCTAACATACCTGGTGGTATCTTCTTTAAGTCATGTGTCGCTATGGTCGCAAGGTTCCTCTTCTCACACACTGTGTCATGAAGCTTTGTCTGCATCTGAATAAACTTTTTAAATGATGCTTCTGTAAAATTCAATTCATCCACGATACAACACAGGATGTACGGACGGACTGGTCCAACTTGAGGCTCTAAAATTTTTACTTTAAGGACATCATCTTCAACATATAAAATCTTCATTGAGTGACACAAATCACAGACTGGTTCCTCGTTAGGTGGTTCCTCTTGTTTTTTGGAGCCCTTTTTGCCCTTACCCTTGCTAGGAGCCTGGGCATCGCCCTTCGGACAGTGCTCTCTTACGTAGTCTAAGACTTGTTTTGTGCGGCATTGGTCAACGAGTTTCATAAGGCGTTTGTCTGCTAGTTTGTTTCCTTTGAGGTTTATTTCTAGAAACAAAATTTGTTATTATTGAAAAATAAAGACAAAATACTATAAGATGTGTCCTGAGTATGCATTAATAGAATGTTCCTAAGCAAAAAATTAACACAAAATAGTTAAATAAACCATCTAAAAATTAAGCTCTAGTCAATTTTTTTCATAATTATGTGATATAATATCATTTTATTACTACCAGATAAGGCGACTAATTAATAAATATTGCACCATAGTTGCACCTACAATAATGCATGATGAAACATGCAAAAACTGGAAAGTGTGCATTTTATTGGCAAAAAATATGCATTAAAATAATATTCTTACCTTTTAACTTCTGTAAACTAGCCAGTTCACCAGGAACAATTTTGACTTGATTGTCCCCCATATCAAAATTCTTTAGTGAAGGCAAACTCTGTGCTATGCTATTAGGTATTGATTCAATCACATTGCTCTTCAGCTTAAGATCAGTTAAATGAGGTACAGTAGCACCTTCGAAGTCGATAAACTCTTTCAACTTATTATTGGAAACATCTACTATGATCAAATTGGGAAAATCCACAAATTTCGGCATAACTTCTATTTGGTTTGAACTAAAATTTATGCTAGTCAATTCTTTCATCTTATTTAGACTATCTGGGATACTTTTTATCTCATTTCTGGAGATATCGAGCACTTTTAACTTCGGCAGGGAGGTTATGTTTTCATTAAACTCTTGAAGCTTGTTGCCGAATAATAAAAGTGATTGAAGATTTACCAAGCGTTTTATGTCATTAGGGAGAGTCGTGAGACACGTCTCGCTGATGTTCAACAAGTTTAAATTGGTTAATTGAAACACATTGTTGTCTAATCCTTCGTCAGAAATTCTCTTCGATATTGCCGCACCGGACAGCTTGATTTCGTGTCTGTTCTCGGACTTCACTGTAGTAACTTCTGCCCACACTCCCATTTTGATGAGTTCTTTGTCGAAAACAGTAATTTGAACGAAATACCGAAATTAGTTTTATTAAAAACCCACCACGTCTTTCTTGTTAGCAAACGGAAAATATGACAGACATCACAGATTATAGGATATGTCTATTAAAGACAGATAGGAATCAAACTTGGAACTGACATAACGTTAGTAGTAGTTGAGTCCCGCACCGCAGCGTAAAGCAGTGGCGCTAGTATGCAAAAAAAAAGAAAAAAAAAATGGAGGAATGGCGGCAAATGAATTCTGAGAGCAGTTCATTTTCGTATTGAACGAAGTAAACTTATTCGCACTTTTGGTTGATAAACACGAATAAGTTAACTTCGTTCAATTCGAGAACGAACTTTTAATTTCTGCAGTTTGTGTACCTATTATAGGAACTCATGTTTTTTTTCCCGTGTGAATAAGATTGTTTCACTGATTTTAAACGAGTTAAGTATTAATACATTTTCGACAATAAACTGATGCAGTGAAACAAACTATACAAAATAGGAAAGTATACATAATAGGCGCAACTATTGTTTCCAATCCACAAAGACACACACGTCTCAACATCTAATTTAGCTGTTACGAGATTGAATTATGAAATCAAGCAGCTGTGTGCGTCTTTCTGAATTGAAAATATAATACCGTAGAAATTATAAGCCGTATTAAATTAAAAACATTTATTTTGCAATTAAGTCAAATTTTAAGTCACGAGTCTACCAGCGTTTCTTAAGAGTAGGTAAACCATTTTTGCGAAAAAACGCCGTACAAAATCTCTAGTTAAAAATAACTCTTACTAACAAACATTATTTCATTGAAAAGATACAGAAATGAATAGTGTATGCACTGTTCCGCCATACTGTAAGAGACACTGACAGAACAGAATCTCTTCTTCGGAGAAAAGCGTAGGACACGCCATTGTCATCGTACGGGGCTTTGGCCGTCCACAAAATAAATATTGTTTTTCAAAATGGTAAAAAACACACACTTTTAAATTTTCCGAATCTGAATTACTTTTCGACACTAAATTGCCAGCGTGTGGCGTCAGCAGGTCACACCAGATACCTTTTAACCCTGCGTTCCGAGGGAACCGGTATAACGTTTGATTATCCACGGTCGAGTTGCAGACGGGAATAATACATTTTATTGTACGGCAAGATTTTGCGAACACAATTTCAAATTGGTGGATGGAGTGAACGTTAAACTTGGTGGAAATGGAAATGGAAACTGGAAAAGATTTAAAAGAGAAAATTATTAAGTATTTATTTTAGATAGATCTTTATAACACAAAACCAATTTTTTGGCATACACCGTTAAACGCAAAGTCACTTCGAATCTTTCATTTGAAATTATTGAATGAATGTAAAAATGACCCACAGATAAAGCAAAGTTAACGAGTAAACTATTCACGCTTTGTAACATCATTCAATTACCTGAACTGTATAGGATACCTTATGAACTTCAGGTCATGATTCCCACAAATCAGTAACGTAAAAGAGTGAATGAGGTAGATTCCAACCCGTGACAGACATATCCTATAATCTGTGAATATGACATTGCAAATGAAAGCCCACAGATATCAAATATTCGTATCAGAATTAGACCAGAAATTGTAAACAAGGGCTCTACTCTCAAAATCAAAATGGGTAAATCTGGTGTAACGATTTTTCCCCCTTCTTCCGAAGCGGAATCGGCTTAATGCGGCGTTTACATAAATTCGGTAGCAGAATGCGTCAACCGTGTGATCGATTTCGGGCTGCGGAGTACAGCCAAAAACAAATAATGTAAACATGCCATGCGCCATTACTTCAGATCGGTGATCGATTTCGGACAGCAATCGGTCGAATACGGAGAATGGCCGAATGTGTCAAATGTATTCGGTTTAATCGAATTGGGTCATTTACATAGGTCGGTGACCGCATGTGTCGGCGAAATTCGGTTTGCCGCATTCGTAAACTGAATTGGCCCTTTTACATTGGTCGGTGACCGAATGCGATGGTGACATTCAGTTTGAAGGAATGTGGAATGCAGTAGAGTAGTAATTCGGCTCGTCTATCCGAGACGCAGTCAAGAACGACGTATTTTTCGGCCTTATTATGGACACGCAGATTTTTTTGATTCCTATGTAAACGCGCAATTACCTTTTCTCTTTGGTGTGATATGAAATAGAATCAAAGACCATAATATTTATGATATTTTATTAAAAAATATATAATGATTACATACAAATAAAATCAGGATTATCATTTTGCAATTTTGACAGTGTAGGCAGGAAGTGAACATTACAGACCTGCGTCAACTCGTCTCATTTTTCATTATTGTGCTATAATAATTTCATAACTATACATTAGTGACTCTATTCGTCATGACGCTCTCAAACCTTTGGCACCGATAATTTTAGGAATTAGGAATTTTAATAATCTAGCCAATCTAAACCTCTACTTATTCATAAGTATAACAGGATATGAAAATGTAATGGAAAATAAATGCACCAATATGGAATTATACTTCAAATGCACTACATTTGAACTTACCTTAAGTACTAAATAGATCTATAAGTTCTACTAAATATATTCGTATTTAGGCCCGAATGAAAACACTGGCAAATGGTAAATACCTGCGGGCTTATTGTGGTCGCGGTTCTCGGTGTGAATAAAGCATTCATCACTCTCGCACTTCCATATTCGTTAGAAAGTAACGGGTGTTCTATAACCGCGAACATAATAGGCCCGTTGTTGTTCGTTTACACTAGGTAAAAGTTTTTTTTATTATTATTAGTATTGGAGAGATTCTCTAGTTTAGGGCAAATGGTACTATAGTATAAGCGTTTGACATATGCTTTCTCAGCCTTTCAATTTGACACTATTATATTATTGCATTCATTACATTTATAAATGATAAAAAAAGTATAAAAAGTTAGTACAATAATAGTTAACTTAAACATAATCGATTACAATTCGAGTACACGTTAAAAGAATACAAATAAAATCAGTCGTCATTTCATAAAACGGGAAAAATAATACTTAGCTTTGAGAATAGTAATACAATCGAATACTTGTCATAGATGGCACGAGGCGGTAATGCAGTGAAATGCTAACAAATAAACGTCGGTAAAATTAAGCAGACACATGGGACATATTGCGTTTATAATATAATATAATAATATATTATTTTTAATCCACTTTATCACGTAGGGAGATGGCGTAAATGTACTGGCGAGGAATTTTATTGTTTAGCAGTATAACATAATACGTTAATTTGCCGGGCGATACCTTTTCCGCGAATCGTTATTTACGTCACGTCGGGAAATATGTAACTCTGCAAATTGACGTATTACGTCAAACTGTTAAACAATAAATTGCCTTGACTATACGTAAAATCATGTTTTAAATGTATAGGAAGAATATTAATGTTAATGTCACGGGAAATCAATGCAATGTAAAAGGTACCCCAAGTATATAAGATATAAGTTATCTGGCAATTTGGACTACTTATTTTTTTTATAGTAAGAATGTAAACGACAGTTATATTGCACCTTATTATGATACACAGAAATACTATTATTATAGCTGGGCCCTGCTACAGCAGTACCTCAACTTACGCTCAGCTCTCAAAAAGACAAAACCACTGTTTCATTGTAGATATGAATCCATAACATTTAAGTATTAAACTTATTGCCTGAGTTCACTGCAATCATACTCAACAAATACATTCAACTCCAGGGGGGCTATGACATAGCTATGCAGTTCATTTTACGTTGAGAGATAGGGATAACTATAACTACTATAGCTCGGTCCTTTACGCTCGCCGTAAAATGAATTGCATAGCCATGTCATAAATAGTCATAATAACCCAGGGGTTCCGCTGGAAGATCACGTCAGTTCCCGTCATACATAAAATGGAACAATCTTTATCACATTAGTAATATTGCCTCTTAAAATCTAAGAATAGAGAGAATTCTAGTTTATTATTGATATCTACCGACTAAAGACTAAGGCGAGGATAAGACTAGCTATTAAAATTGCACAAGTTGACTGCTGTCTTACTCTAACTTTAGAGTTATCTTCTTGATCTGGAACTACAGTTAAAGTAAGTCTCACATCGGGTGTCCCTCAAAATCCCTAATAAGTAATAACATTTGTCCTAACACATCGTTTGCCCGAATTTTCATTTGCCTTTAAATGGTTTTCAGATGACTCGGGCAGCTTTTTAAGTTTTCCAATTACAATCTGCGGTTTGATTAGGTTAGGGTTGTATAACAAAAATTCTGACAAACGATTAGGACAAATGACGATTACGGATTCCATATTCGAAGCCCTCATATCCATAGCCAATTTGCGAATCTGCGAATCGAAATGCAAATTCGCAACTTCGCCATGGATGTGACAGAGTCAACTCCTGCAATTTTGATCGCTAGTCTATTTCACTCTTCATGCCGTCGCTTTAAATGCTTTTCTGTGCGTCATATAACAATCAGGACATGGACAAAGACAATTTAATTATTATTATAATTTTAACACCATGATCTTAAGATGTATTTTACTACACCATTCTCCGTTATTAGTTTCCTAGCAGTCTAGTATTCTATTCGAATGAATAACTACGCGTAATAACCAGTTGTATTCTTATATATTTTATTATAAGGTTAACGATACCAATGCTCGAAATACGGTAACGCACCGTGTACTGCATACCAATTGACTTGTCTTATAGTAAACAATTTTATAACCTCAAAATGGATCATTTCTGCTGAATAAAGCAACTTTTACATCATGCATGGTTTTTTCAATGACTTTAGTAAATAAGACAAGTTTATTGGATGTATGGATTTAAACGCAGTGACGTGACTTGGCGTGATGGTGTGCTTTAAAAAAAGCGACGCATAAGTTACTTTAGTGCGTTTACGTTGCGTTGGCGTATTTTGACCGACGGTGTGGTCTATCCCTTAATTCAAACGAAGGTTTCCTGTATAAAATGTGTCCTTACTCAAAAATAATGAGTATATCGTCGCATAAATATCAGTTAGGCACCACCTTGATTAACGAAAATAAAACAAATTTTTATTCTATACCCAGGCGAAGCTAAACTGATATGTATGTATGTCGATTTCCAACAAAGGTGACACAACTCAAAATATAACTCTATTCTATTTTCTATTCGTTGTTTCGCACATCAAGATGCATAGCGCTAGGGGTGGTATTCCATCTGTCCAATAACTTTGTTCAAGTTTTTATACTATTTGGGTAGGCATTTTAAATTAAATGTCCGTGATATTTGATCACATGTCGGTGTTTCTAGTAAATTTGTTTAAGTCACCTGATATATTTGATCAAATGCACATTGGTCAGGTGGAATACTACCGTTAGATAGCGATTTTCGCGCGACGACCGCTTATGTCAACTTTATACATTTCGAGTCGATAAAAAGTCACTTCACCAGCATTTGCATCGTGCTGTGCTATTAACCCTTCGTCTGTTTGTTTAGGATCCTGACTAGACCGTTGGCTGTGTCTGTTTAGGATCCTTATCATTGTTACTTCTGCCTAGTTTCGCGATTCTATGCCGTATCTTTTAAAGATAGGGTTCTAATTTGCTTGTAGAAAAATCTAAAAAAAATCCATAGATAACATTCAGCAGATCGAAAAATGGAACCAATTGAGAGCTAGGAGCGTTTAAACTCGGTCACGTGACAGCGATGACGTCATAGTCACACAGACGAGGGGTTAAGAGTTTGTTTAGAATGTAATGTAGTAATTGAACGTGGTGGAACAGCTGACCGTCTCGTTAGGTGAGCTGGTCTCTTAGTTGAAGGTGACGCAGTAGGGGATGGCGCGCAGGATGGAGTCGACGACGTTGCAGGCGCCCGGCGGCTGCGCCCGCTGCGGAGAACGATACCGCTCATTTAGATTAAGGGCCTGTTTCACAATCGATGAGTAAGTTTATGGGTAAGGACCAAAAAGTTGTCCACGCTAACTCAATCAATTAAAATTTCTATGAAACTTTTCCGTTGTGACACGAAAATTAGCCATACAATTGTAGGGATACTTTTCGTCCCACAACGGAACTTTTCTCGTCTTCGTCGTTTGTATGGTTAACTGCGCTTAACTGTGGTCCAACTTTTTGGTCCTCACCCTTATCTGTCATTTAAAGTTGGCTCTCTCATTGTCTATTTTCAAGTGTAAGAAAGAGAAAGGGTTAAAATTATCTGTCAAATATGCTTTACTTGTCGATTGTGAAACTGGCAGTAAAGGGTAAGGACCAAAAAGTTGTCCACGCTAACTCAATCAATTAAATTTTCTATGAAACTTTTCCGTTGTGACACGAAAATAAGCCATACAATTGTAGGGATACTTTTCGTCGCACAGCGGAACTTTTTTCGTCTTCGTCGTTTGTATTGTTAACTGCGCTTAACTGTGGTCCAACTTTTTGGTCCTCACCCTAAACTGGTAAAATAATAAATAATTCGGTTTGCACATGAACAAGCCGTGGTGGCCTTCAGTCAAAAAGCGTTTGAGATTTTCCACTTGCTGTGCTAGAAGCCGGTGACGGGTTAAATTTTATTGGACGGGGTTTTTTATTCTGTAGATATCCAAAGACAAGAAGTAACTTGCTGGCCGATCGATCAACGAACAAGAACCGATTTCTCAGAAACTAATGACGTGTGGTAGCCGGATTAGAATAGTGCCACTCCGTATCTTTCCGTGGATGTCGTAAAAGCCGACTAAGGTAATAAAGGCGTGTAGTACTGTTAGGCGATGGGCTTGCAACCTGTCACTAATACACTGGTAAACATCTTCGCCTAAGTGTGCAAAGTGTGGTTACAGAATTATCAAAAAGTTTTTATAGTTGTTGGAAATTCTGTAGCTCTGCCTACCCCACTCTGGGAATAAAGGCGTGAGTTTATGTATGTATGTATGTAATGTAATGACTTAATTTGCTCTGAGCTCTGCTATGTCTCCTTAACCCTTAAATGCATGTTTTTTTTTAGTCGCTTATAATCGCTTTTACACGTAATAGTGTGCTGATTATAGGTAAATATTATCAAATTTTTATTATGTAGGATGCAACTACATCATGCATTTAAGGGTAAAAATGATTGTATTGAATATCCATTATTTTTTTCTCTACAGCATCAGGAGACTCACCCGGGCGCCGCGGAGGGCGCACTATGCGGACGGCCCGCTGCCCTGCAGTTGCATCTGGCGCTGCATCTGCTCGAGCATCTCTTGCATACGACGCAGCTCTGCCTCCTGCATTCACGGGAAAAAAACAGCTGTTTATTTCATGAAAGACATATTTTTGGTTAGCTTAACACTAATGTTAATGAAAAAGATTTTGGTTACTAAAATTGAACATCCACACTAATATTATAAAGAGGAAACATTTGTATTTTTGTATTTTTTGTGTGTGTGTAAGTTTGTAATGAATAAACTCAATAACTACTGTGCCGATTTCAAAAATTCTTTCACCTTTGGAAAGCTACATTCACGCGAGTGACATAGGCTGTGTTTTATTTTTCTGCGTGAACGGAGTCGCGAGCAACAGCTAGTCTATTTACATATGTGTGATTACTCAGGACAGTTTTCCTATTGTAGCCCAATTTGTCAAAATCAAGGTGGTATGTTTATAATAATTGGGAATTAGGGACTCTATCGATTCTAGAACCACGATATGCCACCAGAAGTCCTAACCCTAAGGTCAGATTTCTATTCCCACAGAAAAAAATTAAACAAAGGGGATCTCAAAGTTTGGGCCAGCAAGAAATATAATATTACGTTATCATTTCGCTCGAACAGTGATATAAAAATAAATTTGAGATATAATTGAAATTACAATCGCATTAATGAGTCTCTGGAAAGCGATTACGACGGGAGAACGAATGGTGAAGCGAAACGAGTGAAGTAATGTCTCAAATTTTTCAAGCAGCCGTCAACTTGTTAACACGGGTGCATCGAGTCAATGATACCAGTGCAATAAATAAATTATGCGTACAAAAACGGTTTTCACGTTTTAAATTAATACAACAGAGAGTTGAAGTTTTCGATCAACAAATTAAATTATTTAATCTTGATTACAATATATGGTTTTTTTAATGAAAGTCGATTTCTTATAAATGTGGAAAGTAAAAATATTTTAAATACTGAAAATGTTTTTCGCTAACGGCAACACCTTTGTTTACAATTTTTCTGTGGGAATAAAAATCCGACCTTAGTTATATTTTTTCGAAATGAAGCCCCTCTAGTCTCTCATAGTGAATCACGTACCTTTTCGCGCAAAGCGCGCTCTCTCTCGGTCGGGTCGTCAGGGGAACCATTGCTGATTCCATTGGAGTCTACCTCACTCAGTCCGCTCTCTGTCGACCTGTGAAGATTTCAGTTAATTAATTAGCTTGGTGGTTAATATCGTTATTAACCGGTTAATGAAAGGAACGGTTTAAAAAATACGATATTATTTAGGTTACCGGTAAATAGGAAGAACGAAATCGAAGAACTGCTTTAAACCTGTACTGTATGTTAAAGCAGTTTTCGGTGTATTTTTTTTTCGTTCATATTTAAGTTTTCCGGCAACCCTTCATTTTACCGAATTTCACTTCATCGATTGTATCATTTCATACGCTATATTCTGCTGAATCCATGATGTATTCAAGATATTTTAAGCATTAGTTACGTAGGTTAGGTACGGCAGACTCGTGAATAACCAGAAAAAAACAGTCGACGAGAAATTATATTCCATGAAATGAAAATTCGTTCGTTTAAAGACGTTAAGTATAAGTTTTCCATATCTCTCTCTCTATATTTATTCGTTTTGAAGGGAAACAAGAGCCATGCTCTTTCATATAAATAAGACAAATCCTTTTTTTTTAAATGAGTATGGAATCACTATCATGTTCCTTGAAAAACATCTTCCAATAGGATAACTTAATTTCCCTAGCATCTAGCACCGGGGCTATGCTATTGGCGGGAACCGGGAACGTAGCGTATAAAGGCTCACTCACATGTAGGGAATTTGGTCCCGGGATCCCGAGTGTCGGGATCCCGGGATCCCGTGCGTATTCTAGTCCCGAAATTTTCGGGATTAAATTTTACATATCCCGAGATTTTCGGGATTAACAATGTGTGTATGTTTAGGTGGAATTTGTTTTCCTGACAAAACTTAAAATTCAACCATATCTCATTATAATTTGATAATTGATATTTATCTCGTAGAAGAATACGTTTTATTTTATGTAAATTGATTTTTGTTTTCAAAGTTTAAAAACAGAAGTAATTCGTTTGTTTTAAGAAAAGATTAAAGTGAATTTTGTTAAGCTTTATTGTTTTTACCTTCTAACTGATTATTTAAAGTAAATTTAATTGTCCTGTTAGTGAAAATATAAGTATAAAGCTGATTTTCACACAATTATTCTCTGAATTTTCATTACCTATCACAATCCCGGGACTGTCCCGGTATCCCGGGATTGTCTGTCAACAATCCCGAAATCCCGGGTTTAGAAAAAAGGCCCGGGATCAAATTCCCTACTCACATGTGTCGCTTGGGCACCTGCCCGTTGCGCGCGAGCCGCTCCGAGCGGTAGTTCTCGTAGTGCACCTCCTGCGTGACCTCCTGCAGGTCCTGCATGTGCGTGCTGCAACGAATGATGCAAACGTGACTTTATTGTAACATTTTACATATCTTATTGTGTATGTGACAGATTTTTACATTTCACGTGAACGTTGTTCCGATCACTGAAACAGAAAGATAGCAGTCAACTAACTAAAAAAAATACATAAGTAAATCGTTACAAAAAGCAATAATTATTATTTTAAGCATTTTTAAAAATCATGAAAGCATTGTAAAATTTATTAGTCATAGTAGATTTTAGACGACATCCAAATAAAATGAAATCCAAATGTGGATCACATTAAAGCACATATTAATACATTAATGAATTCTGGACGACGTTATATTCCACCCCGCCCGCACTCCCGCACGCACGCACTCCCTCCCGCACGCACGCACGCACTCCCTCTCGCACGCACGCACGCACGCACGCACGCACGCACTCCCTCCCGCACTCGCGCACGCACTCCCTCTCGCACGCACGCACGCACGCACGCACTCCCTCTCGCACGCACGCACGCACGCACGCACGCACTCCCTCTCGCACGCACGCACGCACTCCCTCCCGCACGCACGCACGCACTCCCTCTCGCACGCACGCACTCCCTCTCGCACGCACGCACGCACTCCCTCCCGCACGCACGCACGCACTCCCTCTCGCACGCACGCACTCCCTCTCGCACGCACGCACGCACTCCCTCCCGCACGCACGCACGCACTCCCTCTCGCACGCACGCACGCACGCACACACTCCCTCCCGCACTCGCGCACGCACGCACGCACTCCCGCACTCGCGCACGCACGCACGCACTCCCGCACGCACGCATTCCCTCCCGCACGCACGCACGCACGCACGCACTCCCTCCCGCACGCACGCACTCCCGCACTTACGCACGCACGCACGCACTCCCGCACTTACGCACGCACGCACGCACTCCCGCACTTACGCACGCACGCACGCACTCCCGCACTTACGCACGCACTTCCGCACGCACTTCCGCACGCACGCACTCCCGCACGCACGCACTCCCGCACGCACGCCCGCACTTCCGCACGCACTTCCGCAGGCACTTCCGCACGCACTTCCGCAGGCACTTCCGCACGCACTTCCGCAGGCACTTCCGCACGCACTTCCGCAGGCACTTCCGCACGCACGCACTCCCGCACGTATACCAGGGACCGGCCCGCTATCCCATTCAAGGGGTTTCGAATGGGTTTTTTATAAGGATTTATTTAGAAAAGCCGCTTGAAAGAGCCGTATCGATCGATTTACTTTTTAAAGTGCTATTTATAAGGGTTACCCTTACCAAATCCGTTCCATGTATGTCTTGCTCGATTTTGCTTTTGTAGCGCTATATTTTGAGTGATACCAATATCCCTTAAACTTAAAAAAGCCATTTGAATGGCTTTTTAAGCGCTATTTATAAGGGTTACCCTTATAAAAAGCCGGGGTGCGTAACGATCGATATAAAAATATTTTCTATAATATCAGTCGATATAACGCTCATTTGATATAATAATTAAATCATATAACAACATTTAATATATTTAAATATGATATAATTATCATTTTATATAACGATCACTTGTTCTAAAAATATTTTATATAACATGCATTAAGTATAATGCATATTTACTATAATCAACTTATGATATAAAGCTAATTTCATATAAAGTACAGTTGGTATAAAAAAATATAGTAACCCCTATTGTCGAAGTTGTTGACCAAAAAAACACCCTGTATAGGTTAGGTTAGGTTAGAATTGTGTCAAGGCGCGAAGCGCCATAACTACGCGGAATAGGAGCTCCGCAAAGCGGAGCTCCGTCGACTTTGCCTCAATGTCAGCGTTGTACCAAAATAACATGCGACAAAAAAAGTTATTCCAAAGAAATATACTTAACAACTACCAGAAAAGTAGTTTAGGTTAGGTAAATAAAACGCAATTTGCACATTAATATATCTATTTATATATATATTTTTTACTCCAAACGTAAGAAAATCATTTGAGCTTTAAATTTGAAGCTATCGCTCGCAAAAATTCATTTTAAATATGGGGCAATAAAAAATAATATACCACTTGATAGTTATACAATATGATTTTTATACAAAATGATGATTAGACCAAATGATGTTTATAATAAATAAACGATATACCAAATGATAATTATAGTAAATAAAAATAGATATTTTGATAATATACCAATCGTTTATTATATAAAATGAGTGATTATATCCTTTAAAATTATATCAAATGTTATTATATTAAATGAAATTATATTAATTATTTTTATAACGATCATTACACACCCAAAAAGCCGTTCTATTGGCTTTTTAAGCACTATTTTTAAGGGTTACCCTTATATTTGGTTACGCAGTAAGAGGGATATCAATATCAATTTACTGCTGCTCTTAAGCGGTTTCCCTTATGTGAATGACTAGTTTAACAAACAACTAAGTCGTATATTTCTTCCAAAAGGGTTATTCTTTTAGTGTGTTGTACTTCGAGAGGTAAGTCTTTTAAAGGCTTTTATCGGGGAATGGGTGGACGGGTCCCAGACGTATACACGCACGCACGCACGCACGCACGCACGCACGCACGCACGCACACACGCACACACGCACACAGGTACTCACATGAGCATGGTCCTGAGCTTGATGAAGTCGCAGTGCTCGGGGTTCTCGACCTCGACGACGCCCCAGGGGTAGAGCCGGCCGCGCACGCGCCGCCCGCGCACCTCCAGCTGCTGCCCCGCGCCGCACACGGCGAACGGGACCGCTGCTTTCAGCTGACGCACCTGGTCACATTGCATTATTATTATTATTGGGGGGGTTGAGATGGGCCTTGTGAGCCACTTCGACCATTGCTGATCTTTTGTGACAGCCCTTAGTTTAGAGTTCACCGCGAAGGCCCGTTGCGTCTAGGAATTTCCAGATGCTTTGGGCAGTGAGGAGTTGTATCTCTTGTCGGTCCATGATATGTCGCCCTAGGTAGATACTTCTATTACGCATTAGTGGTCCGCAAGAACAGAGGATGTGCATAGCTGTCTCCATCACATTGCATTACGTTACAACTGAAATCTTACAACAAACTAAAACGCCATCAGCATGTTTGTAAGTTTGTTCAAAGATAACTTAAGTATATAGAGATACAAGTTTTGACAACTCAAATGCACAAATGTTGTAAGGCTAAGGGTAGTAATTAATGGGCACCTGACGGATGCAAATTACATCAAAATAATGTCGAGCGATATGCGTAATATGGATATGACTTTACAATTGATTTGAAAAAGACAGAACATCGAATTTTATTGTTGAAGTAATCATACTTTTTTCTTCATTAGGTATTATCCGTGCATTCCTTTTGTAGTTTACTATCTACTTATATGGGAAAAGACCTCTCTACAACAACAGACGTAGGAGAGGCGTATTCTAAAGTGATACTTCCTTAATATACAAAATATGAACTTATTTATAACAAAAACTGCATATATTTTCATACATAAATAGTTATCAAAATTTAATAAACTACTATCTTTCTTATGCTTTCGTCACCATATTTCATCCGTCAGTCGCCCTATATGGATGAATAAGCTGGATATCGCTATATTCAATTGTAAAATCCCTTCTTTGAGGCGAAATTTGATAGCGAAATGTGTTGTTTGAGCATGTTTTGTGTACGGTCACGAGCGTTAATTTGGGACCCAGTTCAGGAAAAATATACTTGAAGTCGTCAATATCATTAGAGATGACAAGTCACTTGTAACTTTTATGATACTCAACCTTATTGTCGTAGAATGTCAGATTGACTTTTGACCTAAGGTGGGTACCAAATTAAATCTCGTGACTGTACCATAGGTAAGAGAACCTCTTGGTGATCTGCCTCTGGCTGGTATTTAGCAGTAGTCTTTATTTTATCTGTTATTTGCGCTAGTGTTTTTGTGTAAGTGCGTGTACGTTTGAAGATTGTACTTAGTTTAAGTTTGCTACTCTGTCACTACATGTGAAATCCTTTAATTGGTTTTGTATTCCTATTCTTGTTTCATATTGTATTTGCAACTGTTGGATTTCCTACCATTTAATAAATAACGACGAGGAGATGACTGAGTGCGTGATAAATATAAATGGTGAATTAGTAGAACAAGTGAGCGAATTTGTGTACCTTGGAAGTATGTTTACAAGAGATGGTAAGTGTGAGAAGGATATCGAGAGGAGGGTGAATGCGAGGAATCAAATTAATGGGGCATAAAAGTCGTGTGAATGCAGTTGAAATGCGCTCTTTGCGTAGTATGTGTGGTGTGAAACTGATTGATAGAGTAAGGAATGGAATAGTCAGAGAGAAATGTGGAATAAATGAAGATGTAGTGACTAAGATTGAAAAGTGCATGCTTCGATGGTTCGGTCATTTGGAAAGGATGGATGAAAGAAGATTGACGAACGAGATATACAGATCGAAAGTGAGTGGACGGGTCGGAAGGAGACGCCCTAGTCGTACTTTTTCAAGTCAAATCGGAGAAATACTGGAAAAGGGCCGAATCTTAAGTACACGAAACCGACGTGCGTGCATGACTCGATGTATGAGTGTGGAAGAAGCGAAATAAATTTGTCAAGATCGTAGCAAATGGAAAGAAGTGGTGTCTGCCTACCCCTCTGGGAAACAGGCGTGATTTAATGTATGCAATAAATAAATAAATAAACATAGTAGTGATTTTCATATCGATATTGTAAAAAGTTTACCTGTTCCTTATAATCTTCGTCCTCGTCGCTGTCGCAGTCAGGCAGAGGGTAGATCTTAATTCCTTCACGCTCTATCTCTTCCATTACCTATCAGAAATATAACTATTTAAACGTGTATTCACTACAGCTGGGGGCTTTGGCGGGTGGTAGGACCTTGTGCAGGGTCCGTCCGGATCGCTACCACCATCTTATCCATTAACCTACCGCCAAATAGCAGTGTTCGCATTGTTGTGTTCCGGTTTGGGGATAAGACAGCCGGTGAAATGACTAGCATAGAGGCATTCCATCTTAGTCCTCGGGGTTGGCAACGCATTTGCAGTCTTAGGATTGCATTGCAGTCTTGTGAATGCGAATGTCTATGGGTCACAGTTTCCACTTACCATCAGGTGGCCTGTGTGCTCGTTTGTCTTCTCTATGCCATAAAAAAAAAACTGATCACAAATGATATGTGGTTCGACAGAATCCTGTTTATAAAAAATGCAGGTTGTTTTAGGTAAATAGGTATAATATTGCACCATGCAAAATGACAAGTCAAATACACATTGGTGGTCACATAATTAGAGACGCTTGCCTAAAACTATTACTTTTAAATTTTGAACACCATCAAAAAGTTCTTGACCAGCTCCTCCAGTAAACCTATAAAGGAACCAAGATGTAACTCTTTACCCGAAAAAAAACAGAAAACTTCAAGACTCGGAACAATACTTGCGATCACTACACAGATATTCGCTTTATTCTGGATGGAACCAAGACCGCTATAGGTGAAAAACTTGAGTAAATGACCTCTTGCATATAGTTGCAACCCATCTGTATAGACCAGAGGGGTGTTGCCTAACGCACTCGCAATCGCAATCGTTATTATTTTGTAAATCGAAGGCTTGTCTGCATATGTTAGGCAATAGCCCCTATGGGCGTCGCCAAATGGCGGACCGCGAGAACACAGCAACTTGCACTACAGTAATGCCAATAGCTTGCACCAATTTTGCTCCAAACTTCAGACAGATGATAGTCCGCAACAAAAACAGTTTTTTTCCCATTGATATGTAAAAAAATACCTTTGTTATTTCCGTGATTTGTCATTTAATTTATTAAAACGCACCCCGAGCGAAACTAATTGGTGACCCCTGGTATAGACCGTTCGACATTCTATATTTGACGTTAAGACTGCGCCGAGCGTACGCCGGATGTACAGTGGCGCCCTCATTACTATTATTGTGTTTTCCAATAAACTAAAGTATTTTCTTGAAATTGGACGAAATGTTTTTGTACTACAAATGAAAACACCACTTAAAGGGTATATCATATAGTTTAATAACAATTCACCTTCGAGTTATTAATTTAACGGAAAAAAGTGGCCACCTTTTCCCGTTAAGCTGACTACTCAAACGGTAATTGTTATTAAAGTTTGTTACGTATCCCATAAATTGTGTTTTTAGATTTAGATTCAGCGTTTATTACTCAATATGACACAGTATAAATTACATTACATGTCAAATTATATGCAGTTACATTGAGATCGTCAGAAATAGAATTAAATTATAATAGTAAAAATAGTAAAAGTCAACACAAAAAAAAAGTACATTACAAAATAGAACTAGATTTACTTACACTACAAAAACATTCGTCTGATTCCAAGGATTTTTTTTAGTTAATTAGGAAACACAATAATAGTAATGAGGGCGCCACTGCACGCTCGACGTTTGCTCGGCGCAGTCTTAATCCCATACAAGTTTTGTACACAACTACATTCAAGAGGTACTTAAGTTTTTCACCTATAGCTTCGTAGGCAAGGGCAATATGAACCAGGCTCACCGCGTCTAGCTTTTTGTATTTGAATCCTTACCCTGGACTTGAGCCTCTGCACCTCTTTCTTGGTAAGACAGTCGGCCTTCGCGATCACCGGAACGATGTTCACCTTATTGTGGAGCTGCTTCATGAACTCTATGTCCAATGGCTTCAAACTGCAAAATACTTGTTCAGTTTCGGTTGATTTTTTAGAAAGTGTATCTTTGCGTGTGTGTGCGTGTGGTTGCCGAGTTTGAATAGTACTCCATGTCTTCCCGTGGATGTCGTAAGAGACGACTAAGGGAATAAAGGCTGTGTAGTACTGTTAGGCGATGGGCTTGCAACCTGTCACTAATACACTGGTAAACATCTTAGCGTTATTTTGCAAAATGTGGATACAGAATTGTCAACAAATTTTACGAGTTGTGGTTAATTCTGAAGCTCTGCCTACCCCAGTCTGGGAATGAAGGCGTGTGAGTTTATGTATGTATGTATGTATTGACACCGCGATTACAATACTATTCGAAAGTACAGTTAGCACAACAGAACTTATAATTATTTTAATAATAGATACAAGTCAATCAAAAAATTAAAAACTTATATAATAACCTGTTGCATGTAGTTGTAACACATCTGTAGACCGTTTGACGTAAATTCCATTTTAGTTTTATACACAACTACATGCAAGAGGTAATTTACTTAAGACTACGCCGAGCGTACGCCGGATGTACAGTGGCGCCCTCATTACTTTTATTGTGTTTTCTAATAAACTAAAGTATTTTCTTGAAATTGGACGAAATTAGATTGTACTACAAATGAAAACATAACTTATAGGGTATATCATATAGTTTAATAACAATTCACCTTGGAGTTATTAACTTAACGAAAAAAAGTGGCCACCTTTTCCCGTTAAGCTGACTACTCAAATGGTAATTGTTATTAAAGTTTGTTACGTATCCAATAAATTGTGTTTATACTTGCGCTACAAACACATTTGGTTTGGTTCCAAGGAAATTCTTTAGTTAATTAGAAAACCCAATAATAGTCATGAGGGCGCCACTGGACGCTCAGCGTTTGCTCGGCGCAGTCTTAAGTTTTTCACCTATACTTATAGGGTATAGGTAATAGATTTACAAAGTAAGCTTTACCATAGACAGTCACTACATATTTCAACTGTATTCTTGGTAAATGTGGTTTCATTTGTTTTGTAAATTAATAACCCCCAGTTCTAACAATGCAATACATAAACTGGAATGTCAATTGTAAATACCATTCCTGATATCCATAATGAACGCAACCATGGTGATGTTGTTATTGTTATCAGTGTTATTAAAACACCCATTATGATACTGTCATTTATTTTTTTCAGCTTGATTGTACAATACACCAACCGAGTATAAATGGCGGACAAAATTATATTCTATTGTTATTACCATGACAACGCTTTGTTTATGATATCAAACTGAGCATAGAATAACATGCTCAAAATTATCTAGACACGAAGTATTCCCTTGACAATAGGGTCGAGTGCAGATCATTTTGACCGCTTCGGTTGCGTAGCTACTTCTGCTTTAATCTATTTTTCACTTCTCATCGTCTGACCCACAACTAGCAATCTATATAGTCAGAGTAGAGTGATAGTTTTTGTCTCTGAGGCCTAAATTACTTTATCTTTTTAAATTCCTTGGAAAGCCACAAACAGCCAACTACATGTTGGGCATTGGAGAGGGCGGTGAGCGTGTAGGTATTTTTGTGTTACTCATGCAGGACCAATCTCATTGCTATTGAAAAGTTGTCTACGTACTATGTTAGGTTCCTTAGCTAGGAAACCTTTAAACTGTGCAGTCGTCTCTTTTTGCATTTGAGTAACGGGTAAGTAAGAAAAAAACAGAACAAAAGAAAAGATAGGACTATAAGTTTTTTTTTGTCCGTCTTGAAAATTATTCTCCTAGTTTTATATTTATTTTCTCGCAATCGAAGGGAAAAGTAGTTTTTAACTTAGACTAAAATGCCATACTGACATTCGAATAACAACCTCCCTCGCCTGTGGGGCTAGACAAGTTGCCATCGTTCACGAACGCTAGCGTTAGGCGATCACTTTGGTGATCACCTGTCACTTGGCGCTGTCAAAATTAAATAGGCAAACAATTAGTTTCCAGCATGTCAGTTGTAACGAGTGATATATCACGTGACTTACGTCATTCCCATACATTTTTCAATGACAACACATGTCGCCAGTGATCACCTAACGCTAGCGTTCGAGAACGATGGCAACTTGTCTAGCCCCACTGGTCTTTTTTAGTCGCTTGGAAAACAATATAGTGTCGTTATCGACTGACGGCTACATGTACAATAGTTACCCGTGTCCGAACGGCGAGATGAAGTAGAAGCAGCAGTGTATGCGGTTGTCGACGATGTTCCGCCGGTTGAGTCCGCTCTCGTCGCGCAGGAAACGCTCGAATTGCTCATCGATGTATTGTATTATCGACTGGGCACAAACAAATGACGTGATGACAAACAACCGTTGACGGTATATTGTTTAAAATTGGGTAGTATGTATACATAAGTGAATAAATCTACATTGTTTCCAGGGTCGAATTAAGGTTGGTGCAGACAACCGCTCGACATCGGAGCAGCTCAAAGTGAGACATTGAAAAATAATAAATAATAATAAATAAATATCAGGAGACAAAGTCACACCAATTGACCTAGTCCCAAACTAAGCTCTAGGCTTGTACTATGGGTACTGGACAACGATATAAATACTTATATAGAGACATATTATACTAAAATACATAAATAACATCCATGACATAGGAACCAATATTTGCGCTCATCACACAAATATCTGCCCTTACCGGGATTTGAACCCAGGACCTCTAGCTTCGTAGGCAGGATCACTACCAACTAGGCTATCGCGTCGTCAAAAAGTGAGCTTTGATCTGTGTTAGTACGATACATTTTTCAGTGGACGACTGCTAGTTGCCATTCCGATGACGATACTGCCATCCTAAGCGAAAACGAAGTAACTAAGATAAACCTCCTGTAGTAATATCAACCTTTAGTGATTGAATTTAAGATTATTGGCTAAGGAGGGCAGGATATAGTGTGCGTTACAGTATGTAGGTCATGTGTGCGTCCCTTTATCCACAAAGGCGGCGAGTGACTTGTAACATTTCGGTGTAATGTATTAATCGCGGCCCCGCGCAGCGAGTATTATCCCGCCGCGATTAGAAAGGGATTCGAGGTGACAGTTTTACCATATACCTACGTCAAAGTGCATATTAATAGACAGCTATTCCAATCCCAAACTAATCGCGGTTTCATAATAATAAATTTCACCGAAATGTTAAGCGTCAGGCGCAGTCAATTAGGGCTCAGGGTAAGCAACTGCCAAGGAGCATCGGTTAGGGGTCCCGTGTACCGACTTTTGTTTAAACGTTTCATGCGTGTTTGGTTGGAGAAATTTCGTATTTTTCTTACTTTCTCAGTCAGCTTTAGTACTCATCGTAAAGCTGATTGAGGGAGAAAGATGAATACGAACTTTTCGAATACCAGTGGCCTGTTTATCAAAAGCTTGTAACTTTTAATAGAAGTGGAAGTCTCCTTTTAATACATATTGTTGGAAAGAGATTTCAGCTTGGAATACCAGTTACAAGCGGTTCGTAAACGGGTCCCAGGCGCTTTACAAATTTACTATTCAGGGCGGGTATTCATGGCGCTAAAAACCATATCGTCTTTGATCTGTTATCATCAAGGATCGAAAAAACGCCCGTCATTTTGAAAACATAACCCTGTTCCGTACAGGAGAGACTTCTTTCTGATGTTAATAAAAAATATTATTACGTATTTTATAGATTTATTATACCATACTTTATATGTCTTCAGCGACAATTTTATTAATGAATGACACCGGAATGGTTATGGAAAAAAAAACACTTTCGCCAAGCAAAAATAATGACGATTTTTTTTCTTCAAAGTTTTCACTTTTTTGTCCATAATTTTAGGACCCATTTATGAGTCGGTAAACGGTTTGTGTTGTCTCATAACCATTCCGTGTCATTCATTAAAAAAATTGTCGCTGACTACATACCTATACACTATGGTATAATAAATCTATAAAATACCTAATAATAAATTTTATACCGTACGGAACATGATTATGTTTTCAAAATTACGGGCGTTTTTCCGATCCTTGGTTATCATATTGTAATTTTTTTGATAGCTCTTATTTACTTGACAGTAATGGCGGCTGACGTCAAAACAATACCGTAGCAAGTCAAATACGATATGGTTTTTACCGTGTTGAAAAGAGGCCATGGCCACTATACTAGCATTGGCTAGTGGAGAACGGTGAATATACGGGCGTTTCAACCGCCGTCACTGTTACCTTCAATATATTGAAAAATATAATGATAACTACTAGCAACTTTTCATGTCAAAAATAGCAGACCGGGTGTTAATATCCATTTCAATTAAAAGAACAAGAAAGTTATTAATTTTTTTCTGAAATAATATGCGAAGATAATAATGACAGCGGTCCAGGTTGACATTGTGACGATCTAATGACACTGAAAGGTTAACTGTTTAATTGAACCCAACAATGTCACGGTTGTTTGAAGCGCATCTAAAAGTGCACAGCTGTAGATCAAACGGTGACCCAATTAACTGACAAATAATCAAATTTATATGTATGTTTTGGTTAAAGGTCATGTTTAAAGCAATTGAATTACTAAGGAGACTTTTCTTTATAATGGTTTTTTTTTTTAAATTCGTGTTTTTGTATCCTGCCCTCATTAGAAAAAACCTCAATTCCTAAGACACAGGGTTCAATTTGCTTTGACCATAAAATTGCGCTTGCGTCATTTGTATTTGGGCACTTCTTAGAAAGTTTGTACCTAGTTAAGGACTAAAATTAAGAAACGTTAACTTTTCCGCTGAGTTACGAAAATTAGTCGTACATTTATGTATATATACTTTTCTCAAGTTTCCAGTTTTTTTTTGGTTTTTTTTTTCTTCTTTTTCTTCCTTTATCTCTCACGTAAGATTTTTGGCATGTTTTCCTGCTGATCTACGCATGTTATTGGATATTATATTGAATTTAATATTTATTGCTTTATATAATGCTAGATTAAGTAGTACCATTGTAATGCCTGCGCTAGATCTTGTTTCAAAATACCGCCACGCACACATGTTACTTCTTATTTAAATAACGCAGATATTTTAAAAATTTCATCTCGCTACGATCTTTTACTATCGTGTTTGTTATTTGACATTGTTAAGTCGGAAACCCCAAGTTACCTGTTCAAAAAATTCACTTGGTGTAAACACAATACCAGAACGTCTCGTGCAGTGGTGCTGATGGTACCGCCCCACAGGACTTGTGCTTTTAGGGGGAGTTTCAAGTACCAAGCGACAAAGTGCTGGAATAACATCCCACCACCTATACGCAATTGCAAATCAAAGTCCCTTTTTAGAGTTAAATATAAATTATATCTATTAAGCTTACAAAAAATATTATCCTGATTCTTCCCCATTACACTATTTAAATACTTTGTTATACTTCAATATTAAATAAGTATAATTATCTTTTAACAATATAAATTAATAAAATGTATGATGGTATTAAATCAGATCGTTTGCACACTCGTTTTTGACAAATCCCTAAATTTATATTTTTTAAATATAGGGTAGACTTTACCCGCTCGTATAATTAGGTCTTAATGGGCACGTACACACGTATTACATAATAATGCCAGCGTCACTACTTCAAAGGTTCTGGCAGAATACCAGTGCTGCGGGTTCCGCAGTTTTATGCTGAGCCAGCGCCTTTTTTTCGCAGCATCACATGGCTCTTTTTCAAACGTAATGGATTACTTACTTTTCTTTATAAATTACATTTTAGTGTTATGTTATTTATTAAGTAGTTTTTAACTGGTTATTTGCATTTTTTGTAATTTTGATTTGGCTTTATCAGCCATGTGCATGTTTTGTGAAAAATAAAGATGTTTATCTATCTATCTATCTATCTAATATGTTTAAAAAATTACGGACTGCTGAGTTTCTTGCGGCGTTTCTTCTCGGCAGTGGTCTCCTCTTGGGAAGCGCTGGTAGATTCTTGACGTGTAAAAGTGCCCGTACGGCCTACTTACTGAATAAACATCTTTTATCTTTTTATCAACACCAATTAGCAATATCCCAAATTCAGTAAATGAAGCAGATTCAATCATCACCCGTTAGTTATGCCTGCACTTGCTACAGGAGTTTTGTTTGAGATAACCACCATTTGTCTTATAACAGTATAGCTAATTTTCGTAACTCAGTGGAAAAGTTTACATTTCTTAATTTTTGAACTTAACTAAGTACAAACTTTCTTAGAAACGTACTAGAACGGCAGTATAACGTAACTCACTTTGAAGCAGTCCGTGTTGTCGATCGCGTCCCCGTAGCCCGGCGTGTCGACGACGGTCAGCCGCAGCTTCACGCCGCGCTCCTCGATCTCGACGGTGGACGCGTCCAGCTTTACAGTCTGATTGGTTTTCTCTGGAACATACCAGATACTTCAGTCAAACTGAGTGTATTTTGAGTAACTTAATCCTACTATTAATTCTACATGGTGATTTTTTATCGGTGATCAGGAGTTGAAAATTATTAATAAGCAACAAAAATTGAATTTAATGGTTTATGTCTCAAACAATTAACTCACTGTTTAATTTATTTAAGTTAATGATATTGTTAAAACCAATCACCACTGGATACATGGTCATCCTACATTAATTATTGAAGTGAAGTAGATACGTCAATTGCCATCGCTTTGGCGGGAAATTTGACAGATATTACGCCAATGAACTTATCAGTTAAGTGTTGTTAACTCATAGACTAAACTAAACAATTAGTAGGGTGACAATTCATTTCAATTCAAATTTACTTAAAAAAATAAGTTTTGTTTCATGTAACTGTGTAATAAACGTGATCGCCATTAATAACTGAATTAGAAAAACTGGTTCCTGATCACCAAAAAAAAATCACCGTGTATAAATGCGAAAGTTTGTGTGCGTGTGTTAGTTTGTTACTCTTTCACGCTGCAATGGCTGGACGGATTTGGATGAAATTTGAAATGGAGACCCTGTATTAACACATAGGCTACTTTTAATCCCGGAACACTTAAAAGTTCCCGAGGTAGTAATCATAATCGAAATCTACGCGGACGAAGTCGCGGGCAGAAGCTAGTATATTATATGTACGTAGTACTTATACTATTTGGTTGTCTTGGGATTTTTTTCTTGTTTTTTTTTCAATTTTTCCCTTTTTTTTCCTTTTTCTCCCTTTATCTCTCTCATAATATTTTTGACATGTTTTCCTACTGAACTACGCATGATATTTGATATTATATTTAATCTAATATTTAAAGCTATAAATTAATATTAGTTGCTATAATGTTGGACTAAGTAGTAGGTATCATTGTAGTATTAAATATGGTTAAAAACGACTGACTGCTGAGTTTCTTGCGGCGTTTCTTCTCGGCAGTGGTTTCCTCTTGGGAAGCGCTGGTAGATTCTTGACGTGTAAAAGTGCCCGTGCGGCCTACTTACTGAAAAAATATCTTTTATCTTTTTTATATTATATGAGCTTCTTCCCGCAACTTCGTCCGCGTAGATTTCGGTTATCGTTATTGGGCCACGCGATGGGCCACCGGTAATAGCGCTATGACCATCATTTTCCTCTTAGCCATTACGTAATTAGACCCGTGAAGGGTCGCCATACATGTTACGAATGACCGAAAATTTTGTGTCACTATCTCCCGCTGGCCTATTGTCTAACGCACTTGCAATCGCAATCGACTTCAAAGCGGGACAATTGTTTCCATTTTGTATGCAGACGAGCGTACGATTTTCAAAACGAAAACGATTGAGATTGCGAGAGCGTTAGGGAAGGATCGCCAATATATAAGGTTTTTAACAATTTAATTAATGGTTATTAATACTAGAATCAAACTAGTAGTTTACACACATTTTGGTGCAGGGATACGAATTACGGCAATAAATAAAACCAGGCTACGATAGTAGCAATACATTAGTAGGTTAAGTCATTGGTATTCTATTCCACAGCACAGTGGTAACCAAGCAGTCGGTGATAAAAACTAGGCTACATAAATAAATAGAATTAACCTCTCTTGCCGAGTTATCTGTCCCGAACATAGAAACAACTTTTTTTGGGCATCATCACTACATAGTATAAAACAAAGTTGCTTCCCGCTATCTGTCCCTATGTATGCTTAGATCTTTAAAACTACGCCATGGATTTTGATGCGTTTTTTTTGATAGATAGAGTGATTCAAGAGGAAGGTTTTTATGTATAATACATTCTGTTTTATGTACGGGTGTTACAGAAAACTCACATAAACCGAAGCGAAGCGAGGGCGGGTCGCTAGTTTATAATAAAATATAAAGTTCAAAATACATAATGGTCATAATATGTATGTTTTTTCTGAAACCCTGTTTTCAGGATTGTCATAAAAATAACCTAACCTTATGCATCCCGTGTTGTGTTTCATATGTTTTTCAAAAATCGTGAATCGTTTATGGTTTCAGAAATAACACAGTTATTATTACATTATTACTCATTTATTTAATATTCTATTTATCATTTATTAAACCAGTGTTAAGAGACACATCAAAAGCACTGTGGCCTACCAGAATAAAGGAACTACGCATGAAATGTAAATTAATAATTGGTATAATATTCTCTCATTTCTTTAACTCCAAACCAAACACTGTTTAAGGTTTCAAAGTGATTTTTTCGTTACAGTTTTCAAGCGATTTATTTCACTTGTCAGTTGTTTCGAGCTTGCCCAGTCTCTAATCTGGCAGTTGTAATTACCTACTCACTTTTGAAAAGTTATATAAACACATTACCAACTTATTAAGGTGTTTACTTAATAGAAGGAGGATGTAGATAGTGTGATAACATCCTCCAGAAATACATTCCTTAATTACCAAAACAGTCTAGCTTTAGCATTAAGTGAACCCTTATCAGCAACAACAGGAGCTTATTGGGTCTGAGATAAGAATTCAGACGTCCCATCAATATATGGAAATAACTCACATTTGTATATTTGAAGCTTGCAGTGCCCTCCCAGGGTTTATGTTGGAGCATTTCATTTCGATCGATAGACTATGACTACGTTGCAAAAACAATTTAAATTATATATTTTGTTAACTTACCAATAGCACCAGGTATAACTCGTTCAGGATATAAATCCGTCAGGAACAAGGAGTTGACCAGTGTCGACTTGCCAAGCCCACTCTCACCAACCACCATTAGAGTGAACTCAAACCCTTTCTTGACCGATTTTCGGTGCACTTGGTTCGGCAGGTTCGCAAAGCCCACATAGCCTGGAGTCTCCAGATTGGAAAACTGGGGCTGAAAAATTATAATAAGCGGTTAATTTTAATAATGCCGACCAGATTAGTGACCTTAAACCTGTTTAATATATACAAAACAATACAAACACTTTTCTCCTTTGTACGATCAGGTAAACAGAGTCGAGACATTCCGAGTATTAAACAACTATCTTATCAACTTTATAATTAAATTGCTCACTCAACCATTAACATTTATTTGTATCTAATTAATTTAAACAATCACAATATCTAAAAAGAGCATTATTTTTACTAACACCAGAAGAAGTTAACACATATTGTTTCTTCATTAGATATTTAGTCATTTATCACCTATAAAAGCTCATATAGTATTTACAAATAATACAACTACCAATTAATCAGAGAACTGTAAATAGACTGTACAGAAATAAATGACCAATGCAGAGGAAAGTTAAAAGAACATTCATGCGAAAAATATTCGAATTCCAAACATTCGGCACGCAAACACTGACACATACACAATACACACATCCGATCTATCACACATAACTGTAACGATTTCACTGTTGATAGTGTTGATACAGTATACATTAAGTAGTGCAATGTGTAGGAACGATTTCCTTTTAGCACGATGACTCATTCGCTTACTGAATTAAAATAGCAGGTTATTAAGTCAAATGATTGGGGTTTACGATCATTTAAAAACTTCGACAGGGAAAACTAACAAATCTTACATTTTTGGTTGTGTCGCTCGACATTGTAGTTTACTTGTTGGCTTACGGATTTATATAACAAGAAGATCCTTTGCGAGAGACTTGTATATTACTTATAATAATTAACTTGGTGAGTTAATGGATTTCCTACAATTGAACACACAAGAAAAACTTAAAAAAAAGCACACCGACGACGAAGATTCTCACAGTAAACTTCCATTCCATCTATCTATCCAATCCAATCATTCCAATCCAATCCAACTCAGTCAGTGACTTTTTCCAAATGCTACCACTAATGAAAAATAAATTTAATCTTTCTAATGTTGCCACCTCATGAAAACGAAAGTATTCACGCCATTGAGGTATAGATATTGACTAGAGGGCCTACTTTGAAAATCGAAGTTCGAAGTTAGATTAGCTTCATCCTTTTCTCTCGATTTAGTTTCAAATAACGAGTAACCTCGAACTTCGATTTTCAAAGTAGGGCCTCAGTAACCGCGCCAGCCCGTGTCACACATCATCAGGGCTGCAGGCAAAGACTACTATTGTATACTGGAATTTGTAATCTTAATAAACTGAAATCGTTTGTAATTTTCTCGCTGAAATTGAACATTTCTTTGATTGAGAAATTTTAAACAATGACAAAAATGTCAAGTCAAAATGTGAACTTTGTCATCGTTGTCATATACCGAGTAAAATGGGGTGAATAGAGTATCGCGGGGTGAATAGAATTACAATCTAAAATAATTCATAAACTGTTACTAATAAGAACCAGTGTTACATTGACAAGACTTTTGGATAATTACGTTAAAATCTCAGTCTTATAATTAGACGAATATGCTTTATTTTAGGCTGTGTTCCTATTCACCCCGCGAAACTCTATTCACCCCATTTTACTAGATCCAGTGCAAACTGACAAAAATTATATACTTTTGCATTTTCATAAAGCGTAATCATACATACATACCTTTACGCCTGTAATCACAGAGTGGGGTAGGCAGAGCTACATAATTACCTTCAACAAAGCAATATAACCAAAACGTAATATAATAATACGTATATGTCAGAGCCATCTATGTCACGCAGGACTATAATCTGGCAAAAAGTCTTGAAGTCTGTCTGTTTGTCTATGAAATTAATGTAATAAATAATTAAAATGGGGGTAGCAGTAAAATAAAAGTGGTAAGATTATTGAAAATGGAGTGTCATATGAAAGGTGTTAATTTGCAAATTTCACACCATTTTTTATTTTCTGTGTTGTACTTTTTGATTTATAGCAAAAAATGTACTAAAAAACAACCTCCCCCCCCCCCCCCTTTATCTCTAGTATCTTTGTGAGAACCGATGAAAGAGCAATAGGTCTATAACTGGATTAGTCACTGGGATCTTTACCAGGTTTTACGATGGGAATAATTACTTGATTCTTCCAAGAATCAGGGCAGACAGAGGCAACCATAATTATAAATATGATTAAGCAGGGAAAGGAAGAAAAGTTTAGAAGAGCCAGAGCACCGTCTAATGAAAGAATAAGGAATTCCGTCAATACCTGGAGAAGAATCTTGAAGATGATTCAACACAGAAGACATTTCCCGAAAAGAAAAAGGATTATCCATACTGTCAGAAGAAAAAGGAGACGAAGATGGGAGAAAGCAATCTTCCGGCGACAAAAGCAGGCGCTAATTTATCCAAAAATCAAAAAGCATCTTCGCATCTATTTAACTTTACGGAATAGGTTTTTGAAATAGGCGTAAGTACGCGATCCCACGCGGACGTTATTAGTAGAGTATCGAGTAGGTTAGTATGGTTCGGGAAATTTCGAGTGGATTTTGTGACATCGACTCGACTTGTACCAAATACTTGAAGGACAGGCGAGAATAATTTTGTGATTAAATGTTTTTTAAGTAAAAGTAATTGTTGCTTATGTTTCACTAAACTGTATTTTTGTGGACCTCTTTTATTGGCTTACTGTTTTGTATCATGTTTATTTTATTTTTATAAAATGTATTATTGTCGATGCCGCCAAACAGCAGTGTTCGCATTGTTGTGTTTCGGTTTGGGGATAAGACAGCCGGTGAAATGACTAGCATAGAGGCGTTCCATCTTAGTCCTCAGGGTTGGCAACGCATTTGCAGTCTTAGGATTGCATTGCAGTCTTGTGAATGCGAATGTCTATGGGTCACAGTATTACCATCAGGTGGCCTGTGTGCTCGTTTGTCTTCTCTATGCCATAAAAAAAATATGCCCCAAATAAATAAAATAAATAAATAAAGCAATATGATTTATGAGCTGACAGTCCTAAGCCTGTATAAAGTATGAAGGGAAGTTTCAATTCGAACTTTATTGAAGTTAACCTATTTCAGAAAATCCACTCATTTATTTTAATAGTAAATAAATTAATGTGGATGTCGTAAGAGACGGCTAAGGGAATAAAGGCGTATAGTATTGTTAGGCGATGGGCTTGCAACCTGTCACTAATACACTGGAAACATCTTAGCCTAAGTGTGCAAAATGTGGTTACAGAATTATCAACAAGTTTTTAGAGTTGTTGGTAATTCTGTAGCTCTGCCTACCCCACTCAGGGAATAAGGCGTGAGTTTATGTTATGTTATGTTATGTTAAATAAATTAAATTAACGTTCTAAGACGTTATAATGCATAGAGCTCGTTATTCATTACGTCGTGATACTCGAACTCGAATATCTGATCCATATTCCCGTTATGCGAACTTACGCAAAACTCCCATTTTACTCTTCGAGTCGCGTACTCGTAAGCACTCGTGGAACTAGTCTTTTGATCTAGTCTTTTCGTGGATTCGTACTCGGAAGACTCAGTACGCATTTTAACTAACATGTCTCACTTCTAAAGTGAGGTCAAGAGGTCCTACTTTGAAAATCGAAGTTCGAAGTTACGTTAGCTCCATCTCTGTCAATCAAATCAAATCAATATTTACTCCCTTAAATACATACAAAATTACAAAATATAATAATTAATATTATTATTCGAGATTAAATCGAGAGAAAAGGATGGAGCTAACGAAACTTCGAACTTCGATTATCAAAGTAGGGTCTAAGTTCGATCAAACTAAAATTAAAAAAATACTGACGTGTACGTTCCGTTTCATGAGACTTACTGAAGTAGCTTGTTACTGCTTGTTTTAAAACTCCTTTTAACCATTTATTACAACTGAACGACACCGTATTTTGTTTGTCCTTTAATATAAAATAATAAAAATGAAAGGCGTTTTTTTTATAAACGTAAATGTAGCATGTTGTGAATAAAGTATGTGTTATATGAAAATAAATTAAATATATCGGTGAGAAATTTAATTATTGCCATCTAGCGTCATAGACCACGAGTACTTTTTGGTTCGAGTCGAATAATCGATAACCACAGATTGTAGGGTATGTCGGTAGTCGGTACTCGTAACTTGTTACTTTTTCGGAGTGAAATGAAAACATTCTGAATAACAAACTAACAGAATCGATTTATATTAAGTTATAGAAGTGAATTACGTGTATAAAATAAAAATATACGAGGAAAACAAAGCAAACGACTATCATGTCTGGGAGTGAGTATATAAATTTACAAATGAAATATTATAATCCTGTGTGCTTTCAAGATTTTGTTTTATTTAGTCAGATTTTTAAGTTTGTTCAATCAGCGCTTGCGAGAATTTATTTTAATAATGTAACTCAGTTTGTTTATCCCACTTGTAGACGTCCAAGATAGATAGAACCTTATAAAAACCCATTCGAAACCCTTTGAATGGGATAGCGGGCGGTCCCTGGTTACTAGCCACGATTTTAGTTATACTCCGGATAATTACTCTGGTTTAATCGCACAAATATCAGCATATCTTTTGCTTAACGTATATTATTGCTAAGTGACCAGTTATTGAAGGTGGCCAGTAATAGACGATTTACCCTACTTCATATAATATTATTATCATCATATTAAACAACAATAGGAATACAGTATGAGATTCAGTACAATACATTAATTTTATTAAAAGCTGCGTAGCGAATATATATCAACCTATGGTAGGGACCTTTGCGTTTCATCACTCATCATTCACAAATCATTTTACCATTAAAAAGGGCAACTTTGGGGTTGTGTATCAACAAAGTAAACTAAAACTGACTAGACCATTAGGAACATAAAATAATTGATTTAAAAGCGTTCAGACAAAACATTAAATGAAATATTTTAAAAATAAGTCTTAATAAATTTTATTTCATTTCAATATGAAAATGTTAGGTGACCATAATTTTAGTACCCTTCATTTGGCAATGTTCATCACAGCAAACATACCATAATGACCACTTTTTTTGGTTGGATTGTGTTTTTATTTTTTTGCCAAATTAAAGGTTAATCAGGGAAAATTACGTAATATTATTTTAATAGGATGCTAAACTTCAATTGTTTAACAAAACCCTATACTAATAGAATCTCAATAATTTACTGAGTTGGGGAAATTAAGTTGGGATCACGACCCCACATTCACCCTGTACGAGGGCTGCTACTTATGTAACCGGAATAGAAAAAATAAACAAACGTACATGGCTAAATATGGTTTTATTGTTTTTCGAAGTATTCTCCGTGATAATCGATGCACTTTTGCATACGTTGAAACCAATTTATAAAGCACTTTTTCCACTCTGACTGAGGTATCTCCAAAACGTGCTGTCTGAACGCGTCGACGGCATCTTCACGGGTCGAAAATCGTTGACCACGTAATTTATTCTTTACATTTGGAAATAAATAGAAATCATTGGGTGCCAAATCAGGGCTGTAAGGTGGATGACCCGTTAATTCTATATTTTGACCTTCCAAAAATCGAGTCGTTTCACGTGATGTATGACAGCTGGCGTTATCATGGTGCAGAATGATTCTCCGTCGCTGGTTGTTTTTCCGTATTTTTTCAAATACTTCCGGCAAACAAATGGTCGTGTACCACTCCGAATTAACCGTTTTACGATTCTCTAGGGGCACTGTAGCCACATGGCCATTAATACCAAAAAAGCAGGCCACCATTTGCTTCAAGGTGCTTTTTGCACGAGTTACTTTCGTAGGGTTCGGCTCATTTTGAAACACCCACACCGTTGATTGTTGTTTAGTTTCGGGATCATACGCATAGATCCAGGATTCGTCACCTGTGTAGATATTATAAACAGCTTTTGAGTCACCACGGTTATATTTTTTCAACATTTCCTTGCACCATTCGACGCGAGCCTCTTTTTGATCCTTAGTTAAGTTGTGCGGGATCCAACGCGAACAAATTTTTTTCACAGCTAAGTGTTCATGTAATATCTTATTAATGCTCGTCATACATATGCCTATAGTCGCCTCTATCTCGCGATACGTAACATGACGGTCATGCATTATAAGTTTTCGCACAGCTTCAATATTTTGTGGTACAACGACCGATTTCGGGCGACCATCCTTAACTTCGTCCCTGAGCATACTACGTCCACGATTGAACTCACTAAACCAGTGATACACAGTAGTTTTGGATGGAGCTTCATCACCAAAAGTCGAAGTTAGTTGATCTATGCACTGTTGTTGCGTTAAACCACGCCGAAAATCGTAATAAATCATAGCACGAATATTTTCACGAGTGAGTTCCATTCTTGCAGCGAGATTAAAATTTAAACCCGCCAAAAACAAAAGACTAGCGTACATAAGAAAAAAAATATATAGCGGCCAGTATTAAAAAAAGTTCAAATTTTACCATGGAGGTCAGATATAGCGTTTAAAAATGTTGGAATCCTGGATTCCGGTTACCTAAGTAGCAGCCCTCGTATATACTCCACAAATAAAAACATTCATAACAACAAAAATTCAAATTTCACTTAAAATTTGGATCTCAAAATTGCTTGCGTTCAAGTGATAATCTTTCCCTTGCTTACCCGAAACTTATTATAAATCCTTTTCAGTTGTTATCTCTTTTGTTTGTACAATAAACTGTTTACATACATACTCTTAATAAGAGCGTATGAGACCGAGTGAGACACTAGTACAAACACGGAGCACCTTCTAAGAGCTATCGCTCTGTACATAGTTAAGGGCTTTAATTAAAACAAAACTTAATTGATACCTTTGTATGACAAACTTTTGTTACACAAAGGATGCAATCGTGAATTTGTTTTCAAAAAGCCTTTAATTATATGTGCAATATTTTTGAAAATGACCCACATACAATTTCAAATGTAATTAAGGTTAATTAATTAGTATAGGTAAGATTTATGTTATAAAATATTATCTATATCCATACTTCCATTCTAATATTATAAATGCGAAAGTGTCTGTCTGTGTGTTACCTCTTCATGCTTAAACCGCTGAACTGATTTAAGTGAAAGGGCATTGGGTAAATTTGTTTGAAGAATATTGTCATTTTATTTTTCAGCGGCCACGGATGATTTTTACATAGTTATTTAGAGGACCTCGAAATACACATAGATATATATAATTTATGGCGTTAAATAATATCGGAGCCGAGATATTAATAATTAAATATTCAGTTTTGATACTAAAAGTACTCCTAGGTATGAATATTTAAATATCCGATGCACTTAAGAGCATTACATTACATAACAAAATATGTTTGTTTTGAATAATTCTATCATAAATATCAGGGGACAATGTCACACCAATTGACCTAGTCCCAAACTAAGCTCAAGGCTTGTATTATGGGTACTAGACAACGTTATAAATACTTACATAGAGAAATATATACTTAAATATATAGAAAACATCCATGACTCAGGAACAAACATTCGCGCTTATCACACTAATATCTCCCCTTACCGGGATTTGAACCCAGGACCGCTAGCTTCGTAGGCAGGGTCACTACCAACTAGGCCAGCGCGTCGTCAAAATCATCATATATTACCACTTTTACTAATGGCCGCTCACATTGAAAATGTATGACTTTTACGACTGACAACACTTTTACCCAAACCCCTTTGGTGCAAAGATAGTTTGAATCCTGGGAAAGGACATAGGATAGTTTTTTTCCCGAAATTCATCCCCTGAGGCGGTGAAATAGAGGGTGAAAATTTGTATGGAGCTACGATGTAAACGAGTTCCACGCGGACGGAGTCGCGGTCAGAAGCTAGTATGGTATAATATTCATAAGGAATAATTACTTATTAATAACCAGCGACCCGCCCTCGCTTCGCTTCGGTTTATGTGAGTTTTCTGTAACACCCGTACATAAAACAGAGTTTATTATACATAAAAACCTTCCTCTTGAATCACTCTATCTATCAAAAAAAACCGCATCAAAATCCGTTGCGTAGTTCTAAAGATCTAAGCATACATAGGGACAGACAGCGGGAAGCGACTTTGTTTTATAATATGTAGTGATGATGAAGCAGACACAAGGTATATGTATTATAGTATCCCTACATAGTATAAAACAAAGTCGCTTCCCGCTGTCTGTCCCTATTGTATGCTTAGATCTTTAGAACTACGCAACGGATTTTGATGCGGTTTTTTTTAATAGATAGAGGGATTCAAGAGGAAGGTTTTCATGTATAACAAACTTTGTTTTATGTACGGGTGTTACCGAAAACTCACATAAACCGAAGCGAAGCGAGGGCGGGTCGCTAGTTATACATAAAAACCTTCCTCTTGAATCACTCTATCTATCAAAAAATCGCATCAAAATCCGTTGCGTAGTTTTAAAGATCTAAGCATACATAGGGACAGACAGCGGGAAGCGACTTTGTTTTATAATATTATGTAGTGAAGCAGACACAAGGTGCAATAGTATCACTTCATCACTACATAGTATAAAACAAAGTCGCTTCCCGCTGTCTGTCCCTATGTATGCTTAGATCTTTAGAACTACGCAACGGATTTTGATGCGGTTTTTTTTAATAGATAGAGGGATTCATGAGGAAGGTTTATATGTATAATTTTTTTTTTTCTGTAACACCAGTATTATGTACTGGTGTTACTGGTGGAGCCCTAGCACTTGACCGGTTTTTTTTACGGAATATGTCATATGGTTTATATTATACCTTACTAGCGACCCGCCCTCGCTTCGCTTCGGTTTATTTGAGTTTTCTATAACACACGTACATAAAACAAAATTTATCATCACTACATATTATAAAACAAAGTCGCTTTCCGCTGTCTGTCCCTATGTATGCTTAGATCTTTAAAACTACGCAACGGATTTTGATGCGGTTTTTATTAATAGATAGAGTGTTTCAAGAGGAAGGTTTATATGTATAATAAATCCTGTTTCATGTACGGGTGTTACAGAAAACTCACATAAACCGAAGCGAAGCGAGGGCGGGTCGCTAGTTTTACATAAAAACCTTCCGCTTGAATCACTCTATCTACTAAAAAAAACCGCATCAAAATCCGTTGCGTAGTTTTAAAGATCTAAGCATACATAGGGACAGACAGCGGGAAGCGACTTTGTTTTATACTATGTAGCGATGATTAAACGCCGGATTTGTATAGACTAATCTCTAGGCATAATCTAGGAATAAGGCGGTCGTCACGTTGGTTGCGGTTCCGCACGCGGATCTGGTGTGTGAGCGAGAGATCGCCTATACACGTGCGTAGCTGTCTCATTCACACACCGGAGCGGCGTGCGGAACCGCATCCAATGTCACGACCGCCTTAGTCTTATTCCAGTTTGATCGAATCCGCCCTTAGTTTGTGGAGAACTGGTAGGTGATTCCCTACAAATCGTTCTTGAACTCGTCTCACCAAATATTAAGACTGCGCCGAGCGTACCCCGGATGCACAGTGGCGCCCTCATTACTATTATTGTGTTTTCTAATAAACTAAAGTATTTTCTTGAATTGGTCGGTAGGTTTTTGTACTACAAATGATAACACAACTTATAGGGTATATCACATAGTTTAATAACAATTCACCTTTGAGTTATCAAGTTAACGGATAAATGTGGCTGCCTTTTCCCGTTAAGCTGACTACTCAAAGGGCAATTGTTATTAAAGTTTGTAACGTATCTCATAAATTGTGTTTTTACTTGCGCTACAAAAACGTATCGTCTGATTGCAAGGAAATTCTTTAATTAATTAGAAAACACAATAAAAGTAATGAGGGCGCCACTGGACGCTCAGCGTTTGGTCGGTCGGTGCAGTCTTAACCGTCGAGTTGTCTACTCGTCAGAGCGTAAAAACTAAAAAAACACATTTAAGAGTTGGCATTACCAGCTTACCCGGTGTGTGAGCGCCCGTTCGACGGAGAGAGTGGTAGGTAACACGCCTGCAGAGAGCCGGCTGCAGCCTTGCACTTCATTGATTATTGACAGGACGCTGCCTGATAAAGGGCGTGCTATACGGCCGCCATCAAGCCCCCGAAGGACCGACATTAAGGCCGTAGGCAAATTAGTTTTTTGCTGGAAACAACTGTCTACACGGTCGGTCATTTAACAATTTGACATAATACGTAAATTTGCCGTGTTATAAATTTCCCGACGTGACACTACGTGGAAAATGTAAAACCCGGCAAATTGACGTATGTTATCAACCTTCTAAACATTTTAATTCCTACATAGCTAAGGCTGGCCTACACGTCTTTCCTCTCCCTTTTACGTATAGAGTATGAGAGGGATATGACTACGATGCTGTCGTAGTCTACGTCAAACAATAGACTAACTATACAATTATTCACAAAGATCTAAAAATAGTAACTTACTCATCTTCAACAACGTCCACAGTTGGAACGAGAATAGTGAAAAAAAGTTATTGGGGTAAGCAGTTTTCCTCGTATAGGCTTAACGATTAATTAAACAAATTAAATACCACATCAGGACTGCAATTCTGTTAATAACAGTTATCGAAAATATGACGATACGATAACGAAAAAAAAATTACACTATCGCCAATGTTACCGGTTAGTACGACACATGTCAGACGTCTGAAATAATGTCGATATATTTACAAAAGTTTTAATAATAGTTGTAACAGTGTTAAAAAATAAAAGTGTCCTTAACGCGAATGTGAACACTGATATCTTATGAGACAGGTAGCTATGTGATAACAAAAGAGGTTAGACAAGAAAGTGATAATACGTTTTGTACGCGATATTTTGTGGTGAGTTCTTTATGATAAAGTAAGATATGACACAGGAATATCCTGAATTTCACTCTGGTCGGCGCCCTAATTTATGACGTCACCGTCTATATGCGTAATGAATGAACTAATGAATGATAAGTAGATACGGTTACGCATAAGAATAAGGACGATAATGTTTTTGACCTGTATCTTTGTTCCACCGGTGTTGGTCGGATGGTCTGTTTTTGACAAAAAAGGTGTCGTTAAATTCGTCTTACCGTCTTACCAGAGTGTGCCTGGGTACACTTGATTTAACAAAAAGTTCAAAACATGGAATTGTATAATTTATAAACGACAATAAAAAAGGCGAGGGTTTCAACCGATAACCTTGTGATCTATAATATAATATACCAGCGACCCGCCCTCGCTTCGCTTCAGTTTATGTCAGTTTTCTGTAACACCCATACATAAACCAGAATCTATTATACATATAAACCTTCCTCTTGAATCACTCTATCTATTAAAAAAACCCGCATCAAAATCCGTTGCGTTGTTTTAAAGATCTAAGCATACATAGGGACAGACAGCGAGAAGCGACTTTGTTTTATACTATGTAGTGATGATTATGAGATGCGACTCGCCCCTTCCAGTTCTGCAACTCAAATCGCTCATAAACGTCTAGATTTAGGGCAATACAGAATACAGATATTTATTGGTAAAAGTACATTTTACAAGTCATCATTTTTAAACACAATTTTTTTTTTATTAGTTTTTTAAATGTGTATCAATTTCCACAATTATAATACTAGATGTTGAATAATCCTGAAATGTTTCACTAGTTTACTACCGCTTGCGCTCTCACTGAAATTAAATAGAAGGCTATTTAATTTCACCGAACGCGTGTTAGGGTCATGGTCACAATAAGGCGTTCGAGCCTATACTCCATACCAATTGACTTATCTAATTAAGTAAACAATTTTATAACCTCAAAATGCGTAATTTTTGGCTAAAACGCCCGTTTTCTTCTGAATAAAGCAACTAGAGACCACATTTTGCACATAACTTTCCTGATTTTGCGTGCATGACTTGATGTATGAATGTGGAAGAAGCGAAAGAAATTTGTCTAGATCGTAGCAAGTGGAAAGAAGTGGTCTGCCTACCCCTCTGGGAAACAGGCGTGATTTAATGTATGTATGTATGTAGGTACTTTTCTGATTTTACATCATGGTTGTTTTTTTTATGTCAATTTTTTTATTTTAGGTGAAAAGGGAGCATTTTGATGGTGTGAAAGTACCTATTTACTAAATAAAATACTGGTATGGTACGGAGTTTGTATTCTCTCATGATTCTCTCCCATAAAATACCTAATAACTATAGGTGGAAACTATTTTGGCTAATGAATTAATGCGAACAAATGAATTAATGAGAACATTTGTTAATTTAGTTGTAATATATGTGCTGTATGTTTCCCTTTACAATAAATAAATAAAAAAATAACAGTTCCAAAGTCCTGAGAGCAAAGGCGGTGCGGCGCGTGGTAATCCTAAAAAGTATATACCTAAGCAGTTTCCTTGTCACGAGGTGATGTTCCGTGAACAGAATTATAAATGGAATATCGAAGTCGGAAATAGCAGTGACTCTGGCTACCGACTACAAGCGATAATAACGCTTGTTTAACGAAATAAATTTGGCAATAGAGTCGTGTTTTTTACAAAACATGATGTCGATGAATCAGGGATTTCACGATAAGCCGCAACTGCACACTGGAAATATCAAATCAGCAGTGCATGACGAGACTATGAAATCTGTCTTCTGAGAGTCAAGGCCGTACGTAGGTAGCGCAATGTACTATCAGACCATTGGAACCTTGACCCACCATAGAACTAAATAAATAAAATATAAATATTAGGGGACAATCTCACACCAATTGACCTAGTCCCAAACTAAGCTCTAGGCTTGTACTATGGGTACTAGACAACGATATAAATACTTATATAGAGAAATATATACTTAAATACATTAGAAAACATCCATGACTCAGGAACAAATATTCGCGCTCATCACACAAATATCTGCCCTTACCGGGATTCGAACCCAGGACCGCTAGCTTCATAGGCAGGGCCACTACCCACTAGGCCAGCGCGTCGTCAACTGTGTCACAGAGACGTTATGATTCAAGTCATAAGAAGTGTCAAACAAATTGTTTTATAATGTCACTGTGACACCGTTCTATGGTGGGTCAGGGTTCCATTGGGCTGATAGTACAATTGCGCAATTTGGACGCGGAATATTAACAGTAAAACCAGATTTTTGGCATGTTTTCCTGCTGATCTACGCATGTTATTTGATATTATATTGAATTTAATATTTATTGCATTATATAATGTTAGATTAAGTAATACCATTGTAATATGTTTAAAAAATGACTGACTGCTGAGTTTCTTGCGGCGTTTCTTCTCAGCAATGTCTTCTCTTGGGAAGCGCTGGTAGATTCTTGACGTGTAAAAGTGCCCATTCGGCCTACTTACTGAATAAATGTCTTTTATCTTTTTATCATCCATCATAGTCCAAAAACAGCTAGTATACTTACATTGTTTTATCACGGAGTTCCAGTGCCCACCTTTCCGTTTCATTAATCAGATCAGTTTCATGGAGACATTTTTTTAATTTATCGAATCATTTAAGGTTACTTAACTATCCTAATCGTGATATCTTATCGTCACCCTTTTATCTTTATCGTGATATCTACTCGTCGCCCTTGAAATATGTATTATTGAGAGGTCACGGTGGTCATCTGTGGTATTCTTTATCAGTCCCACTTCACCAAAAGATTATTTCCGAATTTACATTCAGAAATTAATCATTTGCTGAAGTGGACTTAAAACACTAAAATGTGTATGCCTACATTGAAGAGTACGTAGTACCCTTCCTTATACATTCCATCATCAGAATTCAGAACTGGATTTCGATAAAATGGAGTAGCCCAATATCAGAATAGAACAGAATTTGGAAGAAAGGGAACAGAATGTTCGCTAAAGATATATCTCTTGGACAAAGCTAGAACTAACAAAGTAAAATTATTTTCCTACTCCTGTACTTTTATCTGTCATTTATATAGTCACGAACACTAATATAAGAACATACATAATATGTCCGCAGAATAATCCAGAGAAAAGTCTATCTTGTCTATGCCCCAAAACAGCACATGTGCGTTTTTGAGATAAAACGATACGGCCAGCTGCCAAAGCTTAGCGTTGCACAATCGATTTAATCATATTTTAAAGATTGTGAAATAGGGACTATAAATGACCTAATGTTTTGAGAAATGATTTCAGTTACCTGATTGGTCGATTTTAAAATAGCTGTATTCTGGTTGGTTGATACGAAATACAAAGTTTTTTTAAAAGATTTAAATTAGTTAAAGAGAAACACGTACCTAAAAGAACCTATCGTTCCGTTTGACAGTCGATGTGTATTGTGATTGGTGGATTTAATTTGGTGAAGTATTCTGATTAATCAAATTAAAATGTTTTGGAATTGTAAATAATTATATTTTCCATTCCGTCAATTTAAAAACAAAGTAAACCATAGACACATATTTTGTCATTTTCTTGTTTCCCGCTCGTTTGTTGTTCTTTACTTCGTTCGTTCGTTTGTAAGTTTTTTCGCTTAGTTTTGCATTTCATTTGAAACCTAGTCGTAGAAAAAGTATTGTATGCAACGGTGTATAACTAAGTCAAAAAATACTCGTGGCGCTTACCTTTACGATGTTCGCCTTCGGCTCACATCGTAACACATGCCACTCATATTTTTTGACCTCCCTTATACAACTATTGCATAAACTACTATTATTACTTACTATACTAGCTTCTGCCCGCGACTCCGTCCGCGTGGAACTCGTTTATATCGTAAGCTCCATACAAATTTTCACCCTCTATTTCACCCCCTTATAAGGAAAGGATAATGACACTCTGGACATACTCTCAATATGTTACGATCGCATTACCAATCCACAATTCGCCAAAAGTAAGAGAAGTTTTTGAAGAGATTAATTTGTTGTTAGGTAGGTACACGATAAATAAAGATGGTCATGTGATTATAAAGATTAAATAATCCGGTTTTTTAACCCCTGACGCAAAAAACAGGGGTGTTATAAGTTTGGTGTGTAAGTAAGTGTGTGTGTGTGTGTGTGTGTGTGTGTGTGTGTGTGTGTGTGTGAGTCTGTCTGTGGCACTGTAGCTCTTACACGGATAAGCCGATTTGGATGCGGTTTTTTTATATGAAAGCAGGTTTCTTGGCGGTGGTTCTTAGGCATGTTTTATTAGGGAGTTAAAAGTCCCTATTTAACGGCGCCACATACTTTAAGAGCTGATATCTCAAAAACCTGCTTTCAAATAAAAAGAACCGCATCCAAATCAGTTCATCCGTTTGGGTCCCCGACGTGGCGACGCTATTTAATAGGTACCTACTTATAATTAAACTTATAGGGCCAATACTTATTATTTTTTACTTTTTAGAGGTTTTTCTTTACAGACTATTTTAAGTCGGGGGGTTTTTTTTTTTAAATATGGAAATTATTTGTTAGCCCGTGCTTGTGTCCGACTGTTGGGCAAAGGCTCTCTATCTCTCCACTCGTCGTTATATTGATTAGGTACCTAATAAAGGAAAATTTCCACTAACGCTAACATTTCCTTGTATGTACATTCAATAATTAGAATTTAACAACTATTGCAGTTTTAGTTGTTATTATGGTAATATTATATATTTCCTCATATATCATGTTGCTATTTATAATCAGTTGCTACATGTCAAACAACAACCTTCGTTCCCTGTATTTTAGGCAAAAATCTCTTACTTCCAAACTCTTGGGGCAATTTTTTATTGTGTCACCGCATTAAAGACATTACTGTCTGTTGTTTGACCAGTAGTTAAACAAGGTAATTGTTAAAATTAGAAAAAGAAAATTTGAAGGAATCTCATGGAAATGTGTAAAATTTTCAATTCCTTTTTCGAATTTTAACCATTAGGTATTTAGTTTAACTACTGATCAAAAATCAGCCCCTAAATGTCTGGAAAATTATTGTTTAATTGAGAAAATATAAAAACAAGATCCAGCTAAAAAGCGGTTTAAAAAAAAAAGCAAGGAACATTATTATTTGATTTTCCATAATAAAAAATATAATATAACGACAAAGAACTTAAACAGTTAACTACACAACTAGGTCGATAAGAAATACACTGTATGAAAGCCAAAAAGACTAGCTTGTTTCCATTCCGATTGACTTTATATTTAACTCACGTCGTAAGGCATTAATGGAATGTACTTTCTTTTCCTGTTGTACCTATATGTATAGCTACGCAGGAGGTAACAAAAGTAGCACCCGTACGTACAGTTAGGTCGTATAAAAAACAGTCAAGTGGAACCTGACAAATATCAGGAGAGTAAAATTTTCGAGAAAAAAAAACTGAAACTTACTTATGTTATGAAAATTCGGACGGACTAAACAGATGGTAACTGAAATTCGACCTTGTCAGGGGGCATGTTACAGTATATTTTTAACGGGTCCATATTGGCTCATATAAAATTTGTTATAAGAATGTATTGTTACTCATAAACCGTCGCGACTCATAAAACGTTTGTTTCTGAAACGGTTTTTATTTCAGGGTTTTTATAAATAAACCTAACCTAACCTAACCTCATTTATTATCAGAAAGTCGCTGTTTTTTTTTTCAAAACTAATATGATTTTCAAAGTGAATATTATTTACTTTTTTTGCTCTATTTTACTAAATTATAATAAGTATATTTTTACCATTGCGACCATAAATGTATAATGTACGCGTATTAATGACGAATATACCTAGTTAAGATCTTGGCAATCAAATTTTTGACATAATAACTAAGTTCGTAGTAAGAAATCCTAACTTATCTTGGTCACGTTTTATAAAGCTACAAGTAACAATTTTAAAGGTCTAAATTGGCAACACTATTCAAATGGCTGGTCGTCATTGGTCGAGGTTGTGTCAAATGGAAACTTGTAACCTGTAAATTGTAATTTGTAACTTTATAAAACAGGCCACTGGGGTAACAATAAAAGTCTTCGTGTGAGACGGACATCTCTTAGTATTAAGAACTCAATTACATAAAAAAAAAACATTGTAATGTTTTGTTTCAGACCGGCTGATGTATCTACAAAGAACCATGAGTATTCTTCCTTGCATCCTCATAGCCGGTATCGTGCTAGTACCCGTAGGCATCGGGTTTCTGAGCACTATTAATACGGTATGTGAAACATTACTCTCTCTCTCTTCATCTTGTCGCCACCCTTTGCGGAGTACCTATAGGTCTCTTCCAATGCACGCCATCTCTTTCGATCTTGAGCTTTCCTCGTCCAATCTCTCCCTATCTTAACGAGATCGTCAGTCTATCTCGTTGGTTGCCTCCCAAAGTTTCTTCGGCCGGTACGAGATCTACACTTGATCACTCCTGAACCCCACCTGTCATCCGTAGCTCGATACATGTCGCCCACCTTCCCTTCCTCCGAGCTACAACCAAGGCAATGTCTAGCAGTAGGAAATTCAAATTTAACCGGTACAACACCGACCAATAACGGGTTAAATTGCATTCCCTGTCTAGCAGCTTCGTTCTTTTTCGAATTTCTGTATTTCTAATAAGGTCCCGAAGAGAACTACCCTAGTGTCGCTTACTCCATAGCTCCTTGGGGCACTTGAAGGTTATTTATCTGCTTAGTGAGCGATCGCATCAGGTTTCGGCCATACAGAGCATACGAGGGTGAATTGAAAAGTTTTGAGCCTAACCTGTAAAATAAAGACTTGAGTTTTTATAACAATTTTATTTCTCTACATAGTCTCCAAAACGATCTATACACTTCTGCCATCTGGCTTCTAACTTCATTATTCCTTGTAAAAAAAAAGAATCTTCAAGGTGATCGAAATATTCAGTCACAGCTTCTTGTACCTCAATATCCGTCGAAAATTTCCGTCCTGCCAAGTGTTTTTTTAGGTTCGGGAAAAGATGATAATCAGAGGGGGCCAAGTCCGGCGAATAGGGTGGATGCGGCAACAATTCAAACCCACAGTTATGTATTTGTGCTATAGATTTCGCTGCAGTATGGACAGGTGCATTATCTTGGTGTAACAACACTTTTTTAGATATCATACCAGGTCTTTTCGTTTTAATTTCTTCACGCAGACGTTGTAAGAGGGTGCAATAGTAATCAGCATGTATGGTTTTACCCTTTTCGAGATAATCCACCATGATGACCCCTTTGCAATCCCAAAAAACTGAAGCCATTACCTTCTTCGCTGATAAAATTGCCTTAGCTTTTTTAGGAGGTGGAGACCCTGACCTTTTCCATTGTTTGGACTGCACTTTTGACTCCGGTGTATTGTGGTGGACCCAAGTCTCGTCCATAGTTATGAAACGACCGAGAAAATCTTGTGGGTCGCATTGAAACAGATCCAAACAATCCTGTGACACTGTATGGCGGGTGCGTTTATTTTCAGCTGAAAGTAGTCTAGGTACCCACCTTGCAGAGACCTTAGAAAATCCAAGATCCTTGGTGATTATGTTCTGTACTCGCTCATAGGAAATGGCAATTTTCTCTGCTATCTCTGCAACTTTCAACCGCCTGTCGTTCATAACCATATCTAGTATTTTATTGACATTTTCGTCTGTGGAAGCCGTTATTGGTCTACCACACCTGGGTTCATCTTCAACTGCTTCTCTGCCCCGTTTAAAGTCTGCTACCCATCGTTTTACGGTGGCATATGAAGGAGCGGATTCTCCTAAAGTCTGGCACATATCTTCAAAAATTTGCTTCGGCGTTAAACCTTTTTTTTGTAAGTACTTTATGACAGAACGGTGCTCAATTTTATCCATTCTACAGGAAACCGCGAACCTCGTTTAGTAAATCGATTACAAAATTTGCAATTGTGACATAAGAAAAACAAAAGATAGTGCATTATGATAAATAAATATGTAAGTGTTACGTGCCAGTATTATTTTTTCTTTTTAATTTCATTATCAACCTCAGGCTCAAAACTTTTCAATTCACCCTAGTACATACCTTGACGGGAAGGGCACTGCTCAAATACTTGTTGTTTAAGACTGATAAATTGATTTGAGCACATCGGACATGTTGCCAAATGCAGCCCAGCCCAAACGAAAGCGACGATCGACGTCGCCCTTATGCCCGTTCTTCTTAAGGGACAAAGTGTGGTGTGACCCATGTAGACATGTCAAACTTCTCCACTCTATGATCTCACCATTGACAGCTATTTGTGCTGGTATTGTTGCACAGTATTTTGGTCTTCAAGGTGTTAATTTTTAGTCCAACCATTAATGAAACACGGTAGAGTTCCTCGATCATGGCATGTAGCTCCTCAATACTGTCGGGGAAATTAAGTCGTCTGCAAATCTGTGATGGGTTAGGCTTTTGCCGTTTATGTTTGTGTCTCTATTAGAAGCTTAGTCGTTTCTTCTAAACAAGAAGTGAATAGTTTTGGGGCTCTGCTGTAGACGGCTTCCATAGCTTCCACAGATCTGAGGATCTGAGGCTTTTGCTTAAAGCACTCGCAATGGAAATTGTTTACATTTTGAAATTCGAAGGCTTGTCTGCATATAAAATGAAAACAACTGTTCCGCTTTGAAGCCAATTGAGATTGCGAGTGCGTTAGGCAATAGCGACGCTGGTGTCCACGTCCACTTGGCATCTTCGTACCGAGTGTATGACGGCCCAGTGCTCTACAGTGTTGAACGCCTTTTCGTCAGTAAAGGCCAGCTGGCTTAACCGACTCGCAATCACAATCGACTTCAGAGCAGAACGATTGTTTTCATTTTGTATGCAGACAAACCTTCTATTTTCAAAATGAAAACGATTGCGACTGCGGTAGGCAATAGGGTGAATCAATCCTTCGCTATTTAGCCCCTCTGGTACTACTAAAAGCTGGTTGTACTCGATGTACTTCTCGACAACTTTCTGTATAGCAAAGCTACATTCATACAATACTAAGGTTTGTTTCAATAGAACTTGCCCACAATGTAAACAAAACATTCAATGAGATATCCATATTCTAGCACTATTTTATTCTTTTAATGGTTTAGGATAATGATGTGGGAAGAGTTGATTAAATAGCACATGGATTTATCAGTATTTGATGGTCTAGAATGGAAATTAAAGACATTTTGAGTACAAGGTTTATTTACATTGTTGGCAAGTTCTATTGAAAAAAACCTTATTAGTGCCTTAATAGTTTTTTTTTGTAATGGGAAGACAAAGGGGCACACAGGCCTTGTAGTAAGTGGCATTTGTGACCCATGGACATTTGCATTCACTTCAATCTTAGAGCCCGAGTTAACTTTAGGTAGGTCCCATAATTATTTTCAAATCGGATCGATATTGAAACCATTTCTTTTCATTTAGACCAACACTGTGACACACGTAGAGGACTACTCTAAGTGTGTGGACACCCAAGCCGGGCTGGCCTGTAACAACTTTACGTACAAATCGGGAGCGACAGAATGCACGTGCTACTGGGATTTCCAGCTGAAGGAGGATGTTGCAGGGGATGTTACTCTGTACTACGAGATCGACTTCAACCAGGCCAACACTACGTATGCTAATTCAAGGTACGTCTTATCTAGGGGACACTGTTGATTTTAGGAAAGATATCGAAACTTTTATATGGTCGTCTTGCACTATGTTATACAACGTGTTACAAAATACCCCGTAAAAATCTAATAAATTATCAAAGCCTAAAATATTGTCAACCCTAGTAAGCTGTCATGACAGGGAACCGGAGTTAGCATAGATTATTTTAACAGAGAGGCCTACCTACCAATTCAATATTTTTTAAACTAAAGTGGGTTTAAAACCATATCCCGACGATCGAGGTTGTGCATTGAACAAGGCAGAGCTCACTTTGAGCCGTTCCTGTAATTTTGACGTTCTTTACGAAAAAGTAAGTGCTAGTTTAGGTTTCTTCGTAAGTAGTTTAGGTCTTTTAAAATCTTCCAAAACTCGACTTGTAATGTAATATCTATCTAATCGAATTCTGTACATTTTGTTAGTATGTCTCTTAATCGTTTCACGAATTAGGTAAAAATGTACATAAACAATCTGCGTAGTTTACTCTTTAATTTTACTGAAATAGGGTTTTCACATCAATGAAAGCAATAATGGTTTTCTTTTTTTTGCCGGTAAGTCATGCGGTGATAGTACGGTTCTCAAATATTGTAAATGGACTTATTATAAGGTACCATTTAACCCCCTTTCGGCTTTACGGGTATTTTTGTAACACCTTGTATACACGTACTGTGCAACCATTTTCTTAATAGCGCTCGGCATCCTTCGTTTTTCTATGACACACGAGTTACAAATATACTGTGAGTTGCGAGTGCAAGCGTGATACGAGTACGATGGCCAGCTGAACGATATTAATTTTGGAATACTACAAGTAGGTGTTTTTTGTTCCTTTTTCTCCCTCTATTTCCCTCGTAATATTTTTGGCATGTTTTCCTGCTTAACTACGCATAATATTCAATTACTTACATTACATACATTAAATCACGCCTGTTTCCCAGAGGGGTAGGCGGAGACCACTTCTTTCCACTTGCTACGATCTTGACAAATTTATTTCGTTTCCACATTCATACATCAAGTCATGCACGCACGTCGGTTTCAGGTACTTGAGATTCAATTCAATTTAATTTAATATTTATATCTTTATACATATAATGCACGATAGTATAATTTGTACAGCGCCATCGGGCCTGACGGTCGTGCGCTGCTGTCCTTCTAATATGAAAAGTCTGTAGAGGGCTTAAGATTTAAGGGCATAAACACGGACTAACTTCACAGGCACTAGGGTACCCGCTCGGAACGTTCCATAAACACGTGTCCGGGTAACCCGATACGGCTACACGAAGCTCGGACACGACCGTGAACACATTTAATCCCATGTTGAAATACTTCAAAGGGCGGTGTTAATTAACGGAACTTTGCTGAGATAAGACAGATCAGCAACTTTACTTTAACGTGTCTGGTAACTGGTAGGTATCTCAACCAAGAACAGTTATTTTATAGAGCCCTAAGGGTCCGAAATACACATCCATAATATCCATGGACATAAAATATCCTTGTCCTCGTAGGTCCTCGCGTACTTCTACAAGTACAAATGAATGATAGTAGTTCAGACCTGACTACTCACGTTGGTACCGTAAAACACACACCCACAGAACACAGAAATGAAGTATATGTTACTAATTATTAGACTGAAATTATTTCCAATAGATAGACGTAACGTTATTTTCCATTTAATAATTGTTCTTAGCTTAGGGCAAGCTTCGATGGTTCGGTCATTTGGAAAGGATGGATGAAAGAAGATTGACGAAAGAGATATACAGATCGAAAGTGAGTGGACGGGTCGTAAGGGGCCGCCCTAGTCGTACTTTTTCGAGGCAAATCGGAGAAATCCTGGAAAAGGGCCGAATATTAAGTACCCGAAACCGACGTGCGTGCATGACTCGATGTATGAATGTGGAAGAAGCGAAAGAAATTTGTCAAGATCGTAGCAAGTGGAAAGAAGTGGTCTCTGCTCTCTGGGAAACAGGCGTGATTTAATTTAATGTAATGTAATTGTTATTATTTTTCGCAAGTTAGGACTTTTTTTGGTTGTGTCCCTTTTATCCCCACTCACACCGTTTTACGAGGATATTCGTCATAATTCGTCGTTCGTCGAGGTGCTAAACATAAAGAAGTATAAAATCGATATCACTTTAAAAGTTCAAAACATCTAGAAACGTTTCCGTTTCAGGCTGAAGCCATTTTCTTAGTATGCACGAGTACATCCGGTAGTTAGGACTTCCGCTATTGATAAGATAAAACACATGGGACAGATTGCATAATCAAGTACAGTCAGGGTAAAAAAAGGATCGTCAGTTTTCGACTCTATTTTAACGCCGTTAAGGTCCAAAAGTGACGAACCTTTTTTTACCCTGACTATATAAACTAATAGTATTAGTGGTTTTTTATGGATTTTAACTAATAGTATGGGCTTGTATATAATTATGCAATAGGACCATGCTTCAGGTTTACGAGGATAAATTATTTTGTAATTTACCTGTTGCAAGTATGACAACGTCGTATTTTTGTGAGGACATTTCCGGTTATGATCGTAAGCCGTTGTTTTCCAATTTGAATGACTTCTAGCTTTTGCCCACTTTTGTGTTAACCTTTAAATGATGTTACAATACATCCAAACCTATTATATCTATCCTATCATAAATCTATCATATATCAGACACGTTATTATTAATTATGTAAAGGTGCACTCAATGAAGGATTTGTGATTGAAGGACGTGTGACCATAGTATAAATACAACAGTAGTTCATCTTTAAACAAGGGTGGATACATCGCGTGGCTTGCAGTGTACGTGACTCGACCTTACACGCTGCGAGCCACCACATGCAAACGCAACAAAGGATAAAGGGAAGGGAAGGAATTCATACAACACATACGGGACTTAAAATAAATGTAAAGTAAAATGGGGAAAAAATGCATATCACGTACCTTTGAACATACCTCTGTACTGTCAATATCAATAGTTAACAGGTATAATATCTTATAAACATTTGCATGGATCGTTTGTACTCCTGAAATTGAACTTCTTTTGTTCTGTGAGTTGTTAAAAATATGCAGAACTTGTTTATTTTTTCTTACAAGTTATAGTAAATTTATTTGTTTATGTAGGTACTCGAACCATTTGTTTACTTCATTTAGCCCTCGTACCAAAGAAATGTGAGTGTATCATGTGATAGTGATTATATGGCCCTGATATAATAAGTGAGTGGACGGGTCGGAAGGGGGCGGCCCCTTACCGTACTAGGCGTACTTTTTCGAGTCAAATCGGTGAAATACTGGAAAAGGGCCGAATCTTAAGTACCCGTAACCGACGTGCGTGCATGACTCGATGTATTAATGTGGAATAAGCGAAAGGAATTTGTCATGATCGTAGCAAGTGGAAAGTAGTGGTCTCTGCCTACCCCTCTGGGAAACAGGCGTGATTTAATGTATGTATGTATGTATATAATACACTGATTTTACAATTAGACTTCAACATCAATAAGTTATCTTAACTTTAGTTATTTTTTAATGTTGCAGAACAAAATTAGTTCAGTTTAACGAGTGGAATCGATCGTTGCATTTAAAGCTCCAAGGTCAAAGGCACCCTGTACATCGCAATAAAAAAAAAAAAAAAAAAGCATTCTCGACGAGTAAAAATAAACAATACTACTAATAATACTACTTCTAAAATTAACTATTATTATTATTATTATTTTCTTGATTTTTTTTTCTTCTTTTAATACTACTTCTTAAAGCAGACTTCCATGTCTGGACTTGCTGAGATTTTTGGCGTTGGTAGAATATTTGTCCCGACAGTTGGCTCTTTAAGGTATGATTTACTGGTTTGTTTGGTATATATCGTCCGGACTGCAGGTGTTTTATTGAAGGGAAAAGACTTGTCCTGACTGTTGGCTCTTTTAAAGGATTGGATTACTGGAATGCAAGCATCTACTACTATCTGTAAGTTGACATGTCTTCTGGTTTACTTTATGTTTACGTATATGTTAAATGTAATTATTCAAGAATTGACGAATAAACTATTCTATTCTATTCTATTCTATTCATATTGAAGTAGAGTGAGGTAGGCTAAGTTTTAATTTTAAGTAAGCAAGGATGCGCATCCATTTAATTTTAGTAGTGCCGTCATGTTTTGTCCGTAGTAGGGTAAGCGTGTAGGTATTGGTAATTTTTCTCTTACCATAATATTTTATTAGTTTTAGGATTTCTTCCGATTACGCCATAGGCGCAATCTGTTCGGATAAAACTATTTTTTAAGGTTTTATCTTTTCTTAGTAGAGTTGTTGTGAAAAGGACATTCTGGTGGTATACAGAGTGCGTCCTCTTTCCATTGTTCTAATCTCTTTATACTGGTTTCAGTTGAGATTTTCTTTTACAAGTTTAGGTTGAAATTCGTGTGTTATAGTTTCAACACTTGATTTTAAATAGTCTCACTTGAGTGTTTACTTAATTAATAGGGTTTCTGCCACAGTTCTTATAAGTGGTAGTTTAATCAATACAATTAAGCCGCTTAAGAGGTTGGTAGTGTGTCACACCCCTCATTGTAGTTTCAGTTCTTTGTGTAGAGCTGTATAATTCTCGCGGATGTTTCTCTCAGTTGAGGTTGACGTGTACTTAAAGAGACACTAACTTTAGTACATACTTGATTTGGTTTAGGATCAAGAGCGTTTGTTTGGAAATAGAGCCAACAAACTCGGATTTAGGTTTAGAGCGTTTGGTTGGAGGCAGAGCCAACAAACACTAGGAAAGTAGTTTATAAGTTTACTTTAGCAAGTAGTTTATGCGTAGTTGGTCTGTGATGGGCAACCACGTTTGCCGTTAGTGGACCCGGATCGGGCCTATGATTTATCTGGCTTCCCCTTTTTATGGCGAAGACCATTAGAAATAAGACTTGTTCTTTTATTTTCTTTTCGGTAGAAGAGGGTGTGTTTATGCGTAGTAGGTCTGAGACGGGCAACCACGTTTGCCGTTAGTGGACCCGGATCGGGCCTATGATTTAACTGGCTTCCCCTTTATGGCGAAGACCATTAGAGATAAGACTTGTTCTTTTATCTTCTTTTCGGTAGAAGAGGGTGTGTTTATGCGTAGTAGGTCTGAGACGGGCAACCACGTTTGCCGTTAGTGGACCCGGATCGGGCCTATGATTTATCTGGCTTCCCCTTTATGGCGAAGACCATTGCACGATGTTATGTTTTCCAACCTGACTAGTTTTTTTTTTTTTTTTTGGTAAATGAGGCGCCGAGACCTGCAGTGCCGTAGGCCGCGATGCATTCCTGTCAGGCAACAGCCACGGATTGGAATGATGCTAAGGTGCTGCAGTGCCTTCGTGTCTTGGGCCGGGACACTGGATGGACTTTCCGTTCTTTGCCGTTATGGCTGTCTGTTCTTACACATGAGAATGTGTATAATAATTTTATTTCAGAATCTTAGCAATTCTGAAATAAATTTATTTTTCCCAACTGGAACCCTACTGTAACACCCCAAAATAGGGTTGTCATTTTTTTTTTTTTTTGACATACTTACAGTTATCCTTTCTTTTGTCTGAAAGCCTTCCGCGATGATTCCTGGCTGAGTTTAGCGTCTACTGTTTGACGAGCGAACGAGCTTCAAGCCACATACACCTGGTAACCGGTGTTTTAGTATATCAACGTTGATCACAAACGGTCGACATAAACACTGCCGTTTTTACACTTGGATACTCGTTTTGTCTCACATAGTTCAACACGGAGCTTTAGTATCCTAGAGCTAGGTTCCTGTGCCTTATTTGGAAGTCGTATTTAACCGGCTTACACTATCTATTCCTTTTTATTTTCAATTGAAAACCCAGACATTGTTATCGTTTGTTAGCCGTTGTTGTCATAGTATGAAATGTCACTTTGACTTGTGACAGGAGGTTAAGGCGTTCGCACATCGGCTTTGAGACTTGTTTTGGGTGTAGTATCTTTTTATTTTTGAATTCTTATTTACTCGTTCTAGATATTTTTTTCCACTTAATTTCAGCTAAGCAAAAAGTCTTTCTTTATTGAGAGGAATCAGAGGTATTGAAGTTTTAACGCCAATTTGAGTATGGTAGGTGGCAACACCGGTAACGCCAGAGAACGTCACTTGGTGTTTGCCGATCAAAGATGGACACTTAATTTAGAACAGGCCTAGGTGGTTTCCTTGTTCTTGACGCTGTGTCTTGCGGTCAAGATGTCTTGTTTTCACCCAGAATAACTGTTGTGATCATAATCAAGTCTTAACGTGCGCTGTCGCGCGTCAGAAGGGTGAGTTTTTTCATTTAGAAGGGGCGCGTCGCAATTGTGTTACGTAATCGCCATGTTCTATTTCTAAAAGTGTATCGATCTATTTCAGATGTTCCTTACGGTGTTATTGATAACACCAACTCCGCGGTCTCTGAGTATAAAAGCCAATTGCCTCTAATTTACTGCCCGAAAGGTAAACTTTATTCGTTAAAAGTGATGTGTTGTCTGAGGATATGTCCTTGTTTGTTCCTTTACTAAGACGTTATATTCTACGTTTTAGGGTTTCAAGGCTACCCCGGAAATTTCAAGGCTACCCCGGAAATTTCAAGGCTACCCAGAAATTTCAAGCCTACTCCGGAGATGTTCGGGCTAACCTATAACCTCAAGGCGGAGGTTATCTTCGGGCATGCGGTGTGCCGAGATTGCTTCGACGTGGTTGTGCACGAGGAAGTAACCGTGCGATGACGAGAACATTTCGCGTGGGATCCTGACGCCTGCGTTCACTGATGTCGCGTGACGTTGACCTTATTTTCTTTTATTAACTAGTTTTTATGCCGCGTTTACTCTAACCTATTACACTACGTCGTCCATCCTTAGACCGCGTAGGTAGCAAGCGCCTCTTTTGTAATGTTTATCAATTCTAGTAATGGAAAAGAACTGTACGGGTTTACTGATGCTAATCTCGTAGGTAACCCGGATCTTTCCTTACTTACTCTTTTGTAATGTTTATCAATTCTAGTAATGGAAAAGAACTGTACGGGTTTACTGATGCTAATCTCGTAGGTAACCCGGATCTTTCCTTACTTACTCTTTTGTAATGTTTATCAATTCTAGTAATGGAAAAGAACTGTACGGGTTTACTGATGCTAATCTCGTAGGTAACCCGGATCTTTCCTTACTTACTCTTTTGTAATGTTTATCAAGTAATGGAAAAGAACTGTACGGGTTTACTGATGCTAATCTCGTAGGTAACCCGGATCTTTCCTTACTTACTCTTTTGTAATGTTTATCAATTCTAGTAATGGAAAAGAACTGTACGGGTTTACTGATGCTAATCTCGTAGGTAACCCGGATCTTTCCTTACTTACTCTTTTGTAATGTTTATCAATTCTAGTAATGGAAAAGAACTGTACGGGTTTACTGATGCTAATCTCGTAGGTAACCCGGACCTTTCCTTACTTACCCTTTGGTATAATAAATAATTGCAACTATTTCTTATGTGTGTCGAAAGGCGTGGTTAATTAGAATTTAAGAACAAAAAGGGAGGACGCTCTCTAATCTTATTACTCTGTGTTGTTCATTCAGAACATAGTATGGTGCGAATAATCTGAGTCTGTACTTTCTTTTTACGAAGTTATAAATTAAATACACTTAATTGTGACAACTTGTATAATTTATAAAGCCATCACCATCGATCCTGTTTGTGGCCAGTCGCTCTCTCTCTCACTCTACGGCGCCCAATCCCTTTAGCGATTGGCCCTCGAGCCAAGTGACCACACGACCCCAATCTCATGCCGCGGGCGAAAATCGAGTGTTACATACTTCAGTCTCTAGAAGAGCTGCCATATTATAAAATAATTTGGGACCCATTTCAAGAAAAATATCCTTGAAGACGTCAAAGTCACTAGAGATGTCAAGTCATTTGTAACTTTTAGGAAACTCAACCTTATTGTTGTAGAATGTCAGATTGACTTTGGACCTAAGGTGGGTACCAAATTTAATCTCGTGGTACCTCTGAATAGTTATGTTACTTAAATAGTCCTTTCAATTATCCTGTACGCCAATTACCATTTTACTTATTCACCAAGATACCATTGTTTTTTATAAAATTAATATATTTGTGACAATTCTTCGGAAATTCCGTGTTGCAATTTTCCTTGTTTGAAGCGGTCAATTCGAACCATATACTCGTTTATAATGTTATACAAAAACGAATGTGACATGTTTTACGACTACGTGAAGCCAAAAAAAGGGTTATGAGTAGGCCTGTGGGATATCGTACCTTTACTTTCTCGACCTCGCATCTGATCGAATAGTTAAACGGGAAAAGCACTCATGTTCCCTAAAGAATGAAGACTACTTTCCTATCTAACTATTCGATCAGATACGAGATTGAGAAAGGAAAGGGACGATGTTTAGAAGCACATCGTGGTTCTAAAAACCACGGAGTCGCTATTTCTCTCGCTATACAGGGTGACCCAGAAACCAATTGTATGTTCAGCAACTTTTTGAGTAAACGCACAAAATTTGTTTTTCCCTACTTGGTGATAAACAAATTCAGGGTTCTCTTAGTATAGAGAAAGTAAGACTGTACGTTTACTCAAAAAGTTGTAATGATAAAAATTGGCATGTAGATTTAAAAACTACCATATTTCACAGTGATTGAAAAAGAAATGAATTAATACATAAATTTAGGGGTTTTTCGTATCTGGGACATATGACAAAAAATCCGATTATAATGATCAACATCTCGAAAGCTAATAACAATTGCTGAACATACATGGGGGTTAAATCGATAGCTTATGAGCTGCTCTATCAGCCCTAGGCGGGTTGCCGTCGGTATCTGGGACACCCGTGTACTATATTTATTTGTATGAGAATTGTCTCATACTCACACCACTTCGATTTCGACCGAGTTCTCAATTAAGATTTACGCCTATAGTCGCCTGGCCGATTTTAATTTTTATTAATCGTTGACTTTCAGTGGCAAAGTTCATAGTGCAAGTGCTAACCTGCCTACCAAGTGCAATTAATTCATAGAAGCATATTAAACTCTCAATGGTTATAATAAGGCTGGAAGTGCAATACAATTCATATATTAGATGTACCTCTTTTCCGTAGGAGGGCATTATCAGTATCAGGCTAAATATATAATATAGTCCTCAACCAAATGAATAACTACCTATGCGTCATCAAAAAACCCCGGTTTGGCTTCGGGGTTTTAAGAATGGTTTATTAAATATAGCTGTTGCCAGCGAATCCGTCCGCGCAGAAAAATAAACACAGCATATCTTTCATTGAATACAAAACGGACACAATCCGAAATGAGTCAGTAATGCATTTTAAAATTAGAAGCGGTTGGAATACGGTTTTTAATGGAACAGCAAATTATTTTGGAATGTGTTCGTTTTGTATTAAATGAGCGATATGTTCATCATCAGGTATAATGTAGGATTCTAATGAGAATCTACTTTAAGATTTTTTCAAATCGGTCCAGTAGTTTCGGAGGCTATTCAATTCAAACAAACAACCCCCCCTCCCCCCCGTTGAGGTACTGGCAGAATATCAGCGTCCTTGTATCACAACACATGCTGAGCCAGAACCTATTCATCCGCACACATTGCTGGGCTCCGGTGCACACAAGTATGTGCTCTGCTTGTATAACTGCCAAGTTTTCGACAAACTGTTTTAAAAAAATATATAATTGTGCTGTAAAAGATTGTTACTTGCGTTCTCTCTGAATAAATATATTTTCTTTCTTTCTTTCTTTTCTTTATTTCTAATCAAATCTTTCCTCTTTATAATATTAGTGTAGAAGTGTAGATTGGCTTAGGTTATATCGATATACCTAACGAATTTTTCATACATAAGTCTACGTATTATCTCCATGAACTACCAATTTTTAAATAGAATCTGAGAATGTGTACGTGTATTCTTATTTAATTTTTTCTTATCGCAAATATAAACAAGTCATCTGTTATTGACTAAAGTTTTTCCTCGCTAATTCCTTGAAATAACGTTCGGAAAGATAACACTGTATCAACATAAGGTTATCTACTCGTATGTTGTTGGAGTACTTTTTTTCGTTTGGAAATACCGCTCGTTTAATAGTGAGCAACGTCTTTTAGTTCGGAGAAGATTTTGGGGAAAATGTAGAATTCAATAAATTATTGAGAATGAGGACAGTTTTAACGTGCTATGAAAACTACGACCCCATATGACAACCAACACGCACGTGGTTTAAACCGGTTACTCTACAGAATATGACATTCGCAAAAGATCATACTAGCAAAACATCATATTATACGCATAACATCATACTCGCAAAACATCATATACGCATTATATTTACAAATAGTTGGGTTTTGTTATAAAATCATTAGGTAGGTTTAGGTTACGTTAGATTATATCAGGCCCGGAGGGCCAAACTACCCAGAAATAGGAGCTCCGCCGTAGCGGAGCTCCGTTGACACTATCTAATTCATGTCTTAATAATAGTTAAGTTTTGCTAATGTGATGTCTTGCTACTATGATGATTTGCGAATGTCATGTTTTGCGAATATGATGTTTTGCTTTTATGATATTTTTCAGAATATCATGTTTTGCGAATATGGTAGCCAACGACGGAAGGGTTTAAACTGCGGCTGTATTCTTATAACCATATCGCTTTGGACGTGTTATTGTATTGTTTATAACTCGGCCGCTATTTATTGTCTAGTAAATAAGAGCTGTCATAACGATGACATGTCCAAAGCAATGTGGTTTTACCGAGTAGAAAATCCCCAGTATATTAAAGCATTGACGCTATTCTGCCTTGCTACGGAAGAAAGGCACATCTGCTATATGAATTGTATTGCAATTCCAACCTTATTATAACCCTTGAGAGTTTAATATGCTTCAATGGAATAATTGCACTTATGCCTTTTAAAATAAAATCGAGGTACGATAAAAACGAGGTGGTACGAGGGCAGCATTGTCGCCACGTATTCCATACCATACATGTCTTGTCAATGTCAAGCCTCACTTTTTAGGAACGTTCAACGTCATTATTATAATGGAGCTAAAAAATCACATGCATAATAATCAGAGATCGGACAAATGGGTGTCATTATTTGTAATAATGTGGACATGACTCCAAAGGTTTTAATTAAACAAATAAAATTACATTAATTGACTTCTTACCTTAACTTAAATCTTGATGCTTTGCAGGAGATAATAAATAAATAGCACAAAGACGTGAGGAGTGGCCATTAATATTAATCTACTTAAGTTTGCTCCATTAACATTCGTTGATTGCGAAAGGAGCTTTTCACCTCATTAGTTTATTTTAGCCGTGAAAAGAAATAAACTAAACACGGAAAAATTATAAAAATTACTGTTTATTTGCTTTTATAAATCTACACAATAACAAGTCTTTGTATTATTTATTTATTACTGCCTTGCAAAGGATCAAAATATTTTATAGGGTAAGTAATCAATTGATGTAATTTTATTTTGTTTAATTAAATGTCTTTGGAGTCATGTCCACATTATTGCCAGTAATGACGCTCATTTGTCCGATCTCTGATAATAATATAGAAGACGGTACATAGGTACCTATTATAGAATAGGTAAAGGCTCAGTTTCAAAATCGGACTAGTAGTTTTAGAGATAAATGGGAACATTGGTTTGCACAAACATCCTCTCACCCCAAACGCATATACCGTCTCCGGCGGTTACTCCGTCGTGGGTAATTAGAATTAGAAAGAATTTATTAAAAAAAAAACAGATGACAAGCAGAACAAAACATCGAACATGGCGCTGAAAAAAATACTAACAAGCTTTGTGCCGCAGCGAGCCGCGGCGCTGGCTTTCAGAGGAACCCTGACAAAAACTAACTTAACTATCTAAAACAAAAAGGGATGACGACACAAACATCAGTGGCAATAGGGTTTTTTTTTTATGGCATAGAGAAGACAAACCAGCACACAGGCCACCTGATGGTAAGTGGAAACTGTGACATTCGCATTCACAAGACTGCAATGCAATCCTAAGACTGCAAATGCGTTGCCAACCCTGAGGACTAAGATGGAATGCCTCTATGCTAGTCATTTCACCGGCTGTCTTATCCCCAAACCGGAACACAACAATGCGAACACTGCTGTTTGGCGGTAGGTTATTGGAGGGTATTTCATTAACAACAGGCAAACATCAATCTTTTATTTATGTTTGCTATTTTAAGATTCTTTAATTCATAAAATCCAACAATAAGGACGCTGTTTGATTGTGACGTCACAACATAGTATTCCCTATAAATTCCATAGTAACGGAGCGTTTTTGAAGGTCCATAAAAAGAAGCTGATTTGACTTTTGTCAAATACCGTATTGATAGTGACCTTACCTTGTGTGCCGGCTAGCACGGAACCCGAAGGCCCCTTGTTGTACCCACCCAGCCGTTCAAAACATTGTTTTTTTTTTCTACTCGCCTACTATTAACCGCTAGTATTGATATCGTTAACCGTAAAATATGATGTAAATGATAAGATGACGCTTTCAGAGATGCCAGCCATAAATGTTTCGTTTAAAAATACTAACGAACTTTAGGTGTTCCCTCACCTCCCATACATATATGGCTTTAGTATTTCGACAGAAAAAAAATAAAAAAAAATCTGAGCTCACTGACTCTAAATTTAAATCTGTCAAATAGGGATATTTGCCAGTGAGTCGTGCATCCTGCATGAGTAATATACGCTTTAATCTACCTACGCTTAAAAAAGGTGCACCTACTGTGCAAAGATACTGTGGCATTGTAAATTTATGCAAGATGAAACTTTTTTTGAAAAAATTAAACCTTTCCGAGTTTTTTACGCCGGTTCTTCCGGGGCAATGGTTGTTTTTCGAACCGGTGGTAATGTATGAAGAATGAAGAACTTAGATTTTATGCTATGAAAACTCCGAATCCTATGGTGTATACTTTTAAGCATTTAAAAAAATGTAAACAAAACAACCACGTTATATAGTTCGTCAGGCAATAGGAGCAGAACACTGATGCGTCAAAGTTCGATAAAACAGTTTTGATTGGCTGTTTAACAATGTCACGTGGTTTGAAATGTTTACATTTTTTTAAAATACCTAAAAGTATAGACTATACTTCTATCTAAATCTGGAAAATACTGGATTACAAAGGCAAAAGAGAGGGATATATGGAGTGATATGGAGAAGGCCTTTACTCGTAGAGAGGTCCTCAATAAATTTAAATAAATAATTATTATGATTGTATACTTATAAATAATGTTAAAATAAGGCGAAATAATAATGAATGAGAAATGAAATTAAACCCATTAAAAAAATATATATGTATATACTCGTATGTACAATATAAATATACATATATAAAATGAAATGATAAAATATGTAATATAATCATGTATGAAAATGAAATGTAATTTAATGATATTGTAAAATAATACTGTATTCATTTTTTTATTGAGGAATAAAGAGGCTATATTATTATATAGACTATACTTATCAATGCTTATGTATCCAGGGACAACAGTCAGTTCACGGGGAACCTCAGCCTGGTCCCCGCGGAGAGCTGCGGCGACTTCCGCTTCGACGAGGGCAAGCCCATCTTCCCCTGTGGCGAAGTAGCGGACTCCATCTTTAACGGTTTGTCTTACCTTAAATACCATAAGAGACCTGCCACACGGGCCTGTCGCCGATGCCTTGGAATCCATGCGTCGCTCTGTCGCTTGCTCGTGTGGCATCGCTGTTAATCGATCAGCCAGTCAGTTTCTTTTTTATATCTACTATAGTATGAATCTTCCCAGGTGAATTTTTCGTTTCGCCCCTAATCTTTCAAACAAAGGCCATTGTCTCTATTATCGCAAAGCCGCTAGCTACCGAGTTAGCACGTGCCACTACAAGATTCATATTGAAAAACAAACGGTATCGTCATAGTATTAAGATTCAAATTTAATGGCATGGCATGGCATGGCGTGCTACACGAGAACAAACATTGACTCTTTCCCAGTAAGATCTGATTCACATAAAGGTTTAAGAAATAATCACGCCGGAAAACTCAAGACGGTAACATGTAAATTAGCTAAGTCTACCAAAACTACCCACGTAATTGGCCCAAAAATTTACAACGCCTTACCTGACAGCATCATAAAATTGTCAAACGAAAATTCTTTTAAAAATGAATTAAAAAAAATACTAATTAATAACGCATTTTACGACATAAAAGAATTCTTCAGTAAATTTACCAGCAAGACATTGTAATATTGTACCGGATAAATAATTTAATTTTGTACCTTAACTTTAAATGTAATTTTTGTAATTATTATAACGTGACATGTAATATTCTAATAATATTATGAATAAATGAGTATATGAGTATATGAGTATATGATCCCATATAGGGATAAGTTCGCCTTTGTACATACCTTTTTTGTTTCTGTTTATTTTTGATTTGTTATTTTCTGTTTGTACAATAAAGAGTTTACATACATACATACATACATACACGATCCCGAAATAGAAGTTCCAGATATAAATAAGATCGGATCCCATTATGGATTCAGAAGAATATCACCAGTTGGTGTTTAATTTTTTGGACAAAACGTTATTTAATTTACATTGCTTGGCAGATACCTTCTCCTTGCTGCAGCAGGGCGATGAGAAATTGCCGGCCATCGCCGTTTCCTACACCGGACTGGTAGTGGGAGATGCCACTGTGGCATACCACAATCCTTCTGAACAAGGTACTGATTTTTACTAGCATTCACCCGCTTACATTTACTTATAACCTTTTAACTATATTTTGTTAAAATGTGAGTCTCCTTCCATGATCGATTACCACGCCTCAAGACACATCGAAATCGCTTTGAGGAGCTATTTTGCCCTCCTAAATAAAACGGACGCAAGAGCAATTTGATAGTCAAAGTAAATTTAACCCACTACCTTAGAAATAAGGTCACTAATACATACGCGGTTCTATGAGGCATACGCCAATATTTCAACCTTAAAGTCGAGGTCAATAGACATGGGAAAAGATGTAAACAAAACCAAACGGACCTATATACCATTATTACACCATAATCGCCTTCTTTTGGACTGTAGCTTTTACATTCTGTTTAAGATTAAATAACTATTAACTATACGTTTTTTTAACCAAAACTCGAACAGGACTGATTTGGTTATATCTTTTGCCATTTCTATTGACCCCGACTTTAGTTCGAACCACTCCGAGTTCCAAATTCAAACAATCCTAACGTAGTCAACAGGGGGTTATTATGACATGTCTATGCAGTTCATTTTACGGTGAGCGTAAAGGACGGCGCTATAGCAGTTACATAACTCTGTCCTTTTCTCTCAGAGTAAAATTAATTGCACAGATACGTCATAATAACCCCACAGGACACTCCACGGGTTAATGCCTAGCAAAATCGTTTTACACGACCGCCGCGCCCTAGTAGTTTTTTTTTGTTTTAGCCTGGGCAAATTTCTCGAAGCCGAAGAGCTGGCCGTCCAAGCAGAACAATAAATGGGACACCGGCTCTAACTTAACCGGAGCTGAGGTATTCATTTGTTTTAATTGTGATTTTAACTCGCTACTTAAAAAAAAAGGGGTATTATTTGCGTGTCTGACTGTGGCATCGTAGCTCCCAAACGGAAGGACCGTTTTGGACGCGTTTGTTTTTAAAGAAAGTTAGTTCAATCGGGATAGTTCTTAGATATACTCTGTTTGTTTAGGTACTTTAAAAATGTAAACAAAACAACCACGTGATACGTCAAAGTGCGAACAAACTGTTTTGATTGGCTGTTTAACAATGCCACGTGGTTTAGATTGTTTATTTTTTTTTTAAGTACAGTCGCGAACCGGGATTGTTGAGCCATGTTTCTAATTTGGCCGTGTAATGCAAATCGAAAAACTGTCAGCCAGTCGGCGACATCGGTTATTGAATACACAGCTAAATTACGAACAATGGCAAATGGCTCAACAATCCCAGTTCATGACTACCTAAACAAACCGAGTAAACAAATCGGTCCGGGTGCCGGCGCCTATGATATACACTTTAACTCACAGACACTTCACTCTTAATTCAAATTTCATACGGTCCTAAACTGATTGTTGCAAAACAAATGAAAAAACCTTTTTTTCTGTCAAATAAGAATCAAGTGTCCATTAAAGGTGCCTTGTCCATTACTGTTTCCATCAGCCTAGGCAGTTTAAGATATATCAGCTCTTAAGGAAGATATCGCCATTATAGAAGAAACTGAATTACGAGCATGAAAGTCTTAATGACTTTAACGAGATTGTCGGCCGCACTCACAGTCGGTAGTGACTTAATTAATTACGTAGACAGTATTACCTAGACAAGGTACTCACGTAATGTAGGATGTAGACTAGTCAGGTTATCAAGTGATTTGCTTCAAGTGATTTTTTTTAACGTATTTCTAGAACGAAGCATTCCAAGTCTGGATGGATACCTCTCTTAAACGGAAGCCTGTCTTCCGAGTGGTCGACGCGAACCTGACTAACGGCCTGCCGGCGGGGAACTACTCCATCCGCATCGACATATGTAAGTTCAATAGGTACCCCATGTAGGAACATTCAGGAACGGAACCGAAGAAAATACGCTGATGCAACATTTACGGGTCTTTTTTTTTATGGCATAGAGTAGGCAAACGAGCACACAGGCCACCTGATGGTAAGTGGAAACTGTGACCCATAGACATTCGCATTCACAAGACTGCAATGCAATCCCAAGACTGCAAATGCGTTGCCAACCCTGAGGACTAAGATGGAATGCCTCTAGGCTAGTCATTTCACCGGCTGTCTTATCCCCAAACCGGAACACAACAATGCGAACACTGCTGTTTGGCGGTAGGTTAATGGATAAGATGGTGGTAGCGATCCGGACGGACCCTGCACAAGGTCCTACCACCCGCAAAACCACTCCACTCCGTCTACTCGGGTCTCATCCGTTTGGCCAAAATATTATTAGTCAAATCGTTCATTGAATACAAAACGGACACAATCCAAAATGAGTCAGTGTTGCATTTTAAAATTAGAAGCTCTGCTGTTGGAATACGATGTTTAACTGAAAAGCAAATTATTTTGGAATGTGTCCGTTTTGTATTCAATGAGCGAAATGTATAATTTTCCATTTCTTCCATTTGAAATCGTATTCCAACCGCTTCTAATTTTAAAATGCAACACTGACTCATTTCGGATTGTGTCCGTTTTGTAGTCAATTAACGATGTATGAATGAAATAAAATCAATTTTCCAATTTGATCATTAGTCATAAAAACCAAAGAAATTCCACGTTACTTCCTTGATTATATTTCTCTATATCTTCCTTTATTATTCTAGGTCTTTGTTTCAATGGTCGTATTATGTACTACTATTAGTATAAGGAAGCTCTGGAGGTTATATCGGGAGTTCTATTGAAGTTATTGATCTGTGTAGTTGATTCGTTCATGTACTTATGTTTCATTCAGACTATCCCGTGGACAAATACGGCGGCCCCAAAAAGTTCATCCTGGAGGGGGTGCTCTCGACCTCTCGGATGAGCCACGTGGTCATCGGGAGCATCGCAATGACCGTTGGCGTCATATGTCTGCTCTTCTCAGTTGTTCTCGTTATCAGTGGCAAGAAGAACGGTAAGAGAGAGTAGATAGTAGAGAATTTACGATCGGTTAACAGAATATAACTTATAAGGTATAACCGCACCGCACCGCAAGGAGCGACGCGCCGCGACCCGACTCGACCAAATATTTTTTCTATGACTTTGTATGCGACAGCGAGACTATGGGACGCGACAAAGTAGACCATTTACAAAATTTGACACGCCTTGAAGCGTCGAGAAGTTCGATTACCGCTAGTGGGTCATTCTACTTTTAAGCGCAGGTCGATTTTTTGACAAGTGCTCTTCAAATATAATATTTTTATAAAAATGTTAAAGTGCTCGGTTTTGTAATTTAATATTGAAATAGTTACACAACTTAGCTTACATTTAAAATTATCACTACATTTAAAAAGTCACTATAATTAACTTTAAAGTAGGTAACATAGTGGTCACGCATGTCCCCGCCATTTGTATGGAAAAAGTGTATTTACCGCTGTGTTACCAACTTTTCCTGATAAAATATCAATAAATTTAAAGTGTTTTGTTTTGAACTATTAAATTTAGTTGTTCCAGTTTCAATATAAGTCAAATTTACGTGAAAAAAATGTCTAAAAATGCCTTTAATTTCACCAATGATTATTATGCGCTAAAAAGTAGAATGACCCTAGTGCGGTATATCAAGCGGTGCCAAACTTCACGCAATTCTAGGCCTTACGTGTTTGGTGCGTCAGGTCTGTGTCAATGCAATTTGTTACGAATGTAAACAAACCTTGATTGATAATATTCCATCACAATCATTTTCTTGACTGAATCAGAAACATATGTAAAGTCCAATCCAATATAATTGTCTTATTTAGTAAACACTTTTAGAACCTCAAATCGGCGCCTTTTCGCCAAAAATAACAATTTTATCACAAAAAAACCATCCATGACCAAAATGTAGTTTCTAGTTGCTTTATTCAGCAGAAAACAGCCGTTTTAGCCAGAAATTATGCATTTTGAGGTTATAAAATTGTTTACTAACAACACAAGTTTATTGGTATGTACTATCAGACCATTGGAACCTTGACCCACCATAGAACTGTGTCACAGAGACGTTATGATTCAAAGTCATAAGAAGTGTCAAACAAATTGTTTTATAATGTCACTGTGACACCGTTCTATGGTGGGTCAGGGTTCCATTGGGCTGATAGTAGCATACATGTATTTTGACGATCCATAACAGTTTCTTCCATGTTGCTTTACTCAAAAGTTGCCGAACGACTGACAGACATTTACTGCAAACTGTCGCGCCTCTACAGTTACACTGCGGTGTACCAAATAAAGCCGTGTCACGTCGCATCGCTCCGCTCCCGCGCTGTTACGTCCAATGTGGTCTTACCTTAAGAGAGCGTACAGATGTACTGCCCTCATAAGCCAATCAGCAGTATCTCAAGTTCAATTACCAAAGCGGTTTTAATTATATTCTGTTAGAAATAATGATAAGGTTGATATTGCCTTAGGAGGTCAGTGTAGTGAATGAACATACGACGTCGTTTTTGGTCAATACATCACATATTTATTTTGCTTTCTCGGCGAATTTGCCAAGCTATAATCTACCGCATACAACATGAGTAACATGACCGTAAAGACAATATTTGATCGCCTTAGGGCCACTTGCACGAAAAGTTTAACCCTGGGTTAAGACATTAACTCGAGTTAAAATGACAGTTCTCGTATGAATCTGACGTCTACTAACTCGAGTTAGTGTCTTAACCCAGGGTTAAACTTTTCGTGCAAGTGGCCCTTACTAGGTCAACGACAAAAGTTCTATGAACCGTCAAGTGCGTCACCCGACGAATGAAAAATAACCGTTCGAACGTTTAGTAAAAAATAACTTTCGAGAAGTTTAAAAAAACACTGCAGACTTTGAAATGAATCACCTGTGGCGAGGTAACGGTATTTTTTGTTTTAATTTATGGCTCATTATTAAACCCTTTTCCAGGCCTTGCTAAAGTAAGGATACAAGCAAGAAATGGAATAGAGCCACGAATTCGTAACTTTCTGAATAATACTGATCCATGAAGTCATATTTCAGGAAAGTTCAATTAAATTTAAGTCATAAACTGTAGGTAGTTTTTGAGCGACATGAATGTGATCATGTACTATGCCTGGAAAAGGGTTAAACAAGTTAGGTACCGCCATTGTCACTAATGATAAATGTCAGAGATGTAAAGTTTGTGTTCTCTAAGCTATGTGCGCACAGTAAGACATTCATTTATGTTTGTTAAATAACATAGTATAGTAGTACTAGTTATATTTGTAGTTTTATGGTAAAGGGTTAAAATACATAAAATTACGTGTTTTTCTTCACGAAAATTTACACCGTTTATTGAAAAGAAAAACACGTTTGTTGATCGAATCCAGTTGAGAGTCGTACAGCCATTTACCTGGCCTAAGGACTAACCAATATTAGAACGAAAAAGCTAAAATTAGCGTCTAAATAGAAAGCAAGATGAATACGAACTTATCCGACAAAATACGATGTCGTATGTTTATGCACTACACCAAGGCTGCGCAACCCCAGGGCGGCGGACGAAGTCTATATGGCCACACGGGTGTATACCGGATGATCGAAAAGCGTTTGGTCTAAAATTGTTTAGTATAACATTTGTATGGAATAACGTTATTTTGTCGAATCTATTATTTGTATAACATTGTTATTCCGAATATTGTTACCACTAATTTAAAATGAGCTCTGAATCTGCGAGGAAATCGACGGAGCTCCGCCAAGCGGAGCTCCTATTCCGCCTAGTTTTTTGCTTCGCGCCTTACACAAATCTAACCTATAGATTAGTTGAGCAATCACATGATTTTAATTTGTATGTTATGCTAAATAAAAATCGACCTAACAATATTATGTATTTAACATTTTAGAGTATACATATAGTGTTAGATCAAAAGTGGTTTAGAACAAAAAATATGTATCCAAAAAAAAAAAAAAGCTAAAAAGAAGTATGCCATTCAATGTTATGCAAAACATTGTGGACCAATAAATGTTAACACACAATTTTAGACCATATAAAGGGCAACCGGCCAGTTAGAAAAGGCCCGCCGAAGTGAAAGTCGTCCCTTTGAGCCCATTGTTAAAAAAGTTGAGCAGCCTTCCACTCCATTTTGACGACACCTTAGCCTAGTAGTGACCCTGCCTACGAAGCTAGCAGTCCCGGGTTCAAATCCCGGTAAGGGCGGGTATTCGAGTGACGAGCGCGAGTATTTGTTCCTGAGTATTGGATGTTTTCTGTATTTATTTAAGTATTTATTTATCTATACAAGTATGCTTATTGTTGCCTAGTACCCATAGTACAAGGTTAGAGCTTAGTTTGGGACTAGGTCAATTTGTGTGAGATTGTCCCCCGATATCTCCACGGTGCCTCTGACCTCGGGGCTTTGAATGCATGGATCGTTTCTACTCCCGAAACTGAACTTCTTTTGTTCTGTAAGTCGTTAAAAATATGTCTAACTTAAATATGATTTTTGTGAAACGTACAAAGGCGAACTTATCCCTTTAAGGGATCTCTTTCAGTTAACCTTTGAGCGATTGAGAAATAATTAATTTACAACGAATAGCCAAATAAGTACAACACTAAAAGAAAATTTCTATAAATATCAATAGATAAAATACATATACCTATATGTATTCAATATAATAAATAAATACAAAATAAGCAGGAAAAAAAAGTTTATAAGAAGTGTCAAGCGAGAACTTCTTTAGTCGAGATTTAAAAGAATCTACAGATCGAGACTGCCTTATTTCAGGAGGCAATAGATTCCCCAACCGCACAGCGCGAACCGAAGAGGTTTATTAACATTGTTAAGGAGTCTAAAATCTTAATCTAAATATAAATAGCATTCAAAGCCCCAAGGTCAGAGGCACCCTGTATACTAGAGCCATGTAGTGTGTCACACTTGATTTTCTAATAAACATATGACATGTATAAAAATAGATTGTGACTGATAAATTACTAATTTTCCTTCTATTATTATATTTGTATTTTTTATTACAAGCCTTCTAAATACCGGAGTTCCAGATGGCTGTCCTATCACTGTACGTTATTTATTTTAAGCATGTTATCTGTATTCAACAACTCTAACCCGACTCATACTGTATATTGTGTTGTATGCATGATGACATAATATATCTAACGGGTGTGTAATGATTTTCATTACGACAAATGTACTAATTTTCATTTTTTATTACACGAATTACATATGGAAATAAAATGCGTAATAACAAACTCCATAATTTCTTAACATTACTAGCAGTACCCATTATCTGTGGTTTCATAGTGAACAAATAGTATAATACTCATCCAACAGAATATTTTATATGCATAATACCGTACCTGAGAAGCATAAGACTGCAAGTGCCATTTTCTTAATTTTACAGGATAAGCGATTTTGTGTCAAAATGCAGTATACATGACAATAAGGATGATTCAAAATAAAACTGGCCAAATTTAAATCAAAAAGTTTTTTATTAAACGTAAGTTTGGTTATTAGAGATCAAGATTTGTTATATTCTGAGATCAATTTCTTAACCTAAGTCATATTTATTTAACAAACACAAAAAAACTAGCCCACATACAGTGTTCTGCTTCTGAACAAAAAATGTAACCATTAGAGTTACCTCAATAAAATACCTTTATAAAATAGAAAAGAACATTCAAAATTATATTATTTTCATACAAAAATTAATAAATTGTCTATGATAAAATCTCGCTTAAGTATAAAATAAAGAATGAAAATCAGTCATTTCAGTCTTCATTTTCTGATTCCACAATATCAGCAACATTGCCGTGTGGCAAATCAGTTTAGTATTTTTTTATTAAAGTATCAGCCATTCACTGGGTAAGTGTCATTAAATCCCTATATTTTGGATTGCTGATAGGACGCTCGTTTGTTGACCTGTGGAAGTAAATCGGACAATTAGAGCGGTTGTCTAGTGTTCCTTCTTAAATCGGTTTTTAAGAAGTCAGTTTGTTTGAAGGATGTCTTGTAAAACAAAACCCCTGGTTCACTCTTTCTTACTTGAAACCATACACATTTCGAAATAAGAAATGCATCGATGTTTGAGTTTTTGCGTCTTTGGCTAAAAAGACTAGACAGTGACTTAATATTTTTTATGTTATTGAGATTCATACTGTGAACTATCAAGGGATTACTAGGTTTGCAAATCTTGACGAACTGTTGTTTTCATTTTCAAGCAAAAAGTTCATTTGTTCCTCGGTAAGCGGAGAAGTCGTTCGTCGTTCTTCACCTGTATTGAATCAAACACAATGTTCTGTAGTATCTATGATAAAATATTTATATGCAACTCAATTTCTAATTTACGTGACCTCTGTAAGTAGTAGTTGCGAAGCGTCCATATAATCCGATTCCCAGCGGCTTCCCTAGAAATTCCTATGCATACCTAGTATAGATATACAAACAAAACGTAAAACAGAAAGTAACCCGGTATACTGTAGCTTTACCTTGCGTTACCATCTTCATAATACGATGCATGAACAAAACGCACTAAAGCCGTAATTCAAATTTATTTACCATGCCGAAACGTATTTCTGACTCGCACGGCCGATTCGACCAAACTGGAATAAGACTTACTCCGAGATTAGTCTATACAAATTCGGCGTTTAATCTAGGTATATCTAAGACCTTATTCCAGTTTGGTCGAATCCGCCCTTAGTCTAGCGTTATATAAAGCAATAAATACTAAATTAAATATTATACTTATAAAAATAACATGCGTAGTTCAGCAGGAAAACATGTCAAAAATCTTACGAGAGAGACAGAGGGAAAACGAAAAAAAACACAATACCTAATTTATTGTATTGTGTATCTTTTATTTACTCACACACATTACGCGGATTAAGTAAGCCATGTCGGTCGCCATTACTTTCGCGGTATTTACGCCGTACTTTATTTATTTACGTGACGCTTCGCCACTGGTAAGTAGGTAACCAAACAACTTGCAAGATATACTTAAATCACAACTCGATAAATTAAAACAAAACAAACAAAAATATGTACTTACTGGCATCTCCTGTTACTAGGTTTACTAAATACTTTCCACGGTGAAACTTTGACATTGTGCAGGCACCTAAGTAATACTTTTGCGATAAATCTTAGCATAAGTCCGTTCACACGCATGTCTCAACTCGAACTGCAGGTTAAGGTAACTCCCACGCAGTGCCCGGTTACCCCGCTACCCGTAACCCCTCCACCTACCTAAAATTCGGAGCACAATACTGTAAGTCCGGACTTACATTAAAATGCCAGATAGTATTATACTGTAACACCACTTAAATTAATCATAACACTGTAACTCCGGATATACAATAAAATGCAGTTTATTTGGCATCCACTTACATTAAAATGCCACCACTGTAATACCACTTCGATCAATTATAACACTGTAACTCCGGACATAGGATAAAATGCAGTTTAATTAGCATACAATTTTTAAATACGGTATTTCACTTAGATTAAAATGCTTCGTAGTAATTAATGTTCATACATCAAAATACATTTGAGAAACTCCGAAACTACAACCATTTCTACAGATACAGTTTTATGGTTCGATAGAGCTAGAAAAGTTATGTACGATACTCTAAAAAAACGAAAATCGTAAAAAATGGACTTGCAGTGTTATGCTTCTCAGGTACGGAATATACTTTTATTGTAAGCATGGAGAGCATGATGTTTTTAAACTGATGGAAGCGCACGCACGTGCTTTTGCATCTGAAACGAAAAAAATGTGGTCGAGTCAAAGAAAAAAATATAGATAATAATATAATACAGATAATAAAGTTCCCAATAAAATACAGCATATACATAGGGTGACAGGCACTGGTAATAGACACTTCACTTTTAATTCAAATGGCATACGGTCTTTAATTTATTCGGTTTTATTTTATTTGCGGGTGGTAGGACCTTGTGCAGGGTCCGTCCGGATCGCTACCACCATCTTATCCATTAACCTACCGCCAAACAGCAGTGTTCGCATTGTTGTGTTCCGGTTTGGGGATAAGACAGCCGGTGAAATGACTAGCATAGTCTTAGGATTGCATTGCAGTCTTGTGAATGCGAATGTCTATGGGTCACAGTTTCCACTTACCATCAGGTGGCCTGTGTGCTCGTTTGTCATCTCTATGCCATAAAAAAAATGAATAAAATCTTCTGTAAATAAGAGTCAAGTGTCCATCATTGGTCGTTGTCCATTACTGGTACCGTCACCCTATGCTCATTATCTTTTGGTGTAGTGATAATTTTCTATAGATTTTGGCCGCTTGAAAATTTCCTTCTTGACTGTACCTTGTGAATAATTGATTTAGAGATGTTTGGATTATTTTAAACTTTCACGATATTAACACATATTTGTTGTTAACTGTGGAATCCAGTGATCAACAAATGTTAACCTTGGGAAAAATAGTCGGACAAATCGTCAGATTTTGTTAATGTGTGCTGTGCAACTGATTAGAATCAACAAAAACAAGACTAGGTGCGGGTAGTTCAAAGTTTTGCCCCCGCAAAAAATGAAGCCTATCCTGCCTTCATCAAGCGGACCCCGTTATCTATGTAATTTAATATATGACATTCAAAGTAGATAATAGAACTTAGACTACGTCTTCTACTAGAAAAAAAACACTTTAGGCAAGAAAATGATCTCTCCACTTCTACCAGAAATGTAAGTGGTCATAAGTCATCATAATCTAAATATATAAAAGGAGAAACTGACTGACTGACTGACTGACATATCAACGCACAGCCTATACGGCTAAACGTAGGCACTTGAAATTTGGAAGGGACGTAGCTTAGGTACCGTAGATGCACTAAGAAAGGAATTCCCGAAATTCCCACGGGAACGGGACTTAGCGGGAAAATTATTAACTCAAAAAAAATGTTTTGCCCAACGAAGTGGACACGGGAACAGCTAGTATAATCATATTTTTGTAACGTTGCAATGTATATTTATACATAGTTTGTTTAATTTCAATGTCTTCATTTTCTAACAACTTACTTATTTGTCGTGTTGTGGTATATCCTGGATTAAATACAATTTTCTTGGTTTCTGGTTAACTTGAATACCTTTAAGGTGCAATCGTTAATTTGGAAGACATTGTCAAATCACTTACGACCGTCTGCCAGCAATTTGCTACGTACATAACAGCGTCTGCTCATAAGCCAATAAGCCGTATCTAAAATTTTATAATCAAAGCAATCTCAATTCTATTCTGTTAGTGATGAGGTTAACGTTGCTACAGGATTTTGTCTGAGATACTGCCTATCGGCTTAGGAGCCTAAACATGTTTTGTATACAGGGTGTTTGGTAGCTAGGTGTAAAGCTTTAAGGGGGTGATAGAGCAGCTCATAAGCTATCGATTTAACCTCCAGTCAGCAATTGTTATTAGTTTCCGAGATATTGATAATTTTAATCTGTTTTTTGTCATTTTTCCTTATGTCTGTGTTACGAGAAAGCCTCAAATTCATGTATTAATCAGTGTTTTCTTGCATGATCAGAATCACTATGAAATGAGGAAGTTTTTAAAGCTGCATGCCAATTTTTTTATTACAACTTTTTGAGTAAACACAGAGTTACTTTCTCCATACTAAGAGAACCCCGCGTTTGTTTTTCACCAAGTATGGAAAACAAACTTTGTGCGTTTACTACCACCTTACCAAACACCATGTATTTCCTGCACACAGAGCACATTTTCCGTTTACGAATTCAGCTGTTCGCTACACCGCCGATTAGACTTAGTTCATTTTAGTCGGTAATGGGTCCAGAACGCTGTTATTCGGAGAACATGACCCAAATTGGTCTTGATGACTTCATAGAATGAATTGGCCAATTTTTCTAAATAGTTAGTGGAGTCACTGAAACTATATTGCTGTAGTGTGTGCTAAGGTCAAATAAATTACACTAATTTGGGTTATAAATGTGCGTAAGTAAACTATTGTGCTTCATAGTTATTGGCAGTGGCGTAGCCAGCACGAGTGGAACCCGGTGCGGATATTCGAAATGAGATTCCCTTTGGGAGCGTAGGTTCGAATCCTACCGGTTGTGCCATGTAAAGTACTTGGAGAGGGATACGTCAATCAAACTACAGGTTCCGAGTAAGACTGGCTCATGCAAATTCATATGTCTAAATCTAAACTACCTACAGGTGTCACCCCGAAACTCAATCGATACTGTTAAAATAAAAAATAAAAGTCAATTAAATTTTTGTTTTATTCAAATATTACAAATTCGTCAGTATTTGATTGTGTAAGCAACAGGACATGCTTTTTTAAGTCATTTTACGTACTTAAAAAATCACTATAGCAGAGCACTGTTAGAAAGAAAGAAAGAAAGAAAGAAAGAAAGAAAGAAAGAAATTAAAATTTATTCAGAGAGAACACACACAGAGCGCAAGTAACAATCTTTTACAGTACTTTTATATTTAAAATCAATCAATCAATCTTTTGTTATGTTAGTAGTAAATCAACAATTTTTTTATGGGTTCAGGTTATAGAAATCGCTCCATCACTTGTACCCAAACTGAGCGTTAAATAACGGGGTTTTATTATATTATAGTCAAAGGTTCACAAGGTAGCGTCCTTTTTTTCTCTACGTTTTTCTTTGACCTGAGTGAGACATACTGTCAGTTGCGAGTGCAAGTGTGATGGCACGATGTCATTAGATTCGTCTGGATTTTAGGAGAAAGAAGCTATAATATTTTTATCACAGTAATGATATGTTAAATTTTTTTTTTTTTTTTTTTTTATTGCATAGAGAAGACAAACGAGCACACATTTTTAACGTACCGTAAATCGAGCTGAAAAGGGGTGAGTAGAGACACAACCTAAAATGAATCTTATGCTACTAATTATACGACTGAAATTATTTCCAATAGTAACGTTATTATCCATTTAATACTTGGTCTTATTTGTAACAAGTTATGACTTATTTAAGGGTGTGTCCCTACCCACCCCGTTTTACGGTATTAGACGACAATATATAACTCAAGGGAGTATAATTATATTAATGAGAGCGCCACTGTATGCTAACCTAACCTAACCATAATACTAACCTTATTAAAATGTTGTTTAGAAGAGAAACCCGCTGGCTACAATGACGCCACGCTGCCGGTGTCGGACAACAACCACACCACGCCCAATAATATCGAAGACATCAGCGAGGAATCGAAGCTAAACAACGATGAACGATAGTCACTTGGAACAAATATCAAGTCATCATCATCATCATCATCATCATCATCATCAGCCCACACTAGTCCACTGCTGGACATAGGCCTCTCCCATTGCACGCCAACGAGCACGATTCGTGGCCACTCTCATCCAGCTCTTGCCAGCCACCTTGCGAAGATCGTCACTCCACCTAGTCTGAGGGCGTCCTACACTACGTTTGCCGATTCGCGGTCTCCACTCAAGAATACGAAATATCAAGTAACTGGAACAGATATTAAGTAACTGGGACATATATTGAGCCTAGTTAATTTTGATGCATTTAAGAGTTTCTTATCAGTGTTTTTTAGAAAACGATTTCTCTTTGTGAAATTAAGAGTTTACTTAAACGGCAAGAAACTCAAGTCAGTCGTTTCTTAAATATTACTTATGATATTATACAATTATAAAACTTAATCTAGCATTATATAAAACAATTAATCATTAAAAAACATGCGTAGTTGAGCAGGTAAATGTGTCAAAAGTTAGAATTTTCTCGTAAGTAAGTGTTATCCAATTTCGGCTATTATCCTCATGTTTCAGCCAATTCACACAAAACTTTTATACACCTACACCTTCCTCGTGAATCATACCTTGCTAAAATTCGCTCGGTAGTTTTGATTTTATTGCGAATAGACAGTCGCGGCTAAGTTACTTGGTTTTATACTTATGTTCTTCGTGTTGTAGTAATAGTAATTGCTATAGTTAGTTTATGAAAAACGCTATACATTATTTATCAATATATTAATGGCTAATTCTACGCGTACGAAGACGCTGGCGTCCTCTAGTCAATATATACGAAGCTAGCGCTGCAGTATTCAAATCCCGGTAAGGGCAGATATTGACGACGCGCTGGCCTAGTTGGTAGTGACCCTGCCTACGAAGCTAGCGGTCCTGGGTTCAAATCCCGGTAAGGGCAGATATTGACGACGCGCTGGCCTAGTTGGTAGTGACCCTGCCTACGAAGCTAGCGGTCCTGGGTTCAAATCCCGGTAAGGGCAGATATTGACGACGCGCTGGCCTAGTTGGTAGTGACCCTGTCTACGAAGCTAGTGGTCCTGGGTTCAAATCCCTGGGTAATATTTGTTCCTGAGTCATGGATGTTTTCTATATATTTAAGTATATATTCCTCTATATAAGTATTTATATCGTTGTCTAGTACCCATAATACAAGCCTTGAGTTTAGTTTGGGACTAGGTCAATTGGTGTGACATTGTTCCCTGATATTTATTATTATTATTATTAATTTATTATTTGTCATGTCTGTCATGAATATTTTCTGTATCTAAGTATATATTTCTCTATATATATTTTTATGATGTCTGATACCCATAGTCCAAGCCTAGGGTTTAGTTTGAGACTAGGTCTATTTGTTTTTTTATTTTTTAAATAATATTAAACACGCTATTGGCCAGCGATAAGGCTATTACTACCGGGTCTATTTGAATGAAACAAAAATTAGTACGTTTGTTTATTTATAACTTTTACACAAAGTTTCAAGCGATTTGGCGTACCAACTGACATTGTTCACTTAATAATTTCATTTTTGGAACAATTTCAGTTTATTGTTTGCAAAATACCTACATGTTACACTTTTAATTGTTATTTTCGTTTATGTATTTTGTTGTTTAGTTTTTTTTTTTTTTTTTTATGGCATAGAGTAGACAAACGAGCACACAGGCCACCTGATGGTAAGTGGAAACTGTGACCCATAGACATTCGCATTCACAAGAATGCAATGCAATCCTAAGACTGCAAATGCGTTGCCAACACTGAGGACTAAGACGGAATGCCTCTATGCTAGTCATTTCACCGGCTCTCTTATCCCCAAACCGGAACACAACAATGCGAACAATGCTATTTGGCGGTAGGTTAATGGATAAGATGGTGGTAGCGATCCGGACGGACCCTGCACAAGGTCCTACCACCCGCAAAATAGTGACTACAGTTATCTTTTTTTATGGATAACTGAAATAGGTGAATTGCATACACAGTTAAGGGCTCAGTTAAAAAATCCTTAACAATCCTTAACTTTTTCCTTTGTGTAACGAAGAATAGTCATATAATCATATGGATAACTTTCGTTACACAAAGGAAAAACAATGGAAGAAAGTTAACCTTGTCTTAATTAAGCCCTTAATTATGTACAATATTTTTGCAATTCACCCAAATGGCTGTTTAACAAAGCCGCTTGTTTTTTTTAAGAACCTGAACAAATGTAGCCATCTCTTGGCAAAAGGCCAATAACTTGCAAACTTTTACTGCTGATAACAACATCCAATTATAATACAAACATAAAATCAGTGTTGCCAACTGCTATGTAAGAAATGCGCTAAACCATCCTAGAAAATGCACTAGGATTGTGCGAATTTTGATAAAAGAGTACCAAATAAATAAAATTAATCAAAATCTTTAAAAAATAAGTTTTGATTGTGGATATTAATTAAGTTTTTATTACAAAATTAGATCGTCGTCCGAATCAGAGTTGGAATCATGGTTGGTTGGTCGAAGATTTCCATAATTAATTAGAGGTGCGTTCTGAAATTCGGCAAATGTTGCCTGACAGCAGAATCAAGGTGCGAATAAGATGCTACTAATGCTACTATCAGGTAATAATTAACTGTGTTTCAGAACGCGCCATTGTTTGGTTTTTACCAACGTGATAAATTGCAGACTTTTAAAAATGCACTAGTTAGGGCACTAGGCAGTGTTATGGAATTTTGAGCGGTATAAGATCAAAAAAGGCACAAGATCTAGTGCCGAAGGCACTAAGTTGGCATCATTGCCTAAAATGATTAAAAACAAAATTACGAATTGTTTTTGCTGCAGGATTAATATCAATTTGGGAAAGATATTTAAGCAAAACGATTCAAAAGGTATTTCTCAAGAGATGGCGTATGTTAACCCTTTAAAATAGACATAGTTTTAGGAACCAATTAAGAGGCCACATATGATTACGCCGGCAGTGTTCCGTAATCTAGATCTCAGTAACTAACGCTTGTTAAGTCTGTTATTTTGATATATCGCACTGCTAGATCAAAACAGTAGTAACTTAAAAAAACAACTGTATTTTAAAATCAACTTTAATACAACGTCTATGAACTTCAAACAAAACTAGTTAGCGTGCATTTTGAGTTGATACTGTATTGATCTATAGTGTATACTTTTAGGTATTTAAAAAAATGTAAACAAAACTACCACGTGATACAGTTCGTCAGCCAATAGAAGAAAAACACTGATACGTCAAAGTGCAGTAAAACAGTTTTGATTGGCTGTTTAACAATGTCTCGTGATTTGGATTGTTTAAATTTTTTTAAATACCTAAAAGTATAGACTAGCAGTGTGATATTAAACTTGATCGTATTTCATACAGACTATTAAACGTGAAAACACTATTAGATACAAAACTGAGTAACTAGAGTGACTAGGATAACGGAACCAGTAATGGACGAGGAGCAGTAATGGATACTTGATTCTTATTTTCCAGAATATAAGGGTCATTTGTTTTGCAACAATCAATTTAAACTCAACGCCGTATTTAGATTCCAAAAAAGTTACCAAAGATGGTCGAACGTCACTGTCACAAGTGTCATTGTCATTGTGACGTTCCAGATGTAACCAACCCGTGCACATTTATAAAAAATAGGTAGTCATATAATATTTTGTTGTTATTTAAGTGTCAAGATTATCCCAAGTTTTTGATGTTTTCCATATACCTACTCATCGCGTAGCACATCTCGGCTTGGTACATCATAGATATAGCTATGTACAAAACACTACCCCCAAATACTTAATTACGTACCCAAGTACTAACTTTAGCTAGCGAGTTCGTTCGCGTTGATTAGGTTACACACAATATGGCGTGAAATACCAGACATGTAAATCCTTTGGCGATGACTTCAGAGATAAAAAGTATTGTATACAATGTGTGTTGCACATGAGTTTAGGCCATTGAGCCATTTATACGAGTTTGACTGACAAACATATAAACTATTTTTTACACTGCGACTAAGAAGTTACGAACTATGTATTAGTAATAAATAAAAACAACAATATGGTGATATGAATATACGCAAATTATAAGATTAATAATAGTATCCAACTGTTGTTAAACCCTTAAGTATTACCACTGTAATTATGAACTTTTCTTCTACAAAACAGTTTCAACTAAATATCTGTAGGTGAAATTAATATTTACATTAAATTATTCATTTATGCGGTTGCATTTAATTTTAGGTTTACAATTATATATAAATAAATTACATATGTACATTATTTAGAAAAGTTAAAACTTTACCGATGCAAGACTTTTTCATTGTATTGGCAACACATGAGTAGTTTTTTTGGAATCTATATACGGCGTTGAGTTTAGGACCGTATGCAATTTGAATTAAGAGTGAAGTGTCCATTACTGGTACTTGTCAGCTAAGTGTCCATCATTGGTGCCGTCATCCTAATTTAATTTAGTAAGTATTCTTTAGTCTTACCTACTGTTAGAACGTTATTATTTTTATTGTAATAAATTATTCTTAGTTCATAATTTATAACTTCATAAGTCATAATATAATTAATCATAACGTAACATGCATTTATCTGAGGAAAAACACTTTATTTTTATCTAAGTAAATATTTTGGTTTGAAATGTTGGTTGGTTGATAGCACCTACTTTTTTTGTAGTGCTTATTAATATAGGTAAGTACGGTAGCATATATAACATTTTAATAAATAATAATAATCTTTAATATTGATGATCTAGAAGGCAAATGTGCTTGGTGCGAGATTTTGCATTTTCTAATTTTAATTACTAAATGTTATAAATACGCATGCTCTGAAGGTGGCCTGTGTGCTCGTTTGTCTTCTCTATGCCATAAAAAAAAAATGTAAAAAAAAAACTTGCACTTAGCAGACTTACCATTTATACCATCGAATATATAATTGTTAGTCATTGTTGAAGAGATATGAATGTGTAGCCCTAACTGCATTAGATTTAATAAAAAAAAAGGTAAATAATTGTTAGGTTTAAGATGATTGCGTGCTTTATTTTTTCTTCTTTAAAAAAAACTGCTCATTAATTATGTGAATACATTCACATAATTATGAAAGGTTACATACGATATGGCTCCAATTCTAATGGAATACCAGCGCTGACTACATTTTTTGTTTTGCGTCTGTAAATAAAGAGCTTTTCCCAGTTGTTGTTGTTGTGTTGTGTGACACGTCCACATAATTTCGAGGGTGTGGCCAACTCGGATTTTTTTCCTTCACAGTGTTGACAAAGGGGTTTGGACAACTGGGAATAGCCCTAAATAAATACAGCTTGTTAATGGGGGTCGTAACCATAGACATTAATATACTAGCGTTATAGACACAGTGACTGCAAGCGTGAGCGCCATCGCTTACGGCACGAATACGAATGCGCAAGAGATGGCGAAAGAAAAATCCGTTGAAACCAATTTGAGAGCTCGTAGAGTCATATAGAGTCTGACCAGTGAGTGGTGACACAACAAAATGGGGGCAAATTTAAAATATCACTACCTGGTAACACGAAATGCATAGCAACTGGACAGGTACGCATAATGTGACAGCTTGTTTCGTAGGTAAAATTGTTGCCATGTGAAGAATTAGACAAAAGTGCTTGTGTCACGACTCGCTGGTCAAACTCTAGCGTCACACTGGCGACTGTGTAAAGGTGTGACCCCGCCGCTGCGTCAAATACGGTTTCGTTGTGTAAACAAAAGACGGGGTCATGGTAACAACATGGCGCCGTGTTTGTCGCAAAGCAGCGGTGCGGTCGCACCTTAATTCAGTAATTTATGTCATTACTCGAAAGACATTAAGACATGCCTGTTCCTTATGGTGACGCGGGGCGTAGGAGTCTGTTCGTCTATTACGCTGGTATAATAATGTCTATGGTGGAAACTATATTACTCTTTTGCTAAGTACTTATCCTAATTGTCTCGAAAAATATTTTTGTATAGTTATTGCACTGAGTTTTTTTCTGCAGTAAATATTTTAATAAGTACAGATCTATAATATTTTTCGACTTGAGTACACAGCCTAATTTAAAAATTAAGTACGTATGTAAGTTTTAATACTTCTGAAAATGAGGAAGAAAGGATACTTTTGGAAACTTTACCTTTATACTTATTTCTATGATAGGTTATATTACATATTGTAATCACTATAATTACATATTGCTGTTGACTACGTAGTTCTTCATTATTGAGACAGCGTTAACTTCCTTCCATGGTGTAACGAAAATAATTCGTAAGGGAGATAGGAGACCATTGGGCAGTTGGGAGGTTTGGGCACTACCTTATGACTTTCGTAAGGGAGATAGGGGACCATTGAGCAGTTGGGAGGTTTGGGCACTACCTTATGACTTCCGTAAAGGAGATAGTGGACCATTGGGTAGTTGGGATGTTTGGGCACTACCTTATGACTTTCGTAAAGGAGATAGGGGACCATTGGGCAGTTGGGAGGTTTGGGCACTTCCTTAAGACTTTCGTAATGGAGATAGGGGACCATTGGGCGGTTGGGAGGTTTGGGCACTACCTTATGACTTTCGTAAGGGAGATAGGAAACCATTGGGCAGTTGGGAGGTTTGGGCACTACCTTATAAGTCAAAAGGTAGTGCCCGAACCTCCCGACTACCCAATAGTCCCCTACCTCCCATACAATCATAAGGTGGTTTTCGCTACACTAAGGAAAGTAATGTTTTTTTAATTGGGTCTAATACACTACGATATTTTTGAAATTCTATCATTTCTTTTAATAAGTGCTTTGGATTTTGGTTAGTAATTTCGTTAAGCTATGTTTAAGTTCAAGTCTAGCTTATTGGAAAAATTGTGCCGAGAAAACAAAAAAATCGTAGAGAAAGCGAGCTTTTAAAAATGTGGTAAAATTTAATTTTGCCTTTGAAAAATTAAGCGCCTTTGTTGTAATTATAATGAACCACTTGTAGAGGCCTTATAAAGGTTCTGCTTTGGCAAAATGTTAGTATTTAAGGCAATTACAGTAACACTACAGTATTCATAGTACGGTGTCTGTCGCTGTCGTATATTTGTTACGCCAGAAAGAGACACTTGTCGCACTGCCGGGGAGAAAGCGATTAGTTATCGACTGTTTTCTCGCTCAAGAAACGATCACAAGCTATAGATCGCGTGCCTATAAAAGGGATATTAATCATCTCATCGTTGCTCAAGACAAGTGCCAGAGTGTGAAAGCGACAGACAGCTAGGTACTATTAACAAGTTCCCTGTCACCATACAATTTGATTTGTGAATGTATCGGGCCAGGAAAAAACCTGGGTAATGGATGGCTACTAATAACATTAATAACCAATAAATAAATTGCAAATTAGGTACTCAATTATGTTGTTTTATTATTAATGCTGATGCAGCACCAGAGTGGTAGGGTGAGTTCCAGAGCTCCAAATCCGCCAATGGGATTACTTAATTTTCCTAGCCTCCCTCAGCGCAGCTCTCCTATTGGTGGATATCTTCCTCCCACACCGCTCCGCTACCTTGTACAGCGGTTGATACTCCCTGTCTATACTCGCCCAAAAACACGTGAAACCGGCCACATTCGCACAGTTCATTTTATTCCAATTTGAAGTTTGTGGAATAGCGGCTACATTTTGAGCTCTTATTATATTTCAATAGAAATTAATTAGTACCTACGCGTCAAACTATTTTAAAAACGAAACCTGCCTGACCAGATAAATACAAACCTCTAATGGGGTCGCCACTAATACTTTCTTATGTGTGTCGTGAATTGAAATAGAAAGTAACAATTAATATAAATTTCACTTGTCCTCCCTGCTAGGAGGGATCAAAGTGGCACTTTTCTGCTCAAAGACATTTTGTTGCCAGTGTAAAATATAAATGCAATGCAATAAGAAAATGGTATGCATATAATATATAGCCTGACAAGTTCCTTTTTAGCCCTCGCCATGTTGCGGATTTTCAGTGGAACTAATTTATTTAAATGGCAACGTTTTTTTTTGACAACGGACGTTGGAAGTCATTGAATGTCACCGATGTAAACAAATCGATTTTAAAATTAAAATGCCCAAGAAATTTCACCCCGATGCAAAAAACATTATTATAAATACATTCAAATGGTTGCGGCAGAAAAAGGACGAAGGATTCAGCAGCATTCCAATAAACAATGTTTTGAAATTAGTTGTTGACATGACGGGTATGATATTCATAGTGCGATTGTCATGAATTGGTTAGCTTGGTACTAAATATGTATATTAATTATTAAATTTTATTTTTTTTCTCATTCAAGGCGTCTTACTTACTTAGCTTACTTTTACACTTCGTTATTACTTAGGAAGTGACTATAGAAAATTGGAGTAAATGCTGCGAACACGTAAAAAAAATAGAAGACGGATATAGGACAAAAGGTCCTATAACCGAATCACAGACCGAAAGATTTATAATCGAGGTTGGTGGTCCTGAAAGTGACTCTTCAACGGACGAAGGGAAAATACATCGGAGCCAGAATCTGATGAATATATGGATGTCGAATATTTAGAATCGGATTTTGACGGATAGGTAATTATTCATATTTAATTATCAACTAGACATGCTCTTCCGATTACATGAAAACATAGTTTCACAATCTACAAGTACTTAATTGTATATCTCACTCGTTCTTGCACGATGCCAATACTCACTGTCCCGACTATTCATGACGTACACGTATAATTGCCATATGTAAGCTGTTTGTAGCGACACTACATCAGGGCTAAATAGGAACTTGTCAGGCTTTAATCGACTACAATTTGTTAGCTCTAAAAAGATGTAAAATGACGTTTTAACGCGGCTTAACAATTTATTATCTGTGGTTTTAGTCTTTATTATATACCTATCTATGGTCAGTCAGTCATGTCAGAAAATATGTCAGCAGATCAGATCTGTTTTATTCTGATATGTTATTAAAAATCTTGTAAACTAGAGGTGGGCACAGTGAACAGCTTTGCAATAATATTCTACGAGCTATTGCGACAGCGCAAATATAATGGCGTCTAGTGATACCTCAGATCGGAACGTAAAGTCGAGGCGGCCCGCTGGTAAGTGTTAGACACACCTAAATTGTCCTTGCCTTATCGATTTATGAATTTACGAGCATTATGACGATGTTATTTTGTAGAATCTGCGTTTAAGCAGCAGCGGCTGCCCGCATGGCAGCCCATACTAACTGCGGGAACAGTATTACCGACGTTTTTCGTCATAGGAATAGCCTTTATTCCTGTGGGCATAGGATTGCTATACTTCTCTGATGAGGTAAGTGTCATAAATAGAATTTGTTTATATACAGTATGTAAGCACAAGCGTTATTTGGGCTTGTAGACCTTTGATGTATGAAGCATCAACCGAGTATTCAGTAAAGTATGTATGTACAGTTGTATTCATGGTCAACAGCTGACATTTAAACTTTATTTTCCTGTCTGTTAAGATTGAATCATAATGGAAAATATAACTCTTCATTTATTTTTCTAGTTTGCTGCGGTTCATCAACCTAGCATTTTTAACACACGCCTTTTACTCTTATTCCTCTTGAGCTTACCTACTATAACTATAACTGTAACTTGTTAACAAAACTTAAAAATATCTTGCATGTATATCAAGGTAAGGTGTAATATGCTGAAATATTATTAAAAGTCTATAAACAGACAGTTTTTTTTTTGTTGTCTGCTTCATGTGTAAAGTGACCAAGTGGCTTGCTGACCGAAAATAGATTCATATTTTGTTAGAGAAAGGATGATGATACTGATAACCACAACTTTTGTAAAAGTTCTTGTAGAGAGTTCAAATTTGTGTGATGTAGTCAAACGACTTAACTTAAATTCTGATACAAATTTATTCCAAGCAACTAAAGATCTGCTTGTACACCTTTCAATCTTGATGTCTCATTAAATCGACTATATGATTACACATAAATTTGCAGCAGTATGAAGACACACCTAATCTCTTGCTTCATGAGCTGCAATTGAGTCTCCTTGAGAAATATAATGCTGGTCTCTAAACATAAACAGAGATAATTATGAAGTTTTAAAATATTAAACAAAAAAAAACCTACATGAACAAGTACTAACATTTAAACATTTTCAAAAAGTTAAATTTACAGTAATCTCATGCATAATTTTAATGATGCTGTCTTAACTTATATACGTATTGAAATTAAAAGAGAAACATAAGTTGGTTTTATTTGACTCAACCTTATTATCAGAACTTATTGAACGACTAGGTACATAGATTACAAGCTTAAGCTTATTTGTGCACAGTTTTATTCCAAATACATGGATCTGCAAAGAACAAGCCAATTATTTCAATAATACTATTATTATTTTTATTTTAGGTGAAAGAACATGTGATAGACTACACTCGTTGCGTCAAATATGAAGACCCGGAGAATACCACTTGTGCGAATTACATCAAGGAAAATTCGGACTCGTGTATCTGCAAGATACCATTCACACTCACTGAAGACTTCAAGGGAGACGTCTACTTCTACTACGGGCTTGGCAATTACTACCAGAACCACCGGCGATATGTTAAGTCTAGGTAAGAATATTGAACTCATTCACACTAGTGCTATAAAGAGCACGCTTTAAAACCTTTCATGTTCAATAAGTTTTTTATTTTTTTTATTATAAAGCACTTGATAATACAACCCAAAGCTATGCCAAACCTCAAACTCCGATACTAACATCGGAATAAAATTTCCATCCGTCTTGAGTGGATGTTCCTAGTGGAGTGATTCTCCCTTCTTTACTTGTTGGTATGATTTGTTTATCTTTTCTTCTATGCACTTGATGTGGATTCTTCTTAATCTTGAATAGCAATATTTTACAAGCTATTCATTAACTAGAAATGTTTGTAACTTTGCATGTATGATAGTTTAGTTCAAGGTCTTGCAATTAAATTTTGATCCAGTTCCCGTTAACGTAGTTGACTGAAATTCTAACCACATATGTATATAATGCAATATTATGGTATATGAGCTGATCGGATGATTGAGTCTGAAGGTGGGGAGAGGATCTCCTTAAAACTTAGACCTACCATTTTGGGACTCTTTAGTTTGGTCTTGATAAGAGATAAAAAAGTACAGTCAGAAACTTATTGTCTGTGTATTTATAAAACGGAAACGAAACCGAATGCAACTGGCCCTGCTTCTAAATAATAAAAATATCGATATATAAGAGCATTCCTAGCCTGCTTTTTGTTGCTACTACCGGGCTCGGCGTGTGAGGGACGACTTTTGTATTTGACATAGCATCGATAAGGTTATTAAATTGTGAATGATTTAATGATTGCCAACAGGGACGACAACCAGCTGCTCGGGCGGCTGACGTCGACGCCGTCGTCCGACTGCGACCCGTTCGCGTTCGCCGGCGAGCCGCGCATGCCCGTGGCCCCTTGCGGAGCCATCGCCAACTCCATGTTCAACGGTAAGTTACCTCTGCTGCCTGTTAATAACCCTCAGTTGTTGGATATCATATTCGCAAAACATGACATTCGCAAATCATGATAGTAGGAAAACATCACATTAGCATAACCTAACTATTATTAAGACATGAATTGGACAGTGCCGACGGAGCTGCCGCGGAGCTCCTATTTCTGGGCGGTTTGGCCCTCCAGGCCTACCCGACTATTTGTAAATATCATGTTTTGCCAATATTGTGTTTTGCTAGTACGACCTTTTGCGAATGTTATATTCACATATGAACGGGTTTAAAGTCACTCTTTATTGAGTAAAAACTCACAGCCTTTGATTTTGTAAAGGTTAACACAACTTATTTTTGGAAAAACCCATTGGTAATTATTTCAAAAACCCTATGCAATACGTCTTATCTTATCTTAACTTGTCTTATCTTACTAATATGATGAATGCGAAAGTTTGGATGTTTGTTACTCAGTCACGCCAGAACGAGTAAACGGATCTGGATGAAATTTCGCACAGAGATAGATTATACTCTGGAATTGCATATGGGCTACTTTATCCCGGAAACTTGGGCAGTTCCCGAGGGAATATCGATATACGAATTCACCGCCGGAATAGCGCGAAAGTATATATTTTACATTGCAGTATTCCGGTGTGGGGATAATACAACTGGTGTAATTGTTAGCAAAGAGGCATTATATCTTAATATCAGTGTTGGGAATGCATTTGCAGTCTTAATATAAAAAGTAGCATACAAAATATACCTGAGAACTAACTAACTAAACTAGCCACATCGGGGCTCTTTAACAAGTCGTTAATATGGAGTGACTCTACTAGCGCTTCGGACAAGACCGTCATTGCCGAGAAAAAACAATTTATATTAACTGATATTAATGTCAGGTCAAATTTAGCAGGGAGTGGTATCGTGGGCGCGGTCTGCCGGCCACGGCGGTTCATGTACAATGTAATGACTCATGCTAGTTTATAATATAATTCGTGCTATAATTTTTAAAAAATAGAAAATACCGTATTATGCAAAATTGTCGGTACGCAGTTAGCCTAGTTGGTAGGGATTTCTTTATCAGAACACCTTTTAAAAAAAAAAAAGTGTCAATTTACATTATACGTGTTGCCGGCCGGTTTAGAATAGTGCCACTCCGTGTCTTCCCGTGGATATCGTAAGAGGCTACTAAGGGAATAAAGGCTGGCTAGGCGATGGGCAACCTGTCACTAATACACTGGTATCTTAGCCTAATTGTGCAATATGTGGTTACAGAATTATCAACAAGGTTTTAGAGTTGTTGGTAATTCTGTAGCTCTGCCTACCCCACTCTGCTAATAAAGGCGTGAGTTTGTGTATCTATGCATGTATTAAGACTGCACCGAGCAAACGTCGAGCGTCCAGTGGCGCCCTCATGACTATTAATATGTTTTCTAATAAACTTATAAATTTCCTTACAATCAGACGATACGTTTTTGTAGTCCAAGTAAAAACACAATTTATGGGATACGTAACAAACTTCAATAACAAATACCCGTCGAGTAGTCAGCTTAACGGGAAAAGGTGGCCACTTTTTTCCGTTAAGGTGATAACGCGAAGGAGAATTGTTATTAAACTATGTGATATACCCTATAATATTTTCATTTGTAGTACAAAAACCTACCGACCAATTTCAAGATAATACTTTAGCTTATTAGAAAACACAATAATATTAATGAGGGCGCCACTGTACATCCGGCGTACGCTCGGCGCAGTCTTAAACATGTTTCATTGCGGATCCCTTTGACTGCCATACTTATCGTTGGTCATAATGTATTGTTAGTCATACTTTTTTTTGTCATAACTTCTTTCAGGCTGAAGTTACAGTTTTTAATAAACGTTTATCGTGTAGATTAGTTAGGTTAGGTTAGTTTTATAAAAATCCTGAAAAAATAACCGTGTCCTGAGAAAAATGCATTATGACTTGCGAAAATTATGACTTAACACACATTATGACTAAAAATAATTATGGCAGTCAACAGCGTCCTGGCTATGGTCGCGAACCGCCTGGATTGTCCGTACATGAATCACTGCATTAGTCTTCATTTTCGGACCCAGGCGACTCGCGATCGTAAGGTTATGTAAAAATAATAATTGTATATATATTAGTCAATGTATTACTAACGTACATATAAACATAATCTCTTTTTTGTCACTAACCAAATGAATCACAGTTATTTGAAATAAATTATTTGAATTTGAATTTGAATTTGAATAGAGACCCGTTTGATTGATAGCGAGATGTATTGTCCCGCACAGACACGCTGTCGGTGTACAGCATGGAGCTCAAGCGGGACGTGCCCGTCAACCGCACCGGCATCGCCTGGGACTCCGACAAGCAGATCAAGTTCCGCAACCCTCCCGGCGCCACGCTCAAAGACGGTAACTACCACTACCACTCACCTATACTATTGAACAAGCAATATTTGTAATATTATATTATTTAAAAAAAAAACGTATTTTGTAGCATAACTTCGGTGATACCTGCAATACAGCGCAACTAATAACTTCAATGAGTTGCAAAATGTACTATCAGCCCAATGGAACCCTGACCCACCATAGAACGGTGTCACAGTGACATTATAAAACAATTTGTTTGACACTTCTTATGACTTGAATCATAACGTCTCTGTGACACAGTTCTATGGTGGGTCAAGGTTCCAATGGTCTGATAGTACCTTACTTATTATGTGTTAAGGTGTACTTTGCACTTTATTTTATTTGCTAGTTACGCGGAATTGCCGTAGCACCGACGATAAAATCTTATTTAGTTATACTACTTGAAAACAACTAAAGTGCCCGTTTCCTTTGCAAGTGGGTGTATATAAAGGTGGTGGTCATATACTTAGAGATGCTTGCGTTTTTCCCAACTATTGGAGTGAAGCCATAAACCTGCATAAAACGGAACGTTACGTACGCGCGCGCCTCTCGCGGCGTTGTGTGTAAACTAATGACTGCCGTTTCATATTGTCAACTGTGTTAACGTACGTTATTAATTAAACTAGTTATATTATTACAAATCGCTCTAGTTTCATTACATACTCCCTTACAAATCGTCATTGCTTTGAAAAAACCTCGTATCTTATGTTTTGTGACTTACGATTTTAAACCTAAACGTGAAGAGAATTAAGTTCAAACTCATACATCTCGAAATATCAGATACGAGTTTTTTCCAAAGTAACGAAATAATATTTCAATTTTGACCACCAACCCAAAAATTCTTCACAAATTGTGTGAAAAAATTGAGAAGAGGCAGCGAAAAATTGTATATTTTATTTGTAGTCAACTTTCACAACTACACATAAATAATAAAATAATAAAAAATGTTTGTTCCAGCTTTTGCCAACTACAGTAAACCAGTCAATTGGGCAAAGAACGTGTGGGAGTTGGATCTGGAGAACCCAGACAATAACGGCTTTCAGGTATACTATAAAAAAAACTTATCTTATTGTACAGTCAACAGCATAAATAAGTGACCATTTCTGTACCTTGTCGCTTTCAATCGTTTCACAATTTTGTATAACATTTCAAACACGACGTTTAAAGTTACAAGGTAAATAAATGATCACTTATTTAAGCTGTTGACTGTACCTGTGACAGATGTCATTTGACAAATTTAGTGGAGCAGCAAATTAAAATCGAATAAAATTTTACAAATATCGATAAGGTCAATTGGGATGCCATTGTATGTATGTAACATGACGTGACATCAAAAAGTAACAACATTTCGATTTCTATAATAAACAGGGATCGGAAATTCGGTAAGTACGATATTTATCTAATCTTTGGACTACACTCGACTCCACTCGCGGTCAAATAATTCGGGTCAGAGTGCGTTTTTCATACAAACGAGGCTATTTCGAAGCCTTGGTTCCTCGCCAGGGGATGCTTGTAGTGAAATCTGATGATGGATACCCCGAGCATCGATACAGGACTTCCAGAGTGCCTAGGACACCCAACTGATTGAATCTGCGGCTAACGCCGGAATTGTGCATCTTCAGAAAAGCATCTAAAATGACAATAAAATGTAAGGAAATCCAAATGCTGACCCAAACTCTCTCGCTGTGGTGTCAACTGATTGTGCTATCAGTTAGGTATCTTAAGAACTTTTGACCTCCTCTATTGAACCTTGGAGTATCCACCATTAAACCTCACTCAAAACAACCCCTGGCTAGGGACCAAGGCTTCGAAATAGCCTCGTTTGTATGAAAAACGCACTCTGACCCGAATTATTTGACCGCGAGTGTAGATAAAATTCCCGTGAATTTTGAATAAACAAATTACGTCAGCATAAATCCATAACTAAGTATTAAGTAACTATTTGAAGTTATTTTTTATGAATAAAGGACATGGCTAAACTACTGCCCTAAGCATTTATAGAATAGTACATTGTGTATTAAGGGTGGTAAAGAAATAATTACAAACGAGAGTCTGTTAGAAAAGTACTTTATTATTATTCGAAAGTCTTTAATGACTCGAGCTTTGTATTTCCTTTACCACCCGTGTAACATACAATGTTTTTCATCACAATTGCGAGGAAATGAAATAAAATCAGACAAAAGATCATATTTTTAACTTATTAGCGGCAGACTACATCATTGTCTGTGACTTACCACAGATAATGTCAAACGTGTTCAGAGTCCGATTCTAGTGACATATGAGATCAATAGTTTATTATGCGAGATTTTTAGGAATTAGTATTCAACTGACATTTCATCTCGAATGAAACTTCATATCGAATGGCACAAGAATTGGGGTCCTGACGTATTGTGATAGTTTGAGTCCACGTATAATATTTAAAGAAAAAGCTATTACGCACGTTAGAAGCGTAATGGTAAAAAAAGGCCCGCGGGTATTATTTTGGATTTACGGTCGATTTTTCTAGCATGTTAGGACACTATTTACGAGCAAGTGTGATGAAAATTTCTTACTGGCTCGTAACATTCGAAAATTCATTAATTAATTATTACATGTTTACTATTCTCATAGAACTTTCGAATAATAATAAAGTATTTAAAAGTTGTTTACTTGGTTTTTCATTTTTTTTGTTCCTCATCAAGACCTGACAGAAAATTAATATTATGTTATCTGTCATCTGTCATCTGTCAGTAAGTATGACGATCCGTTTTGCGTAAAATGTATGTAAAATGTTACGATTTATTGTAACGATTTGAAAAGTTCCTGAAACTTTTTTCATGGTGAATACTAATTTTCAGCTCATTAACATAACATATTAATAGTTACAATGTTTATACATTGCTAGGGCAGTCGCCCATACTTCAGTTTAATATTTGATTTACCGGTAACTCATGTAACCTAACTCATATAAAACCTAATTCATATAAACGTTTTGTAAAATCCCGGAATCCCGGAACATTTATGAAAGTAATACTTTTAACTTTTTCCGGGATTTTGCCAAGTTCCGGTAAATATCGTACCGAATTTCCGATCCCTGGTGAAGTGGTGATAGCATAGTCTGGTTGTGTTCAGAACGAGGACCTGATCGTGTGGATGCGCACGGCGGCGCTGCCCACGTTCCGCAAGCTGTACCGGCGCGTCAAGCACGACGAGGTCGGCTTCAGCACCGGCCTCGTCAAGGGGCCCTACGTGCTCACCGTCGAGTATGGTCAGTATACATTATAGGTTGAAAATAAAATTCTGTCAAAAAAAATTTTTTGGTACAAGCTTTTGTGGCTGACTGTACTTTTTTTTGCACAGTCGTCATCTACTCGTCAAGACGATTCTAACAAGCCCTAACACGACGGGTTTAGCATGTGTAATTTAGGAGTTCCTATGGCCACCCTGAGTCTTCATCATCAGATCAGCTCGATGGTACTATATTATTGTATTGTCATCGCAACTAAAGGCGTATGTAAATTTTCAGCTTTATCGGAAACCTGGAAGTTGGTCAAATTTAATTTGCAAGATTTGACCCTTACATACATACATACATTGCAAGTTAAATAAAAGCTTGTTAAAAACTGGTAATGTGAGTCGGAGTTGTGCATTGAGACTTCCGTACGGCCACATTTTTTCCAATTTGCAGTATATGTATTTGGCGGATCACCATTATTTGCTAAAAAATGTTTCTCAAACATATAATTTTCCAAAACGCTTTTTTCCAAAAGTTTAAATTTATATCCCCCATGTGGTTGCCGGGTTAGAATAGTGCCACTCCAAATCCCGTGGATGTCGTAAGAGGCGACTAAGGGAATAAAGGCTGTGTAGTAATGTTGGGCGATGGGCTTGCAACCTGTCACTAATACGCTGGTAAACATCGTAGCCTATTTGTGCAGGACGTGGTTGCTGACTTATCAACAAGTTTTTAAAGTTTTAAGGGTTTAAAAAAAAACTTTAGTTCTGCCTGCCCCACTCTGGGATTGCATGCATGAAGGTATGAATAAATGTAAATATTTCAGGATTTTTACAAAAGTAACCTGAACCTGAAGATGGTCCTGAAATAAATTCTGAAATATTTAGTTTCGGAGAAAAGCGTTTTGCATAATAATGTATTTGTGAAATGAATCAATTTGTGAAATGTGGTAGCGAGTGATTGGATACAGTATTTGGCAAAAACCTGACACACTTGATTTGTTATTTTCCTTTAGGCTTTCCGTTATAATCACACCAAATTTGATGCATGTATTACCCATTTCACTCTGAGCCCACTTACCACAGGGCGGCCAGTGTATTCACTTTGTCCTTGCTTTAAAAAAAACAAAGATCCCAATTCTGCTGCGTATCATAATTAGTTCAACTTGCATTTCAACATCTAAGATTAAGAATAAGATTAAGATTGGAAATGAAATGAAATGAAATGAAATCTTTATTTGCTAGAATACGTTACAATCAGGTCTTAAGATTAATAGTAGAATCAGTATTCTGTCGACATGCAATCGACATGCAAAATATTATGTATGCTTATAATCTAAAAAATCAAATCAGACCCAATAATTAAAATTACAAATTACATGCAGTATTTTCGATACCTACTTAATAAATAATTAGTGACTGGCAGGCTTGAGGTTGCAATCATAATTATCATGTACCATTAAAATTTAAAAAATCCTTTACACTATAAAAGCAATGATGTTGTAGCCATTCGGTCAAATTCGTCTTAAACACTTTACCATGCAGCAGTTTAAATTTATCAGGAAGGTTATTATATAAAACTATACACATGTTATATGCGTTTCTCCTATAGATATCAGATCTACAAGGTGGCTGATATAGTAGATTTTTGTACTGCGCACGTAGCTCTCCTGCGAACATTTTGTCGCGCCTCTTAAAATAATCTGGATGGTTTTTGGTAAATAGACAAATTTTTAAAATATACATAGAGGCTAAGGGGAGAACTTTAAACTTTTGGAAAAGTGGTCTACAGCTGTCGTCAAACCTAGCCCTACCTACTGCACGTATACATTTTTTTTGCATCAAAAATGCCCTCTGAACGTCTACAGAATTGCCCCACAGCAGAAGTCCGTAATTTAGAGCAGACGACACGTAGCCATGGTAGGCGGTCAGCGCTGCCCCAATGGAGACAGAATTCCTGAGTTTTCTCAAGGCAAAAACAAACTTCGCCAATTTTGAACATACTGATTCGATATGATGTTTCCAGTTTAAGTGTTTGTCCATAAATAAACCCAAAAATTTCACACCATCAGTCTCATTAACGGGAGAGTTATTATGATTTACAATTAGATTTAATGATTTTGAATTATATGAATGAAATTGCATAAATGAAGTTTTATTAAGGTTAATATTAAGATTATTATAATTTGTCCAAGAATTAATGTCTGCCAATGCTTTATTTATCTTTGATTCGTACAGATTCTTCTTAGTTCCTTTAACTATTAAGGTAGTGTCATCTGCAAAAAGTATACACTTTTGGGACGTAGCTTGGGGAAGGTCGTTGATATATAGTAAAAACAACAAGGGTCCTAAATTACTTCCCTGAGGCACTCCTGACCCATTTACACGATATTGAGACCTGTATTTCTGCCTTATAAGATTATTCCCCACTGTTACTACTCTAGAGATTTCTGTGCATTGTTTACGGTCAACTAGATAACTGCCTATCCAATCAAGAACATTACCTCTGATACCATAAAATTCAAGTTTTGAAAGTAGTTTTGAGTGATTTACAAAGTCAAAAGCTTTGGAAGGTTAAGGCCCGTATTAATAAACTAATCTCAACTCTAATGCTCGTCTTGAGATGTGTCAAAAATTACAGAGTTCTATTGTTTGACGTTTACTTTGACGTATCTTGTGACGCGCATCTCAGCCAAGATGAGTTTATTAATACGGGCCTAAGATTATTCCTCCAATCTCAGAAATTAACCATCCGACGAAGCATTTGGACGCCGGCTGAAAAACCTTTTATTGGAAAATCCATTATACTCAGTTAACGAGTTTATGTACCTTGATTAATAATTTGTTTTGATTTAATATGTATTGTTGTTTTTTATTATTTGTAATGTTTTGACTTATTTTGAGACGATCCTTAACTTTTTATTTCTATTTTGATTACATTAAAAGTTATGTATATTGTTGACGATTCCAATGTAATTTCTTGTACTTTTGACATAACATGCAATGTATATGACTCACTTTGGAAAAAAACATTCATTCGTTCATTATTTTCCTAAAATATAACGTCGTTTTCTCCAGTATACCCAGTGGTAGACTTCGACGGTACTAAGACCTTCATAATCTCGACGACGTCCCTGCTCGGCGGCAAGAACCCCTTCCTGGGCGTGGCCTACATCGTGGTGGGCACGCTCTGCCTGCTGCTCGGCATCGTGCTCCTGGTCATACACGTGCGCTGCTCCAAGAGGTCAGTGGCTCATACAATGTACATGAGAACAACTGAACAGCTTACAACTAATAACCGAAAAACACTACTAACACACTTGTACACACACACACACACACACACACACACACACACACACACACACACACACACACACACACACACACACACACACACACACACACACACACACACACACACACACACACACACACACACACACACACACACACACACACACACACACACACACACACACACACACAAACACACACTCGCATATAATGTACGTTCACTCACATGCATGGTTAATTGTACGCAAATGTATGTAGTTTTTTGGTTTTGGTTAATTTTAATTAGTATAGCATAGTTATCACGGTGCCCATTTACCTCTCCAGGTCTCACTGAAAACCAGCGTCACGGAATATTGAAATAACATACCGTGGCATAAAAAGCTGAGTGGAGACCATTTTGGGCTTGATGCAATTAAAATATAATTATATAGTTGATTTGATTAAGAAAATTGTATTATTTTAGGTGCTTTAAGTGCCAAATAAATTTTATTTCATTTCATTTTAAAAACTTTTAGACACATTATGGTGACTCCTTTCAGAGCTGATATCTCTTAAACGGCTGAATCGATTTTCATGAAACCTAGCTAAGAACCACCGCTAGAAAACCTGCTTTCAATTAAAAGAGTCAGCACCCAAATCAGTTCACCCGTTTATTAGCTACGGTGCCACACACACATACACAAACATAGCGGTCAAACTTATAAAGAGATAAGATAAAGATAAGATAAAGAGACATTTATTCGCAACAATACAAAACAACATTAGGTACATAGATACAAAAAATAAGACACAGAAACAGTTGCGAAACGGTCCCAACTCAGCATTCGCTAGCCGTAAAGCCAGCACTGGTCTTATATAATACCCCTTTGCATCGGAGGTTGAAAACCCATACTTGTATATAGGTCACCGATACTTTAAACTGAACATTAAGATGCAACTAAAGCGATAACCGATACTTTAATGACGTGTAATACTTTAATGTTAACATTAAAGTACAGTCAGAGGTTACTTAATATAAGGCGTTTGCTTATCGTTTCTGAATGTATTACATTGAAGTTATGATATGGATATAGATAAAAGGTTTAAATTCATGTAAATTCAATCATTTTGTTCCAGCACAACTGAGATGATCAACGTCAACCCCCGAACCCCGTACTCGTAAACCAGGACTCCGACGTATGCAGGTGACGTTACGTTAACATAACCTTACCTCACACCGCCAAGTGTTTAATTTTGCCCAACTTTTTTTTTGGTTAATTGATTTTTATCCTCTTGTCTCAAATCGGTGTACTGTCGTGAGCAAAAATATGGGTATATCCTCTAGTATTTATCTCCAAGTCATATCATATCAAATCTTGGACGTTTCGTTAATGCGAGCCATGTTACAAGTTCTCAAAGTTACCCATTTGTTTTAACGCTGTCTGTACACCGGTATAAATTATACATTGTGAAAACTAAATAAATGCAATAATTTAATCATCAGAAGTTTACATTCTAACATACTCGAGATATTTCCTTGAGTATATTTCTATTTTTTTTGTAGAGTTTGGTTATGTAATTTTAAGTTGAAAAGTTACTTAAAATTCCTAATTTTAATGTTACTTAATGTGTAATTATAATTGGTTGACACAAAAATTGAGGCTTTGCTTTTTTTTATCTTTCATAGTTTCTTGTAATAAAAGAGGCTTAAAAACCAATAGCTTTTTTATTTTACTCCTATCACTGGTTTAATATGGTATGATGTCATTTTAGATTAAAAAAAATCCTGTTTAAAACTATATTGTTAGCGTATATTTATTTTTACTTTTATAAGTCAAGACGCTTAACGGGCAACTTTGTATGGCAATATGTAACCGGAAACTATGATTGCCCTACTCTAACTTCCTGTGCTAAAGCTAGAAACTCAGTGACCGGATGTAAATTTAAAACAAAAACTGATAACCTATCTTTTTTGTTAATAGTTTATTATTTTTTGTCAATTTGACTCCATTAAATTTTAACCTTTTTCAATGCCATTGACGGATTTATCCGTATCACTGGTTCAACGCCAGGACTGCTGGTTGCCAGCGCAAATTTGACCTGAGTGTCTATGAGGCAAGGTCGACATTCGCTCTGGCTTTAACCTGTCATTGGCGGGTGAGTGACGTCTTTTTTATTTGACATAGCGTTGCAAAGGTCGATTGCCGAAAATGTTGAAAACGTGCAAAGTTGCCAGCTTAGCCTCTGTAAAAAGCCTCATAAGGGTCTTAAGTGAGAAGTGATACTAACCTGAGAGTTATTTTTATTATCTTTATTTTTATGTGAAACATAATTACGTTTAGTTGCTTAGTATTATAACTCTATAGTCTAACTAATAACAAAATTTATTATGTACACGATAAGGTTCAAAGTGCCTTCTAATTTATAGTAGAAGCTTCTACAATGTACACGCATTAAATTTGTAAGTTTGTACGGTTAAGAAATAAGGGATACAAAATATTACCTAAATTAAATGTTGTAACGTCTACGAAATATTTGAGAATATTTAGTAGCGTATATTGTAATTTTTTTCTTAAATTTGAAAGATATAATCAAATGCATTTATAAAAAGACATTTAAAGGAAAAAGGCTTGATATTTTTTGATTGTTTAAATTACATATTTTTTTAAATAAGGACCGCATGCCAAACTTATTATTATAGTGAATTGATAAAATTGTTCATTTTATTCAGCAATTAACCAAAACAACTAACAACTCATAAAATCAAAATCAATTATCTTATTCTTAATTCTTTAGTTTTAAATTTCGTGCATCAGGATTATAAAGGCAAGTGGACACAAATATTATAGAAACCATTTATAAACAATATGTATTACGACTACATAATGTGACCGGTATTTTAAGTTCGGACAATATATGAACCCGCTTGTCTCTAAGTCTAAGAGTATCGCGCCGTTCCGATCATGAAGAATTCAGTAATAAAAACTACAAACTACCAGTAGAGATGCATGCAAGTAACGTTATACCGAAAACTAAAACGGTAGTGTTGGTATGAGACCGTGTTAACTTACTTAATGTATAAATATACTTTTTCGTCGGGAGGTTTTTCGGGACGGTATAACAAGACTTTGTCTATGATTGCTATATTTATGACGATATATTTTATCCACTTGGCTTTTTAATTATTAATTAATTTTAGTATTTAAGGCCTAAAATTAGATACATGTTTGTGATGTAGTGGTAAAGCTAGATCTCTGGACCTCTATTCGACAAGTGCTTTCCTGACATATTTTATTAATCTGACACACGGTTTACAAACAAACAAAACACGTTTGTGAACTAAATTGAATTATGTGAACGACCTAATATGTTATCTAATATGTTGTATTCAGTTGTTCATAGATTGGTTAAAATCAAAATAAATGTCCAGTTAAAGAGAGTTTTGTCACCGTAACGAAACTGTTGGTTAACGTCAACCGTACGTCATTTTGTAATGAAATTGTAAGTTAGACATCATTTAAGTGACATTTAAATAGCGTCTTTATGTACTTTTTTTTTGATTTTTACCCAGATACCTCAGACGGACCCTATAGTCCAGCGGCGATGTGACTGTATGCCTGTGGCAGTATGTGCGAACCTCACTTAAGGCAAAAAAGAGACCTCCGCATTCACCTGTAAGGATGGGAATTTATGTAGCAAAACAAAATACTATCGCATTTGTTTTCTTTTTCTACGATTTCCGTTTTTTTCTCATTTGCTGTATTTAACCTTTTTAGCCATAGGTTCAGCGTCAATGACGGATTGATCCGTCGCGGTTGACAGTGGAAAATAGACGTTAAATACAGCTGTAAGGTTCAAATTTGCGCTGCTTTTCAGCTATTGTTTGAAGTGATAGTTTTGTATTTGAAATGGTGTTGGAAAGGTTAAAAATGTTGAATGGCGGCCCAGGTCCGGACAGATCTCCAGTATGTATCGAATCATTTTAGATCAATGTTTTTATGTAGTAGGACTTAGTTGTTATTATGAAATAAATGTTTAGATTAACATTTGCGTTTCCTTTTAACCTTTTAACCCACTAGTTTCCACCAAATGTGTGTTAAACAAATTAACCCTTGTTTATGTAGACATACCGACAATCGTTTCAAACGTTAGTCGATACTTTAGCCTTTTTTTTCTGGCGACCACAGGCCACCTGATAGTTACGGGAATATGTGACCTACAGCAATATGCATTTGCAAGACTACAATCTTGAGCCTGCGAGATTCGTTTCGGTTTATATGAGTTTTCTGTAACCTGTACATAAAAAAGAATTTATTATACACGAGCTATTCCCTTAGGAACTTTGAAAGTTTCCGGGATAAAGTAGCCTATGTTTTAATCCAGTGTATAAGCTATCTCCATTCCAAATTTCATCCAAATCCGTCCAGCTGTTGCAGCGTGAAGAGGTGTTGCAGCGTGAACACACACACACACAAACTTTCGCATTTATAATATTAGTAAGATTAAAATAACCAATTCCACCGAAGACGCGCGAGGAGAGAATTGAAGTTAACATACATACATACATAAACTCACGCCTTTATTCCCAGAGTGGGGTAGGCAGAGCTACAGAATTTCCAACAACTTTAAAAACTTTTTGATAATTCTGTAACCACATTTTGCACACTTAGGCGAAGATGTTTAACAGTGTATTAGTGACAGGTTGCAAGCCCATCGCCTAACAGTACTACAGGCCTTTATTACCTTAGTCGGCTTTTACGACATCCACGGAAAGATACGGAGTGGCACTATTCTAATCCGGCTACCACACGGGGAAGAATTGAAGTTTTTCCATATAAATTTCAAATCTCGTCTCGCCTTGCCTCGCTTGTGGCAATGCACCATAAGACTGCAAATGCTTTGCGCTGCCAGCCTATAATGATCGTAATTATTGATTTAGATAAACGTGGATATCCATCTGTCACTTTCTGACCAGTACGTGTGTCCGAGAGTGACGGGTGCTTTATCCACGACTATAAACGTGCCCATAAAACGGGCCCTGAGGACTAAGATGGAATGCCTCTATGCATTCCACCACTAAAATCTATACATATATATATAAATGATTGTTTGTCTGTATGTCCTTTATAGAATCGTAAACTGCATTTGATTATGTGATGAACTGATGATCTTCAGCAAAGTGTTGTGCATGAGTCTACGAAGGTTTCTGAGTTGGTACGAAGTAGCAACGCGCGTAGGGTACAGCTGCTGGTACTAATATATTAATAACTTATTGTCACTGTACAAGTATAGGTATATTGGGTCTAAAATCCGTTGATAACCGTAGCACAGACGTAATAACTAGTTTGATTGCCGGATGTCACTGTTTACGCTCCAGCTGTAGTTATCCTCACGTCATATGCTATTATTCATGTATGTACCTAATTGAAAATAATCGACAGAGGGCAGTACACAATACTGCTCTTTAGTTCACCATATAACTGGACTCAAACTATAACTGGACTAGTCAGAAAAAGATGGAAGCAGAGTTTTAAGGTAGGTTTTTAACCCGACGAAAAATAGGGATGTAATTATAAGTTTGACGTGTGAGTCAGTGTTCTTGTATGTTGTTATATCTTTGTGTCCGTGTAATCTGTATATCCGTGGATCTCTGTATGGGGGTATCTGTGTCGGTGTATTTGTGGGTCAGTGTGTATGTGTGTCTATGGCACGTAGTTCCCAAGCAGTTAGTGCGACCCAGACACCTATTAAAAAAAAGAGCTAGTGTAATCGGGTGGGTTCTTAGTTAGGTTTTATGGAAATCGGTTAAACCGTTTAAGATAAATCAGCTCTGGAAGAAATGCCCAATGTTCATTCTAATGTACAATATCTCTACATGTACTTGCGGCCCAAGAATTATTTTCAGATTTTTTGTGAAGAACTTGTCTAGGATTTTTTATTTTTTTTTCTAGTATTTTTTTGTCCTCAAGTGTCAAACGTCACTTCTGGCATCTGTCATTCAGAGCGTTTAATCAAAATGGCCAATGGCGGTAAAACCTTAATGGAATGCTTTGAAAAAGTTACTGTACATTGCAATGTACATTGGGGTAAAGCCCAATTTGACTGGGTCTGAGTTACAAGTGTTACTTTGTACATTGTGATGTACACTGGGCCTTACGAGGTTAAATCGGTAGTTTTTATCCATTTTAACCTTCGTATGTCGAAAAATAGCACTCAAATGTCAAATTCAAATTTAGAACGGTTTTATACTACGTTTCATTTAACGAATGATGAATGTCGAATATGAGTGAAGCATAAAATAATTTTTCAAAATCGAATAAAACTTTGATCATGTGACTGCACTGATCAGGGCTTAGATATAGGTACCAAGGATGAATGATTGGTTTGGGTATAAGTAGTGTCTTCAATCCATGAAGTCCCGCAACAGAATAAATAATAGAACAAGGTCCCGCTACCACTCAATTTAACGAACATTGATTCATCTAAAGTTAATTTGTATGGCGTAGCGCGCCATTTCGGATTTACGTACTTAGTGTGAAGTGTGAATGGAACACGGAAAGAACATCGTCACTTATAAAATATATTTAATTACAAATTGTAGAGTTCCCAATTAACCATTTAACGAGGTATTTAAAGATATGATAAAGATCTAACAAAGACTTTTTCACTGACTGAGCCATGACTGAGCTTTAACTTTTCAATCCTGATGCTTCAAGAGTAAAGGTAAGTAGGTATTCAAAACTTGCTTTTTAGGGTTCCGTACGCGTAAAGAAAACTAACGGGCTGTGTTAATAAGCCTCCATTGTCCTGTCCTTCTGTCAGTCCGTTTTTTGCTCGACCTTACTAATCGTTGTATCTTTTGAAACGTAAGTAGTAGGTAAAGACATGGAATTGAAAAAAAATAGTAAGTAATGCTATTACAAAATTAAAATTAGAAATTAACGATTACTCTACAAGAAGGTACAAAACCCTCCGTGTGCGAGTCCGACTCTTAATTGGCCAGTTTTTGTTCAACTTGTTATCACAATAAAATATTATTCTCAACACAATCACATTGTAATTTAGATATTTCCTTGTAATCTGATACGGGTGATTAAGCGTTTTTTCGTCAGTTTCCGCGAACGTGCGGAGGTGTGACCATGTTCCGAGCGGCGGTGTGGGCGTGCGTGCTGGCGGCTGCGCTGGCGCAGGAATCGCAGGATCCGTTCGCGCTTAACATTATACACTTCAATGACTTCCATGCGCAGTAAGTAAATCATATCGAACTAACCATAGGTACTAAACAGCTCTGCTCTAGCATCCCACAGAGACCGTGTTTTGTTCGGGATGAAAAACTTGTGTTGTGTGTTATTCAGGGCTATCTCTATTCCTCATCCAAATCTTTCCACCCGTTTCAGCGCGAAGGAACAACGAACAAAGTTATTTACAAACTTTTGAACATGTTGTGAATGTTATGTGAAAGATTGTGCGGATGTTCGGAAGTTATTCACACCGTGAAAAAAAACCGCATCCAAATCGGTTCATCCGTTTAAGAGCGACGGTGCCACAGACACACAGAATTATACGTCAAACTTATAACACCCCTCTTTTTTGCGTTGGGGGTTAAAAATAAGTAATAAAGACCCTTGCGTACGAAGCAACCGATCTCGAGGTCGATCCTCGATAATGGTAAAAAAAAATGTGTGTAGCCGTGTAGCGTCACAGTCAATATGAGGCTCTGTTTGATCCATCAGATTTACTTCCTCTTCGATCCTGAACCTCTACGCTTGTGTGACACTGCCTTAATAGCAGAAGACAGTTGTCATGAGCAGAGATGCGATTTATTTGAAATACTTCTATTTAAAATGCAAATACAAAATGCAAAATAGCTATTTTGTATTTTGCATTTAAATGCTTTTTAGTAAGAAGCATTTTGTATTTTATTTGAAATACCTTTCGAGATATATTTTGCATTTTAAATATTCATTTCAAAATGCAAAATACTTTGTGATACAAAAACAACACATCCTTACCAAGTTCAGCGCCAGTAGAAAGACTTTTTTCGTACGGTGGGATGATTATGAGACCTCACAGAAGAAAAATGAGTGATGAGGTATTCGAACAACTGGTATTGTTAAAAAGCGTAATAAAATAAATAAAAATATCTGAGATTTGGTCAAAAGGTATTTTATTTTGAAAAAGTATTTTTAAAATACCTATTTTGCATTTAGCATTTCAAATACAAAACGCAAAACTATTTGGTATTTTGCATTTGAAATAGTAAATCTGAAGAGTATTTTGCATTTTGTATTTAAATGCTTTTTTAAAACCATTTTGTACATCTCTGGTCATGAGTAGAGAGATGGCATGGTTACTCAGTTTCCAAAGTTTATTCTTCCTCTTACTTACCTTAAAATTATGGGATGATCTTCGCTCCACAGTGTTGCCTCAGCACTATGACATGTCCTTCCTTAAAAAGAGTACTAGGTACCTATTTGCTGATGTACTGGGTAACGGAATCTGCTTACCATAAGGTAGTCCATCTGCTCGTTTGCGATTTAGAAATTTCCCTCTCCTGCCCTACAACAGAAGCGTACTTATCAAGGGCTCTAAATTCGAGGTTTATTTCAGCTTCGACGAGATCAGCCCCTCGGGCACCATCTGCAACCCCGGAGATGAGTGCATCGGGGGCTACGCGAGGCTCTACACAGCTATCAAGGACGCCAAGGAGGCGGAGCCGGACTCCATCGTCCTGAACGGCGGAGACACCTTCCAGGGCACCATCTGGTACAACTTCTTGAGGTGGAACGTCAGCCAGCACTTCATGAATCTACTGCCGCATGATGCTCACGTTAGTATTACGACAAGCGCTCCTTAAACAAGAATAAATACTAATTTCTTACGCGTCTTGAAACCGCCGTCTCACTTAAGACTGCATCAAGCAAACGTCGAGCGTCCAGTGGCGCCCTCATTAATATTATGTGTTTTCTAGTTAACTAAAGAATTTCCTTGAAATCAGACGATACGTTTTTGTAGTGCAAGTAAAAACACAATTTATGAAATACGTAACAAACTTTAATAAGTTAATAACAATTACCCTTTGAGTAGTCAGCTTAACGGGAAAAGGTGGCCATTTTTCCGTTAAGTTGATAACTCGAAGGTGAATAATTAAACTATGTGATAAGTATACCTACCCTATAAGTTGTGTTTTCATTTGTAGTACTAAAACTTACCGTCCAATTTCAAGAAAATACTTTAGTTTATTAGAAAACACAATTAAAATAATGAGGGCGCCACTGTACATCCGGCGTACAACACGGTACCTAACTTACGTCACTGAACAAACACCATCTATGACATAAATAGGATGAATTCCCTGTACAGTTAGCTTGTTAATTGGTTACCATCACGAGGTTGAATTTAAGTAAGTCTAAGGGCCTGTTGTTTGATCAGTAGTTAAACTAACTAATTGTTAAAATTTGAAAAAGGAATCGAAAATTTGAAGGAATCTCAAGGAAATGTGTCAAATTTTCAGTTCCTTTTTAGAATTTTAACGATTAGTTAGTTTAACTACTGATCAAACAACAGGCCCTTAATATATAAAACTGTGACAGAGTGACAGACAACACACACCCTAAACAGCTGGACTTAGGGACTTGAAATTTGGAGGAAGTATTCCTTGGGTACCCTAGAGGAGCACAAAGAAATAATTTTTCGAAAATCGACCCCCAACGGGAAGAAATAGGGAGAGAAGCGGGAAACTTTTTCTACGCCTACCTGCCTACGAACTTGCGGGCGTCCTTGTACCTACTACGTAGGTATGTACCTATACTTGAGCATTTTCTCGAGCATTCGATAGAATAGTACTCGCCGAAATGAACAATCAATCGAAACGCTTATTTCGGCGAGCATATTATATTCGTCTATCGCACAAAATGTATACATAGCATAATGTTTTGATTTGACGTTTCTTAGTTATTAAAAACTTTCAAAGTACGTATAGGCTTGTTGTGTTATCAACATTTCGATTAAACATTAAGCTCAGATAACTGGCTAATTGATTTATGTCTGAATGGCAATGGGAGCTAGTAAGATCTTATCTAATTGTTTACCTAATCTTGTTAAGCCCGACGATATTAGCAACTGAAACTATGCTCTGATAAAACAAAAAAAACCGGCCAAGTTGTTACGAGTCGGTCTCGTGCACAGGTTCCTTACAAATTTGTAGGTATGTAAATAGTTCGTCCATCCAAAATAAATATCTAGGGACGATCTAACTTGAACTTGTAGTACTGTTAGGCGATGGGCTTGCAACCTGTCACTATACACTGGTAAACATCTTCGCCTAAGTGTGCAAAATGTGGTTACAGAATCATCAAAAAGTTTTTATAGATGTTGGAAATTCTGTAGCTCTGCCTACCCCACTCTGGGAATAAAGGCGTGAGTTTATGTGTGTGTGTGTGTGATCTCGCTAAAAATACGTTGTCCCAAACCACAGCCAAACTTAGCTCCAGGCTTGTGCATACTATGGGTACTAGACAACGATATACATACTTATACACATACTTAAATACATCAGGAAACATCCAAGACTCGGAATAAACACTCGCGCTCATCACTAACATATTTGCTCTAACCGGGAATATAATCCGAGACCGCGAGCTGCGTAGGCAGTCACTACCAACTGGGCTAGAGCCGCCGTTAACATTCACTCATATATAGGTACAGATGTAGTGAATAATCCTTTCCCATCGTTTTTGGTCGGATAATTTCGTATTTATCTTGCTTTCTCAGTTGGCTTATACTGCCTTATACCATAGTTTGGTACTGGGGGGGTTATTATGACATAGCTATGCAGTTCATTTTACGGTGAGAGTAAAGGACAGAGCTATAGCAGTTATATAGCTCTGTCCTTTTCTCTCGGCGTAAACAGAACTGCATAGCTATGTCATGCCCTGAAGCTACGAACTTAACCGACAAAAAACGATGGGAAAGGATTAATCACTACACCTGTACAGGAAGGTCATTTTACATAGGTATGCTGCAGTTGTCCCTTTCGTGCTAATCGGCAGCTATACTCTTCAGTGCGACAGCAATTGTTTATGATTATCGACGGCCGCTCTAATGAGACGCTATAATATTATTATTATAACGATGTATAACTCGAATCAATAGCAGTATTCATCATCGATATAAACTTTACATTCAATAACAATATAAGGTCGCCGTCAATAGAACTTGTGAACTATGTAAACAAATTAGTACTGTTTGACACATAACCTCAAATATTCACCAAGCGTGTTTTTATTAAAAATAACGTATAATGAATAGTTATTTCATCTTGAACTTGATATGAAAATAATGATTGCAAAGACCTCACTTGAACTTTAAAAGTACGTGATTATACAAGGTGTTACAAAAATACCCGTAAAGCCGAAAGGGGGTTAAATGGTACCTTATAATAAGTCCATTTACAATATTTGAGAACCGTACTATCACCGCATGACTTACCGGCAAAAAAAATAAAACCATTATTGCTTTCATTGATGTGAAAACCCTATTTCAGTAAAATTAAAGAGTAAACTACGCAGATTGTTTATGTACATTTTTACCTAATTCGTGAAACGATTAAGAGACATACTAACAAAATGTACAGAATTTGATTAGATAGATATTACAAGTCGAGTTTTGGAAGATTTTAAAAGACCTAAACTACTTACGAAGAAACCTAAACTAGCACTTACTTTTTCGTAAAGAACGTCAAAATTACAGAAACGGCTCAAAGTGAGCTCTGCCTTGTTCAATGCACAACCTCGCTCGTCGGGATATGGTTTTAAACCCATTTAAGTTGAAAAATTATTAAATTGGTAGGTAGGCCTCTCTGTTAAAATAATCTATGTTAACTCCGGTTCCCTGACATGACAGCTTACTAGGGTTGACAATATTTTAGGCTTTGATAATTTATTGGATTTTTTACGGGGTATTTTGTAACACGTTGTATAGTAATCATGGTGAATTGGTTCTTTTGGTTTTGTGTACCGTAAAACTACTCAACTATGGTCTTAGCCTGCAACAATAGTCCAATATTCCTCATTACATTATTCTAAAATATGATACCTTACTGCTATTATTGCTGGGTATATGTACTGTTTGGCCTAAAATTGACTGCTCTAAACTCTAGCTATAGCTAAATCTATCATATTTTTAGAAAAACATGAAAAGTAAAATTGGACTATTGTTGTAGGCCAGGACTAGGGTTGCCAGATTTTTTTCTGAGATATATAGTATTTGGCGGTTTGAAGGCTTTAAAAATAAAGTATACACTGAAAAAATAAAGTATTTTTAATATTTTCCTCACTTTTTTATGAGTAAGTACGTTCAGAAATGTTTATGTAAACCCTAATTTTAACGTCAACTTGTGATCTTTGAATTTCAGTTTAAAATATAGTATTTTAGCATACTTTATGTGTTTCGTATATAATAAAGTATACAGAGGCGAAATAAAGTATAATACTATATATTATAGTATGTCTGGCAACCCTAGCCAGGACCATAGTTGTGTAGTTTTACGGTACATAATTTGCAAGTTCTACTAATGTTAACCATACCTACGTCACTGTCGCCTTTCTTTAAAAGCACAAACCGGCAACAGAGCACAATTTCTAACGTTATTTTCCTTTCTATAAAATTCAACGTCTAAGCGTTTCTATCCAAAATGTGGTAGACAAAATGTCTTAGAATAGAGACAAGTGCTTTCGATTCAACGATGTTGGTGTTGTTACGATTTTGATTTTGTTGCGATGTAGTAACATCAACAACACAACAACAACAAACACGAACACGACACGACACGTACGTGTTACTGTATAACATCCATACTAATATTATAAATGCGAAAGTGTGTCTGTCTGTCTGTTACCTCTTTACGCTTAAACCGCTGAAGCGATTTATATGAAATTTGGTATAGAGATAGTTTGAGTTGTGTTGAAGGACATAAAATAGTTGCAATCCCGAAAATCATCCCCTAAGGAAGCGAAATTTAGGGTGAAGATTTGTATGGAGCTACGATATTAACGAGTTCCACGCGGACGGAGTCGCGGGCAGAAGCCAGTTATGAATAAACATCCGAATATTTATACGGCCTATTCCCCCAGGTGCTGGGCAACCACGAGTTCGACCACGGTCCCGAGGGCCTGCTTCCATACTTGGAGCTCCTCAACGCCCCCATGCTGGCGGCCAACGTGAACACCACGTACGAGCCCTCGCTGACGCCCTACCTGCAGAACCACGTGGTGCTCACGGTGCGCGGGAGGAGGGTCGGGATCATAGGGGTGCTGCTGCGAGTGGTGAGCTTACACACACATATACAAATACAATAAGGGGGGGGGGTCATTATGACATGGATATGCAGTTCATTTTACGGTGAGCATAAAGGATGGAACTATAGCAGTTACATAACTATGTCATTTTCTCTCAGCGTAAAATGAATTGCACAGATACGTCAAAATAACCCTGGGGGGTTATGCAATTCTGTTTACGCTGAGAGAAAAGGACAGAGCTATATAACTGCCATAGCTCTGTCCCTTACACTGATCGTAAAATGAACTGCATAGTTATGTCATAATAACCCCCCTTACTTACTTGGGGGGTTATTATGACATAACTATGCAGTTCATTTTACGGTGAGTGTAAGGGAAAGAGCTATCGCAGTTATATAGCTCTGTCCTTTTCTCTCAGCGTAAACAGAATTGCATAACTATGTCATAATAACCCCCCAGACCTGCTAAATAACAAGTCTAATGAAAACCCAACTACTGTTTGAATAATGTCGTCAACATAATGTTAGTTTTTATGCCGCGCAATTTGGCACCAAAAATTCGCCGTTTTGATTTCAATAATTTTAATATAGCCGTTTAGTACTTACGAGGGAACATAGAGTCGGACGTACCTACAGGTCAAACACATAAATCTCCTCTTGGGCTTTGCTGCAGTTGGGTAAAAAGGACGCATGCGTAATTTGATAGTCGTTAGTAGTTAAGAAATAGGGTCACTAATACATACGTGGTTCTTTGAGACATACGCCCTTTTTTTTCACGGAGGGCAGAATACTACAGTAATATCCACTTGACGCTTAGGCAGGCCTATCTGCCGCATAATAAGGTTCAATCCAATGTAGTTGTCGAAGCATTCTGCACTCTATTAGCAACCATATTAACTTTAAAATGCTTGTACTATTACTATGCCGTTAGCCACCTTCTTTGGCATTACGGCAGCCTATAAATGATCCCTCAGACTAAAGTCTAAGATTCACTATTAGAAATATATATACCCTCATCGAGACCTCTCATAGCGCTATTTTACGATAGCGTTATAATGGGCAATGGATGAAAAATTTAAAAGTGCTTGAATATTTTTATATCGGTAGGAATAGCGTTCCTTATTAACAGGATAAAATTACAGATTTTTAGGTATCGTCTATCATTAATAAATAAATAATTCGTTTGAACTCGAACAATTTGTCTCCTATACATAAGTATGGTTTAAATTCTTTGGTCCGATAAAAAAATTAAAAAAAAAACTGTCGTTGTTACTCTGTCAAAACTGTCAATGTAATTCTAACCTCTCTCTGGGCTTATTATTATCGTTTGCGTTTGGATGTATCTTATATTTTACGACTGCTTACTCACACCGGACCTTTGATATTGTCTTCTTAAACGACGACCTCAGCTTTGGACTCAGGATTTGATATTGATTGTTAGCCTTTACGACGACCACTACACGTAAACAGGACCGGAACTTGTATTGTATTTGCCTAAATTATTTTGTGTTGATTACCATGGATTCTACTGACTAGGTACAGAGAACCAGTTAAGACATGTTTTCTGCAGACATGTTCTCATAACGACGTGATATAATTGCATGTGGTCTTATTAATCTACAGGAACCCATAATAAAATAAATTTAATACATTATTATTTTTTGTCAAAGTATGTGCTTCATTAATAGGATCACTAGGTTTTAGTATTAAAATATAGAAATAAAAATATTGCCTTGAAGTTGAAGATGAGGTTCTTCAACTTCAAGGCAATCACAGCAAAACAGCAACTGATTGATTTGATTTTTGGTATGATAGTTAGAAGTAGTATAATAGTTGAATTAAGTTAAATAAAAAGTTTATGAGAGTAAAGCCTGCTAATTTGAATAGCAAGAAGTCCATTTTTGTTTAGTTTTCCCTTGTCAATAGGAGCATAACTTGTGTCCTGCTATAATTGAAATGGTTTCATATTATTGCATTATACTTATAGCTGACCCAGCTTTACACCTGAATGAATTATACCTACACCGAAACCTTCCTCATTAACCACTCCATCGATTGGTCGAAACCGTAAATCATATAACCGGTCGAGACTTGTATATGCTTGTTTGTGATGTTTGGTTATTTTCAGTGTGATTCGGCAAGTCGTCAGTATGAATTTCAAAGAGGACATAAGGCAGCAATGATAAAACCTGCAGTAAGAAGTGTAGGCTGCGCAGCCAATGTTTAAGCAGTATCTTTAGCTGCAAAAGTAATGCCGAGCCAGTTCATTCAAGTGCCTACATCAAGTGGCTTTTCGACACCAACACTGTTTGAGCCTTCAAGCCCTTCATTCTCAACCTCATCAAGCAACAAGAAAATAGTTGCACAGCACAGAATAATAACTCCATACCGCTAAAGTGGTCCCTTTTCCAGTCACATTTAACCTCATAGGTCCCAACGTACTACAAACAGCCAGTAATTACCACTAGCTTTTACAAAAAACAAATGTTGCCTTGAAGTTGAAGATGAGGTTCATCAACTTCAAGGCAATATTTGTTTTTTGTAAAAGCTAGTGGTAGTTATTTTAATGCTGAGGACAAAAGGAAGGAAAGTAATCAGCCATACTAATTATAATAAATGTGAAAGTATGTTTATCCTTCTTTCACAGCAAAACAAAGCAACTGATTGATTTGATTTTTGGTATGATAGATAGAAGTAGTATAATAGTTGAATTAAGTTAAATAAAAAAATTATGAGAATAGTTCTTTTATTATTACAGATATACTTGTAATAGGTAACACTTAATTGATGGTCCCAGAAGTTAGAAGAAATAATACAACTTAATGATTAATTAAGTGAAATTTGTTTACTTTATTCATATTTATAATTATTTATATCTGATATGGGACATTTCACCTCTACAACAAAATCTCCACCTCCACATACTCCATCAGGAGATGCCCCAAAGATTCCATTTATCAGCATGAAACCTGATTCATCAATTATTTTATTTAACTCCTCTATTTTTTCTAAATGTTTTCCCCTTTTCATGGCTTTGGTTTCATGATATTTGTAGCCACCTTATATTTCTTGCACAAGGCGCATCAGGCGTGCCACAGTGGGTCATCTCATATATTTTGGAACCTGTAGTTCGACCTTGCCTCATTGCATGCCACAATGGTCAATGGTCGTCGTTTAAGAAGGCAATATCAATGGTCCGGCGTGAGTAAACAGTCGTAAAATATAAGATACATCCAAACGCAAACGATAATAATAAGCCCAGAGAGAGGTTAGAATTACATTGACAGTTTTGACAGAATAACAACGGCAGTTTTTTTTTAATTTTTTTATCGGACAACAGAGTTTAAGCCATACTTACGTATAGGAGACAAATTGTTCGAGTTCAAACGAATTATTTATTTATTAATGATAGACGATACCTAAAAATCTGTAATTTTTTCCTGTTAATAAGGAACGTTATTCCTACCGATATAAAAATATTCAAGCACTTTTAAATTTTTCATCCATTGCCCATATATCTTTATTAAAAGTGTAATACAACAACATAATTTATTTATGTGTAATACTACAATACAATCGTATCTACAATTCAAAGTTAAAAACTAAACTTATTTTAATTAAAATAAAACTAAGCTACTGAAAAATTAAAGATTAAAATAAAAATCACCACTACAAAAAGAATACCCCCTCTAGCAGGTCCGCGCGCGGCATAGTCCCTATAACACTGGCTGCATTACCTCTCTGGATAGCTAGCCCAATCCTTTGGGAGAGGTAAGAACCAGCTCTAGGATCTCCGGAGGCGTCTATGAGCCGGGATGATAGGGCCTTTATAAAACTTTTCATATCGGCTGACCAAGGTCCCATAGTCTCTACTGCAAGCGCCATAAATTCGTAATTATTTAATAAAGATGAATATTTGCGGCGCTTGATGGTTTGGGCCTGATCAGCTGCTGCACCGGCTCGATTACGGGTTGACTGTACGTGGGACAGGGCGAATGTGTCAACACATGTCGCGTCCCACACCAGTGCCCTACCCAGTTTCCACGGCACTAAAGTAGCTCCGTCTGGTCGCTTGCCATCGTCTCTATGCAAACCTGCTGGTTCCAGGACAGCTGGTACAGAGGCAGTGGCAAGCGAACGACGGATCAGATCATTAATTGTGCCGTGGCGGTACAAACGGCCGGCACTTCTAGAGCATGAAAGGCCATGTCGACCCAGCTCACTCACTCCCTTCCCGCACGAGCAAGTATGAGGTTCACATATTCTAGCTCCAAGCCGCAAGCTTATTGCAATGCGCAAGCAGCTTGGGTATTGTATCGTTATTACCCAACAAACATTTTCCACGTTGCCACAACGTGCTAATTCTCACTTTAGGTTCTATAAGCTGGTCGTAAACTCGTCGTTATCACGTCGATATCACTGAGAAAAGGCCTCTTTTATACGAATCTGTGTCGTAATATAGTCATATAGTTCGTATAAATCACTATATCGGTCGTCTAGTGGTCGTATAGATGTCGTGTATATTGCTCTGTAAAAATATTTTTCACTGTCGAAGCATAAACGTCTTTGGATGTGTTGAAATAACATGGAATATTGATAGCGGTGTTAATTCATTTTGATTTTATTTCAACACGTCCAAAGACGATGATGCTTAGGCAGTGAAAAATTATCTTGCGTGCCAAGCTTTAAAGCTTTAGTTTCCTAGGATAGCGGTGCCGCCATATAGCGGCCATAATACAGCGGTGAATGACGTCATAAAGAACGTTGTCTATGTAAACAAAATGGCGTGGTTTCCTAGAGGGCGGTGATTGACACCGTAAAGTCAAACAATATTATAGAGACCGTCATATTACGGCCGCTATAAGACGGCACCGCTATCCTAGGAAACCAGCTTTACCTACATACAGCTACTTCTGTGTTCGGCTACAACTTGTGATTCTGGTGCAGTTTTCAGCACCGATCGGCGACGTGATCATGGAGGACGAGGTGGAGGCGATCAACCGCGAGGCGGCCATCTTGGCGGAGCAGCACGTCGACATCATCATCGTGCTGTCTCACTGCGGCTACGATAGTGACGTGTCAGTATCTATAGTGTCCTGTGGCCCTAGTATGGTTGCGTTTATCGCTTGTCGTTGTTGTTTATGTGGATAAAGCATCCGTCACTCTCGTACTTATTATACGTGTCGAATTGTCAGAAAGTGATGGATGTTTTATCCACGTTTTGTCACAAGATAAACGCAGAACGCTCCCTGAATTTATTTTTAAACGTGGAGAACGTGATTATCAAAGCCGAAGCTGAGTAAGCTAGAAACATGTTTGGGGTCTATATTTCCGGATGCTTCTTTCCAGTGCCTTAAAAAGGAGGATCAATATGCATATTCTGGGTAAGCTCGCTCCATCGCCGACCTTGTCCTGACGAGGATCAAAAATAAAAAATATATTATAATTTATTTTAAAGTTTTTATAAGAAAAAAGTACCAATGGGCAATCTCTTACAAACTATAAAAAACATAGTTAGGTAGGTACCATCAAAGACTCTAAATGTTGCTACACCATAGAATCTTATCATAATAACAGTGTCAAGTAACGTGATAAAAATTACATAGGAATGAATCATTGGTTTTATGCGACAAGGTTCTATAGTGGTTCATCAATTGAAGTCCGTGACCGTACCATCCCTGAAAGTCCTTGCGCTCGGCTACAAAACATCCCGTATAAACATAAAACACAAGCTAGGTATCTTCTTGGGAAAAAATATGTCATATTCTCTTGACCTATTTCATCAACTTGAACATAGGTGATAATTTAGTGAACAGTCAGTCATAAATACATGCACGTTCCAAAGATGTCAAAAATATTGCACACCCTCTACATCACTAACAATAAAGTCTATGTATTTGACGCGATCGCTGTATATTACCTAGTGACTTTACTTACTGAGTATCTTATTCCCACACGGAAAGGCAGTATCTCAGATAACTCCTATAGCAATATCAACCTTATTACTAACAAAAGAAATTTAAATCTGCTTTGGTTATTGAATTTGAGATACTTCTTATTGGCTTAGGAGGGCAGCTAAGGGCCCAGACATGATGCAAACGCCGCTATTGTTATTCTGTTCTATCATCTTGAAATGTATGGGATCACAAATTGATCACGTGGATTATCTAAAAAAATACCTAAATCTAAGAATAGCCAACGTTCTTATTTTCGATTTTCATAAATATTTTGAAACGAACAGAAAAACGCTCAGAGCTGTCACATTGACATAATCCATACGAATGGCTAGCCAAGTAGCACTTTTGACGTGCATTCTGTTCTGTATTGTACGATGTAGAAAACTATTCGGACGGACTGTATACATACAAGGTCACTAAAATTCTCTGGTCGCAGGTCGATGGCGGCTCGGATCTCTCCTGAGGTGGACATTATAGTGGGTGCTCACTCCCACACGCTTCTCTTCAACGGTGAGACTCCCAATGGTGACTTCGCCGCTGGGGACTACCCCACGGAAGTGGTGCAGAGCAATGGACATCGGGTAACAATTTTTCACACATCTAATCTAAATACTAAGTCCCTGATTCATAAACACACAATAAATCTATTTTAGTTTAAGTATTATTTTTCCCTTTCTGTCGAATTCAAATGTCATAATGACAGATAAGGACAAAGCACACTCGTTGACCAAAACATAGTTATTAATAATTAATAACAATGAATACTATTACCTAAAAATAATGTTTATCGAATAAAGTAATACCTTATATTTTTATTATGAATATTTGAAGTGTAAAATGTACCATTTTATCAATAAATGCTTGAATCTTGAAAAGCATACTTTAGCTATTGCGCGTTTATGAAAAAGAGAGTACGTAAGTAGGTAATTTCCTTGAAATTAAGTAGGTACCTAATTAATTTAACCAGGTATACTGGGTGAAGTGTTCGGTATATTAGGTATTTGCCCACCACAATTTTAGTGACAAAGGTATTATAGTAATAATAAAGGCATGCTATGGAGAGTAAAACGGAAATTCCATAGCGACGCACGCTACGCACGCTACGCACGCTATGCACGCACGCACACGTGGCTAAATTCGCTTCGTACCAAAGTAAATGTAGATACCCCCACAGCGGCACACGCACGAAATGACGTCTCTGACACACGCCTAGAACAATACGCACGTTAATCCAACAGTACCTACCTAACACAATATTAAAAAGGAATTCATAAAAAGTTAATTATTTTTTAACCGGAATAATGTGACTATTCAATAGGTTTTTTCATAAATGCAGCAGTGACCATGTTGGAGTTAACGTGCGTATTGTTCCAGGCGTACGAGGTATAAAACTACATTTATTTTGATACGAAGCGAATTCATCCACTTTTATTCGCGTGCGTATGAAGCGTGTGTGGGAAGCGTGCGCTGTAGTGGAATACCGGCTTTATAGGCGACGTGTTTCCCCAGATCCTGGTGGTGCAGGCGTCGTGCTACACGCGCTACCTGGGCAACATCAGACTATTCTTCGACGATAGCGGAACCATCACCGGCTGGGAGGGCGTGCCCATCTTCCTTGGGACGTCTATTATCCAAGGTAACCTACTGTACTCGCACATAGTAATAACTGTTGGATAGATAAAGCCCCCCGACATGATGGTGACCCCTTTGTTCAGAGCGGATGTCTCTTCATCGGCCGAACCGACTTTCTTGAAACCTAGTTAGAAAAAACCGCATTCAAATTGGTTACCTAATCCGTTTAAACTACGGTGCCACATACAATAGTGAGTACTGGTTCTTTAGAGCTTTTATCTCATATTCATAAACGGTCAATAGCTAAAGTATGCTTTAGATATGTTTGTCCTGTCAAAGCATAACTTTACCTGCTTAATTAATAAATTGGTTTAAAGTGCGTTTATAAATATGGGGGTTAGACTAACGTAGATTTGGCTTCGGTTTAGGTCCCATGTTGGGCGCCAGATACCGCGTTACACGGTACAGTATAATTAGCAAAAAACTCTTCTTATAAAACTACAAACCTTTTTTTAAATGTTATTCCACTCGAATATCGTCATTTGTGAGAATAACTTGTAGATTTGTGAATTCTTCTCTGTACCAGACCCTCAGATGATGGAGGAGCTGGCGCCCTGGCGAGAGGAGGTGGACGAGGTGGGCAAGGAGGTGCTGGGCCGCATGCTCACGCCGCTCAGTCGCAGCTGCTACTCGCGCGAGTGCAATGTCGGCTCCTGGGCTTGCGACGGGTTCCTGCACCAGGTATGACCACAGACTTCATCCACCTACCTCTGCGTCAGACCTTTGGTGCAACGGGTTTATGCACCAGACCCTACCTATAGTGGTTGTAAGGACCTAACTAGAAATCACCAGACCGCTTCCAGGGTTAGCAATTCAAATAGGTCAGTGTAAGAAACTCGGAAACTATAATCAAACCGAATAGTTCAAAAACACTCAAAATCAAAATATTTATTTAGTTAAAAGGTCACATACGGGCTTTTTTACACGTCGGTAACATAGAGTGAATCTACAAGCGTTTCGGTCGTTTCGGACAAGACTATCATTGCGGAGAAGACGCGCCGAAAGAAACTCCAATTGCAACAATTCCTGGGTTCGATTCCCGGTCAGAATCCTGTTTTATTTTTATTATCGAGAAATTCCGGAATTTCCGAATTCCCCATTCATGTTTAGTTCGTTCGTTCAAATAGTGTGCATTACAACGTTTTGTAGTCACCGACACCGCTTTGTGCGCGCCGCGGTAGCTTCTTTGTAGCAATTGTAGTGGCACATCAAAGCATGTAAACTATTTGAACGAACGAACTGTAGCTGGACCGACGATGTGGCTAAGGCTGCGGGAAACTGAAGGAAGTGCAGGGTCCTTGTGGCAAGCCTAGAGGGAGGTATACTCAAGCAATGGACAGTTTTCGGTTGAAATGATAATGATGACCTTGTGTTGCAGCTGATGGAGTATAGACAGGGCTCCGCGTGGCACGGCGCGCACGTGTGCATGATCAACGCGGGCGGCCTGCGCGCTGCCATCGACCGCGGCCGTGAGTATTCCCTCGTGGGGGTTTAAAAAAAACATGTCCCAGTAGGCCATTTGTTTATCTTAGAAGCGGGTTGATATTGAAAGTGATGCATGTCAGCCCTTGGGAAGAAAAGTTATTTGAATAAGGAACTGTGTCAATGGACCTGTGCAGTAGGAGAAACCTATACCTTCAGTCTCTCTGTAGTAAAATTATTAAAAAACTACCTAAACCTGTACTGAGCTATGTTAAAATCTTATACAGCCACTCTTTGGTAATACTACACAGTCTTAATTTTATAAGTTTTATTATTAACGCCGCCCTTACATTCGTAAGTTTTACTTACGTAAGTAGGGACACGGCTACCTGTTAGAATGAGAAAAAATATTTTTATGTCATTCTAACAAATAGCTGCGTCCTTACGTAAGTAAACTTACCGAGTGTAAGGCCGGCCTTAGTTTCCTCATAGTCGACATTAAAAGTATAATATTTAACTCGGGTGTTATTCATTCCACACTCAAAATATACGCGCTCTCGTTATGTTCGACTGCCAAAATATTATAACTCCCAGAGGTGACAACCGAGGGTCTGCTGATGGCCATGCCCTTCGAGAACTACGTGCAGGTGTACGACCTGAAGGGCAGCTACCTGCTGGAGGCACTGGAGTTCTCCATTGGGGTTTCCATGGCGCCCGGGGACTTCTACAGCGGCCGCATGCTGCAGATCGGCGGTGAGATACCACCATAATATTTTTCATATCTTATTGGGCCTGTGACAGATTGAAATTTTACAGCGCAAGGAAACTACCAGTGTTTTGATCTCCAGTGAGGTCAATGACAAAATTATTTCATACTTGTTGTTTTTTCAAGATAGTTTTTTTTAGTATCGGGTTGTGAACCCTTCACTGAGCATGGTCCGACATGCCCTTGCCCAGTTTTTAGGGTTCCATACCAAAATTGTAAAAACGGGACCCTATTACTAAGAATCCGCTGTCAGTCTGTGTCACCAGTGGGGCTAGACGAGTTGCCATCGTTCATGAACGCTAGCGTTAGGTGATCACTGGCATTGAAAAATGTATGGGAATGACGTAAGTCACGTGATATATCACTCGTTACAACTAACACGCTTGTCTAGCCTATTTAATTTTGACAGCGCCAAGAGACAGGTGATCACCAAAGTGATCGCCTAACGCTAGCGTTCGTGAACGATGGCAACTTGTCTAACCCCACAGGCTGTATCTCATGAACCGTGATAGCTAGACAGTTGAGATTTTCATAAATGATGTGATGTATTTCTCTTGCCGATATAACAACAAATACTAAAAACAGAATTTAATAAATATTTTGGGGGGGGGGCATTCAACAAATGTGATTTCTTTGCCATTTTATGCTTGATATCAATATAAATAAATGATTAAATTAAAATATAATACCTAACCCCGTTACTTATAAACGTGGAATAAGCTTGGAATAGTTTATGCCATGCTTTCTCATTTTCTGTCAGATGCAAATGTCACAATTACAGATAAGGACAAAGCATGGCATAAACTATTCCAAGCTTATTCCACGTTTATAAGTAAGGGGGTCAATGTTTAAGAGGGGTATGTATCATAATATATAAAGTTTAAAATACATAATGGGTCATAATACATAATGGTTTTATTTCTCAATCCGTAAATATTTTAGGATTTTTTAAAAGCCCATCGTATAGATCTCATTAGGTTAGGTTAGGTTTGTTTTATAACCAAAGATCGGAATAGGTAGAGCTAATTTGCCTTAACTGGATGCACCTTCATTCAATAATGTATTCCCATTTCGCTCACGCATGAATGAATATGCGTCAAGTTTAGGCAAATTAGCTCTACCTATTCCGATCTCTATTTATAACAATCCTGAAAAGTTTACGGTTTCAGAATTAAATCCATTATATATTATGACCATTATGTATTATGACTCATTATGTATTTTGAACTTTATATATTATGATACGTACCCGTTTAAGAGCGCGACTCGCACTTCCCCGTGTGGTTGCCGGATTAGAATAGTGCCACTCCGGGTCTTCCCGTGGATGTCGTAAAAGCCGACTAAGGTAATAAAGGCGTGTAGTACTGTTAGGCGATGGGCTTGCAACCTGTCACTATACACTGGTAAAAATCTTCGCCTAAGTGTGCAAAATGTGGTTACAGAATTATCAAAAAGTTTATATAGTTGTTGGAAGTTCTGTAGCTCTGCCTACCCCACTCTGGGAATAAAGGCGTGAGTTTATGTATGTATGTGTGTCAAATCGCCTTCTTCCTGGCAATATTGAATCGTGTGTGTTGTAGGCATGCGGAACGTGTACAATGCGTCGGCGCCGGCGGGCGCGCGCGTGGCGTCCGCGCGGGTGCGCTGCATCGAGTGCGCGGTGCCGCGCTACGCGCCGCTCGACCCCGACGCCATCTACCGCGTCGTCACGCAAAACTACATCGGGGATGGCGGTGGCGGGTACACGGTACGATACACTCACGATACGATACGTTAAGTCCAACAGTGATGAAAATAAAACTATTTAAATAGTGACATTAAAAAACAACAGAGGAGTCTATATTTTGTGGTAAGTTACCGCACTGCCGGGGGGCGTGGCCTAGGAACAAACTTGCATGACAGTGAACGCATATTTGCGTCGGTGGTAGTGAATGCGTTAAGGAGTTTTTTGATTTCAAAATGTTTCTATAATTTGGAAGACTTTTTGCGTTTCAAGAGTGAATAAAATCTGTAAGCCTTTTATTATTAAATTTCATCTGTTATATTATAATGGAAATGTTATTTCCTAAATAGACATGTAAGTAGGGTTTGCAATATTCGTTCAATTTTAGTATTCGAATAATACGAATATTTAGATTTCCAACATTCGAATATTCGAATATTTCGAATAATTCGAATATTTTTGAAAATTAAACAAAATAATGATTCTAAGTTGTGTAATTGTAAAATATGTGATGTTAATTTAAAATGTAATGACCTTACAATTCAAAAAAACATTTATGATATGGTATCTTCTCCAGATACCTAGCATGTAGCCGAACTTGCTAGCTCATAGCTCGCTACCCTTTTACCAATTACGGTACGGTATTTAGTTCTTTTTAGGGAGTTTGATTTTGGCAAGGATAAAGCAAAATAGGTAATATATTGTTTGTAGTTATTTTTAATATTTAAATCTATTTCCACGAACTCGTTAATATGGAGGATAATTAATCCTGGCATTTTGTTAATGTTTTGCTAAGGTAAATAATTACAGACAAATTTGTGCACTATTCGAAATATTCGTTTTATTCGAATAATGAATATTGTCGAATTCGAATAACATTTATGGCGAATAATTCGAATAATCGAATATTCGAATTGCAAACCCTACATGTAAGTATGTTACTGTGCCATATTGCAGTGCCCTTGCAGGGTTTATGTTGAAGCTACCTACTATATTTTTAAAACCTCATTGTATAACATAACGCAATTAATGAATATATGAATATGAATATAATATGAATATTATTGCAGTCAAAAACAGTATGTATTAATGCCTCTCATTATGCACCAGTCACATAAACTACTAATTGACAACATTTCATTTTGGTGACACCTGCAAATTACTTTACGGATCGAAAGGGTTTTGCCTCCTGAACACGGCAAAATAATTCTTTAGATTTATTTTTCTTTATTTACAAAATTACAAGTAAGTTAAAAAAAAACGAGTTTTACCAATACTATGCCTGAATAGATATAATACCATTGCCTTTTTCACGAGAAAAAAAGCTGTCATACTTCAAATTTGACATTAACACTATTGACAGATGGATAGATACCTACTTAGAGAATTATCGGTTGACATGATACTTTTTTTTTTATATACAGATTGGACTAACGTAATATGTCCATTGTGTCGTAGAAATTAAGTTACGCCCTTTTAGAATAAGTACATCTTAATAAATTAATAATAAAATAATTATTAATTCTAGAGAAAATTTAAAACTATTAGTGTCTTCCTCCTTTCAAACAGTATCTATAAAACGAATAAAATTAAAGTCTTGAAAATATGAAATCTTGTCAATTGTACATACTTACATACATAAATAATGTAAGTTTTTATTCTGCAACCCGTAGATGCTGTCAGAGAACCGCGAGAACCTGCGGAACCTTGACCTGGACTACGTGATGCTGCAACAGTACCTGCGCGCGCAAGGCGCCGTGCTGCAAGACCTGGACGGACGGATTGAGATCGTCTTCTAGATCAGACAGAAACCGTCTAACGGAAAAAGGCAGTATACGAGAGAGATCTATGAACATAATAGTCTGAGTCAGTTGGAATTGTCCAAGATGTAAACAAATTAGTACGGTTTGACATATAACATCAAATATTCATTTATTATTTATTTAAACTTTATTGCACAATAGGTACACAAAGTAGGTACAAATGACTTAATACCAAGGCATTCTCTACCAGTCAACCAATGTGGCCGTTTCCTCGTGGTCCTACTATTTTTGTCCTACTGACTTTCGACGGAGCCCCGCCCAAGGGCGGAGCTCCTGCTTCTAAGTGGTTTTGCCCTTCGGGCATCTGAAGAAACCTAACGAACCTAACCTACCTACTTTTACAACCATAATTAGTATTTAGTGATCAAATCTAGGTTCACTTTTTGACTAGTAGGACAAATTAGTATGACCACGAGGAAGTAAGTAACCAATGTGCTAAACAGAAACAATTTAAGGTTGGTTCTGAGAAAGAAAATATAATAAAATAAATGTAGAAGCAAAAAAGTCTTGAAATTAAAAAGTGGTAACACTCTTGTTTCATCACTTTCAAATCATTCTAAGAAAAAAGGCACGACAATACAGTGTGGCCACTTTCTAACTTCAAGACTTTTTTGCCAGACTATAATAAAATAATAAATATGAAAAAAGAGTTTTTTTTAACGAAACATGATAATCTAGCATTTTGGTTGTTTACATCTTTGCCATCTTCAACTGGCACAGACTATACTGCCGTTTTGCTTAGGTCGGTAGACAATTATACAACTGATATACTTACTCTAATACTCAGTTGCCCCATTAGAACTTCTTTTAGTTGGAAAGTGTTCCAATTAACCAAGGTACAAGGTGCACTGCATGCGACTTGAACCTTTTTCGGGCAGGCCTTTTTTTTAAATGAACAGATGTGCAACTGGGCATGGGGGGCGTATAAACTGATCTCTAGTGATACATATTGTGGCTTCGTAATTAGGAACGCTGGCGTTTTTTGACCACCAATAAAAAAGTACTCGACCTATATTCCTTTATTAGATTATTTAACCTTTCGTATGCGGTAGGCAGAAAATTTGTTGACGGCTCAGTGCGGTAACGCGGTCACGTGACCAATCACGTGACATCAAACCAACAAAAATAGCGGCCATACTGAATATTTTTATGTAAGGAGCAATTTTGGTCAATTTGATTACTTTATTGGCTAACCTACAATAAACTTTAACCTTTATGAAGCTTCACAATAAGGTTCAAATTAAATTTAAATTTGCGGGTGGTAGGACCTTGTGCAGGGTCCGTCCGGATCGCTACCACCATCTTATCCATTAACCTACCGCCAAATAGCAGTGTTCGCATTGTTGTGTTCCGGTTTGGGAATAAGAGAGCCGGTGAAATGACTAGCATAGAGGCATTCCATCTTAGTCCTCAGGGTTGGCAACGCATTTGCAGTCTTAGGATTGCATTGCATTCTTGTGAATGCGAATGTCTATGGGTCACAGTTTCCACTTACCATCAGGTGGCCTGTGTGCTCGTTTGTCTACTCTATGCCATAAAAAAAAAAAAAAAAAGGCACGCAAAGCATTTGGTGCAGATCTGCTCTCTAGCAGTTTGCGTATATGGAGCAGATCTGCTACTAAGCATACGAAAGGTTAAGATTTAAATTGATGTAGCGTGAAGTAATGTTCAAAAACGGACCTGACATTTTACAGGGATTCAAATACAAAGTGTTGACGCGAAGTTCTTTTTCTCAAATTCTTACTGTTAAAAGCTTATTTTAAACCGCGCGTTTTTTTAGTTTTACGAAAAGTGGGCACTTTTTGAACTTTTTGTCAGTGATGTCCTATATGTAGACAATTGTATGGGAAAAACGAAGTGTTCCTAATTATGTACCTCTAATGTATGTAAAGAAACAGGGTGTAAAGTGTCAAAGGCATTTTGTTTACTCAACTTAAGCCTGTAAATACGTATAAGTAAAATAAAACTATTCAATTAAACAAAATGTTTTTTATTTTGTTCATTTCACCATTATGTATCGTACGTAGCAAAATTACATACAAATTCGTTACATTTTATTTACAATGTACCCCAAAATCTATTTCAAGGTACAAATTTTACAAAAGTTTTTTTGCAATTTTTTTATATAATATTTACTGTTATATACATAAAAATATTGGTATGCAGCAATGACCTAATGCCACTAGGGGTATATTTAAGCCATTATAGAACCTTGATTGGGTTCAAGAAAAGGTAAGTACATATTCAGCAATAATTTTACAGTAGAAGACTCGGTTACACAAAGTCTAAAATGTTCAGTCAAAATACATATTATTTAAGAGTTCTTTAACCTAGGTAAACCTTAATTCATTACTTTTAAAAACAATACAGTACTCGTATGTCATTTAAATCAGTGTCTATGAATAAACAATTTGAGGGGATCCCCTTGAAATATCGACAAACATTTCATCGAATGTCATTTCACCGAATTTAATTTCACTGAAAGCTAAATGTCTGCTGAAACTTATAGTTTCAGGTTATCTTAAGCACTCGTTACGTAAGTTAGGTTAGGTTACTTGTGACCACAAAATCAATTCTCCTGCACGTGGTAATTCCTGTCGATGAAATAAAAATTCGACGAAGCGAAACGTTCTACGAAATGAGTTTCGATATTCCAAGGGTAAACCACAATTGAGTGTATTACATGCTTGCCAAAAAAATAAATAGTCAAAAATTATTGTCCATCCAAAAAACTACAAACTTAGCTATTATTCTGAATCCAAAAATAAATAATCAACTGTATAATTTACAAAACGAATAATCAAAATTAATTAATGCAACCTTTATTTTATTAAATATTACCAGTGAAGAAAGTCGATATTTAAATATGTTTTACTTTATCGCAAATTTGTCACATCGAAATTAAACGCGATGTCCAGTAAGATCACCTGGGAGGATCCCCTACCTATTAATTTTGTATGCGGGGGATCCTACTAGGTGATCTTACTGGCCACCGCGAAATTAAATCTAAATATTCTATGTATACCAAATGTCGATAAATAGGATGGTAGCGTACTACCCAAATTACAGTCCAATTTTATTTCCATATTCTGTATATAAAATACTAGGCTAAAACTTGTCATCGTAATACTTCAGTGTTTTTATCTATGAAGTTCCGCCCCGCTACGTCATTTATCGCATTAATTGTGATTAATTGAAGCAACTCTATACTCCATTAGTTTAGGTATTGAACTAATTGTAAACAAACCAAAGCGTTCTTGTTGAACAGCCAATCAAAACGTTTTGTTGAACTTTGACGTATCACCGTTAGGCTATTGGTTGGTGTTTATTTGTTTACATTAAATACCTAAACAGAGTATAGACAATAATTGACTTTCTTGAATTTTCGCGGTTGCTTTTTGTATTGTTTTTTTATAGTTTGATCATTCTGTAATAATTTCAGTGACAGTCGCATTACGTAATTTCTAACATTCACCATCCCAAGCGAAGGACTAAAAAAAATTTATTTTTAATGCGCTTGTTAGGTCTATATCAAGTACTATTTATGCTAAGTCATAGAAATTATATTTCACGTTCACATCGGGTACGTATCACAATATATAAAGTTCAAAACACATAATAGTAATGTTTTTTCTTTGGAACCGTTAACCTAATGGGTTTTACAAAACGGCATTTTTTTAACACCTGAAAAAATTACGGTTCCAGAAATAAAATCAGTATGTAACTTTTAGTCGCTCAACACCGATATACCAGCATTTTAAAAACCTGATTCTTAATATATCGGGATCCCACAACTAAACATACACATTAGGGTATTATTTATTATCTTTACCCAACTTTTCGAACCTGTTTTTTTGAGAACCTGGTAAAAAGAGTAGTTTGTTATTTTGAAATACTGTTATTTTGGGAATGAGCGTAAAGAATATTTGTATTGTATTATAACATTTATAACCATTACGTATTGTGAACCTTATCGTCCCTTTACTTTCTCAACGTCGTATCTGATCGAATGATATGGAAATGCACTCATGTTTTTTAAGAATAAAATCTACTTATCTAACAATTCTACAACTGGTTGAAAAGTAAACGGACGATATTGAATGATACAATCTCGTTCATACGAGGTCTCACGGTGATCCATGCATCGTAGAGTAGTCTAGTAAAGCCAGGGTCCCCGCAGCCAGCCCGGGCGGGGGGCGGGGCGATGCACGAGGCAGGCGGGCTGCTAGCAGGCGGCGAGGTCGACGGCGGGCGCGCGGTAGAGCGGCAGGCGGCGGCGGAAGGCGGCCACGTCCGTGATGAACGCGGCGCCCGAGTCGCCCGAGCGCGCGCCGTCCAGGTACGTCAGGGAATAGTTGCACGGCTGCTCCACGTCCGACACGTTGCCGTCCTTGGCAGATTCGTGACCCATTACCTGTAAGGCACAAGTTTTATGGATAAAATCAAGCGGGATTTTTCCAACGGCGAGATAAATGCGTCATTAGGCGGATCTACACAAAGCGAGCGGCTTCCGAAGCTGCACGCTATGTGGACGTTCCCATTTAGATACTAATTTAAGTTTGCCATACTATAAATTGTTTGACCTAATATCCTTATATTTCCTGTTTCGCTTCTGTTGGTTTCACTTGTAACTGGTTATTGATTTATGAATAGATTTAAGATGATGTTCATTAAGACTCATAGAAAAAACTTCACGACCAGGCAGTCCACCATATCATCTTCGAATGTCCTCTCACCAGCGGGCAAGCAGCTGAACTTAAAAATCTTTCGACGGATGCAATCGCATACCTTAAATCTAATACATTAAAAATTTAAGTAAAGAATAAAGCCATACGATAAATAAATAAATAACGTCGGAATCCCGACAAAATATGTTCCTAATATGTTTACAGTAAAACACAGCCGATATGGCTTATCGATGTACCTGCGCAGATGTCATTTTTCGACGCGCGGGAACCAATCAGCGTCGCGTTGTGGTATTCTGTGTTATTATTGGTTATTAGTGACGCCACGTTGACGCGCGCCCGCGTGTCACTCAGTCAGCCGTCAAACGTGCGTGAATGAGATGGAAAAAATAGATGCAATTTAATTTGCACCTTATAACAATTACGTACAAGATCGTGAGTTTTAATCGTGCTTTCGGAAATCATCGGAATCGTTGTTCATGTCTGCGCGAACGAAGATTCACGCCACACCATATCGGTTGTGTTCTACTGTACTGTATTCCATCTGTTATACGATAAACAGCAAATAAATAATCATTTCATTTCAAAGATTTTAAGGGAATAAAACGATCTAAAGTTTTTACTTGAGCTACAAAAACGTATCGTCTGATTGCAAGGAAATTCTTTAGTTAATTAGAAAACAATAATAGTAACGAGGGCGCCACTGGACGCTCGACGTTTGCTCGGTGCAGTCTTAAAGGTAAACTATAAACTACTACAGCATTATAAATAAAATTTGTAAGTTGGTTCTTTGTAGGACATGAGCATTTTGAGGTTATAAAAGTGTTTATTAAATAAGACAAGTCAGTTGGTATGGACTATATGTTACCTGTACAGAGAGTTTCTTGAACTGGGACCTGTTCCCGGTGGAGAAATGGTTCTCCACCCAGTTCTTGATGTCAGCCAGTTTGATCTTCTCGATGGCCTCCGCCTGGAACACCGTTCATGTCTCGCATCACACATTTTTAAAGTTAAAGTAAAAACACGTCGTCCACTGAATAATCATTTTTCAATGCTTCACTTTGAGCTGAGGCGGTGCTGATCTGGTGCAGAGGAGTTATAATGTCCGATGACCTTAACGTTCTAAGGCCCACCATAAAACGTATTTGTCAATGGAATATTGTGAATAGAATTAAGACATTCTAATTTGACCATTAGTCATAAAAATAAAAGAAAATCTAGTTTACTTCCTTGTCACTAGATCTTTATTTCAATGGCCGTATTATGTACTACTATTACTTCAAGGAACCTCAGGAGGTTCACTAAGCGAAGCCCCTTGTTGTATATTCACATTATTGTTCATTCATACAATCTGTCAGTCACTCACTCACACGCTCTCTTGCATATTAAGGCTTCCCAATTCACATATTGTCTGTCTGTATATTAATTATAATAATAAAAGTCTGTATTTCGGTAATGCAGTGGTATTAATTAATTCTCCAAGCTGACAACCATCCCGATATATAACAACCCTTAACCTTAGCCTTTAAGCCTCAGCGAAACTAGGGAAGTTTGCCTTGAGCGTAGCAAGCGGAAGGAGGTGGTCTCTGCCTACTCATACGGTAAAGAGACGTGATTGTATGTATGTAAGTATGACCTTAAGTAGGGATAGAACTTTTTGTTGCAAAGTAAGGAACAGAGTAATAGGTAATGAAGTCAAAGTACTACGTTTGGAATTAAAGTATTATTTGTAAATCCTCACCTCAATGAGAAGCCTCTGGAACTGATACTCCCTGCTTACGATTTCTCTCCAATTCCTTTCAACCTAAAATTGATAGAATTTTTGTTATAGCACACTAAATATCACAATATTTAACAGGTTTTATATCTGAAATTTCTATACAAAATGCTATAAACCCAGTCTGATGTTTACGATTTGAATATGTTGTTTATACAATGAAAAATGCCAAAACCACCCAGAAATATAAACTAAATTTGATTTGTAGAATGGGGCACAACGCGATTAATAAAATAATGTACTAGTCATTTCACGAATACGCTGGAATAAGACGAATAATTTTAAATTTGCCATAGTGATAAAAGGCTTACGTGAAAATAATGTAACAAATCCCAAACGGATATCAAGCTGTACGGTCACGTCACGAACGTTAATTTGTGACACAATTCAAAAAAATACGCTTGAAGTCGTATGGCATTGACGACGCGCTGGCCTAGTTGGTAGTGACTCTGCCTACGAAGCTAGCGGTCCTGGGTTCAAATCCCGGTAAGGGCAGATTTTAGTGTGATGAGCGCGAATATTTGTTCCTGAGTCATGGATGTTTTCTATGTATTTAAGTATATGTTTCTCTATATAAGTATTTATATCGTTGTCTAGTACCCATAATACAAGCCTAGAGCTTAATTTGGGACTAGGTCAATTGGTGTGACATAGTCCCCAGATATTTATTATTTATTTATTGGCATCTCGCCAAGTCATTTGTGACTTATAGGAAACTCAACGTTATTCTTGTACAGATGTAGTGAATAATCCTTTCCCATCGTTTTTGGTCGGATAACTTCGTATTTATCTAGCTTTCTCAATTAGCTTCAGTACCCATCAATATGCCAACTGAGAAAGCAAGATAAATACGAAGTTATCCGACCAAAAACGATGGGAAAGGATTATTCACTACATCTGTACCTCTAGAATGTCACATAGTCATTGGAGCTAAGGTGGGCTCCGAAAAGTGTTAGAGTGTACCTCCTCCTTGAGCTCGTAGTCGGTGGTGTGCTTGAGCTGTATGAGGCTGCTCTTGGTGGCCTGCAGCGTGCGCTCGCTCAGCCGCCGCATGTCGCGCGCGAACTTCTTCAGGAACGCCTCCACGCGACTGTCCACGTGGGACACACTACAACACACACGGAGCTATAGATAAAAACTACTTTACCAGGTGTTGCTGTTAAAATACAGTGGGCAAAATAGGTACTTTAATATAAGAATGGGCACCATCACCATTCATTCTCTTTGAGCCTAGTCTTATCTCAAATACCCATCAGTCAAACAAAGCTATTGTGTTCATTGCATGTCCACGCGCTAAGTGTTTTTTTACAAGTTTTTATTTAACTTGCAATGTACAGTCAGCGTCAGAGAAAAGGGACCCCCCAATTCTTTAAAGAATATTGCACGACGGCGAACGTCATGTGACTTCCGCCGTGAGCGGCTAGCTTCCCCCGCCCCGCACCCACCGCTGCCCGAGCATCCACCGATACCACTCAAATATCATAATTTCTTTATTTTGCTATAATTTGGCTTCTGCTCGAACCGAATACCAATAATAACTTACAAAAAGACATTTACACTTCCTACGTGCGGTTGAGGATACGAACCCGCTTCACCAGCCGCTGCTAGCCGATTAGCTTACGACGCGACGCCTTATACCACTAGGCTATCGGCTCCGTTGACAATCTTGGCAAAAAATTGAATTGTATTACTCCTTAAATCGAACAATTTTCATAACGACCTAATCTTCTAAAGGTTATGGTTTAAATTGCAACTTCCATCATGTTCACTCCTCAATTTATTATTAGGTTGAAGTTAGTATAGATAGATAGATATGATTTCATCTTTGTTACTGATTGTTGCATCTACCGTCATTTTATTTCATAAAGGCATCGAAGATTGCTGTATTAACACAGTAACAGTGACTTAAAGTTGAAATTAGAATAAGTAGTTTACTTACTCGAAATTGTTCGCCGCATTTATTGTTTTGTGATTGAGGGTATCTTTATAATGACTTCACAAATTATTACGTTTTGTGCCGATCCGCTGTGTGAATCTCTCCGCTTGCATATATTATCCGATTTCATAATCCTGATAATGGTTCGATTAACTACTTTTTTGAAGGCTAAGATTGTTGTTCTGTGGGAACAGGAGCAATCGATAAAGAAAATAGCACGGGATATGGGAATAACGGTAAGAGTTATACGATAGATTATTTATTTTACCTATATGAATACCTACAGAGATTATACCTATATTATTATTTATTTGTGTTTTGCTAATAATTTATGTTTTTTTTTATATCTGCAGAGAAAAACAGTTCGTAGGTGGATACAAAGATATCAAGCGACAGGTGAAGTGAACTGTGCCCGCCAAGGCCCTCGCCCGGTTGCTTACACCGAGGAATCGGAGCGACACCGTAACATAGTGCAAGTTCACTCAGAGGCACCTTTCAAAACGACACGCTCAACTGCTGAGACTTATGGGGTGTCGCTTAGCACAGTTCGGCGACACCTGCATGCTGCGGGTATTCATAATTACAAACCGGCCAGAAAAATTAAGCTTACTGAGAAACATCGCATCGACAGAGTAAACTTTGCCACTCGGTATTTAAATTTCGATTGGGCAAACGAAATAGTCATATTTACTGACGAAAAATGTTTTAAGTCGGATAAGGATGGCCAAAAAATTTTATGGAGAAGAACTGGGGAAAGGTTTAACCCTAAAAACGTTTTAGACCTCAGGACAAGCGGGCGATTAACACTAGGTAAATAACATTTTAATCATATTATGTTTAAGACTTTATATATACTCGTATTCTATTCTATTGACTTTTACGTATATTACATGTTACAGTAGATTATATAAGATGACTGTTTTTAGGCTACTGGGGATGGATGTCTTCCATGGGCCCAGGCGAGCTGGTGGAAATAGGCGGCCGCATGAACAGCGAGCGATACCTGGAGGTGTTGAAGGACGTGATGCTGCCGTCAGTGCGTGTTGCGTATCCTGAAGGCCAAATTTACCTGGTGCAGGATAACTGTTCTGTGCATCGCTCCCGCCTTGTTCAGGAATGGCTGTCTTCCCAAGAAGAGATAACGGTTTTGGACTGGCCCTCAAAAAGTCCGGATCTAAATCCGATCGAGAACTTGTGGGGTCAGATGGTTTTAAACTGGAATTCCAGTGAAATAAAAACGAAAAAAAATCTGGACCAAGAGGTTCAGAGAACTTGGGAATTGATGCGAAGTAGTGATGCGTGTAACAAAATGGTTTTAAGTATGCCAAATCGGCTTCAGGAAGTAATAGAAAGTAACGGCTATCCTCTCCGATATTAATATACGAGTAGCATTTATTTGCATTATGAGGTCCATTTAAGGTCCCAGGGCATTTGTAGTATAGTGCCCACTTTGGTTTTTTTTTTAATTTTTAACTAACGATAACTATATTGTTAGTTGAAAATTTAAAAAAATACAAAAGTGGGCACGAGTTGATGGTTTCTTATCCTATAGTTAATTTGAAATAAACAAAGTTTGGTATTATCATAATTCTCCTTCTTTATTCATATGTAGGTGACACACCATCTGACCCCACGCGTTACCTCTACAGAGTTGTGTTAAAATAATTATAACAAATTGTGTGATCAGTGATGATAACAGAAAGATGTAAATTGCTATACTATATTTATAGATTAGCATGTTGGTTCTTTCTCAGTGATTCACGCGCACAATTCAAGTTGGCAGTTTTAATAAACTAAATATATATTGTAAGTAAGTAATTATATTCCTAGGAATATCTACAAGCAAACCGCTCTCTAACACTTATCTCTTTTGTTAAATGTTAGTAAAAAGTTAATGAAGAAATAACAGTTACGCATAACATAATATTAGGCATAGATAGAAACTGTATAATTGTAATGATATTTTAAAGCCCTACAAATGTAATATTATGAATTTATGACCTCTCAAAGTATTTTTCTCGTTATAATGATTAATCTGTAAATCCGTAGTTAAGCTATTTGAAAATAAAAAAGGTTATGATTGCATAATTAAATAAATAAACGTTTATTTTTTCACAATACGTATCTTTTTTTACATACTTACCTAAAGTATATTTAATAATGCTTTCTTATGTTATCTATCAATGTCAAAACAAAGATAACATAAGAAAGCATTAAATTAAAAATATAAAAATGTAAAAAGCAGATATCCCCATAATGGATTTGAACCAGCATCCCTTGTAACCGTAGTCCGACAGAGTAACCATTCGACCAACTTGCCTTTGACGTAACTCGTCAAAAAATTTAAACAGTTTGATTTGTTTACCAGGGGGTATCCTTTTCTCTGCAGCCGGCTGTACATATGTACGAGGGCCGTTCCGAAAGTTTCTAGCTGTGTCGACATTTATTGAAATATATTAATATTGTTGATACGTTCATAAAGCAAATTTTATTACGAAAAATAATGTTTTTTTTTATATTACATTTTCACAGAGAAGTTGTTTTCTATGAAATTTTAATTTTTGGTGAAAACATCAGGTTTTTAGTATTAAAAACCTGTCTCAAATCTAAAGGGGTCGTCTGATTCTGATGATATTGCCCGTGATGGAATCGCCAGTATTTTTAGTATATTCAAGCAGCTTGTTTTACTCTATTTTATATTTATATCGGAAAAATTAAAAGGTTACCATTTTTGAGACCGTATTAATTATAGCAAAAATCTATCCCAGGAATACGTCGCTTGCAGATTTTTCATAGCGTTAACACGTCTAGTGTTAAACAAATCGTAAACAACAAACGAAGTGATATTTACATCTATGATTTTTGGACACAATGCTTATATTGGAATTTGGCTTAAATATCCATCAACAATATAAATATATTTCAATAAATGTCGACACAGCTATAAACTTTCGGAACGGCCCTCGTATGTACGGGTCAAATCTTTCAAGTTAAATTTCCCGGTTATTAATGAAGCTGAAATTTTGCATACATGTGTAAATTAGATGACAATCCAATACTATTGTGACATGGAGCTGAGTCAGAAGAGTCGGAATGTGGCGACAGGATCTCCGCTATACTTAACGTAGACCCACCGTGTTGGGACTCATTGGTTTGATCTTAATAAGCAGATAATAATGTAATGACTCTGTAAAAACTAGTCGGCAACAAAAGCTTGTCCAAAAAATGATTTTTTTGACACAAACATATTTAAATAAAGACTTATTGGGTGATAAACAATATAAAACAAATTAAGTAAACCCTAAAAAAGTATTCCAGAATCGATTAAATATTAAAGTACTTTTTACCTTATTATTGTGGTCTATTGGTAATATTTAGTATGGTTTTGCTAAATATACTCAATCTGCGGTAAGGATAATAATATATCAAGTGAAATATACAGTTGATTATGAACCTTTTTTACAACACTGACAAATATTACCAAAGATGGTCTGGTTTGGGGTAGCAAAACACTTTGTTTTTGCTGGCCTGTTTGCTGTATGGTCTACTACATTTTGTACAAGGCTTGGAACCAATGAAAATCAATGAATAATTGTTTGTATTATAGCGCTGTGATGGTGGAGAAGCAGCGTTCGCCGATATATATCAATGGATATTTATTTTTGAAAAGTTAGACCCACCGGAACTAGTGGCTAGCAGGAGGACTACTTGCTAGTAGGAGGCAGTAGATCCACTCGGACTAGTGGCTAGTAGGAGACAGTGGATCCACTCTGTAACGAGGTGTATCTACCTTTTCTTTTATATTTCACCTCGTTCAGTTAAAATGATTCTGGCATTCACCTAAATGGCTATTTTTAATCAAAATTCTAAATTTGAGTTCATTCAAAATCTACGTTCGCCTGGACACAACGACTGATCAGTGGCTCACGAGTTTCCAAGCTAATTAAAATGTTATGAATCAAGTCAAAAGTTCCTTCATCTAAATAACCCTGTTAACCCTGTTTATGGCACTTATTGTAAGTTTATACCTTTTATATCTAAGACCATTTTAAATTCATCTTACCACAGTTTTATTTTATTCTAAGTTTTCCTTTGTTGTTGTCCTCAGGTGCCTTATTTTTAAATTATAATTACTAGAGGCTTTTTTTTAATAAATAACCCTGCCCTGGATTCCTGGTGTTCGTTATTACCATCCCCGTTCCTGTACCTGATCCAGGATCCCGCGACTTTACCTGATCCGGCATCCTGTGACATTGGCGCCCAACGTGGGGCCAGTGGCTAGTAGGAGACAGTAGACCCACTCGGACTAGTGGCTAGTAGGAGACAGTAGATCCACACGGACTAGTGGCTAGTAGGAGACAGTAGACCCACTCGGACTAGTGGCTAGTAGGAGGCAGTATACCCACTCGGACTAGTGGCTAGTAGGAGGCAGTATACCCACTCGGACTAGTGGCTAGTAGGAGACAGTAGACCCACTCGGACTAGTGGCTAGTAGACGACAGTAGACCCACTCGGACTAGTGGCTAGTAGACGACAGTAGAGCCACTCGGACTAGTGGCTAGTAGACGACAGTAGACCCACTCGGACTAGTGGCTAGTAGACGACAGTAGACCCACTCGGTCTAGTGGCTAGTAGACGACAGTAGAGCCACTCGGACTAGTAGCTAGTAGACGACAGTAGAGCCACACGGACTAGTGGCTAGTAGGAGACAGTAGATCCACTCGGACTAGTGGCTAGTAGACGACAGTAGACCCACTCGGACTAGTGGCTAGTAATAGACAGTATATAAACCTGAACTTGTCCGCCTGCGTGTTGACGGTGACGCTCAGCCCGAGCACTCCGAACGTGTACCGCATCATGCTGAACACGCTGTAGCCGAGCTGCTCCTTCGTGCGGAGCGCGTCGAACACTGGCTCTTCCATTATCATCTGAATATTAGGGAATAAATAATCAACGGAACAATTCCATATAAATTGATCTATAGTGTCCAGCCGATATGAAGTCAATCCTGACACATTGCACAACCATGAAGTTTCAGAATATGGATAATGTTGAGAGCAGTCAAACAATGCCGTTATTACTATTCCTTGATACGCAACAAATAAGTTTGGCATTGTTTTACTGCTGCCAACAATGTCAATAGTCAGAAACTTCATGGTCGCGCTATATGTCAGGATTTGTTTCTTATCTGCCTAGTACTGTAGTGTAATATGGATACACGTCAAGACAATAATAAAAAAAAATATTGCACAAAAGTTATTTCTTCCATATTATTTAGTTTCAGACCGTTCCTTTTATAATTTACTGTCCACTTGTATAAAGATAACGATCTCTCTACATCTAGAGAGGTGTAAGCCGCGTGGTGTAGCTAAATTAATAAATTTATTAATATCATATTTCACTATTGTTTTCGGCATTATCAGTGCCACTGAAGCTTCTAAAAAAAAACTGTAATTCTATCTTTAACCGACTTAAAATAGGATTTGATGATGTTAATATTATGCACAATCTCATATCATTAATTAATTGGAATGACTTATCACCAGTGATCGGAATAGGTAGAGCTAATTTGCCTAAACTTGAGGCATATTCATTCATGCGTGAGTGAAATGGGAATACATTATTGAATGAAGATACATCAAGTTTAGGCATATTAGCTCTACCTATTCCGATCACTGCTTATAATGACAAGCATAGCTTTTTTATTGTAAAATTCAAGTAAGGATAATTAATCAGAAAACAAACAAACGAAAGAAAAATAATAATATAGAATTTTAGACACTGCTTATCACAAAAAACTTATCACAAAAAGTACAATAAGTGAAATCATATCGTAACAAAACCTGCATACGATTCAGTACATACATCATTCTCCTGCCCTTATCCCAACTTATATGGGGTCGGCGCAACATGTCTTACGTCTAGCTCAACGGTTTAATAAACTTAGTATTTCGCTGGTTCGCGTAGCGAGCTGGTTAGCCAGCGTCGAGCTCGCTCTGCCCTACTTACGACAAATAGCAGTATCTCATACAAAACTCCTGAAGCTAACCTAACCTAACCTAACCTTATTACTAAGACGAGAAGATTGAAACTGATTTTGCTATTGAATTTGAGATACTGCCTATTGGCTTATGTCTGAAGCTTAAAATTGCATTGGTGCCATAGTGTTTTCAACTATTCAATTGACGTTGTCAAATTAAGTACAGAACGCGTTTGTTGATTGGATACCCTATAGGAGTTTTGTGGCATTGTTTTTATCATAGCTATATAAACACATTCTTAGTTTATTAGAACTATAAAACACATGGAAAGTAGAGTAGTTTACAAGTTTTAATGCCTATTTAATGTAATCCCTCCTCAAACATCACACGGCTATGTCTTAAACGTGTCATGAGTCTTAAAGGGATGAAAATTAAAACACATTTTATCAGAAAAAAATCCACTAGACATAGTCGATGATGCCCCGCTGAGCGGGGTTTTAATTCATAGGTAGTTAAGCCCTTCAGGTAAAGTCAAAACGGTAAAATTAACAAACGCCGTATTGTAATTGTTGCGGGGTTTTAGAACTTTGTGCAGCTCCGCCCGAATCGCTACCACCATCTTACCACTTAACCTGCCGCCATACGGCAGTATTACTTTGTAGAATTTTCGTTTTTGAGAAAGCTTTTTCCTGCTGAGTGTTGATGTCAGGTTATCTTGTGATGGTTACAAGTCTAACCTAACCTACGTGAATTTAACGCTAATAAAATTAACGCTAGTACTTTCTATGAAAATTCTGCAAAGTGATGCTATGAAATGAGTGTCGGTGAAAACGGTTCTACGTTTTTTTTTATCCCCACACCGGAACACAACAACGTGAACAATGCTGGTAGGTAGATTAGACTGGTTGTCGAAGTTAGAGTTTAAACGGCCTCATAGTATGTGTGTGTACGTACCATGAGCACCTCGAGCGCGGCGGTGTCGGCGCGCGTGGTGGGCTCGCCCTGGTAGTAGTTGGTGACGATGCTGTTGGTGGACGCGGGGTTGAGGCTCAGCACGCGCAGCGTGTGCGCGCCGTGCGGCAACTCGTGCACGCGGAACTGCACACAACACATATTGTACGCTCGAGTCGGACAGGAACTAACAACTAAAAGGAATTACCGTCACGGACCGAAAGGAAACTAGTTCCTCGTAAACTGTAATTCTATGGAACTTGCTAACTATGTAAACAAGCCGCCATACTAAAATTGACATTAGATGTCAATTTCAATATATTGTTTGTTTACATAGTTAGCAAGTTCCATAGAATTACAGTTTAAACGATCTTATGTCGGGTTCCTATATTCAAACCGTTGATAGATAAGGCTTACTCCGGGTTAAAATTTGACATTTGCCCATACAAAATGTGTTAAATTTTAATCCGAAGTAAGCCTATCTGTCCGCGGTTTGAATATAGGAACCGGCCATTAATCGGTGTTCGGTCCTTTGGGTCAGTAGCAATTGTTGAACGTATGAGCGAAACGGAGCGAATGAGTGAGCGCACGGCACGGCGGTCGATGTGAACTGCTCAAGTGTGAGTAGGACGCATAGCTCTGCATTGTTACCAGAGTTAGTTCCGCGTTCTTTATACATCGAAACGGTTTCTCGTTCCTAGATCTCAAAATTAGCTCCGGAGCTAAAAAACTAAAAAACTAAAAGTCCGAACTAGTTTCTTTGACCGGTCGGCCAGGTGAAACGTTTTACACACGTGTACAGTTCGTTCGTTCAAACATTTTGCATAGGTACTTTGATGTACCGCTACAATTAGTACAAAAAACCGTCGCATAGATTTCATAAGGTTGCAATTTTAACGAACGAACTATATGCTGGCGCGGATGGATATATGTCCTTTCGCGGCACCTCACGCGCGTTTGCTGAACCTCTATTCTAGACGGTGAAAACCATATTGTCTTTGAAGTGTTACCGCGTTGTTAATGTTTCTATAGCTCTTATTTACTTGACAGTAATGGCGGCCGAATAAAAACAATAACAGGTCAAGGAGGATATAATTTATATCGCCTGGAATAGAGGCCCAGGCAGTAAATATGGCCGACCTCGACTCTGGCGCACGCAAGTCGTGAGTCCGCACGATTTACACACACGGGCGGCTAATATTCCTAGAAAATTCTGGTTGTAAAGTGTCAAATTTAAAACCTACCATTGCAGGGTGAACGGGGAGCTTGCCGTTTGGGCAAATAAAAAATTGTCAAATGTATAATTTTCCAAAAAGAATTTTGTATTATTTTTGTTTTATATCCAGTATATTCAAACCGCTTGCTACGTCTATTAGGTTAGGTTTCACTTGTGACTACATAAAAATAAATCAACTGCGACGGGTAACAGCTTTATGGGAAATGAAAATCTCGGAATTTATACATATCAACCTTTTTTTTGCCCTAACGATATAGACCCGCTTGAAAGCCAGGATTTCGCTCTAAGGTATAAAATTATATTTAAGAATCTAAAAAGAATATTACGTTTTATGTAAAAAAAAGACGAGATTCACAAGTGCAATGAACGCGTGCGAACAATGGAACAGATAAACATTTTAATCGGTTGGTTTTCCTTTTTCATGACACATTATATAATGTGGTATGATATTACACACCTAATAAAGAAATAAGTGACGCATAGATGATAAAAAAAATAGAAGCTATTAAAAAAAACGATCAAGTCCGAGTCGTACTCAGGCACCGGTATTATTATATTCCAATTTGAATTTGATTTAATAATAATAATAATAAATGTTTATTTTCAGACTTTACATCCATAGGGTTAGTACATACAGCATCTTAGTAATAAAATTTTAATATTAGGGTTAGTAATACATGAGATAACATCACAATTCACAATCAAAGCCTGCGCGCTGGAGCAGCGGGCGGCGCGTGCAGGCGCACGTGTCGCTGCAGCAGCGGGGCGTCCAGGCGCCGCGCCAGCGTGCTCAGGATGCGGTTCGTGCTGTCGCAGCTACGGCGGAGCAGCGATGCGCATCGCTTCCTCATTATGGCGTGGAAGCAGTCCGACCGTGCTTCGGCAAACATCATTGAGGCACTGCAATATCGCGGCAGCCCGAACAGCATCCTGAACGCGTCATTGTACTGGACGCGCAGCGCGCCATATGCCCGCTGCGTAAAGTTAGTCCACAGACCACACGTGTAGAAAGTTTGACAGAAGGCTTTAAATAGAGTTAACTTAACTTCTTTACTACAACGTGCGAATCTGCGGACCAACATGTTACAGCGAACACAAAGCGCTCGACGCTCCCGCTCGATGTCTGCGACATCAGACAATCCTTCAGTGACCCAGTGACCCAGGTACTTAAATTTGTCTACTCTCTTCAAACGAGTCCCACAAAGCTTAACCGGTTGCATACTGTAGCTTTTGCTACCAGCTTTAAATTGTAAAACCTCGCTTTTAGAAGCGTTGTACCTGAGCCCATGGGTCTCAGCGTATGTTTCACAAATTCCTACCAGTTTTATTAGACCCCCCATCGAGGGGCTCAGCAACACCATATCATCAGCATAGCTTAAATTGTTCACGCACACGTCTTCTATGTGACATCCGACATGGCTGCTGCTGAGCTCCTCAATAAGGCCATTTATATACAAGTTAAATAATTTAGGCGAGCTCATACCTCCCTGTCTAACCCCGCATGGCATAACGTAATCATTGGAGAAAGCACCTGCCCACTTGACACTATTCCTTTGATTGCCATACCAATGCCTGAACAATGAGGTGATTTCGTGCGGTACGTTTGTATCACTGCAGAGCTTTTTCCATAGCAGATCATACGAGACCGTGTCGAAAGCCTTCGACAAATCCAAAAAACAGGCGAACACAGGCGTCTCACGTGATGTGTAGTAATGGACAGTCTGCTTGAGACAAAGGATAGCGCTTTCAGTAGATAAACCCGGCCTAAATCCGAATTGAGCATCATTAACATCGATCTTTTGCCCCAAAATATCATCAAGCAGACTATCCAGCACCTTCGCTACAACAGTAGCAAGCGATATTGGCCTGTAATTGGAAATGTCAGAGGCATCTCCCGTTTTATTTTTCACAATAGGAACAACTAATGTATACATAAGCTCATCGGGCAAATAACTGTGACTAATACATAAATTGAAGAACATCGATAAAACCCTTGGAAGATGCACACCCGCATATTTGAGTCGTCATGTCCGGGAGACTTTCCTCTCTGCATTTTACTAATTTTACTAGCAATTTGCTTTGCCGTAAACCTTACGGACGGACTTTTGCCTTCAACCTCAGCATCGAGCACCCCAGCCGTCGATAGTGGAGACTCTACTTTAAAATACCGCTGGAAAGCATTCGCGATATCAGTCGGCTCATGATTGCCGGCGACGCTCACCGGGAGACCCGACCTAGGATTCAACTTGCCGGTATTTTTCCAAAACCTACCAAAATCCTTTACAGAATGGTTTTTCGCAAGGATGTCCATTTTTATACTTTGCTCATGAGTTTGACAGAATTTCAACTTGGATTTAAAAATCTTTTTAGTCTCAAACATCTTATCATAAACAGAGCCTGTCATAGGTTTACCGAGCGACACCCACCACTGAAACCAGAGCCGAGCCTCCCGGTGAGCCTCCCCGACGTACAAATTCCAGCCCACTACACGTCTGTGGTTCCCACCACCGCGCTTATGCGATTCAACAGCGGCAGACTTAAGAACCGTTATTAAATTACGGAAAAAATCTCCTAACAGCTGTTTATGAATAGCATCAGAACACATGTGGTCTGCACAGACAGAAAACTCCGTAGGGAAATGTATGTCCCTCAACTTGTACGAACAATAATTCAAATATTTATCTATTTGTTTTGAATCTCGCTCACCCCAAATCACCTCATTACAAAAATAATTAACAGGATTTACAATTTTTGATTTAATCAAATTAAAGTCGCATTCCAACAATAAAGGATAGTGGTCAGACCAATAAACGTTATATAACACCGAGGCACTAATGACCGTGGCGCGAGCAGCGCTCGTCACCACGCAGTGGTCGAGCCAGCGTCTACACGCGTGAGCGTCGCTAACGTATGTGTGCGTTTCACTAGGCAATAATTCCATATCTACGCAAAACAAGGATTGTTCAGAGCAAAAGTTCATTAATTCATACGAGAACAACTCACCCGGGTGTGCGTTGAAGTCCCCAAGGACATAGACAGATTCAACGTCATTACTTTCCACAATTGATTGTATTTCACTCAAACATTCCGTGAATTCACTAAAATTGTCAACAGAATCAGTGGGCATGTAAACAGACATTACAACCACTGACCGGTCATCGAGCACTATCTTGATAGCCACTATACGCGCACTTTTACACTGAATAACCGATACACACGGGAACGATGCCTTCCTCCACAGCAGTGCAACACCGCCGTGTGGTCTTCCTCGAAGTAAACGCGCTGACGAATCTATAGCTGATTTGCCCGTAAAAGCGAAATCATCATCTATGGTGCCCAGAAAGGGGACATCATGTTCCATTAGCCATGTTTCCTGCAACGCGATGATTCCAGCCGACCGACACAAACTACGCACACATTCTACAGATCTAATCACACTTCGACAATTGAAACTTATCAACTTAGTAGTGTCATCCATAATTCGTATTTAAATACTACCATTAATTTCATTCTTCCCTCTAAAGTTCACAAAACGCCGAAATGCAATACCATCGGGCCAAAAGTCATCTTTTAAAAAAATATCCAATTTATGTTTCGGAACATAAACTTTGTATGCATCGTAGTCTTTTTTCATTTTCATTGTCATTTTATCCAATGTAACGGCAACATTAGTTTTGCTCCTTATATAATTGGAGATGTCACACACGGACACCTCCTTCGCAACATTGTAAATGTAAACTGGGACTTTTATGTCCGCTGCCTTAAACTTATTATCCGAAGTTAATATAGCTTTTCCGTGGTGTCCAATAAATAGGTTTTTAAGCCTTCTTCTTTGAACCTGGGTCCATTCTTTATCTGGGGTCTGCCCTCTAAATGCCCCACCCTGTGCAATTTCAGAGTAAAGTGCATTTTTTTGCAAGTTGCCTGATTCATCCGTGTGTCTCGGCGTAGTCTTGCGCTTCGCTTCTCGCTCGGGCGCTGGGTGAGTCATCACGACGGCCGGCGCAGTCCCGTTATCAGCGGGCGCGCTCGCGGCCGGTGTGGGTACGCGGGCGGCCGTTGCGGGCCGCGATGTATGGTTACCCTCCATTGGTATCAATTTATATTTTTGATATTCATCATCTAAATGCTCACTACTCGGCTCACATTCCTTCTCCAGTGACTCCTCAGTTTCTAGATCGACATGCTGGAGGCCCATTGGCCCACTGTGACACTCAAAACTGTTAGCTAAGAAAGCACCTCGTTTGCGGTTGACGTTATCAATGAAGTTGTTTATTAACGAAGCGCTTTTAAGGTTCTCGAGCTCAATCTTCACTAGATTTAATTCCTTCTTGGTGGCAGTTTCATTAATAATCATTTCAGTTCGACTTTGTAATTCAACGAGATCTTTCAGAATTTTTGTTGCGTCCAGATGATTGAATAACACCGGGGGTAATTTATGCAGGTCTCTGGCGACGAAAACTGGAATTTCATCCACATGACAGTTTTTCATAACACCAATTATATCTTCTAAATCACGGTCCAATTTCCCTTCCCTTTTTCGCTTCTTTAATTCCTTTGTCTTGGACAAGGATTCAAATAGTAACTGTTTTGCAGTTACGATGTCATCTTCTGAAAACGAAGTAACGCAGATGCGTCTCAGGCTCGGCTCATCCAAGAGATGCATTTTATTGCTAATAAAAGCTAGTAACTCGTTTATTACTACATTGCACGAACCACATTTTACCGTATTGGACATTTTTAATAACAACCCCGTAACTCACGCGCAGTACCGTTCGCATGCGTGTGCGACGCGAGACTTGAATCAGCGCAAGTCCAACTCACACTTTGTTTGTTTTTCTTCAGGGTTTGTAATATAATCATACCAAATTTGACGCTTGTATGTTTTACCCTTCACATTATATCGGTGACCAAAGAACCAAAATAAAAAATAGTAAAAAAACGTTTTTTTTTAAGAAAAGCCCTTTAGAATTTCATTTTCTTGAATTTTTATGTTTAAGTAAATCCGCCATAATAACACATGCTCTGAAAAAAAAACCGCTATCTATTACAGTTCAAAAGATACAGCTGTTAAAATTTAGGACTAACGGACTGCTGACGTGGATTTCGAAGAAGGAACTGCATCTGTTTCTATATAATTTTACACAAAACTCACGTTATATGTTTTTCTCAAAAATGCTATGTAATCTTGTCATAACATCATCAAATAGGAGCCAGTAGGTTAAAGTTCCTGGAGCACTCTCAAAAGTGTCCAGTAAGTAGAGTGATTTTGAATTAGGAAACCAAAAAGTGTCCAGTAAGTAAGTATGGAAAATCCATAACATACCATATTATTTGAATTTGGAACTATCTGTACAGACCTGTACCTGTGACAGCCTTTGAAAAGACTAAAGAAGTAGCAAGATAAAGCCACATGAAATAAAAAATAATTCAGACCAGTATATTTTCTCAATAAGGATTTTCACAAAAACAACCATTCAATAAAAAAAACGCTTTATAGTTATATTACATTTTTAATTGATATGAAAAACTGAACATTCAGCTCTACAGAGGTAGGCAGATTGATACTACAAGGTCTTTTAAAAAAAATAAAGAAACGGGGTCAGTGTTGCCAGTATGTAAAACCCAGGTATGCTGCCAGGTAAAATAAGTTCAATCGTTCGGAGTTTTTTTGTAGACTTGTAGGAATGTACTATTTTTTTAATAAAATCTACTTGTTTTATTTTTGAGAAAAGCACTACATGCTTCGCCCATTAAGAGCTATCCTGGACTCGTGTATCTATAAAAGGCCTCACCTGGCGGTTCGGCCTTTTAACTTCTACTCGTCCAGGAAGGCTCACTTACTGGTCTTTGCAGTAATGTACTATTATTTAATATTTTTTTAATTCCTAGGTCTTCTATTACACAACTATCGATATATCGATAAAAAAATATTTCTAACACTAGCTAAAAATCCTCTAATTAAGGAGAAATCGGTCCGTTCCAAAAGTCAAGTCGCAGGTAAATAATAAACAATAAGTCGCAAGAAGGGAAAAACAAACGCGTCCGCGCCCTACAGATGGCCTACTGATTATCTGCTCCATTGTGAGTGCGGCTTCAAATACTAGGTCGTTAAAGTAAGTGGAGTATCAAAAAGTAAAAATACTCACAGCGGGCATTTCGTCTTCGGAGAGCGCCTCCCAACTGAGGGTGCTTTGGACGTTCTCTGCTATCCAGATCGCCTGGTACCACGGGATGTTGCCTTGGATTAAAACCTGTACACGAAAAAAACATATAAGAACATAAAACCTCTTTTTTTATTCGGATAGGTATATTGCTGGATGGATAGTGGATAGCTTTTACGACCAAATACGACATTGTATGTTTTTCTACTGGCTTACTTTAAACAGCTAATATTGATATTGTTAACGGTATCAGAATACCACCTATAGCGTAACCAAAGCTTGGAACAGTACTATAATAAGCGTTGCCACGGCAATAATAATAGTTCTTTTATGATTATTATAGCTTAATTATTACAGTTATTACCATGGTTATACCTATGTACAATGTGTTTGGTGATCAACTGACAGCTTAATTTTCTATGTACTTATCAAAAACTGTTTCCGTCAATTAAAATGTGTTAAAATACAAAAAAAATAATTATACCATAACAGGAGCTTTAAATGTGAAAAATTACAATTAAATCGGGTCGTTTTATAAAACTTCACTCTTGTATTAATGCCTCTCATTAAACTTATAAACTACTAAATTAGGAACTACATCAGGATCTCCATTACTCGGTGAAGCCATATTGCTTTTGACATGCTGTCCTATTTGTCAACGTTATGATAGCTAGCAGCCGAGATAAAAACGATATAATAACATGTCAATAGCAATAAACTTTTACCGAGCACACGCACATGTTACTAGCGCAAGCAGGCTTAACCAAACCGCAAAAACTCATCATCCCTCTTAATACGGCCATGCTTAAAGTCAGTAAGCTCCGATTGGCTTAACCGTCGTAGGGCATAACATATAAATAGTAACCCATTTATAAAGTTGTCTTTAAACCATCCAGCACCGCAATGGCGTCTATAGCAACAGCCTGTCTCATAATATACGTAGTGTTCATTAAAGTGGGAACAGAATGTGCGGAAGATTTTGAAAATAGCTATGAATCAGAGTCATTAACTCCAAAAAGAAGGTTATTCCAACCAGTTTACTACAGACCTATCGAAAAAAATAGGAAAAAACCTTCAAAGCGATCTGGCAATGGAAACCCGGCGGGATTACCTCAAAGTCTACCTTCTTACCCTAGATCTAGCCGTCGATCAGGCGCTGGAAACCATGTGACAAAACCGAGTGACACTTTAGGACTACTTCAAAATCAAGTAACTACGCGCCCAGTGTGTGCCAATTCATCAGGTACTGGAAATGCACTCTCTTTTGGTGGATATCTTAGTAACAAACTCCAGCCCTGGTTGAATCATACACAAGAAGGTATTTCAGTCGCTGTATCGGTAATCGGGTTGCTCAGAAATCAGACCGAGCCACAACCGAACGAAGTTTGCAAAGGAGTGCTCCACGAACGGAATTCTATCAAGGAAGTGGATTTAGACTGCCACTTGATTACATACTTCACTTCTTCAACAAACCCATACATGGGCAACGGTTCAGCTGCCATCAATAACGTGTCATGCACAGTGAAATGGGGTAAAATACAAAGTCCTAAAGAAAAAAACGTGGAGTGTGCTCTTTTGAAACGGTTTGTCAATTTTCCCAACTCCGCGATTAGTATTACGGCACCAGTGACAGTTATATTATCATGTTTAGGCATTTTTTGTTAATTATAAAACTAACGACACGCCCTCGCTTCGCTTCGGTTTGCGTTGTTTTCTGTTACACCCGTACATAATCCAGAATTTATCATACACTAGCTGTTCCTGTGCCCACTTCGTTGGACAATTTTTTTTGAGTAAATATATAGCTTATGTATGACACTCACAAATAACGTGGCTTTCTATTGGTAAAAGAATTTTCAAAAAACTGTTTGTAGTATTGTGGGCCTTACGAGGTTAATGCCCGCATCACGACGAGTTAGAACCTTTTTTTGACAACAGTTATTTTATCTAAGTCAGTGTTTTGTTTCTTTTGTATGTCTGTACGTCACGATTTTTATTTTTCTTTACTTCTATTGCTTTTAATGTAGAGACCTCGTCTTGTTGTTCTCATAGTCATAATTTTTTGTTTAATGTTTATTGACCTTACATTTGTAATCATTTTATTTTTCGCTAGTTTTAAGAATTCATTATTTATTACTTTAAAGCGATTTCACTAAAACGTGTAAGTACTCCAATTGAGTACTGATATTTAAGGAACTTTAATTTTGTCAGTTGTGCGACGAAAGTTATCAATACATTGCAACCGTCAATGTATGGCTAATTTTCGTCACAAAACAGACAAAGTTAAAGTTCCTTAATTTTAGTCCTTAGTTGGGGTACACGTTTTTGTGAAACCGCCCATTATTACTTTTTATTATAATTTAACTTACTTTAAGTTATAATTATGCTTTTATTATTGTAAAAATGAGTTCTGCTGGAGTTTCTTGCGGCGCATCTTTTCCGCAACGATGGACTTGTCAGAAGCGCTGGTAGATTCATTATATATGAATAAATATTTTGAATTTTTAATCTGTCTATGCACTGACCTGTACGTACAGCCGGGTGAGCAGCTGTTTGCTGAAAGCCATAAGCTCTGCGAGCGTGATGTCTTGCACTATGGCCGCCTTGTCGCGCGGGGATATGTACGGCTCCAGCAGCACGTTCATCCGGACGTCTCTGCAATACAAGTTTAACGTTATTTGCAGGTAAAAACGAGTTACTCTGCTTTTATACGAAAAAAGGCGGCTAAGTACGATGTTTAATGGGCGGACGACGGATGCAAATTACTTCAAAATAATGTCGAACGATATCCGTAATATAGAGTAATTTTTGGGACAAGCTTTTATTGCCGACTGTACTATTTCGCAGTCGTCATCTATTTGTCAAGACGATTCTAACAAGCCCTAACACGATGGGTTAAGCATGTGTAATTTAGGAGTTCCTATGGCCACCCTGAGTCTCCATCATCAGACCAGCTCCATGGTAAATACTTATATTATTGTATTGTCATCAGAACTAAAGGCGTATGCAAATTTTCAGCTTCATCGGAAACCGGGAAGTGGGTCAAATTTAACTTGCAAGATTTGACCCTTACATACCTACATACATTGCAAGTTTGATTGCGAATAAGCTGTATTTTACTTTAATTTTTTGCACCTTTTGCGTAAAAATTCGACATTTTGACGTCATCAGCACCAAAAGTGCGACCCCTGACAATAGACAATCAATTGAAGAGATATAATCTCTTGTTACTTGCGTGTGACGTCACCAGCAAGTAACCACAGCTGTAAGCCAATCACATAAGCGTTTCTACCACAGATAAATTTTCAAAAAATATTACAGTGTTTTTCGTGTAATTTGTAAAGAAAATACATAGTTTAGTTGAAAATAAAGTCAAATATGTTGTTTTACGCTATTATCACATAGGATGACCACAATTTGTACAGGTGTAGTGGATAATCCTTTCCCATCGTTGTTTGCCGGATAAGTTCCTATTTATCTATCTTTCTCAATTAGCTTCAGTACCCATCAATAAGCCAACTGAGAAAGCAAGATAAATACGAAATTATCTGACCAAAAACGATGGGAAAGGTTTATTCACTACATTTGTAGTATATTTTTAATGTTACCAAATAGCCAATTAAAGTTGATGACCGTGCAGTCACGGAATTTAATTCCTAGTCCACTTTGGACTATGTCAAATTGACGCTGCTGTCAAATCATAAGATGTCTCTTACGTTTTGATTGATTACGTCACTGACATAGTCCAAAGTGGACTAGGAATTAGTCCAAAGAGTCCAAAGAGGGAGCGAGAGCGCGCTAGTGCAAGACGGATGTGTATTTAATGTGCTCCGGTTGATAAAATTTAAAAGTGTCAAAAAAGTGATCATTACCAAGTAAAAATTAGTTCACGAGTTAGTTTAATATATTGCCCGTGGTTGAGTGATAAAACATTATAATTATGGTCCACAAATTCAGTTAAATCAACCAAAATAATAGTGTGTTGAACGTTACTCATTTTAAAAACATCGACTACGCGTGGGCTCGTGTTGACATCGTACAATATCGGCCAACCTCGGAAGCAAGGCCTGTAGCGCGCTAAGCGCTTACGCACCGAAGCCAATCCACTGATTTTTATACATCTGTTACAAATGGCGAACTGCGTCAAATGTCATCAACATATTAAAGACAGATTATTTCTCACTTGCATTAAATGTAAAAAGCAGTTTCATGTAAAATGCACTAAGATCTCGGAAAAACTATTTAACTTAATGCGTATCAAGGAGACGAAAAGTTGGATATGTGAAAACTGCCCGAAAGCATTAGATGACTCCAGCTCTTCATCGGCTAACAAAAAAGCGGCGTCATCTACTCCGCCGAAGGTACTTAACCTACATACACCCAACTATGTTACAGAACGAACTAAGTTTAACGTCAACATACCGACTGAAAATTCCTTTGAGTCACTACCATCAGACATTGACAGCGATGAAAACTGCACGACCATATTTGATCGAAGCTGTCCGGCTACTGGGTATAGCCTGAAGGATGAGATGGAAGAACTAAAACTTAAAAACACGATCCTTGAGACAAAACTGGTAACTGCAGAAAGTGAAATTGAAAATTTAATAATTGAAAATGGCTCACTTAAAAAAGAAATCATGGAATATGAAAAAAGAAACAAAATTTTAACCAGTATCTGCAAATCGACCTCAATGAATAATAGGGAAGGACGGAAAAGCCTAATCAAGACTAGTCCGGGTAGCTGTAAATCGACGCCCGTAAATAGTAGGAAAGGATTGAAAAGTATGAATAAGACAAGACTAATTTGGGATGAAATACACGGAGAGACTGAGCGCAGGAAAGAAGAACATAAGAACTTGAAAACGGCTGTGACAGAAACTAGTTACTCCAATACTCCCATTCAAGGCACAAAGCCAAGTAGTACAGAGGCTACAAGGAGTGAGGTAAGCAAAACAAAAAATCATTTTGAAAACAAGCAAGTTACTCCACAGCGCAAAGTAATGATTTTTAGCGACCAAGGCGGCAAAGGAATTCGAATGCAGCTTCAAAAATCACTGGGTGACGAGTTTATAGTGACGGCAGTAATAAAACCCAATGCTCCGATCGAAGAAGTTCTGCTGACGTGTGATAAATTATCTAGAAACTTTACAAAGTTAGATTATATTTTAATTTTAGGTGGATCTAATGACAAGAACCCAACAAGTTTTAAATGTTTTGTCTACAATCACTTATATTTACTTGCTAATACAAATGTTTTGGTTGGTGAAATACAATCCAATAACTACTTGAATGTACACAAACTAAATGATCTGTTACGCATGGTCTGCTCTCAGTTCCAGCATACCTCGTTTGTACCTTTTGATCACAATAATTTACTAAAACACGTCTGTGGTCTATTATTGAGGGAAATCTTACGTATCGACTATCATAAAAATCGTAGAGACCATAAACTCCACCAAAAAACTCAAACGCAAACCAAGGGGAATTGCCAGCCACAGCCAACTCAAAAACCGAATAAAAAACCAAATCAAAAACGTATTACAGATTATTTTATAAGCAAAAGTGGAAAAATTAACCCAACATATCATACTAATACTAAAAATAAACTACAAAGCACCATCCCTGACCTATTTAGGAAAATTCAATTAAATCAGGCTAGAACGAAGAAAAATATTACAGATACAGTCTTAGACACGGCAGAGGAGGTTATCAAATCAGACTTTTTTCGTGACTAACAATACAAAACTCAGCGTCAACGATAACAGCAAGCGTAAAAATCGTGCTATACTGTCTAAACTTGATAAACGTTGTATGTCTACCTCTTCTTGCAATTTAAATACTATGACAATCTTTAACCAAAACATAGGAGGACTGTGCGGCAAATTAGAGTTCCTAGAGATAGCATTACAGGACTTAGGTGAAAAGGGTAATGATATTGATATAGTGTGCCTTAGTGAGACATTTGTTCGCGCAGGCTCTGTAGGTAATATCAAGCTTAAAAACTTTAAATTAGCTTCTGCCTACTGTCGTGATAAGGGGAGAGGTGGAACTTGCATTTTGACTAAAAAAATGTATGAAACTAAGATTTTATCCTATGTTACACAGCTTGCGACTAGGTTCTATTTTGAATGTTGTGGCATCGAGGTGATTGGCATGGGAATCATTATCATTACTATTTACAGGATTCCAGAGCAAACGAAATCTCATGTAGGTATTTTTCTTCATAAACTGGATAATCTATTATATTATTTGACAACTAGGTTTAAAAATAAAAAAATTATAATATGTGGTGACTGGAACATCGACATATTAAAAAAAAATGCAGCTGCTACTGATCTTAGTGATCTGCTTTTAAATTATAACTTCGCTGCACATATACGAGGGCTGCCTTTTAAGTTGTGTCGTTTGGAAAAACTAAAGACAATTTAAGTGTTAAATGGTATTTATTGTTTTTCAAAGTAATCACCGTGATATGTAATACACTTTTTCATTCGATCGAACCAGTTTTCGAAACACTTATTCCAGTCCGAAGTCGGGGTCTCCAAAATGGCCGTTTTGTATGCCTCAACGGCTTCTTCAGGCGTCTGGTACCGTTGACCACGAAGTCGTTGCTTGATTTTTGGAAAAGTAAAAAAATCGTTAGGGCTTAAGTCTGGACTGTGCGGCGGGTGTTCCAGAATTTCGACGTTTTGCTCTTTTAAAAACGCAATTGTTTGCCGGGCGGTGTGCGAGCTCGCATTATCGTGGTGCAGTCTTATACGACGTCTTGGGTTATTTTTTCGAAACTCGCCGATGACTTCTGGTAAACAGACAGTGGTATACCAGTCAGCATTAACCGTTTTACGATCCTCGAGCACGATGTTGGCCACGTGGCCACTTTTCGCCACAAACGTGGCGACTATTTTTTTCGAAGTGCTCCGTGAGCGTATTACTTTGGTTGGTTTTGGCTCATCTTGGAACACCCAAACAGTCGACTGCTGTTTAGAATCGGGATCGTAGGCATATATCCAAGATTCGTCACCACTGATAATGTCGTAAACATGTTTCGAGTTTCCTCGGTTGAATTGCCGCAGAGTTTTGCGACACCATCGAACGCGAGCCGTTTTTTGGTCTTCACGGAGTAAATGTGGTATCCAGCGTGAGATCAACTTTTTTACGCCTAAGTGATCATGCAAAATACTGTGAACACTGGTCCCTGAAATACTTAAGGAAGCTTCTATCTCACGGTATGTCGCATGGCGATCTTCGACGATCAGTTGCCGTACAGCATCAATGTTCTCCTGGGTTACGGCTGTTTTTGGTCGACCTTCACGATGTCTATCACCAAGACTAGAGCAACAACGTTGAAATTCTAAATACCAGCGTTCCACAGTCCGGAGGCATGGTGCTTTATCATTGAAAACCGTAGTCAACTCTTCGAAGCACTGAAGTCGCGTTAAGCCCCTTTTGAAGTTGTAAAGAAATATCGCACGTAAATTTTCCTTCGAAATTTCCATTTTCACAACTGACTTGTCAACTTTGAACGAGCGCTGTACTAAAACGGTTGGGCCGATTTCGAGTCATTCTTTTGTTTTCGAATTCTAATTTCAAATATTTTAAGATGACACTAGTTCTTTTTTATGCAATCACGGAAGGCTTGCAAACGACAGAACTTAAAAGGCAGCCCTCGTATTAGTCCCCACAAGACTAAATGCCTGTATCGATCAAATTGCGAGTAATGTCAAATCGGTTAAATCAGATGTATACCCCTTAGGTCTCTCTGATCACGAGACTGCCCAGACAATAACCCTGCCAGTAAAAAAACTTAATATATTTACAACTTGGTTTGAGTATAGACGAGATTACAGTTCTGATAATGTCCAAAAGTTTTGTGAATGCATGTCAGCTCTTTCTTTTTCAGATATAATAAACTCGGCAAACGTAACAGATGCGTTTAATAATTTTTACGACCTAGTACGCCTATTTTATGACTTATGCTTCCCCTTAATTAAAGTTAAGATTACCAATAAACCAAAAAAAATTAGTTGGCTTACGAAGGGGTTAAAAAAGTCATGTAAAGTTAAACGTAATCTCTACCTAAATTACAGACATTTGAAATGTAACAAATCTTTAAATAAAAATAAATATAAAAATTATACAAATATCCTTAAGAAGTGCTTGCTTTATGCACAACGAATGAAGAATAATAAATTCATAAAGAATAGCAAGAATAAATGTAAAGCCACTTGGAATGCGATATCTGACACGGTAATGAATAATGTACATGAAAGCGACATAAATAAAATTCAATATAATGATATAATCTACTCTAATCCCGTTGACATTTGTAACATTTTTAATAATTATTTTATAGATATGCCATTTAATCAAAACTTAACTCTGGATAATTTATCTTATAAAGCTAATTTAAGTTACTGTAATCCACATTCGATGTTTTTAAAACCAGTTGACGAAAATGAAACCTACAATATAATCATGTCCTTAAAAAACAGTAAATGCAGTGGTTATGATGACATTACCACAATCATTCTTAAGCTTTGTGTCAAGTATATTACGGTACCACTGACTCACATCATTAACTTATCTTTCTCTGATGGAATCTTCCCACAAAATTTGAAATACTCCACTGTTAAACCTTTGTTCAAGAAAGGAGATAGACTAAATACAGATAATTATAGACCCATCACATTGGTCCCTATTTTATCAAAAATTTTAGAAAAAGCTGCATTTAAAAGGATAAATAATTTTTTAACTAAACACAACATACTTTGCTCAGAACAATATGGTTTTCGCGACGGCTGTTCCACCACACTTGCATGTTTTGATCTTGTACGATCCATAACAGAAAGCATTAATGACAGAATCCCGGTTATGTCAATATTTTTGGATATGTCAAAAGCTTTTGACTTTGTCAATCATTCCAAGCTTCTTCATAAACTTGAAGTCTATGGGATCAGAGGGAAAGTGCTCGAATGGATAGGAAGCTATTTATTTAATAGAATGCAGTGTGTACAAATTAAAACAATTGCTGTGAATTGTTCAAGCAAAGTAATAGTAAAACATACTCATAGATCGGAATATAGAGCTAGCAATACTGGTGTCCCACAAGGAAGCATCCTGGGGCCTTTGCTTTTCCTCCTTTACATTAATGATTTACCTAAAGCCACCGCACAAAAATGTATAATGTTTGCTGATGACACAACACTTGTAGTAAAATGCGAAAAGTTGGATACATATGAAGAAATAATTCATAGAGGCCTGATTGACATTATTAAATGGATGAAAATGAATAATTTGCAAATAAATATGAATAAGACTAAATATATACAATTCCATTCCTATAATTCTAATCCTTTACCTATTAAAATTGAGTATGATAATGAAAAAGTAGACAAAGTAGACACATTTAAATTTCTTGGAATAATGATAGATAAGCACCTCAACTGGAAAGATCAAATCAATCAAATTTGTAATAAATTAAACAGATTTGTCTTTGCTCTAAAAAGATTGCGAGACACTGTGTCCGCAGATGCTGCGCTAACGGCCTACCACGGCTATGTGTCCTCGGTTCTTTGCAGTGGCTTAATACTGTGGGGGAACTCTGTACAAATCGACAGAGTGTTTAAAATTCAAAAAAAATGTATAAGAATTTTAAGTAATGCTTGGATGGATGAGACCTGTGTCCCGTTATTTAGAAAATTAAGGATATTGCCACTGCCATGTTTGTATATTAGAGACGTGTGTGTTTTTGTCAAGTCGCACCCTGAATACTTTAAGAAACGCAGTGAAGTTATACAGAGGCAGACAAGAACACATATCATGTCCCTTTTGTACAAACCACCTTGTCGCAAAGACATGTATAAAAGAAATATAGTTAATATGAGCATTGAAGTTTTTAATCATTTACCGTTAGATTTAAGAAGGTTGTCAGGAAATATATTTAAAAGCAAAGTAACAAAATGGTTAATGGAGAAATGTTTTTACAGCGTCAAGGAATACTTGAGTGACAGGCACCCTTAGTTATAAGTTTTTAATGCTGACAAAAATGTAAATAGTATTATAGTTAGTTGGTGATAAATAAGTTAGATTGCGCGACCAGATATTTGTACGCTTGCTCTGCATGCTGAATACAAGAACAATAATGAAACATTTATGAGACCATGTATTTTACTGTATTCTGACAAATAAATGAATTTGAATTTGAATTTGAATAAAATAAAAATTAAAAATAAGGGGACAATCTCACACCAATTGACCTAGGCCCAAACTAAGCTCTAGGCTTGTACTATGGGTACTAGACAACGATATAAATACTTATATAGAGAAATATATACTTAAATACATTAGAAAGCATCCATGAATCAGGAACAAATATTCGCGCTCATCACACAAATATCTGCCCTTACCGGGATTCGAACCCAGGACCGCTAGCTTCGTAGGCAGGGTCAACTACCCACTAGGCGCGTACAAGTATTTCTAATTGAATATATTGTGCGAGTTACTTGGCGAGCTTGTGCGGCTTGATGAGCACGTTGTGGTAGGTGCGCGCGCGCACGTCGCGCACCGCCTCGAACAGCGGCCGCGTCAGCCCGCGCGCGCAGCCCGCCATCTCGCGCGTTATCAGCTCCACCAGCAACTAATTAACACCAACACAGCGGGATATATGTAACTGTTATAACTGTAGGTACAGCGTCGACACACGTAAAAAGAGCTCCGAACGGCTAGTGGAGGGGATATGTTTGCGCATGTTGTCTACTGAATAACCAATCGCGTGGCAGCAAAGCTTAAGCAGCAAAGGTTAACACCCCCCGTGGCCCCCACCAATTTGGTGTAATTTGCTCACTGCGCTGGTAAGTCGATCAGGGCTAGGGAATGCAATCTCGTTCTCGCGAGATCTCTTTCTCGCGAGATCTGGTCCATTTTTAGCGAGATTGATCTCGGCCGGAAAATGGGCGAGATCTCGCGAGTTTAACGAGATTGCAATCGAGCATAAAAACGTCTTATTAGAAGCGCGGCAGCGCGCGAACTGAAACGGAGCTTTGTTGTTGAATCCGAAAGAGCCTTCTCAGCGGCTGGTTATCTGGCTAGCAAAATAAGAAGCCGTCTAGCAGACGATTCTTTGGACATTTTGTGTTTCTTAAGGAGCTACTTTCAAAATAATTCGTAACAATCGTAACGTAATAATGGCGTGTGATGTGAACTGAACAAATCTTTCATTTGATTGGTATATTTTGTTAATTAATCTCTAATTTCTAATAGATCTCTGTGTAGGTATAGTTTTCTTAATTTGATAGTAATCCCAGATCTCAGTTTAATAGTCAACTCAACTTAGTGAGTATAATTTTAGTTTTTGACTTCTTGTTGTTTTGTTATAAAAGAACTGTTTTATTATTAAAAGACTTTTGTTTGATATTAGAAGAGAAGACTGGTTGTTTATTTAATTTCTTATTTGATTAGGTACAAAGTTAACTGCTTAAAAGTTTATTAAAAACATTAAACAATGTTAAATACATAAAAGTTAATTTAAACAAAACGTAAAAATAAATGTTTATTTCATAATACCTATGATTCTTATTATTTTTTTCCCAATTTATCCAAATATTGTAATTATTTGCAAGAATCAACACACAAAACTGCCAATCTCGCGAGATCTCGAAATTGTCGAGATCTCGCGGTATTGTTATTCAGAAACTCGCGAGATCTCGCCTGAGCCCCAATCTCGCGAGATTGCATTCCCTAATCAGGGCTCTTTTTACGTGTCGACTTGTATACGCTTATTACATTGTAAAGAAAATAATAAATATTTAAATACATAGAAAACAACCAAGACTCAGGAACAAATAATAATAATTATCAGGGGACAATGTCATACCAATTGACCTAGTCCCAAACTAAGCTCTAGTCCCAAACTAAGCTCTAACCCATAGCACAAGGGTACTAGACAACGATATAAATACATATCACAATATCAGACTCAGGAACAATTATTCGCGATCATCACACTAATATCTGCCCTTACCGGGATTTGAACCCAGGACCGCTAGCTTCGTAGGCAGGGTCACTACCAACTATAGTATATACTTTTAGATATTTAAAAAAATGTAAACATTCCAAACCACGTGACATTGTTAAACAGCCAATGAAAACTGTTTTATCGAACTTTGACGTACGACGACTTTGACGTCAGCCAATAGAAGCAGAACACTGTCTGCTTCTATTGGCTGACGAACTATACCACGTGGTGGTTTTGTTTACATTTTTTTAAATGCCTAAAAGTATAGACTATAGAGCAACGCGTCGTCGCAAATATTCGCGCTCATCACACACATATTTAGCCACACCAGGAATTGAATCCAGGACCGTTTTGTAGGCACGGTCAACCAACTACGCTAAACACCTTTTATTCACATATTTGAAACAAACAAAATCATACGAACTCAAGAGAGTGAGATAATACAGTCGAACAGACCAGGGCTGAGATTCTTCACGGTACAGGTAGAACACAACCGATATGGCGTGTCGTGAGTCTTCGTTCGCGTAGACACGAACGATTCCGATTATTACCAAGATTAAAACCCACGATCACACTTGTACGAAATAGTTATAAGGTGCAAATTAAATTGCATGATTTTTTTCCATCTCACTCACACACGTTTGACAGCTGACTGAATGACACGCGGGCGCGCGTCAACATGTGGCTCGGGGGGCAAAGCGGTCTTAGAATGGAGGCCCTGGGGAGAAAAGAGGCCTAGAGGAAGACCACAGATGCGATGGAACGACGACGTCAAGAAAACTGCAGGGACGAACTGGATGGAAGTGGCGTAAGACAGTCATATGGCGCAATCTGAAGGAGGCCTACACCAATACGGTAGAGAACGGCTAAGAAGAAGAAGAAGAATGGCGGCCGAGTTAAAGACAAAACTATAACATGTCAAAGGCAATATGCTTTTCTCAAACATGCTCGGAAAGAACGGTTTTCCGATTGAAACACAAGGACGGAAAGTGCCTCATTTTACTCCTAGGAGTAAAAAAAAACCATATGAAAACACTTTCCGTCCATGTCCATATTGTTTATTAAAAGTGCTCTCTATTGAATACAAAATCGATAGGAACGTGAAAAAAATCCCGCACACCCAACTTGTGGGTGCAGTGTGGGCCGGCGGCGGTGCGTTGTGCGTGAAACTATCTTCACTAATACTCGTAGTTTTCAAAGAAACATTCTCTCCGAATTTGTTATGGGTTTTTAATAGTAGATTGTACAACAAGGGCATAAAACAAACCATTTTTTCCGAGACTTATGGTATCCAACCGAGCCGGCAGGCGAGGTTGGATAATTAAGTCGAGGATAAAATGGGTTTTAAGACCGAGTTATACACTCTGCTTTTCACTTCGATTACGAGGAAATAAAACAGTGATAATGTAAAAAAACTTTAATAAGTTCTTTTGCATTTTTTTCCATGGGTGTGTTAGGTGTGAGCATTATTTTCCTCTTCACTAGACGACATTTTAATTAAATTCCATAACACAACAAGTTTTGCAAAGAAAATAACTAATTAATAGTCCAAAACCTCTTTCCCGCCACTGTATTTCTGTCAAAAAAATTTTTTTTCTATTTGCGATTTTTGACTTAGGTCGAACGCAATACTGCCAAGTTTATACCTACGTTGATTTTTTAATGTTCTTGTTAATAATGCTTGTTTTTAATAGTTTTAAATTTTTTTTTTGTTAGATGCAACTACGATGCAAATATAAATAAAATTAAAGTAAATTTATTCAAATAACAAGTTTATTTAATGTAGTCACCTCGTCTGTCTGGCTGTAGGGCTTAATTGTCTTAGTCTAGATGACGACAACCATTTATGCACTAGTGCATAAAATGCGATTTTATGCAGCCTATACCCAGCATAAAGAAGGACTTTACGAGCATGAGAAGTGAAATAGTAGATTGTACAACAAGGGCATAAAACAAACCATTTTTTCCGAGACTTATGGTATCCAACCGAGCCGGCAGGCGAGGTTGGATAATTAAGTCGAGGATAAAATGGGTTTTAAGACCGAGTTATACACTCTGCTTTTCACTTCGATTACGAGGAAATAAAACAGTGATAATGTAAAATAGTACATTGTAGCCCAGGTACAGAAAGTAAGCAATAGATGGACGAGTTAGTTCGCGGGCCGAGCCGCAGGTGAGGACCGCGAAGATACGAGTCCATCTATTGCACTTTCTACCGAGGCAATACTATGTGCTTTTCACGCCTAATGTAAGGAAATAAAACAGGTTAGGACATAATACACAGTTTAATTAAAAGTAATATTGATATTAGCATTAGGACAGTTGCTGAATGACAAGGAATTGTATCACTCATTTTTGTTGAATATCGTACAAATTTCCAATCAAAAGTTCAAAAGTTTAGCGGTTTCCAATTAAAAGAACAGAAGTAATTTTCATTCCCGCCTTTTTAACTTTTTTAATTTTTACCTTATTTAAAGATGCAAAGGCGTTTTTCACGTACGCCTTAAAAACTTACATAAAAACACGTTTACAATCGCAAAAATACACTTTCACTGAGCGGATTTGACGTTTTAATTTTTTAATTAAACGTTCTAATGTCATATTTGTCAAACATTTTTTTATTTATTTCCGAACGAGTTACTAATGTCATAAATAACCGACCAATAGCAGAGTAGAAAGTAAACTGGTCTAAAAACACTCCATTTTACTTTGCAACTCAACATTGTTGGACTGTTTTTGTGTTGTACTACTAAGAGCAACTTTCTATTCTGATTTCGATCCTTCTTTGGCCATATTTCCGAGCAGTGGCGTGAAAAAACTTTAATAAGTTCTTTTGCATTTTTTTCCATGAGTGTGTTAGGTGTGAGCATTATTTTCCTCTTCACTAGACGACATTTTAATTAAATTCCATAACACAACAAGTTTTGCAAAGAAAATAACTAATTAATAGTCTAAAACCTCTTTCCCGCCACTGTATTTCTGTCAAATTTTTTTTTTCTGTTTGCGATTTTTGACTTAGGTCGAACGCAATACTGCCAAGTTTATACCTACGTTGATTTTTTAATGTTCTTGTTAATAATGCTTGTTTTTAATAGTTTTAAATTTTTTTTTTGTTAGATGCAACTACGATGCAAATATAAATAAAATTAAAGTAAATTTATTCAAATAACAAGTTTATTTAATGTAGTCACCTCGTCTGTCTGGCTGTAGGGCTTAATTGTCTTAGTCTAGATGACGACAACCATTTATGCACTAGTGCATAAAATGCGATTTTATGCAGCCTATACCCAGCATAAAGAAGGACTTTACGAGCATGAGAAGTGAAATAGTAGATTGTACAACAAGGGCATAAAACAAACCATTTTTTCCGAGACTTATGGTATCCAACCGAGCCGGCAGGCGAGGTTGGATAATTAAGTCGAGGATAAAATGGGTTTTAAGACCGAGTTATACACTCTGCTTTTCACTTCGATTACGAGGAAATAAAACAGTGATAATGTAAAATAGTACATTGTAGCCCAGGTACAGAAAGTAAGCAATAGATGGACGAGTTAGTTCGCGGGCCGAGCCGCAGGTGAGGACCGCGAAGATACGAGTCCATCTATTGCACTTTCTACCGAGGCAATACTATGTGCTTTTCACGCCTAATGTAAGGAAATAAAACAGGTTAGGACATAATACACAGTTTAATTAAAAGTAATATTGATATTAGCATTAGGACAGTTGCTGAATGACAAGGAATTGTATCACTCATTTTTGTTGAATATCGTACAAATTTCCAATCAAAAGTTCAAAAGTTTAGCGGTTTCCAATTAAAAGAACAGAAGTAATTTTCATTCCCGCCTTTTTAACTTTTTTAATTTTTACCTTATTTAAAGATGCAAAGGCGTTTTTCACGTACGCCTTAAAAACTTACATAAAAACACGTTTACAATCGCAAAAATACACTTTCACTGAGCGGATTTGACGTTTTAATTTTTTAATTAAACGTTCTAATGTCATATTTGTCAAACATTTTTTTATTTATTTCCGAACGAGTTACTAATGTCATAAATAACCGACCAATAGCAGAGTAGAAAGTAAACTGGTCTAAAAACACTCCATTTTACTTTGCAACTCAACATTGTTGGACTGTTTTTGTGTTGTACTACTAAGAGCAACTTTCTATTCTGATTTCGATCCTTCTTTGGCCATATTTCCGAGCAGTGGCGTGAAAAAACTTTAATAAGTTCTTTTGCATTTTTTTCCATGAGTGTGTTAGGTGTGAGCATTATTTTCCTCTTCACTAGACGACATTTTAATTAAATTCCATAACACAACAAGTTTTGCAAAGAAAATAACTAATTAATAGTCTAAAACCTCTTTCCCGCCACTGTATTTCTGTCAAATTTTTTTTTTCTGTTTGCGATTTTTGACTTAGGTCGAACGCAATACTGCCAAGTTTATACCTACGTTGATTTTTTAATGTTCTTGTTAATAATGCTTGTTTTTAATAGTTTTAAATTTCTTCTTTGTTAGATGCAACTACGATGCAAATATAAATAAAATTAAAGTAAATTTATTCAAATAACAAGTTTATTTAATGTAGTCACCTCGTCTGTCTGGCTGTAGGGCTTAATTGTCTTAGTCTAGATGACGACAACCATTTATGCACTAGTGCATAAAATGCGATTTTATGCAGCCTATACCCAGAATAAAGAAGGACTTTACGAGCATGAGAAGTGAAAAAATACTTGTAGTTATGTATTTTTATCATTTCCTCGCATTATTTGAGAAAAGCATTATGTATGCCGCGGCGGAAACGAGGATTTCCTGACTCGTATTTTAGCAGGCCTCGCTATTTTGCTCAGCCACCTAACCACCTCTTCAGGAAAACCCTTACTTTTTGCGCCTAGGCAACAATGTACTATTTATCTGTAGAATATAGGCCCAGAACAGCCCATTTTCCTAAAAGTAATAGCGACTCACGTGTATGTTTTGACTGTACCCGGAGACTTTTATCGTCAATCCTTTGTCTCCTACGTAAATGGAGTGCGTCAGGTCGGCCATGTTTGCTGGATACACTTCTTCCTGAAACAACAGCATCATTAAAGATTAGTGGCCATCTCTCGGAAAGCATACGCGGCATGATCCATCGGCAATGTAACCACGATTTATTTCGCAAAGTCATATCATATCGCTTGAAAGCTGTTCGATTTACTTTATTACCCTTTTCCAGGCCTTGCTAAAGTAAGGATACAAGCAAGAAATGGAATAGAGCCATAAATTCGTAACTTCCTGAAAGATACTGATCCATTAAGTCATATTTCAGGAAAGTTCAATTAAATTTGAGTCATAAAATGTAGGTAGTTAAATTAAATTTTGATCGACATGAATGTGGTCGATGAAATGTACTATGCTTGGAAAAGGGTTAAATCGCTATTTATAAGGGTTACCCTTACCAAGGGTGTTTCGAAAGGATTACCTATCCAAATCCATTTCGTATACGTCTTGTTCGATTTTGCTTTTAAAGCGCTATATTTTGAGTGATACCAATATCCCATTAATTTAATAAAAGCCGTTCGATTGGCTTTTTAAGCGCTATTTGTAAGGGTTATTTGGTTATGTAATGAGAGAGGGATATCAATTTACTGTTGACGATCTGAGCTTTAGCTCCTTAGGTTTCCCTTATGTGAATGGTTAGTTTAAGACTGCGCCGAGCGTACGCCGAATGTACAGTGGCGCCCTCATTACTATTATTGTGTTTTCTAATAAACTAAAGTATTTTCTTGAAATTGGTCGGTAGGTTTTTGTACTACAAATAAAAACACACCTTATAGAGTATACATAGTTTAATAATAATTCACCTTCGAGTAATCAACTTAACGGAAAAAAGTAGCCACCTTTTCATGTTAAGCTGACTACTCAAAGGGTAATTGTTATTAAAGTTTGTTACGTATCCCATAAATTGTGTTTTTACTTGGGCTACAAAAAAGTATCGTCTGATTGCAAGGAAATTCTTTAGTTAATTAGAAAACACAATAATAGTAATGAGGGCGCCACTGGACGCTCGACGTTTGCTCGGTGCATTCTTAAGAAATAACAAGTTATTATGGTTATTTTTTTACTTCGTTTCAAAGGCTTTTATCGGGTGGTTGGGTCCCTGATTCCAAATATAGTTCCCATCACGTAACAAGACTAACAAAAATAAAGCTTTAAAAAACTAGACTGTTGCTAACGAACTTACATTGTTATAGATCTTAAATGATCATTAAAAATTAAAAATTATGAATGTAACCTAAAGATGATTCTTAAATATCTATTCAATGATACCCCACTTGTCATAGTTCGTCAACTTTTTCAGACTCAGTGCGTCTCTCTCTATCGTTATCAAAGCCCAGATGACGGGAGCGAAAATGCTCTTTTCCTAGCGCTTAATTAAATATCGACTTATCTATCGAGATCCATACGAACAATTTTTGAATCAGAAATTTATGGATTAAACTCATTATCTTACATGTCAGGTTGTTACACAATATTACATCAGGTACCTACCTAAACTTACATTATACATTAACTATAATTATTATCAATACTATGAATAAATTAAATTTGCCCCGATTACTACAGTACTACTAGTAGAGTAATGGATTTTATCACCAAGACAAATCGGAAAATTTAGAAAAACTGATAATTGTATATTACGAAAATTATATAATTTTTAAAAAAAATACAAACAGTTCATTTTAATTTTGTTCACAACTATAATATATCTGACATCCAGTCTCCGTCCATGCATCGTGCATTTTTATCGACATCGACTTATAAAATGTGTCCTCGCACTATTTAGACGCCAACACATAATTTCTCGCGTCATCCGGGCTTTAATCATTACAGACTTGTGATAAAGCGAGATACGAGTCACTGACAACTTGTGCTAGCCATGTGAGGTCTCTTTCTAAGAACATGATAAAGAAAGAGACACCCTCATTTAAAATAGGAACCATGCTAGAGCTAGCCATAGTGATAAAAGTAAACGTGACTTACTTTGAGTCCTTGTTGTAATACATCCGTCCAGAGATCCAGAAGGCACAAACTGAAAATATACTGTATTGATATTAAGTTTTCAAACAATTTCAGAATCTATATGGAATACCACAGGTGTTACACATATCTACACTAATATTATAAAGAGGAAAGATTTGTATTTTTGTGTGTGTGTATGTTTGTAATGAATAAACCCAAAAACTGTGCCGATTTCAAAAATTCTTTCACCATTGGAAAGCTACATTCACCCTGAGTGACATAGGCTATGTTTTATTTTTCTGCGTGGACGGAGTCGCGCGCAACAGCTAGTTATAACAAAAGAAGGTTAAGTGTTCACGATTGGTTGGATAACTTTTCACGGAAGGTTATTTATTATGTATAATATAATAATTTATAGTTTTTGTACGGGTGTTACAAATCACATAAACCGGAGCGATGCGAGGGCGGTTTGCAAATGTCTATGGGTCTCAGATGCCACTAGCTTTTTCCCGCGACTTCGTCCGCGGAGATTTCGATTATTGCTATTCCTTCGGGAACTTTTAAATTTTCCGGGATAAAAAGTAGCCTATGTGTTAATCCAGTGTGAAAGCTATCTCAATTCCAAATTTCATCCAAATCCGTCGAGCCATTGCAGCGTGAAGCAGTAACAAACGAACACACACACACACACACAAACTTCAAAACTTAAAGTAATACTCACTCCCGTGGCGACTTAAGGCTCAGAGGCGTGATGAAGTAGAAGTAGAGGAGGGCCGTCGGGAAGCGGAACTTGAAGTCGGGCCGGTACCAGAGCTCCAGGTGTTTGTTCTTGCGCAGGAGGTTGGGCTGGTCCAGCCTGGGAACAATAATGGGAGAATAACAGTACTTTCTCCGACACGCTCGGAAAACATCTGACTGCTGAGTTTCTTGCGACGACGTTTCTCCTCAGCAGTGGTCTCTTCTAAGGAAGTGCTAGTAGATTTTTGACGTTTAAAAATGCCCGTGCGGCCTGCTGACTTAATAAATGTCTTTTATCTTTTCCTTTACCGTTGTAGAAACAGACTGCGAAGTTTTGCGGTCCAATCTAAGACCAAAATTATAATCCACCTATGGCATCGGCCCAGTTTCTGTCAATGCCCAGGTTCTGGCGCAGGTCCAGCTCGAGCCGCGCTGCCTCGTCAGCGAAAATGACATGTGACAGTTGACAAGTCGGTGTACATGGGGTAGATTGTATGAGGCCCAGTGACCTAGTGAGCCTCGTCGTATTTGCAATGTATGAGAAACTGTCACCTGTCATCTGTCATTGACAGTCAGCCCCCTATTTCACCATCTTGATAATGAGACGTGATAGGTGACAATTCGATGTACATTGCAGAGTTCGCGTCACTGGGTTTCATATAAGGTGCGCCATGTACACTGAAATGTCACCACCTGTCACCATGCCATGCTGTGCTGTCATTGACAGTCAGCCCCCTATTTCACCATCTTGATAATGAGACGTGATAGGTGACAATTCGATGTACATTGCAGAGTTCGCGTCACTGGGTTTCATATAAGGCGCGCCATGTACACTGAAATGTCACCACCTGTCACCATGCCATGCTGTGCTGTCATTGACAGTCAGCCCCCTATTTCACCATCTTGATAATGACACGTGATAGGTGACAATTCGATGTACATTGCAGAGTTCGCGTCACTGGGTTTCATATAAGGCGCGCCATGTACACTGAAATGTCACCACCTGTCACCATGCCATGCTGTGCCATGTGTCTGTCGATATGGTGAAATAGGGGGCAGGTGTTCTAATATCTAGATTTCTTTCTCTTTTGTATTTTTTACGCCATCGATCGCCATTCTCACCTGGTCTAGCTGAAAACCAGCGTCACTGAATGTCTCGAATGTCTCAACGACATTCAGAGGCATAAAGCTGAGCGGGGACCATTTTAGCCGTACTAAAAAAAATTAATTAAACAAAAAAAACTTGAAAACTGTTTTTTTACGAGCCAAATAAATATAATTTTTAATTTTACTTTCATTTCTCCAAGGTATTTGTATGTAAATGCTACATGGGGTAGATTATATGAGGCCCAGTGACGTAGTGAGGTTAGCGAGCTATTCGTCGAGCTTGTAATTTATGACAATTGTCACTTGTCACATGTCATCGTCAGTTAGGTGTCCTATTATTTATACATTTGTTAGTCCTTTACCTCAAAAGCATAAATTCCTTGTAGCGATTCACCGAATCGCATTTCACCTCGAACGTATATTTTATTATCGCGTGGTGTCTCGATCGTTTACTTTTTTAGTCGCTATAAGTTTTAGTCGCATTTCACCTCGATCGTACATTTAACTATCGCGTTGTGTCTCAATCGGTTTTTTTTTTAGACGATATTAGTTTTTGTCGCATTTCACCTCGATCGTGTAATAAATTTTAGTTTTTTGTCCTAATCGTCTATTTCAGTATTTAGACAATGTCTTTAGTCGCAATGTATTTTTTTCGCTTATAATTTTAATAGCAGATATCAATGTGAACATTTAATGTCACAGTACTTCAATGTCGCAATGACAGAGTATTTATCTATTATTTATTAGTCACAAAGATAATATTTCAATGAGTTTGATAGCACTTAAGACATGAAACTACAGGTACAAAACACGTTTTAAAAAAAATGTTACAGAATTTGAGTGCGAACATCAATTAACGCGTCAAATTAAATAGAGTCCCAAACAAACATCGATCGCGACGAAATGCGTCTAGGGTAAAAACCTACACGAAAAATTCAATGCTACAAATTAATTATACTAATGTAAAATGCCACGCGAAAAATTGCTTCGAGTAAAAGATTCTATTGAAATTTTGTTCATTCGAGGTGAAATGCGATTCGGTGAATCGCTACAAGGAATTTGTGCTTTTGAGGTAAAGGACTAACAAATGTATTTATATTACCCACCCCAAATATTCTTAATAAATGCTCACCTGAACTGATTAACAGTGGCCATGAGATCCCCCTTAACGAGCACGGCCGGGCGCTCGCCCTTGGCCAGCGTCCTGCGGTGCATGTCCTTGAGCGAACTCGTGCGCAGGTCCAGCCCGAGCCGCACCGCCTCCTCGGCGTAGGGCGCCGCGGGCGGCACCAGGTGGAAGTCCGTCGTGAGGTAGATGTTCCTCTCCGGGAGGTGGAACTGCTCGTACGGCTCTACCTTAAGCCAGTTTTCGAGCCATACGGGGGGGATTTCTGTGTAAAAAAATATTATCGATTTGTTTTATCTAATAGAAACAGGATTATAGTGGCATAATCATTGTTTGTCCTAGGGCTGTGTTAATAAACTAATCTCAACTCCAATGCTCGTCTCGAGATGTGTCAAAAATGACAGTGTTCTATGGTTTGACGTTTACTTTGAAGTATCTTGTGACGGGCCTATCAGCCAAGATGAGTTTATTAATACAGCCCCTAATGTATTGTTTGGTCGAAAACGGTATTTACAATTGTAATGGTTTTTTTTAGCATATTGATGTCGAGTATTAAGCACCCCGTATAGTCGACTTTCAGCGGTCGACAGACAAAAAAGGCGTAAGTCCACTTGTGCATTTATGGCTATAGCAGATAGCCATCATTATTTTTAAATTTATGATATTGATCATACATTTGTTATGTTTTTATTAGTGCCAGTTTTAATAATTATTTATAACTTTATTACCTGGGTCATTATTTGGGCGTTTGTTCCGAATCACTTTCACTGTCACATTTTTGTAGAAGTGGCTGCAGATTTCGATTTCCTTTTTGGTTAGATATCTAGTTTACCGGACATCTAACTAATATGCAAAAACGGCATCAAAATATACACCCAATTCTTCAAAATTATGTCCAGAAAAGTGAGGCGGTTGAAACGCTCGAATAATAACCCACCTCGTAGATTCACTCCATATTATCAACATGTAAAAGATCCGCCCTCATGTGGCCATTAGGGAATGTCATTTAACCGGTTATTGGCCGTTTTTGTATGAAAATAACCGATTAAAACCGGTCATTGGCCGTTTTTCTAAGAAAATAACCGATTAAAACCGGTTATTTGCATTCCCAAATGGCCATATTACTCAATAAATATTATAAAATTTGAATTTGAATTGTGCACCAAGCTGAGAACTGACCTGTCCTCCGGTACTCGGTCCCGAACCATTTCTCCTTCGAGTCGTACTGTATCTTGGTGGGATGCTTGTTGGACATCACGATGATGTTCACGCTGTCGGCGCGCATGCAGTTCAGAACCGATTCAATGCCCTGTAATATAAATAATAATAAGTTTCAGTCAAAAAAAAAAACATACAAGCTTTTGTTCCCAACTGTACTTTTTTTACCACAGTCGTCATCTACTTGTCAACACGATTCTAACAAGCCGTATCACAACGGGTTTATTATGTGAAATTTAGAAGTTCAAATGGCCACCCTGCGTCTCCATCATCAGACCAGCTCGATTGTACTATTGTATTGTCATCAGAACTAAAGGCGTAAGCAAATTTTCAGCTTCATTGGAAACCGGGAAGTGGGTCAAATTTAACTTGCAAGATTTGACCCTTACATACATTGCAAGTTAAATAAAAGCTTGTAATAATAACAATAAATATCGGAAGACAGTCTCAAATAAATTGGGTGACTGAAGTTTTTTTGAGAAGGTATATATTTTAACAGTCTTTGGTCTATAAAACAAGATTGATCAACAGTTATTTATTTTGTAACTAACAGTCATTCTAAAAAACAAAAACCGGGCAAGAGCATGTCGGATCACGCTCAGTGTAGGGTTCCGATGCCGTTACGACAAACACAAAAATCTATCTCAAAAAATACGAACTGAAAAATTGCATCAGTAAAATAGCGTAGGTACGAGTATCTTCTTAATGGCACTTATGTTCTTTTGTTTCACAGTTTTTGGTAATGGTATATGCGATCATGTTGAAAATAATATAGATAGATTTTTAATTTAGATTTAAAACTTAAAGTAAATAGCATTCCGATTTTAAATGCAACACAAACACATTTTGGTTTATGTCGCTTTTGTATTTAAGCAACCTGTCAAAGGCAATACGGTTTTACCGAGTAGAACAGAGACCCTCGAGTAACGAGTCAGTTCTACGGAATGTAAATAACCGGGTATAACCGGCTTTAACCGGCGTTAACCGGTTTTAACCGGTTATTTTCATACAAAATCCTCTAATAACCGGTTAATTTGCATTCCCTAGTCAGTTCAAAATCGTCATAATTCTTAATCTTATTTGGCTTACGTCAGCGTCGTATCTGTAGTAGAGCCGGTCTCCCGTGATGTAGTGCTCCGGGGGGTAGAAGTGCATGTTCTCGGCCAGGTTCTCCACGTAGTCCGCCGGCTGCGACTCCTCCTCGAAGCGGAAGCTCGTGTCCTCTATGGTCTATGGATAGAACATTCTCTTTGGTGATGAACTATTAAATTCAGGGTGGAGATATAACTCGAGAAATATTTTTATAGATATTTAATATTGTAATGGTAGTTTATGAAATTGTTGCATAATGAGGGGTGTTAAAACACGAGTAAGAACGTTTTTAATAGTAGCACACGAGTGGTTTAATACGTAGTTATGTATAGTTTCATACACTACTTTATCTACTCTCATACATTACAACAGAACGTATTTAATGAATGGCGCCAAAACCTAGCACATCACCGCGCATGCGTTAAAGCGGGTGCTGTCACAGACAAGTAAAAATTGGAATGCAAACTTTTTGTAATGCTGTAAAAATGACGCGAACCGCATGCGAGTTCCATTATTTAAAAAAATGGATATGGGACCTCGTTGGCGACATTAACTTATTGGAATAACTTGTATCGTAATGGTAAAAAAATACTTTATAACATTATTTTGTTAGAGAAATAATGTTAGTGTTTTTTTTTTTAAATTCTGTTTTGTGTTTATAAATTATGCCAATATCAATTCGTTTTCAAGTTTATAATTCGAACTTTACAATATGAGAGTAGATAAGGTCAGTTATAAAACAGTGCAATATTCGACCAATATTTTTTAAATAATACCGTATTAAAAAATATTATAATTCGGAGCTACACAGTCTGTTAGAGGGCCAAATTATGACGCGATTTCTAAGCGCTTCTTCTTTCATTAAAAATTATTAGAGAAATAATGTTAGTGTTTTTTTTTTTAAATTCTGTTTTGTGTTTATAAATTATGCCAATATCAATTCGTTTTCAAGTTTATAATTCGAACTTTACAATATGAGAGTAGATAAGGTCAGTTATAAAACAGTGCAATATTCGACCAATATTTTTTAAATAATACCGTATTAAAAAATATTATAATTCGGAGCTACACAGTCTGTTAGAGGGCCAAATTATGACGCGATTTCTAAGCGCTTCTTCTTTCATTAAAAATTATGATTTTAACGAGTGATCTATTCGAAAATTCTATTGATAAGCCAAAACGGGACGGTTACGTCAGTTTATTTAAAAAACACCCTTACCTTTATTTCCTCGTAAATTCTTTCCGAAGGTCCTAATTTTTTCAGCATATTGATGTATGAAAATATCGCTTCTAATACCTGCGAAAAAAAAGTATAGTCAGTGCACTGAACTGAACCCATACAATAATTCTTTCACACATCCATCGTTATTCAACTGTACAATCATCTTAATGTATAGGGTACTCACCTCTTCGACGTGGTTAAGTCCCTCTTGCGTGAGCACCACTTGAGTCGAGAACAGACTGTACATGGACGTGTAGTCGATACCGCTCTCAGAGTTGCCCGTGTAGATGCCCAGAGCCCACACCCTGTATACAAACAAAATGTCATAGCATGTGTAACAAAACAATCGATGGTAAACTAAAATGCAAAGATAGAATTTTTTATGATATGGAGAAGGCAAACAACCCTTTGACGTGTTATCGTATGGTCAACGTTACGATAGCTTTTATTTACAAGACAATAATGGCGGCCGAATTAAAAACTATACCATAAAACGTCAAAATTAATGTGGTTTTATACAGTGGAATAGGGGCCCAGATGGTAAGTGCATAACATTTCAATTTCACAATTGCAATCTTAATACTGTCTCGATGATGGCCTTGGGACTGCAGGAAGAGATCCCTTAAAGGGATAAGTTCCGCCTTTGTACATACATACATACATACATACATACATAAACTCACGCCTTTATTCCCAGAGTGGGGTAGGCAGAGCTACAGAATTTCCAACAACTCTAAAAACTTGTTGATAATTCTGTAACCACATTTTGCACACTTAGGCGAAGATGTTTAACAGTGTATTAGTGACAGGTTGCAAACCCATCGCCTAACAATACTACACGCCTTTATTACCTTAGTCGGCTTTTACGACATCCACGGGAAGACTTGGAGTGGCACTATTCTAATCCGGCAACCACACGGCAACACGGCACGCCTTTGTATATCCCCATTATGTATTTATATTGTACTTTTATTTTGCGTTTTGTACAATAAAGTGGGTGGATCAACCTTTTGTTGTTGTTATTCTGTCCCGTAAGCCAGGACACAACAGGAAGGAGTTTCTTGTTTTTTTTTTATAATATACACTTCTAGCACACTCAGGAGAAAAGCCATAAGGGAATGGGTTTGTACTTGCCAATAAAACTGATTTTTAGTGGACTTATATCCTTTGAAATCACAGTTTTAAAGAGTGAGTCAGGAGACGTCACCATGGCAACGAGCTACAAAGAAAAGTTAATTGACCGGTGTACATACTACCCAGCAACATTCTATAACGTGGCCTGTGTGCTCGTTAGTCTTATCTTTGCCATAAAAAGGGGGCTACAAATGTCGTAAATGCGGTGCCTACCCTGGGGTGTTAGCATCAGTACTCACTTCTTCCTCAGGTAGGAGAGCAGACTGCCCTTGCCCTCGTGTCCGAGCAGGTACGAGATGTACTGGTGCGGCTTTCCCTCATACTCCGATATCAGCGAATGCATGCACCATGTCAGGTGCAACTGAAACATGCACACTTTCTTTATTAGCGATAATCTATCGGCGACTATTCGGCACATCCAAAGTTTGAAGTATCAGCCTGTAGATAGTGCGCTGAGCTAGTTATTGGTGTCACATTGGGTAGTGGTTATGTCACCTACAGGCTGTTAAATTATTGGTATCATGTTGCTTATCTGCTATAATCGCCTGCAGGCTGTTTAATGTCGCTCTCAGAGACGTCAATGAAATTTAATGCTTGATTAAAGTTGCTGCTGTCACTTTCTTTGCTATGGCAATAAAATAAGACACCACGTCACTAAACAACGATTAAATTTAATTGAAGTCTCTGAGTGTGGCAGTATGTCACCTAAAAGCTGATGAATTATTGGTGTCATGTTGGTTAAAAACTATGTCACCTAAAAGCTGATGAATTATTGTTGGCATGTTGGTTAACGACTATGTCACCTAAAAGCTGATGAATTATTAGTGTCATGTTGGTTAACGACTATGTCACCTAAAAGCTGATGAATTATTGGTGTCATGTTGGTTGGCAGTTATGTTACCTACAGGCTGTTGAATTATTGATGTCATATTGGTTTCTACAGGCTGTTGAATTATTTGTGTCTTATTAGTTAGCTACTATGTCATTTACAGGCTGTTGAATTTTTGGTGTCATATTGGTCGGCGGCTATGTCAACTACAGGCTGGATCTCCTACCTCAGTGGTATCGCTGACAGGTTTCACGTAGTAAATACTGCGGAACTCTGGCGTGACGCGGTCGGGGTGGAAGCCATATGAGCTGAAATCGTCTGCCGGCAGCTTGTTGGTCGGGATCTGTCCGAACGTGTTCACCACATACTGCTCCAGTGTTGGTAGGTCCATGCGAGCCTGAGGTAACATTTGAAATAATCATAGATGATTGGAAATAGTAAGCATTGTATAGTCTGTGGCGACATAGCGACATCTAACGGCAAACCATGTACCACCAACTCGCCAGCGCCAACAGCGCCACAACGTCAGACAGCGTAACTAAACTGTTCTACAACGCGCAAGCGAAATTTCAACAGTCAGTTGATAAATATATGTAGCACTTCCAACTTCATCCCAATGGACTTCGGTCCCCAGGCATAACACCCGCCTGGAGAGAGATCTCTCTATTGTCCTCTCTTCCTACATTGGTGACCCCGACGTGATCCTCTCATACTACATAGTCTATGGATTTTTTTAATGACATAAGCAAGGCGCAATGAAGCACACAGGGCCTGATGGTAACTGGGCTCTGACTCTCTATGGGTCATGGACATTTGCGATCTCACGATTGCCAATGTTGCCAACCAAGACTTAACTGAAGTTCTCCACCTGTGAACCTGTGACCTATCAGTCCCCACCTGTACAGCGACCGTCATCCTGTGCGCGCTGTAGTGCCGGCGACGGAACTCGTGCGCGGCGCGGTGCAGCTGCTCGTCGTCCTCCACCTCGTCGCGCAGGCTGCGCAGGTTGCCCCACGTGAACGTGCGCGCCGGGTGGCCCTCGGGGAACAGGCTGGATAGCAGCTGATCCTTGCGATTGGCGTCTGAGGGTGCTGCGATCGCGAATTCTAGAAATAATAGTCAAATTTGATGTATAGTGTATTCAGTGGTTAATTTTAAGCTGGAATCAAGGTCGCACGCTACGCTCACCAATACGTATCATATCAACGTATCGTGTACTCCTTTTTTTTGCTATCGTGGGGGAAATCTTCTCAAAGATACCCAGCGTTGGGGAAACGCAGGGCTTTGTTCTGTTCTGTTCTGTTCTTTTGACACCTCCAGCCAGCAGTTCTGCTGCAAGGACCCGTATGGGGAAAGGCAGGGCTTTGTGGGATTTTTACCAACTAAAGCCCCCTCGGTGGCCAGCGTGTGTGCTTGGTGGAGGTTCCAGGATCTCCATAGGACTGGCGCTGGAACCTTATACAGTATAAACTTTGTACTACACTTCACAACCCCGGGGTCTCCCTGAGGCAGGAGCATTGCGCAGGAGTATTCTGGGACCATGGTACTGCTACATGGGATACATGTAGATAGTCCTACAGCGGCACACGCGCGAAATTACAACGCACGTGTGCCGTACGTAGCGTGCAGTCCAGTGAAATTCCGGCCTAACCAAAAAATTACGCGGGCGGGTTACAAGTTACAAATAAATCTCACCAGACTCAATGGCCTCCCGTTCCCGCTGCATGGCCTCCTTCTGCATCACCGGGCTGACGAAGAACTGGCTGAACATGTCCATGGCATGCGGGAGGTGCTTCTCTTGTATTTCGAAGTAGAACGTTGTCACCTCGCAGTCGGTTGACGCGTTGTCTGAACCACCTTTTTTCTGAGAAAAAAAATTTCATTTTTACAGCATGAAGAAGGCGATCTTACGTGATGGTGAGCGGGATTTGGGGCCTAAATCCTAAGGGTCATGTCAATAAACTCGTCTTAGCTGAGATGCCCGTCACAAGATACGTCAAAGTAAACGTCAAGCCATAGAAAGGACATAGTTATAGTCAAGATCAGTTTATTAATACTGCCTTAGATACGTCACTTACGAAAACTGTCACCTGTAAATTTCGCTTGCTTGTTATTATCCTGTTTTGTGTCGTTTATGTTATTATTACTTTTTTTAGGTTCCCGTCCGACCCTCCCACAAATGGTCAATATTTTTGAGCCCAACTCTTTGGACGTGACCGAAGTCTACTCTGAAAAAATAGAAAATCCAAACCAAAAACCATTCCTCCCTTCCATCATTCCAAAATCCGAATCAACCATCCATATTGGCAAAATACATCAATCGCAAAAGATGTAAAATCCATATCTATATTTCAAAAAAGAATAAAACGGGGTAAATAGGGATTAAAGGGTAAGTAGGGACACAACCTAAAATAAGTCATAACTTATTACAAATAAGAACAAGTATTAAATGGAAAATAATGTTACGTCTATTGGAAATAATTTCGGTCTTATAATTAGTAATACACCCTGTATTACTAATTATAAGACCGAAATTATTGGTAACTCGACCTATTCCATAAATGAGGTTATACTGGAGCTAATTTGCTATAATTTTGTCCTAGTCAACTAGGGGTCTAATGCCACTGGTTTTGGAGTTATTTAATTTTTAAGTTTATTTTAAGAAATTCCGTCCTTTGGTGTTAAACTATCAATTGTGAAAAAAGTACCTAGCTTTGGGGACTAAAATGACGTTTTTCGAATAGCTGATGAATTAGGGAATCCTTTAAACAAAAATACTTTGCGAAAACTGCAAGAACCTCAGAAATAAAAGGTCCTTAAATCGCAAGTCCGTTATTTCTTTTAAAAATGTTTACTTTCGGGGGGGGATTACTCCAAAAAAATGTAGTACACTTGGCGTACAAATTACGTAAATAACTTCCTCAATTCATAAGCTTTCCGAAAAGGTGCAAATGTTGTCAACTTTAGTAGGTACAGGTATTAAAAATTAAGCTTATTAAAAGAGCAGAGGGTGCGATGTAAATTTAACTCGGAAAGTTGATATCAAAAACTAGGTAACATTCGTCGGACTATGGTCGCAGCCAATGTGCCTCATGAGTTGGAGCCACGGGGTCTTAATCGCTCGGACCGCTGGTTATGTGGGCTAGGGCAGTCTCATGTGCGAGGCCACGTGCCTCAGCATTTTTCCTTCCTCGCACCTCACAGCCATACAATACGGAGCTCAGGTCGCTGCTGAAAATGGTGCAAGCACCAGCACACCAGATACTCAGAGCTCAAGCGGGCGTATGAGTTTGTTCCAGAGCTGTAGAGCGCAGTTGTTCTTGGTGCGTAGAGGCAAAACCTCTTTTTTAAGGCTTTGGGACAGCGATTGAGGGATAGGGCCTGTGACCTCCGGTCCGGTTTGTAATCTGTTCCATCACATTTCGTTGGCAACACAGCATAGCAATGTTGCCAGCATTGGATACCTTTGAACCAGGCGCTACCCGAGCCGCGGAATAATTTTGCGGAAGATTTATTGATGAAAAATGATACTGATTTAATTTATGTACACTGTTGACGAAGCTTGTTGCTAATTAACTAATCGTAAACTCTTGACGAAACTTGTTGCCGATATTTTTTTGTAATTGGCATAAATAAAGTTTTAGAAAACATTACAAATCTTGTTCAAATTAGGAACTTGAAGTCGCGCGATGTTAAATGCAGACTCCTTATTGGTCATGGGATTGAGCCGCACAACGAATCCAGGTTCAATTTAAAACAAAAAGAAATCAGTTAGTTTCAACCATCTTAGAGATCGCAATTTCCCTTGTTACCTAACATTTCTGTGCTAATACCGCTTCCTTTTCAAATGGCTTTGTACCAAAATGACGAATACGCGGATATCATGTATTGTTACGGGTTTTGTGATGGTGACGCCGCTGCAGCAAGAAGAGAGTATCAAAGACGGTTCCCTAACCGCCGTTTACCTGATGTCAGTGTGTTTGGTGGGACATATCGGCGCATTCGGGAAACAGGATCGGTTCGACGACAGCAAACCGATACTGGAAGAGCTAGTGTTAGAGATCCTAACGTAGAAGAGCAAATCTTGCAACGTTTTCAAGCAGACGGCACTACGTCAACAAGAACTGTGGCTAACCAGCTTGGTGTTTCCCAGTGGAAAGTTTGGTCCGTACAACATCAATCACAACAGTATCCATACCACTACACGCCAGTACATGCTATTGAGGAGGGCGATCCTGCAAGGAGGATGGATTTCTGTAGATTTTTACTGAATGCAGATAATGAGGACCCAGAATACCTGAAAAAATTTTTGTGGACAGACGAATCCAACTTTGACCGTGATGGTATTACTAACTATCATAATCTGCATTTTTGGGCTCCTAAAGGTCAAAATCCAAGAAAATCCAAAGAAGGTGCACACCAACGTAGATTTTCGCTAAATGTATGGATGGGGATCGTGCACGATAATTTGATTGGACCATTTTTTCTGCCGGCACGACTAACCGGCATCGCCTATGAAAACTTTTTAATGGAAGAATTACCTACGTTGTTGGACGATGTGCCGCTTGCCACAAGAATGGGTTTGATTTACCAGCATGATGGCTGCCCAGCCCACTATCATCGGGGTGTACGACAGTGGATGGACAATAACTATCCACAGAAATGGATTGGTCGAGGTGGACCGATTCCTTGGCCGGCAAGAAGCCCGGATTTAACACCATGTGACTTCTTCATTTGGGGTCACATGAAGTCGTTGGTGTACCATTCACCAATATCCACTCAAGAAGAGTTGAGAGTAAGAATTTTGGCAGCTGCCCAAAAAATGAAAGACACGCTTTCAACACGAGTGACAGTAAGCGAAGTGCGACGCCGACTTCATGCATGCATACGTAATGGAGGGAGGCAGTTTGAACAAGAATTGTAATGTTTTAAAGTCAGAATTCGGTAAAATAAGATACTTTTTTTGCTATTTTTGTTATTGATATCACACCTTCTGCTCTTTTAATAAGCTTAATTTTTCAAACCTGTAATAAAGTTGACAACATTTGCACCTTTTCGGAAAGCTTATGAATTGAGGAATTTATTTACGTAATCCCCCCCCGAAAGTAAACATTTTTAAAAGAAATAACGGAATTACGATTTAAGGAGCTTTTATTTCTGAGGTTCTTGCAGTTTTCGCAAAGTGTTTTTGTTTAAAGGATTCCCTAATTTATCAGCTATTCGAAAAACGTCATTTTAGTCCCCAAAGCCAGGTACTTTTTTCACAATTGATAGTTTAACACCAAAGGACGGAATTTCTTAAAATAAACTTAAAAATTAAATAACTCCAAAACCAGTGGCATTAGACCCCTAGTTGACTAGGACAAAATTATAGCAAATTAGCTCTAGTATAACCTCATTTATGGAATAGGTCGAGTTACCAGTCACCCTGTATATGCTTCATTTTAGATTGTGTCCCTACTTACCCCGTTTTAGGGTACTGTCATTTATGACATAATTATCTTATATTATACGGCTATCTCTGTCAATAATTTGTTAAGGCGACAAATGCAATGCCAACCCTGCGGAGCAAGAAGCTTCCATGTTAATTATTTTACGGGTTGCCTTCATTACTTTCATTCATTTTTAAGCAAGGCCCATTGGTTGTCTACAACAAGTAGAATGCGCTGCAGTCTGAAGACCCAGGGAAGGGAAGAGGAGAGGAGAGTTGGCAGACCACCGGTGCTTTTGCTGTACTAAGCATAATATTTTTATTTCATATTCATTGTTTTATATAGTGCTAGGTTATATTATCATTGTCATAAGTAATATTTAAAAAACGACTGATTGTTGAGTTTCCGGTGGCGGATCTCCTCGTGGGAAGCGAAGCTATTATACGTGTAAATGTGCCCCTGCTGAATGAACATCCTGTATATTTTATCTTTTAATTTGGCCTTTAAACATTTTGTGATTCTCTAGAGAAAACTATATCTATTCTACTCGTATTTGGTCATGAAACTGAAAACTAACATTGCAAAAGAGGTTTTCTATAGCCTAAGAAACCTTGACATACTTTGAAGTGTAAGGGCCCTAATAAGGCGGCGTTTATCTCATGACAAAGATTCGATAAGGCATCCATCACCTTCTGACACGTAAATAACCACGAGAGTGACGGATGCTTTACCACATTTGACACGCGATATAGACGCAGGCATACTAGGCCCGTAAGCTATAATTTACAAGATCTTCATTCCAGAGGTATCGAATGCAGTGCAGGATTAACTACATAGCAAGGGTGGCAAAAGCTACCGTCTCCCAAACATGTACTTCTAACAGTTCTGTTTTATTTAGCACCCCAAACTTATAGCAAGGTTTGGACTAGCAATACAAATTGCAGAAGTTGCTGTCTACTGATGAGACAAACTTAGTCCTCAGGGTTTTTTCTTTTTAATTTATTTCTTAGGAAAAAATAGGTACCCTTTTTTAAACTGTAAATTCGCCAAACATAACGTTTATTAGCGGGTAATGCACTCACTTATATATTTTATATGTACCTACCTGCATCTACCCGTTCTCCGCAGATAGATATGCCAACATCACATCACGGTCATATCAATTCATAGAACACACATTAATTCAAAAAATACCTTATAAATAATATTCAAGCATTGTGTTTTACCCTTGCTAACCTTACTACCCACAAGCTGATTTTCAGCAATTTTGATGATTTTGATTTGGTTGGCTTAAGATTGCAGTCTTAACATTCGTAGTCTTGAGAATGCATGTGTCTGTGGGGTATTTATTCGTTTGCCTTCTCCATGTCATAGCATAAATATACAACTTTACCTTGATGAATGAATCGAACTCGTTCTCCTTGGGATACTTGTCGCTCCCCATGAACACCATGTGCTCGACGAAGTGCGCCAGCCCCTGGATGTCCGCGGGGTCGCTGTAGCTGCCCACTCCCACGCACAGCGCGCACGCCGCCTGCGAACAAGGATAACCTTGTCATACCATCATCACCGAAATAATTAAGTCTACTGCTGGACATACCGTCCCCGTTAGCCATTAAGCGATATCTCAAATTCAATGGTCAAAGTAGATTCAATCCTCGTCTGGTAGTAATGAGGTTGCGATTGCTACACGAGTTTTATCTGAGATGCTGCCAATTGGCTTAGCAGGGCAGCAAAGGCCTCAAGGATCTCTACAACGACGGTCGGTTTTGTGCTGTTCGCATCCATCGGCTTCCTGCGATATTTACCAGATCAGGTCCACCTTGAGGGAGGCCAACCACGTAATATAAGTAAAATAAATATCAGGAGACAAATGAAACTTAGTGTCAAACTAAGCTTTAGGCTTTTATTTTGTAAATAATAATATGTAATGTACCCCATACGGCATACATATTCCGAAGAGTCATAATTCCGAATTGAACAAAATCCTGCATTTTCTTAATTCCGAATTTAATGCAATGTTTGATAGAAGACTTTATTTTTAGATATCTTATAGAAAATAACGTATGCATTAACTCTAAAATAGCTCCAGCTTTCGGCAAAAAGGAAAATTCGGACAAATGAATACTCAGAAAAAAAACATTCGGAATTTTAAGGTGTTCCGATATTTTGGATATACTAGACTACAATAGACATTGTTACAATAGTCTACACTTGGGATGCGTTTGTTACACTGAGACCTGTGAAAGTTAATCTTCTATGAATAAATACTCTCGTTCATCCCTCTCACTCATACCAATATTTGGTTTACGTTAGTACTTAATTTAGATTTAGGATTCAAATTCAAAACATTTATCAGACAAAAAACACACTACAACACAACAGACAACACAGAAGAAAAAAGATTAGAGCAGAAATATAATTTTTCACTGTGGTGTGAAGTCAAATAGGACTCAGCTCAGCATGAGCTGCAGCCGGAGCCACAGCACTGGTTTTGAGCTGAACCCTGGTGTTCACCTTAGCTTAGCATAAAACCATAGTCCACTTGTTAAGGTACCTTGTACCTTAATAAATGTCAACAATCCAAAATTACAAACTGATAATCGGCGAATCAAAACTATTTCGATGAACTTAGACGAATACGTCTAATAAGAGTTTTGCTTCTCATGGCCTACGAGGTAACCTATCGATGTTTAGAATAAAAATGTCCGCTGTTACGTTGTCCGAAAATAATTTTTCTCTGAATCCATAAGCTTTTCAAAATGTTAAATCCTGTAGGTTAGGTCAGGTCAGTTCTATAATAATCCAGGAAAATTAAAGGGCTTCAGAGAAAAATGATTTTCGGGCAATCGAAACAGCGTACAAAGTTTTTAGGTAACCGGCTGACGAACTACTTACTCTACGAATTCAAAGAAATTAAATGGACAAATGGAGCTATTTATTAATTTCTTGCAGCACTTAAGTCTGTTTTCCCGATACGAAATCAGCAACACATGTTTTAAGCAAGTTGCACGTAAATTCAAGATTACGAGTGTTGTAAAAATCGCTACGTTAGAGCGTTATGTCGTTATGTGTCACCTAACAATGTAGTCGTTGCATTGGGTAAGCGGTAACATAACATTGGCCATTCATAATAGCTTGCAGCTGCGACCGCACTTATTGATGAAGTAATAAGGTAATCGTACTTCCGAAACGATTACTGTATAACTACGACTAAGAAAGTGTTAAGAGAAAACGCAGAGGAGAACTTTAATTATACCTACATATAAGACAGAAACGCACAGCAAATACTACTATGAGCCTAGCGACTTAAATTTACAGATTATATTCGGCACAAACCATTTTTAAGTCGTTTTATATATTGAGTTTGTATGAATAAAAAAAACTCCCGGGCGGCGCCGGGCGCGGACAGCTACTAGACTATATCTTGGTTTTGTGTCCTTTAAAATTTGTCAAAATTGTCAGGTTTAAGGAAGGCACACGTTTACGGAGAAAGTAATCAGTATTGAAATCGAAATAGTAGACCAGGGTCGATAATTTTTAAAACCAAAAAAAATAATAGTAGGATGAAACCCATTAGAAAAGGAGGGGAATATTATAAAAATAAAAGGAAAAATAATTTACGGGCGATCTGAGGTCGGGAAGGGGATGGGGGTGAGTTTTTAAGGGTAAAAAACGGTTTTTCTCGATTTCCGGCAAAACTAAAAGTCCTATCGAAAAAAGTCAAATGGCAAAGTTGTAGGTAATAAAAAGATCTAAAACTTTTGTATTTACACTTTTTTCACATAACCTCAAAATTTATGTGAAAAATCAAAAAAACCAAGTTTTTGGTTTTTTATTTTTATCTTTGACAAACATTTTTTTTTTAACGAAATTTGGTGAAAACTTACCTTTTTATGTCCCAAATACGCTGTAATTTATTTGATTAAAAATATTTATTTTTTCACCTTATTTTGAATTAATATCGAAAAAACACCCTAATTTTCAATCGAAAATTCACCCGTCAAAATATCAGCTTTTTTCAAAAAGTTGGTATGTTTTCTGTTCGTTGAAATCTCTACTTTTCGATGGTGAAAAAAAATATATATGTTACTACAGTAAATCTTCTCAGAAAATGCAATCATCCTTACTGATAATCTGAAAAGACAAAATCGAATTAATAATGCCTTCACTATTTTATCGTGAATAAAGTCCCATGAAAAAAAAATATTAAAGAAGTAAATGTCAAAATGTATAAGAAATATATTATTATTATAAATCTATTAAAAATGGATAAAATATATATGGAAATCGGCCAAAAGTTTGTTATTAAAAATATATCGAATACTGGTTAGGCTAACGGTTGTAACAGCTGCTACGAAATATATAGTATATAATAGTAGGTATATATGTAGTAAGACCCAGACCCGCCTAGCCCCTTCCCCACTTCTCCACGAAATACCTTTTGATGGGCTACAATTTTTCGTTGGTCACTCAGGTACATCTACTCAGGTATATATAATTTATCTTAAAATAGTTATAAATAGGCATCTACGCATATAATATATTTATTATTATTTATATATACACGGTATTTCGTGGAGAAGTGGGGAAGGGGCTAGGCGGGTCTGGGTCTTACTACATACATACCTACTATTATATACTATACTATACTATTTGACGACGCGCTGGCCTAGTGGGTAGTGGCCCTGCCTACGAAGCTAGCGGTCCTGGGTTCGAATCCCGGTAAGGGCAGATATTTGTGTGATGAGCGCGAATATTTGTTCCTGAGTCATGGATGTTTTCTAATGTATTTAAGTATATATTTCTCTATATAAGTATTTATATCGTTGTCTAGTACCCATAGTACAAGCCTAGAGCTTAGTTTGGGACTAGGTCAATTGGTGTGAGATTGTCCCCTAATATTTATTTATTTATTTATTTATATTTATTTAGTATTCGATATATTTTTAATAACAAACTTTTGTCCGATTTCCATATATATTTTATACATTTTTAATAGATTTATAATAATAATATATTTTTTATACATTTTGACATTTACTTCTTTAATATTTTTTTTTTCATGGGAGTTTATTCACGATAAAATAGTGAAGGCATTATTAATTCGATTTTGTCTTTTCAGATTATCAGTATGGATGATTGCATTTTCTGAGAAGATTTACTGTAGTAACATATATTTTTTTTTTCACCATCGGAAAGTAGAGATTTCAACGAACAGAAACCATACCAACTTTTTGAAAAAAGCTGATATTTTGACGGGTGAATTTTCGATTGAAAATTAGGGTGTTTTTTCGATATTAATTCAAAATAAGGTGAAAAAATAAATATTTTTAATCAAATAAATTACAGCGTATTTGGGACATAAAAAGGTAAGTTTTCACCAAATTTCGTTAAAAAAAACAAATTTTTGTCAAAGATAAAAATAAAAAACCAAAAACTTGGTTTTTTGGATTTTTCACATAAATTTTGAGGTTATGTGAAAAAAGTGTAAATACAAAAGTTTTAGATCTTTTTATTACCTACAACTTTGCTATTTGACTTTTTTCGATAGGACTTTTAGTTTTGCCGGAAATCGAGAAAAACCGTTTTTTACCCTTAAAAACTCACCCCCATCCCCTTCCCGACCTCAGATCGCCCGTAAATTATTTTTCCTTTCATTTTTATAATATTTCCCTCCTTTTCCAATGGGTTTCATCCTACTATTATTTTTTTTCACTTTTTATTATTTTTAAGGGCTTCTACCCTGGTCTATAGGCTATTCGGTCATTTATTGACGGAACCGTGCAATGACAAAGTGAATTACGGGGCTAGCCTTCAAAAAAAGAAATGCACGAAAATGCATAGTTGTTAAGGTTTTTTCTTTAATCTCAGCATTTGATATGATCTTTATCGGGCGGCCTGCATCAAGAAATCGATAAGCAACGACTACGTGGTTTATAATACAGTTCAACATGTATAGAACGTGCCGGTATTCCTAAAACATAAAGTACTAGTCCCACAGCTATTATTACAAGCATTAACTAACATCATGTTCGGTGAATCACTTGAGGGAAGCGGTATTTGTGTGTGGTAATAACTTGAGCTTCCGATACACGTATTACACACACGCACGCGTAGGTATCCGTGTTCTTGGCCCCGGTGGTGGTACTAAGCGTCTCGACTACGCACATCGGTTTACTGATACCCGTAGAGGTTTTAATGTGGCTGTGCGTCCGTGCGTGCGTGCGTGCGTGCGTGCGTACGTGCGTGCGTACGTGCGTGCGTGCGTGCGTGCGTGCGTCCGTGCGTGTGTGTGCGGAATAACACATACGCTACTTTTCATCCCGGAAAATATAAAAGTTGCCAAAGGAATAATAATAATCCCCAGAAGAAGCCTATTCACCATAGCTTTAAATATATTCAAATTGTAAATACGCCGAAAGTGCATTCCACCCTTTTGCAGTACGCTTTATGAAGGATGATGCAAAGCGCTTCCGAATGAAGGCGGAATTTCAAACATGTACGGAGGGTATAGATGAATTCTTAAGTATTTCTCTCTCTCTCTTTCTCTTGCCTATACACACACACACACACAATACCGCTACATATGCAATTCCACGCTCTCGCTAATTCATATATCCCGCGGTGCCTCTGTAAGTCCGATAGTAGAAAGGTGGACGGTATTAATCTCGTGGAGCTCTTACATTAAGGATACTTTAAGATGCGCTTGAACAGGCAATTTTTCAGAAATATTTGCATGTCACCTGTAGGTACGGGGTTCATGTTCAATGACATAAAATTAGAGTTGGACAGCTATTGTTGCCAGTTACAAAATGCCCGAATAAATTTTTAAAAGTTGCCCTTGTAAATGCACCTTTACAATACACGCACACCTACGCTTAACGCCGTTGTTACGAAACAATACGCAAACCAATTTCAAATATATCCTTGAGAATACTAGAAAGCGTTAATATAGTAACTATTCAGAAAAACCAACTGGATTTACACGATGTGAAGGAATGCAGGCCAAAGGCGGCCGAGTTAAAAACTATATCATAGCAGGTCAAAGACGATATGGTTTTTACCGGCTAGAATAGAGGCCCTGTGTTTGTTCGAAATTTAAGAGGATTGTGAAGCTAAACATTTTCATACATAAAATAGTTTTTCATAATACCTTAAACATATTCAAAAATCGTGGAAATCGAACTTGATTCAAGGGGTGAGAAACGTTATCGTCCGGATCTAAATTTGTATGGTTTTTTTGGAAGCTACGCTACAAAAGATCCCGAGTAGGTTTTTTTTCTAGCATGGAGAAGGTAAAGATGGAACAGGTGGTTGCCGGATTAGAATAGTGCCACTCCGTGTCTTTCCGAGGATGTTGTAAAAGCCGACTAAGGTAATAAAGGCGTGTAGTAATGTTAGGCAATGGGCTTGCAACCTGTCACTAATACACTGGTAAACATCTTCGCCTAAGTGTGCAAAATGTGGTTACAGAATTATCAAGAAGTTTTTAGAGTTGTTGGAAATTCTGTAGCTCTGCCTACCCCACTCTGGGAATAAATGCGTGAGTTTATGTATGTATGTATGTAAATATGCTCTCTAGACTACAATTTCTAGAAGAGAAATACTGCAATCTATTGTGTTCAATTGCAAATTATTTGCCTTAAAATTATGATATGCGTCTCTCAACTGTCCCACGTAATAGAAACTACACAAATGTTTATTGTTTACGGAAATATCATACAGGATGTTTGGCAGCAGCTCTACCAATCAGAAACTATATTTACCTAGAAATACAAACTAGTAGTATGCGTCGGCTTTGTGTAAACTTGCTAAATCCGTGGAATCCTCCGAGAATTGCAATGCATTTTTGTCGGTGCGCGGGGCCCATTGCCAATGCCCCTGGGCAGTTGCCTACACTGCCTTACGGATAACCCGAGTTCTATCAACCTCTGACGGGAAATAGTCTTATACAGGGTGGGGCCTGTAACTAAAGCAAAAAATTAAAACGTAGATTCTACTCCTCAAACTAGACAACTTTTGTTTAGCAACTTTTTAAAATCATAAAGTTTTTAGATTGCTCTTATTTCAAACAATGTAAATAGTATTTTCAATGTACTTAAAACTCCGTCAAACTGACATCGCCTGTCAGTCTAGTCACTCTACAGACATAATCAATTTCATAGTACATTGCGTGTTCGAATTAACTTTAAAATGTAATAGAATCCAAACCGCAAGTTTTTTTTCAAAGTCGTCAAACAAACGTTGCGTAGTTTGAGGAGAAGAATGTACATTTTTAATTTTGACCGTGTATAAGTCTTGGAGTTGTGGGAAACTATTCCGCTACCTATAGGACACTTTTCGGAATCTCCTCTTTATTTAATGCTTGTTTAAATATGACACACCTATTCTTTCTCTACTCAGCATTTCTGTTACGTTATGTCGTACTTAATTTTTGTTTATCTGACTTAAGTAACGGACAGCAGTTTTAAAAATTACATTTCTTTCAAACGAAAATTCGAAATCACACGAAGTTTGTAGTTTTAATTAAAAAAACGCTGTGACGAATTGCAGGTGATTTGTTTTCATAGTCAACTTCTGTAGTTATAGTTACAAACCGAAATCACAGTACATTCCATCATTTTTAGTACAATATGGCTAGCAATTTTCCGATGCACGTAGTTACTTTGATCACAAAACTAAATACAAACTCCTTGACTACAATTTTCAAAGTTACAATAATAACGTTCTAATTTGCAACAAGGCTGAAACCTACTGCAATTTTATGACAATTACGATTTAAATTACTTTTTACAACAATAGAAATGAATTTACATAGTGTGTCTGGTTTTTTAAACCCCCTATATATATAAACGTGTGCTATAAAATGGATGCCTACGTCTGTCTGTTTGTATGTTTTTTTAAATCACTCATCACAACAAGCATTTTTTCATACTTAATTTTAATTACTTAATTGTTATTTAAAGTTCGATGATTTTGACTATTCGCATTTTTTCCTGTTCCCAATTTTTTCCATCGTTATTTCTTCCAATAGTTATTACATCGTAGGTAAGTTAGGTTTGGTTCGTTTTTATATCAGGTCTGGAGAGCCGGAACAATCAAACAATAGGAGCTCAAAATCATATTAGGAATAAAAAGTGGAAAGAAGTCGTCTCTGCCTACCCCTCTGGGAAATAGGCGTGATTTAATGTATGTATGTATGCATGTATAATGGTAATTGAAATAATCACGAACATAAAATAACGCTCAATCAAAAACGCTACATAAAGAAAAACGAATAAGAACATTCGATCTATGAAAAAATGCTCGTTGTGAAAATGATCTAACGAATCGTCGGTATGTGGTGTCGATTGGATCGATTTTTAGGCAGATTTTTAAAAAATTATAAGCTAATGTAATCGAGGTGGCTCTAAGCAAGGTTTGAAGAAGTTTTATCAACTCTGAAAATTATCGCCATATCGAGTTTTTAATCTATTTACGTTGTTATTTGACGACGCGCTGGCCTAGTGTGTAGTGACCCTGCTTACGAAGCTAGCGGTCCTGGGTTCGAATCCCGGTAAGGGCAGATATTTGTGTGATGAGCGCGAATATTTATTCCTGAGTCATCGATGTTTTCTAATGTATTTAAGTATATATTTCTCTATATAAGTATTTATATCGTTGTCTAGTACCCATAGTACAAGCCTAGAGCTTAATTTGGGACTAAATAGATCAATTGGTGTGAGATTGTCCCCTTATATTTATTTATTTTATTTATTCAATATGTCGTACCGTGTCAAGAGAGAGCTTTTTAAAGAACCTCCTGCACCGTCTGCTCAGTAGTCTCTTCACTAACGCGTGAAAATGGCGTCTGATGTTCAGCACCTGACGAGATGCATAGCGTTATTTAATGTTCGGTGTTTTATCTATTCGCATTTTTCCGTTCCCCATTTTTCCCGTCGCATTTTTTCCCATTAGTAATAATATCGTAATACGGTTAGGTTCGTTTTTATATCAGGCCCGGACGGCCACATCAACTCAGAAATAGGAGCTCCGAATAGCGGAGCTCAGGCGACTCTATCAAATTAGGTTAGGAATAAATACGACTAATAAAATATTCTAATGGTAATTTTAGATAATAATAATCGCGAACATTAAATAACGCTATTTATGAAAAAAATGCTACATGCAGAAAAGCGAATAAGAAAATTCGTTACTATGAAAAAATGCTACGTGAAAATTCGCTACTATGAAAAATGGCTTGTAGTGAAAATAATCTAAAAAACCGTCTGTACGTGGCGTCGAATGGATCGATTTCAATGCAAAGTTTTTTTAAAATTAAAAACTTGTTTAATCGAGGCGGTTCTAAACTAAGTTTGAATAAAGTCGGTTGGGCTGTCTAGACTAGAGTCTTCAGCTCTAAAAGGGATCGCCATATTGGGGATTTTCAATCTATTTACGTTAAGTTAGTCAACATGTCATACCGTATCAAGAGAGAGATTATTAAAGAACATCCTGCACCGTTTTCTGGTTACTCTCTTCATTAACGTGTGAATATGGCGTCTGAAGGTCGGCACCTGCCGAGATGCATAGCGTTATAAAAAAATAATGAGGTGATAACGTACGTTACTATAAATAATGCGCTTCGGGTTATTCCGTACATCTTCGGAACCCGAGCGTTCGTTGTATTCGCTGTGAGCGGAGGCAGCGCGTTGCCATACTGAAAAAGTTCCGGGTAAGCAGAGCGGGCTCCTTACGAACTCTGTTTAGCATACAACGGTGCCTTCAAAAGGTTTGCTCGCGGTGGAAGCACTGAAAGTCACCGATGTATGGTAACCCGAGTCCGTACGGGGCCCGCTCGCATTGGAAAGGGAATGCGCCGCCTCCGCTTTAAGGCGAATAAGACGTTCGTATTGTTGACAGGCACATATTGCTCAAAATTATTGCCCGTTTAAGACTACGCCGAGCGTACGCCGGATGTACAGTGGCGCCCTCATTACTTTTATTGTGTTTTCTAATTAACTAAATAATTTCCTTGGATCCAAACAAAATGTGTTTGTAGCGCAAGTATAAACACAACTTATAGGGTAAGTATATCATATAGTTTAATAACAATTCACCTTCGAGTTATTAACTTGAAAGAAAAAAAGTGGCCACCTTTTCCCGTTTAGCTGACTACTCAAAGGGTAATTGTTATTAAAGTTTGTTACGTATCCCAATAAATTGTGTTTATACTTGCGCTACAAACACATTTTGTTTGGTTCCAAGGAAATTCTTTAGTTAATTAGAAAACCCAATAATACTCGTAGTAATGAGGGCGCCACTGGACGCTCGGCGTTTGCTCGGCGCAGTCTTAACCTTTTCAACGCTATGTCAAAAACAAAGTCGTCATCTAAACACCAAAGATAATGTCAACTTTACCTCATAGCCACTCAGGTTTAATTTGCGCTGTCAACCATGACGGAAATATCCGTCGTTGGCGTTGAACCAGTGGTGCGGATATATCCGTCAATGGCGTGGAAAAGGTTAAGGAAAGGAGTTATATAATACAGAATGAAATTAATATTATTCAATAATATTTTTTCTTCGTCAATAATATTTATTAAAATCTGTTTTCCTTCCTGATGAAACTAAATAAAAAAATCAAAGGTGCCCATTTTCTTTGCAAGGGGGCATAGTTTTTAAAACAAAATGGCGGTAGATACACGTGGCACAAGTGAAGTCCGAAGCAAATTCTTAATTTTATGCTACCGTTTTATTCTCTCAAATAACTTGCCGGTGATTTCGTCGACGAATCACCGGAGAGCTTGCACTTGTCTTATTGCCGACGATGAGCGAGAAGCGATCAACTATTAATATATGTGTCTCTTTAATTGACACGGGATCTGATTTTTTGTTTCGACATCCTAGTCGAAAGAGTTCTCGTCGGCGACAGTGTGAACCGCCTGCGTCCAACTATTAATATACGTGTCTCTTTTATTAACACGGAACCTATGATCTTTTGTTCGTTTCTTGAGCTTTCTCGCCGGCAGTGGGACAAGTGCCTAATCAAAGCATTCTGTGCGTTTAAATTGCACGTTTGTACTTAAACATACCTCAACAAAGGTTATAGATACCTAGCGCGGTACAATGCGTACGAGCTCGGGGGTCTAGTTAAGGTTGTTCTAGTCAGGGACAGAGTGAGCGGCGATGTTTTCTAAGATAATATACAGATACACTTCATACTAAATACTAGTCGTCTAGAGCGAGAAAGCGGGCCTAATGTGTTACCTACTTCCTAGAGGCGCGAACGTGACGCATATGAATATGATAATAAATAGAGAAGGCCCCGATATCATGGCGACCCCTTCTTTCAGAGATATCTCTTAAATGGCCCAACAGATTTTCATGAAACTTAGCTAAGAATTATCCCGATGAAACTAGCGTTTTCTAATTAACTAAAGAATTTCCATGCAATCAGACGATACGTTTTTTACTGTCGTATTATGTCTTTATTTATTACAACTAAATTTTTTTCCGATAATAACGCACTCTTCTCAGCGGTCGAAAGTTTAATCCGTTTAAACTGCTTTATTGAAGTCAGTATAGTTACGAAAACCCTTATATTTTATAACTAAAGAACCACTTAACGTTAGTTTGCTTGATTGCCTACCCTTTGATATAATAAAACAGAAAATATTATTTTATAACTTTTCTATAAGTACTTCGAACTTTTTTTATCATCAACCGCTAAAAAGAGTAAGTAGTGTCATCGTAAAATTTGAGGTTTTATTTAATAAAGACATATAAAAAAAACTATCGCTTTACCGATAACAACGATAAACAGCAGTTTTCTCTCCCTACAACTTGTCAAAAGGCGCCCCCGAAATTCCGGGCCCTACTAATAAGTTTAGTAGCTCTGTACTAATTAAAGTATTTTTCGATCGTACGGTCACGAGCGTTACTTTGGGACCCATTTCAAGAAAAATATGTTTGAAGTCGTCAATGTCATTAGAGATGTCAAGTCATTTGTAACTTTATTAGGAAACTCAACCTTATTGTTGTAGAATGTCAGATTGACTTTGAATCAGTATCGATTGGTCGATAACATCGATAAACAGCGGTGTTCTCTCCCTAGAATTTGTCAAAAGTTTAATTTCATTACAAAATTTTGTATAATGTGCCAAATCATCAACTCTTTATTGACACCTCAATCAAAACCGTTTTTCTCAAACACAATAATTTAAACATAAACCCAATAAATATGTCAACCTCAGAATCACCATAATAACCAGTTTTAGTGAAAGCAGGGATCAGCAAATATTTAGATAATTACCATATTAAAACACTCAATTAACTGGAATAGAATTACCATAATTAAAAACCAGATTTGAGAGGAAACATTTGATTATTTGTTTGAATTGAACAGGCTCCGAAACTACTGGTCCGATTTGAAAAATTCTTTCACCATTAGAATCCTACATTACCCCTGATGCACATAGGCTATGTTTTATATTTCTGCGCGGACAGAGTCACAGGCAAAATCTAATATTTATAAAAAAACAAAGTTCATTGTCGGAGTGCGCAGTGAAGTGTGTCGTGGTTCCACAAGCCGTGATAAAACTGACAAACAAAGCAGACATTCCTGTCGAATCGGTATTAAATCATCGTCACGAACTATTAATTATGAAGGTTACTTCGTTATACAACTTTCGATATTGACTGAACGTAATATAATTACTAGCGGCTTCCGCAGAGCGAATTTCATGCACTGTAGATACTCGTTAACGGGTATTTAGCCAATATAATCACCGGGTAGATAGGTATGTCCTATAGGTGATTGTCGGGTACACTACATAATTCCGAATAGATCAAAATTGCATTTTTTTTTTGCTGTCGCTTTACATAAATGTAACCTAACCTACGTACGAGTATGACAATTAAATTATCCATTTAATATAAAATAGCTCCAGCGTAACATAGCTTTCGGAAAAATGAATATTCGGAATTTTAAGGTGTTTCCGTGTTTGTCTATTTTTTGGGTTAAGTCAAAAGGAAGAAAACGGAACACTTACCTATAGGATAACTTTGTCGTCCGTCTGTCCGTCTGTCTGGCAAGACCCTTTATCTCGGGAACGCATGGAGGAGGTATCGAGTTGAAATTAAAACTTTTTTTTTGTGAAAAATGAAACTTCTAAATTAACGTAAAAAAAGATACGGCAGTTTTTGCCGCAAAACACGTATATTTCGACACAAGGGAATCAAAATTTTCATGGTATTTTCCGTTGACCTAGACCTATGAAATTTGGCAAGTAATACCGTCTTATACTACAAGTATAGGAAATATCTGAACACGATACATTTTTAATTAAATAAAATATAAATATCAGGGGACAATTGTCACACCAATTGACCTAGTCCCAAACTAAGCTCAAGGCTTGTATTATGGGTACTAGACAACGATATAAATACTTACATAGAGAAATACATACTTAAATATATAGAAAACATCCATGACTCAGGAACAAATATTCGCGCTCATCACACTAATATCTGCCCTTACCGGGATTTGAACCCAGGACCGCTAGTTTCGTAGGCAGGGTCACTACCAACTAGGCCAGCGCGTCGTCAAATCACGCTTTACTCATATGATTAGACGAGGTTACGTCCGTATTTTTTTTTGGTCCGTGAAAAACAAGAGGAAGAGAGAGAGAGAGAGAGTCTTGTGTCAATTGAAAGAAAGAAAAACATTTGTTCGCGACAAACAACAACAAAGAACAGAGTAGTAGTACATTGTAAGTAGTTATAAGTTACCTATCATCATTCATTTTATAAAGCTACAAGTAACAATTTTACAGGTCTAAACTGGCAACACTGCTCAAATGGCTGGTCGTCATTGGTCGAGGTTGTGTCAGATGGAAACTTGTAAACTGTAAATTGTTATTGGGAACGCAATTTATCCGGTTATTAACCGACTTTGTAAGAAAATAACCGGTTAAATCCGATTATAACCGGTTATTTGCATTCCCTTGTCCCTAGGTCTAGCGGTTTAGTCTGTGCGTTGTTTTTTATTTAAGTGACCTATTCTCGGAAGTTTAGATTATCGCGATCTCACAATGGAAATGTTTAGAGCAAGTAGGCCGTTGAGATTTCAATTCTTGTCTCGCTTGCCGGTGGAAAACCACCATTCAGACCGCCTTCGACTTATTATAAACAATAAGTATGCGTAAGACGATAGTAACGCAAGAAAACTTGCTCATATACAAAATGTCCCTATGTTACCCCATGCATTCTGATCCCATTAGAGATAAAACCCGAGATCCCATTTAGGGATAAGTTCGCCTTTGAACATTATTTTAATATTAATATTGTAATAATTATATTTTGATGCAATAAAGAGTCCCGACTTTGCCTTACGCTGTTTTTAGTTTAGTTAGGCCTTCCCCTGTGAGCGGATCGCTAGTAGAATATATTATTTATTTATTATCAAAATAAAGAAAGCTCCGACTACTATATTGGACTTAGCCGCCTTTTTAGTAGGTAGTAGACGTTTGGCACCCTACGACGTGTTTACAATTATGCTTCGTCCCATGCATTAAAATTCAAATGAAAATTAAATAATTAAACCAAGCCTCAGAACCCGTTTAAAAAAATACCGGTTAGTACCGGTTTATTTCGGTTTTCCTCCGAACTTTTCTAGGGTACGCGAACGTTTTGAGAACTGTATTTTACCTTACTCAAACACATAACAATACCTTAATTAACCGGTTTAATCCACGAGCGGCTAGTCGAGAAACCAACGCGTTCGTGGCAACTTTTTATTTTGACTTATGATGTGAAGATGGGCGCGTAGGCGTCTGGATTAACCGGTTTTATTTGCTCGAGACCGGTAAAGGCCCCTCAAAAAACCGGTTTCAAAACCGGATTATGCGAACGGAACCGAAATGAAAAGGTTTTGCCTCAAGTAGGTAAGTACATAATTACGGTTTGAAAATTTTACCGGTATCCGAGCCCTGAATCAAACAATACGGTATTTGACTACAGTCAAATCGGTGTACCCTTGTTTTGCCGACAACCTTTTCATCGAATATTATTTCATCGACAACGATTCATCGAATCATTAGTACTAGTAATATTGTTTGGCGTTATTATATTTCAACTACTATTTATTTAAATTTATCTTACTACGTGGAAATACTAATCAACGAATACTACTTAATCGCTGATTTGTTTAAAATTATCTTAATTGGTACAACTACAAAACATTGCAATTCATTTCTCCGACGTATTGCTTTAATACAATTTTATATACCCTATTGCACATTTATATATTTTTCAAATTATGTAGTGTGACAAACAAATATGTATAATAAAACTAAGAATTATTGATAATTTTAAATTAATAATATTATTGCATAAATAGTTATATCAAGAAATAGAAGTACGAGGCTTTCAAAGTAGGTTAGGTTAGAACTGCGACCACCAAGAAAACGAACTGTTGACAGAAGTGGGTTAGGTTAGGTTAGAACTGCGACCCCCAAGAAAACGAACTGTTGACAGAAGTGGGTTAGGTTAGGTTAGAACTGCGACCCCCAAGAAAACGAACTGTTGACAGAAGTGGGTTAGGTTAGGTTACAACTGCGACCCCCAAGAAAATGAACTGTTGACAGAAAAGTATGACACATTACTGTTTAGTTTTGATAGCAAGATATTACCAATTGAAATAATGTTATGCGGAATAAATATTATTACAAGTAAAAAAAAAACAATTAAAAAAACCCGATATGATTAGTCATGACATGAATTCTATTGAAATAAGTAAACTACCAATTAAAAGACCTCGTTTCAAATTACCTAGTATTGAGTCCTCGACGCAACGACTTGTCAATGAAATGAAAATACTTGAAACGTTGTCTTTGAAATAATATTCGATTAAAAGTCTGTCGGCAATTCAATGGTAAACCGTCAAATCAGCTTCTTTTTATGAAACATCAAAAGTGCTCCGTTACTATGGAATTTAAATAGGGTTTACTATCTTGTGACGTCACAATCAAACAGCGTCATTATTGTTGGATTTTATGAATTTAAAAATCGTAAAATAGCAAACATAAATAAAGATTGATATTTTCCTAGTATTTTTATAATGTCTATCTGTTGTTAATGAAAAAAACAATTAAATTTCACTCTTGTCAAATACCCTATTCAGCCTATAATGAGTTAATACCAATTATACCGGTAGCAAACACCAGTTATCAAGGCGAGTAGTGAAACTCGAACAATTTGTTTACGACTACACTGGCCACTATGCGGTCGTGTTCGCCAAGCAAACTGACGTCACATGGGAAGCTCGTATATCAAACAATAACAAATCGAAACATCGATAGGTAGAAAGATAATCAATTCGCCTTTATAGGTTATTGGCCAATATACATTATGTTAATTCGGTTTTAGGATTATTTATGAGCCAATAATAATGAGTAAATTCGTCGCTCGTACGGTTATTCGACGCTCCCGTGCGTCATGTGCGAGAAACGATGCATCTATCACTTAATATAATAAAAGTTGAAAGTTGGAAAAGATATTCTGATGATTAGATGTATTAATGTTTATTCAAATTCAAATTCAAATTCAAAATCATTTATTTCGGACAAAGTCCATAACGTGTTAGTAACAGTATTACTTAAATCTAGGTTTAGTATTATATTAGGTTTTAATTTAAATAAGATTTGTGCATAAGGGGGCATGTAGCTGCACCCAGTGCTTTAGCCACGGTGAGTCCCACCGGTCGGCCAGCGCGCACAGGATGTTATTCGAGCTGGCGCGCCACCGCCTCAACAGCGATAATACACCTTGCATAGTCTAGGTCAGACGTTCCCAAACTCTTGTTTCATAGACCACTTTCAAAATTTTGCTGGATCCGGTGGACCCCTTGCAGCTATATTACAACCATTTCTAAATCTCGAAAAAAAAGTGAAGATTAGATCTACTCGTATCTATGGAAACTTGCGTTGTTGCTGAGTTTCGACGAATTAACAGTTTTCGAAAAAAAAAGGTTAGAATTGATTGCTTGATAGGGCTAATTATGTAATAATAAAGTCGACTATGTGTTGTACTGAATATGGAATATGCAAATTATTACAAGTAACAGTGAACTTCTTAAAATATTATCTGCCTATCTATATTGATAGGATAAATCAGGCTAACATTTTAGTTCTTCACTTTCAAACCCAAATTAATTTTCATGCACTCCCACTTATGATTGTGGACCCCCATTTCTTGTCACCCCTAACGTAGACCCCTGTCGAGTCTCCCGTGGACCCCCTGGACCACTTTGGGAATCACTGATCTAGGTTCTATCCCTGGTCTGACCAAATATGTGTCAAGAGTAGGGCTGGTCCTTTTGGTGGCATATCATGGTTCTAGAATCCATGGAGTCGCTAATTCCTAATTATTATAAACATACCACTTAGATTTTGGCTGGCATATTGTCATACATTTTTATTTCAGTTTATCCTTACCTACAAATTTATTTGTTTGCGATGCTTTCTTAGCGGAGATATCATCTTTATCGATTATTATTTAAACTGGTTTAGCAATTTAACTAATTAATGCATTTTGAAATATTATTATGACAATTATGAAGGTCAAAATCAAGGTGATAATGTTTATAATATAATAATTAGGAAATAACAAGTCCATTGATTCTAGAACCATAATATGCCACCATAAGTCCTAATCCTAGTCATAAGCATGTCATGAGTATTTATTAATTAAGGCTTGGTTGATTTCTATGTATATTTTTGTACCCATAGAACTAACATAAGCTTAGTTTGGGACTAGGTCAATTCTTTTAAGATTGTTCATAAGATATTTAATTACTTACAGCTACTTAAAAAACCACTACATACAAAAAAATATATCAGAAAACATAGGTTAGTACTAAACAATGCAGAAAAAGCTACCTATTTATACACCAATAAAGAACTTATTTACCCTGAAGGTCTATAGTGAAAGCTACTAAATAAAGAGACATTTCAATAAGTTTTTATACACTTTTAACAATACAAATTGTTGCTCAACGTAAATTAGCTTCAGACCTTTATTAGACTGACCTACTTTTAACACTTGTTGAAGTAAAGACCTAGTTCTCTATTAAACATAACCAGCATGCAAAACTTTTTTATGAAGTTATTTTGTTTCAAGAATGTTTTTAATGAGTGGCTTTTTTTTATAGCGTTGAAGCGTTCCTGATAATGAATTGCATGTACCTATTTGGAATAAAGGTGACATATAATAGTAGTTCATGTGACTGGTACATCATGAGAGGCATTAATACACAAGTCTGGTTTTATGAAGCAAACTGTTAGGCGAGTTTCATAATAAGATCACACAAGTATTTTAATGCCTAATTAGGTGTACAGTTGCATACATTATTTTCATCACATCTACATGCATTTCATGAGTTTTCTACAATATTTGAGAAACCTGTATCTATGATTGTCCTGTATCTTAATGTACATGTCGTACCTTGATAATCAAACCGTCACTAAACAAAATATATAAGAGTTTGAATAATGACAATATTGCCATCAAAATGAAGTTGGACAAATCAGTAACATGAATCAGGTCTTAATTTTTACCCATTGCATGCAAAATTGCAGCAAAATTAGATGGTTGCCAAACTAAATACTTATTTGGTATGACATTACAGGTAACATTATTAAGTATATTTTATAATTTTTATTCAACAAAAAATATAAGTTTTGCAATGAAAATTATTTATTAAAATAAAAATATAAAGGGACTTGTCAATGGACTGTTATCATTTAAGTCAGTGCACATAATGACTATTTATAGAATGTCACAAAAAAACGATTAATACATTATATATAACAATGCTGCTTTTAAAAGACAATCTACACGCTAGTCAAAATAATTGTTAACTATTCAAGTTGACTGTTGATCAAGTAACTCTACAGTTAGGTACATAAGAATTTATTACTCCAAAAAATACTTTATCCAGAAAATTATGGATTGAAAAAAAAATTGTTCTGTTTGAGCACGAAAAGATCTATAAACATTTTGTCATAATTCACCCCTACATATTTAATAGATCAATCAATCATCAGGGATACTCCAATAGGATACTACTAAGAAATTCCAAGACATATAAGAACTTTTTTAAGGTTTAAAATAAGAACACGAATTGAAAAAATCTCTAGTAACCCAATTAAAATTGCAAAACAAACTTACCAGTTTCTCCTCATCAAAGTCCATACGACGTTTAGTTCCATGTGTATCACTGTTTCCAGAACGTATAGAGTGGCCTCCGTCACTCTCTGGGCTTGTGCCAGTATCATCCATACCACTGGACTCCCCCTCACTTGAACCGTCATCATCAATGGTGATCTTGCTTGGGTCCGATATAAGCAATGCTGTCAATCCATTTTCTAACCTAATAGTCCTGAAAAATAATTGCAAAATGCTAAGTTCATGATGAAAGAAAAAACCAATGAGAAATGCAGACAGAAATAATTTAATTAATTTATTATTTTATTGTTAATAACAAATGCAATAAAAACCAGGCAATATTTTTATAGTTCAAAAATTACTGCACTATAATTATACAGGCCGATGCTTTTGAAAAAGCATTTAAGACGGTGTATTTCTAATAAAAACAGGAAAAGGTGCACGGTCTCATACTTGTAAAGCTTTTCATCAGCATCAGATTTGATGGGTTGTGCAAGAACTTCGACTTTCTCCTTTCTGAACATAGTAGTAGCAGGATTTGAACGACTGTTGATCACTTTCACTTCAGGCTTAAATTTAGGAGCTCTGTGTATTGCACTCCTTTTAGACATCACTACAACACTGCGTTTTGGCCGCAAATAACAAGACGGTTTTTGAATAAAGATGGACAAGAATTTTGACATTTAATCGCAAGAGCATGGAGTAGGGTTGCAACGTGATAAAACGTGACAGGAGTCCGTGTAAGAAGTAAGCTAGAAAACTTTAAGTTTGCAATCAATCTTGTAAAGTTATACCATCCTGACTAATATTTGCTAACACCTTGCGTAAATAATATGATTAATTAAGTAACTTTGTAAAAAAAAAAGTTCAAGTGCAAATGATTTAAGTTCCTTTTTAAAACATTTCTTATCGTGCAATGTTGGTGCACTTAAATATTACCGAGCTGTCGGGCCGTCCTCTGAGGGCGATTCTATCATAAATATTGCGTTATCTGTGACAAAATGCTGCCAGTTCATGATGTCCTTTTCAAATCTGAAATGTTGGTATTTCTTTACTTAATAAAGATAACCAAATTAACGTTACATTTTGTGAGATAGCACTTCATTGCCTACCATTTGTGTATTTCACTGTATATAGGTACTCACAATGTGACAGCTTATCCATTTAAGCTTATTATTTACCAATGAATGGTAAAAGTTTTGCCAAGTGAAGAATTAAAAAAAATGCTTGTATCACGCTGGTTATACTCAAAATGTTATTTTTTAAATCCTAGTAATCCTAGAACATTTTATTTGTCAATGGGCAACACTTTCCTACGCTGCTGGTGTCAAATAAAATGTCAGTGTCATTTAAAAAGTTTGTATTTGTAACGCTCTTCTTAGGCTAAACTTTGTTTTACGAAAATAATCTTAATTTTTCTAAAGCTTAAAATGAACTTGTAGACCATCAATAAAATGGATCAGTCGTATTCTGAAAGTGACATATCAATGTCGCCGTCGCAAATACTGGAGCGTTTACACATGTTGCGCCAACTGCAGTTGTTGCAACAGGGTAAACTCCAAAAGCAGCGTCTTCAGTATCAGGAATCACCGCAGGGCTCGACTCTCACGGAGATCGTCAGTCAGTTTAGTGCCAGCACCAGTTTTAATACGTTCCGGAGCCTACTAGAGAGTCCGCGAGACACTTCTGCTGAAGCCACGCCGCGCATCGCCGTGAGCGACAAATCACCCCAGGTAACGCCACAGGACCTTATTGATGGCGTATCAGTGCTAAATCTTTCACAGGAATCAGAATTTATCGTTAATTCGCCTGTGTCTAGCAGAAGCAGAGTATCAGCCACATCAAAGGCAATTGATAATGAAAAGTCACCAGGTAATAAAAAAGAAGTTGCATCTTTGGCTGCCAGAAAGATATCTTTAGATGACATGCCTATCCTCTCTCCTAAAAAAGATTTTGAAGCGCTCATTATAGAGAAACTTAAGAATGAAATCAATGAACCTAAAACAAAAGTTCTGGTGAAAGGGAATGAGATTCCTAATAAGACTAAAAAACCTTTTCTGAAGAGAGGTGAAGGTATGAACCGTTTTGGTATCAAGAAAAATGACCTTGTCATACAAAATACCCAAACTTTACCATGGAAACAGAAGTCGAGCGGAAGACAACCAATTACAGATAGCTCTAAAAATCCTAAGAAAAATGTAGACATTCAAATTGTGGTTACAGAACCAAAGCCTTCAGTGAATGATGTTGACCAGTCTCCTAAGGAGGTAATTAATAAATCCCCTAATATTAAAATTATATCTAAAAACATAACTAAAGAAAGCAACAGTAAACAAACAACCCTACATTTAATTGATTCTAGTAATTGTGAACTGCATGCTCCAAAGCCAGTTTTACCAAACATAGAAAAAGAAGTAAAAATACAACACCCCAAAGGAAAACATCCATTATTGAATAATAAAGGGAAAACTTGGGCTGCGGTCTTGACTAAGGAACAAGATGATTTTTTGCGACAACTTAAGCAAAGCGATTATTATAAGAATTTCTCATCCCCAGCCAGAAGCGTGCTCTCTGACATCAGTTGTGACGACAACCTTCTCAGATTGAGACAAGATAGAGAAATGGCAGAGCAGAATATGTTTGATTTACTTGAAAATAAAGTTAGTCATGATAGTTTTAATATTAATAATTCATTTATTGGACGGTTTTTGAAAGGCAGTGATATGGAATGCTCCGGAGAAAGCACTCCTCAAATAATGCAGAGATGCTTGTCGAACCATCCAGAGTTAATGAGAATATTTCCAGATATACAAAGAAAACGGAATGCACATTCACAAAGTGACGCAGGGACTTGTGACAGTGAGTATACAGACTGTTGCAGTGAAAGTTGCACATCAGAGTCCAGCTGTTGTTCATGTACTACTGTTGAAGAAACTCCTAATAAACCAAGTAAAAACATCCAAAAAATTGTCGTCCAACATGTTAAACCAAGCAAAGTTAGAAAAGAGGCCAAAACCCAACCAGAGACAGAGTCTTGCCAGAATGACAATGACACTGACATTATTAAAGCCAACATGGCAGAAATGAATGCTAAATTAATAGCTACCAGTGATCTATTAAAAGAGAGACTTAAGGAATTAGAAGATGAAATTGAGACTTTTAGAAAAGAAAATGCTACTTTGAATAAAATGCGTGAAGAAGTTGATTGTGAAAAGCATAAGTTTTTTGAAGAAAAAGCAGCCTTTGAACAGAAGTTTAATGAAGAGAAAATTTTGTCAGAGTATTATTTAGCTGAAGAGAAAGAGAAACTGACAAGGCAAAAGCAAATTTATGATAGACAAATAAGAGAAATGAGAGGCAGACTGAACAAAAAAGATAAAGATGAAGTTGTTATATTGAAGAAAGAAATAAATGACTTGAAAGAAGAAATTAGGATAAAGGATGCAAAGTCTACTACTAATGCTGCAAGACTGCGAAATCAATTGAAGATAATGGAAAAAGAGAAAAAAGACTTGCAAGATGAGGTAGAGAAGTTAAAAAAGGAAAATCGTAGAATACAGCACAGCAATGACGTGACGCGGCGCTTGACGAATATAAAATATTTGGAAGATATCAATAAAAAATTAAATAACCACAAAACTAATAGTTCACAATCACCAGTCGAAATTGATAACAATGTAAAATATAAAGCGTTTGAAATAGAGAGACAAAGCAGGAAAAGAAGAGTGGAGCCTGTAGCTAAAAACCCACTCCGGACAAGAGCAAAGAGTGTTCCTAATCTAAATATAACCTCTCGGTATGCAAAGTATTTTAGTCAGCGTGATGTATTAAGCCCAACTGAAAGAAACCATTCATTGAATGTTGAAACATACACTGAAGATCAGTTTTTGAATGAAGTTGAAAGCATAGTTGACACAGAATCTTTACAAGACTTATCTGACAATGAAAATGATAACAGTTTAGAAAAGATATACCTGGAAAGGTTTCAGGACCATTCAAGAGATGTTGCTCAGTCTAATGTTAGTGAAAAATCAACCCTTTCAAATTCTAGGCATAGTTACGAAAGTGATGGTGCCAAAAAAAATCCTGATGGATTTTTCATCTCTAGATCCAACTCTAGTTCTGTAAGAGATTCAAGATCTCCAAACGAGTTATCTCCTCATTATGAACCAAATGGATCCATTGTGAACAGATCTAAGTCACCAGTGTCAATACTAAGTCACAGGTCATCTGGCAGTCGGAAATCGCCAGTAACTGTCACAAGAAACATTGAGAAACCAGATTACATATCCAACTGTTCCAGATCAAGTAGATCACAGAGCAGATGTAAGTCCCCCGTCTCAATACTCAGTAACCACACTTACAGCACTCAAAGACAAGCCACAGTCGTAAATAGAGATCACTATGACAACAAAATGGCTGTCAGTCCGGAGCCAGCTATTAGCAAACCGAGCATAGCAAAAACCGACCTTAAACCTATGGAAATAAGGAAACCAGATGGTACCAGGGAACTGAGGTTTCCAAATGGAAATGTCAAGTATCTGTCGCCGGATGGGAATTATAGCAAGTTTGTGTATTACAATGGAGATGTGAAGGAGAACTTTTATAATGAGGGCAGGATTAAGTATTATTATGCTGAAACGAAAACTTGTCACACTACCCACCCGGATGGATTAGAAGTCTTGGAGTTCCCTGAGTAAGAATCAATTTTATTACCATTTAGTTACACGGATCTAAAAAAACGGATGTAACCTCGTCAAATCATGAGTGAAACATGCAAAATGGCTGTGTGTGTACGCATGCACATGTGCACACACATAAACTGTCACTCATGTAGTGACACAACCCGTTGTCATACCTAGTGTCTGTGTTGCATGCTTCACTCCTTTTTAGTGCAAAACTTTACGACCATATTTCGTTTAGGTCCTTTACTAGCTTATTTATTAAACTAAATTTGGTAAGTGAAGTTCGTATTCATTAGTATTTATTTCTCTGTTCATCCGAAGTGCTGATAGATTCAATCCTTATTACCAACATGTGGCCTATTTACACAATAAATATTTTAAATTTTGTTTCCCAGCGGCCAGGTGGAAAAGCGTTACAAAGACGGTTCCTCCGAGATCCGGTTACCGAACGGCGCCGTCCGCTACCACAACCCTCGCAGCGAGATGGTGCGCGAGGAGTGGCGCTTCCCGGACGGCGCCACGCTTACGGTGGCGGCCGACGGTGAGCGTCGCGTCGTCTTCGCCAACGGCCAGGTCGAGGTGCACGCTAAGGACCATAAGGTGGGTGACACGCTGTCAATATTACAATTTCCCTTCCATAGCGTCCTCAATCATGACAAAAACTTGACGCTGATGCGTCTGCGGCATGCAGGCTAGGCTTAATGTGACACTGATCGGCGTCCGCGTCATCCAGTTAAAACTAAATGTGTGTACGACATTGATACGCACTAACTACACAACACGTGTACAAATAAAAATACACGTGTAGTTATTGTAACTGTTTGGGCTCCTATTTATTTGTACTCGCTTTGGTACCTGCGTGAGTGCGGCTCGTTTGCCCCCCACTACGTCTCCTAAACCCCCTCGGTACACGCATTGCGCGTCGTTTCTCCATGGATGTCTACTATACACTGGTGCTGCACAAGGCAGGTGCAAGTGATCGTTCACGTTTGACCCCCGCCGCAAGTACAGTACGCGCGCGATCTGATTGCCGAGCTTAGGAATGTGCTAGTACAGGACGTCGCTATACAGTAGTGCACACTGCAGGTGAGAGGAGAGGCGTGGTGCCCTTCACCACAGGCTTAACTGCACTCAGATCGCGCGCGTACTGAACTTACGAAAGCTATTGCTCATCGTCTGCAACTGGCTTAAAAAGTAAGAATATACTGACTCAGTCTTGTAATCGTTTATTTTTGCAGCGGCGCGAATTCCCAGATGGCACCGTGAAGCTCGTCTACAGCGACGGCACCTCCGAGACGCGCTACGCCTCCGGCCGCGTCCGCATCAAGGACAAGCATGGGCACCTCATCATGGACTCCGTCCCGGGGTGAACTGGCCGTGTAGTCACTCAAAACCGCTGGGGAACTATTATATATTCGTTTGAATTGACAGATGTGATCATGGTCACTCTACAAGGGCTAAGGAAATGAACGTTGTGCCAGCTTTAATGACGGTTGGTGTGGACACCATTCAAGCATTGGCGAACGACAAGCACGTGAACCTCATTGTGGACTCCGTCCCGGGGTGAGCTGGCTTGAGTAGTCACTCATAAGCAGTAGGAAACTTACCAATGTATTGCAGTTTGAATACTTTGATTTAACAGATGTGGTCATGGTTACTCTACAACGAGGGAGGCCTAAGGAAATTAACATTTTACCTACTATACCGTGCTCAATCTTACTTGTCTAATATAGTAAACAACTTTCTAACCTCAAATGTAACCTTTTATTGTCTAAAACAGCTATTTTATCGCTTTATTTTATTTAAAATCACTGTTTTGGCCAAAAAATATTTATTTTGAGATTAGAAAGTGGTTTACTATATTAGACAAGTAAGAATGGACACGGTATAGCTTTAATGATGGTAGGTGTGGACACCCTTTAAATATTGGCGGGTCCAGTTGGGCAGGCCCACACTAGGTGCCATGGGACTTGACGTTCTCCCAGTATGAGTTGGTCACCCCAAAAGCGAACCCTGAAATTGCTATAGGATCGTTGTACTGACAAGTGTAGACACTGTCTCAAACCCTAAAGGTGGGTCTACGCTAGACGAACCGAGCACGAGCGAAGCACGAGCGGAGCCGCTCTCGGTTTCGTCGTTCGCGGCGTCAAGTGTGGACGTACAACTAAACACGTCCACGAGCGCACTGCGAGCGCGAAGCAAATCCCTTTGTGTTCGTCAAAAAACCGACAACCGGCGGAACGCAAACGAGCACGAACGAAACGCTCGCAGCGCGCTCGTTCGAGGCTTGTAAGTCGGTACACATTAGACGAATTGTGTTCGGCTCGTGCTCGGTTCGCCTAGCGTAGACGCACCTTAAGGAATCTGACGTGGTCCCAGTTTGAACCGGCAACTGTGGTCACCCTTATAAATTACTGGAGGGTTACCCTAGCAAGAAGCGGCAAAGTTTCAGTTTGATCTAGCAACTGTGGTCACTCTTTATAATATGATAGATTGTTAATATGAATGACGATTTTTTTTTCATGATTTTGTATTGTAATATAATGTACATTCGGATAAACGCAGGTCGATCAATTTCAATAAATTAATTGTATAATAATAATAAATCAAAATGTTAAAATGTTAGTTATTTTTATAAGGACAGAAATTTAATAAAATATGATCTTTGCTATATAATTTATTTTCATTCGAAAAGCACCCATGTTCCCTAAAGGATTGTCTATTTTCCTATCTAACTGTTCGATCAGATACGAGATTGAGAAAGTAAAGGCACGATAATCCTCCGTGACATGAAAAGAAACTAGTATTGACACTACATTTTAATCCTTATTACAATTTTAATACATTCTAACTAGCTGATATTTGGTATCTATCCTGGGCTGAGGGCTTGGGCATCCCCTGGAGCTGGAAGCTGATAGGTTTCATGTGGTCTTCGGTGCCGAAAATCTTCTTGAGGGCTTCTCGGGCCGCCATTTCTTTTGCGGTGCCAGCATTTTCGCCAAAGCCTAACGAAATATGTTTTTTTACTCCGAGTTTTACATAGGCTGTATGTAAAGACCTTTGTGACTAAATTAAATATTATAAAAATTATGATCAGCACGCAATACGACAGACGTGAAGAAGTGGATATTGCATTATTAATTAATATTAAGGTATAAATTTCCATGCTCTAAGAGAGCAGTGGATTTTCCCTTGGGCGATTAAACAGGTTAAATATTACATACATACATACCGTCACGCCTCCATCCCAGAGTGGGGTAGGCAGACGGTTACAGAATTACCAACAACTCCCAACAACTTGTTAAGACTGCGCCGAGCGTACGCCGAATGTACAGTAGCGCCCTCATTATTATTATTGTGTTTTCTAATAAATTAAAGTATTTTCTTGAAATTGGTCGGTAGGTTTTTGTACTACAAATGAAAACACAACTTATAGGGTATATCACATAGTTTAATAACAATTCACCTTCGAGTTATCAACTTAACGGAAAAAAGTGGCCACCTTTTCCCGTTAAGCTGACTACTCAAAAGGTAATTGTTATTAAAGTTTGTTACGTATTCCATAAATTGTGTTTTTACTTGCGCTAAAAAACGTATCGTCTGATTGCAAGGAAATTCTTTAGTTAATTAGAAAACAATAATAGTAATCAGGGCGCCACTGAATTCTCGATGTTTGCTCGGTGCAGTCTTAATCCTATAACCACATTTTGCACAACATTGTGGTTATGGGATTAACAACAAGTGGTTAGAGTTGTTGTAATTCTGTAACTCTGCCTACCCCACTCTGGGATGAAGGCGTGACGGTATTTATGTATGTACTTAAACAAGATTTAAAAACAATTACTCGAACGCATCACTAAAATATTTCGCGATGTCCAGTCAGATCACCTGGTAGGATCCCCCACGTACAAAATTAAATGCGATTCCCACGTGCGAAATATTTGCCTATACCGGGAATCGAACCCGGGACCGCTAGCTTGGTACCAACCAACCAACCAACTAGGCTAACGCGTTGTCAAAAGCATTCTAAAGATGTCCGCCAGAGTCCGCAAGGTGGAATGGTCTCAGTACCTGATGAAATCATCCTCTTGTCGACATACAGGCCGACTCTGTAGCAGGCTAGGAGGGTGCTCCGGCCGACCTCTCCGATCAGCCGCGGCTCAACTTCAACGCCCCGGCTGCCAAGGAGCCCCGTCAGCATCGCCCAGGGGTCCTCTATGTGCCAATACTCGTTAACGTCTTGACCTGAAATGTTACACGGACCTTTATACACTCAAATGAAAAACGCCTAATCTTCATTTGTTTTGATACGTTACTAATAAATAAAATAAATGATATATGTATAAATATCAGGGGTCAATGTCACGATTTGTGAAATTATTTTCACAATTCGAATTTTCACATCACGTTCTATCATGATCATAAACTATAATCATTTGTCTTTCTTCATGTAGGAATTTTTCATAAAGCGTTTTATAATGTTCACATTAATTTCTTCACATACATTACCAGTAGATAATTTTATTAGTCACATTTTTTCCCAACCTAATTTGACAGAGCTCTTCTTATTTTAGCCTTCCAGGGCAGACCTTATATCAATAAAAATGAACCCAACCTAACCTACCTACGTATTACGTAATTACAAGGAAAAAAATTGAGTAATAAAATAATCTATTGGTAACAACACCACAAAATTATGTTAAAATCAGTCATGCTGTTTAGGCTGCAGAGCGTGCCAATAAAATAGACATAACATATACTCAAAACTATAATCCTCCATCTGACACAGATATATAAAAAACATTCTTCCTCTAAACATAACTAACCTTGCAACTGTGTAATGACAAAATCCCTTACAAAATGTGCCGCCCTCTCGTCCCCTGAGGACTGTAACAATGCACCTACCACTGCCTTAAACGCTGTGGCTAAAATGGAGTTGTCCACAGGATATTCCTGCAAAAATTGCTTATATTAAACAGATAGCTCAATGTATACATCTTCAATTTATGCTGCAAGGTTAGAGGTTTTTTAGAGGGAATACTCACTAAGTACAGTCAGGGTAAAAAAAGGTTCATCACTTTTCGACGTTAACGACGTTGAAATAGAGTCGAAAAGTGATGAACCTTTTTTTACCCTGACTGTACTTAGTGAGTATTCCCTCAAAAAACCTTTTTTTACACTTACTAATAAGTTAGTGGGTTTTTCTCTAAACTGACCATAGTGACGACTTAGAGATATTACTGCTGAAAAATACAATTGTGAAAGAACACTTACATCAGCTAAAATGATGTCTTTCATGCCAAGGTGGAGTGACACATTAGCCAGTGTTGCCTCACTGATAAGGTACTGTCGGATCCCCGCCACTCCTTCCAGAGGAAACTTTGGTAAAGCAGTTTCCAAATATATCTGGCTGTACTCTTTGATAAACTTTTCACCTAAAATTAAATAAGTTAAGGCACTCATTTTCAAGATATCAGACTTTTTAAACACCTCAATATACTGAAATCGCAATATTGTCGCTTAGCTATCAATACCGTGTAAGTCAACTATAGATTGCGCGATAATCAAGAGTTAATGATGAAATACAAAGTTCAATATAATTATTCAGCCAATTTTGACTTGTGTGATATTGTTAACTAAGTGAAAATATTTTACATTCAAATTAAGGTAAATTTGTTTATTATGTTTATCCAATATTTGAAATATCATCTTTTGGGAATCAGGGTAAGAGTAACCTACTATTTAGAGAATTTGTGGATTTAGGTAGACCTTTGAATACCACTAATAACAAGTTGTGTTAAAAGATTCTTGTGCCATGGGCCTACAACATCTTAAATCAGCAGCATTAGATGTAGTATTCAAAAAGGTTATTATGGTTGTATTTTTCTATGACTTCAGGTAAACAAAAAAGAGAGTAGAAAATTACTAAACATGTTGCAGACCAGACCACAAGAAAAGCTAAATTGAATACTTACCTTCATCAGCTAATATCTTGTTATCCTTCATTTTCAAGGCGAATTCCATTTCTTTCTGCTTCATTTCCTCTTTAATAACATAACTTCTGTCGGTAAAGGCTTGCAGTAACAGATCAGAGTCAAAATCTTCGTTTAGACGCTTTCCGAAGGCGAACAATTCTGCCTCTAAACTCCATTCTAAAAACGTATTACGGGGATTCGTTTTCTTTCCTCCGAGCTTTTTTTCTCTCCGCTTCAGTTCCATGAGTGTTGGAGCAACCCATCGGTGAATTTGTTGAGCTAAAATAAACATCATTAAAATCTACGACATTACGGTCTAGAAAACTTGAAAATAGTTGAGTGCAAATGCTTTACCTTGTCTGGCTAAAGGGCAAATTTTAACTGATCTTGCCAGAAGAGGCACACAAAGCTTAACAAGTGCCATTTTAAAACAATATTCAGTTTTTATCAGTTTTATGCCGTACCTATTCAAAACATATTTTTATTGTGACTGACAGCTGACGAATTGTAGGTTAGCTTACAGATAAGGTCAAAAAAAAGTACCACTACCACTATGCTGTCTTAAAAAGTACTACCAACATACCAAGAAAACTCGTTAGTTAGTTCATTAAAGACTGCGCCGAGCGTACGCCGGATGTACAGTAGCGCCCTCATTACTATTATTGTGTTTTCCAAGAAACTAAAGTATTTTCTTGAAAGGAAGGAATGTACAATATATGTCATTGATTATAAGTACCTAGTATTTTTTTTTTGGATGTAGAATAGTGTCTATAGTGTAATTTTGAAAACGAGAAAATGCGGAAAAGCATACAAAAAAAGCTACGCCATTACAAACATTCGGGATCCGGTGGGATGTGGGAGTATTAGGGTGGGGAAAAATGAACGCGGAAAAGGGTAGTCAAGGTCATAAAAATGTCAAAAAGTGAGGGTCAAGGTCATAAATTGGTGGTCAAGGTCAAAAAGTTCTGGTCAAGGTCATAAAATGTCAAAAAAAATGTGTCAAGGACGTAAAATGTCAAAAAAATATGGTCAAGGTCGTAAAAAATTGCTTGTCAAGGTTATTGAAAAGTTAAAATATGGTAAAAAAAACGGTATTTCGAAATAAAAAATGTTTCTGGCCCTAATTTATTTTTTAATTATTTATAAGCCGATAGCCTATTACAGGCTAATTTTCCAATCGCGAATAATGGAAATTTAAAGGTATTATATTAATGAAACAAAAGCTGTATTATATAAATACTCATTTTATTGATTTAAAAATAGATATTGTGTATACATACACTAAAGAAAGAGAGAAATGAAACAACAGAATATACTTTTTAACACTTGATTATATACATATACCTAATATACAACACAAACATAATAAGTTAGGTTAATATATATATATATATATATATATATATATATTAACCTAAATAAACCTATTATGTTTGTGTTGTATTTACATTATAGACATATTTTATACATTTAATTAATTCCTCAAACGGGTCTAAATGGTTAAATCTAATTCGTCTCCTCCATGAAAATTCGATGAGCCAATTTGTGAAATCACCTTTATAATTGTCTTTGTGGAAGGCCCTTTTTAACCCTCTCCAGTGACTCTCAATCCGCTGTGTGTGTGTCCCAACTGAAATAAGAAGGAAATAATTACTTTTTCACCTGATTGGGAATAGAGGAGGGAAAGGGGGAGAAGGGGATGAAAGGGGGTGAGGTGCGGGTAGGGGGAGGGGGGGATGGGGGGGGCGGGCTTCGCCCGAAGGCTTGCTTCGTCGGCCCTCCGCCTACTCCGCAAACCTTCGACCTCAGCGTCGGACTCCGGGAAAGTGACTCTGGAACAGAAAGTGACTCCGGGACAGACAGTGCCTCTGGGACAGGAAGTGGTTTGGAACTGCTCCGGCCCTTCGGTAAGACCAGCCCCTCCACCCTTGCGTAACCCATCAGGCACTTAATGCTCACCTACACAGCTTCGGCTTTTTGGTCGCCTATAGGCGACCAGCCTCAGCCGCTTCGGCTCACATACATACCTGATGTGTTACAGCAGGCGGGGGCTGCTCTACCTTCGTGCCTCCGAGCTTTTATATACACTCTAGGGGTAGGGCAGACAAGTACCACAAAGATTCGGGTTGACAGATTCTGTTCTGTTACTTTAATATGACTATAACAACTTATCAAATTAAGATATTACCCATGATATACAAATACACAAAATAGACAGCCAGAACAAGCTAATACCTGCAATTTCTAATTATTATATTATTTATAGATTCCCAACACATCAACATTTTCATTGTTGGGTTTTAGTGTTTTAAACTAGTATTTACAAAATTTTGTATTTCAGAAATTAACTACAGCTAATTAAGCACAAACCTGTTGCTTTCGAGCCCCATAATGATGTGGATTTAAGGAAAATGAAGAAAACCTAAACTAACCTTTTCGAACCTAACTTTTTCGAACCTAACCTTTTCAAACCTAACTTTTTCAAACCTATTTCAAACCTAATTAAGCACAAACCTGTTGCTTTCGAGCCCCATAATGATGTGGATTTAAGGAAAATCAAGAAAACCTAACCTAACCTTTTCGAACCTAACTTTTTCAAACCTAACTATTTCAAACCTAACTTTTTCAAACCTAACCTTATTTAACCTAACTTCATAAACAATATCGATGAAAATTAATTAAGTACTTACATCAGCATCATCCTGCGTAGCAGTAGAACAGCCAGGCACAGGGGATGGTGGCATCGTAAATGCCACCGACTCGGTGTAGGTTGGGGAGACTATAGCCTCGGGCGCTACGCAAGCGTCATGCATGGACGCTCGACGAAGACGGGACTCCGTGTACAAGCCGTGTGGAAGACGAGGCCTGGGGCTTCGGGAACACCATTGTAGTCACTGAGTTATCAACAGGAGTACAGAAACGCTCTCAAGTAGTAGTAGTAGTTTTTAGTTTATGGCATCCGTCACGTAGACAATTTTGCCAATGTCAAGTGAATCAGGGCTCGATGTACGGTATGTATGAGGCCAAAAATGTATCACCAACAGATGATCGGTTGAATTACCTAGGACAACACAAATGAAAATATGATAATTATATACAAATGAACCCAAATACCAAAACACAGAAGCACACATTAACTTTCTGTAGCTATTTACAAAAAGCTGGACGAGGGATGGGTGAAGGGAGTTTACTGGAATAGGAATGGACTGACTAAAGTTTGATTCTATATTTCTCAATGTACTCAGATAGGATATTGATGAAGGGGGTATAAATCAGTGAAAGAAGAAAAGCGAGATTAGAGGGGCGGGGAATATAATTTGGAAGAAGATTGTAAAGGGAAACAGGATTTTTACTGCAGTTAAAGAAAATATGGTCCACCGTTCCTTCATCTAAACCGCACTCGCATAAGGAGTGATCCCTTACCCGGATCTTGGCCAGGAAATGAGGAGAACAGACGTGACCCAGTCGTAACCGGATAATGGTAGAAGTAACACGTTTACTGGCAGAACGGTGACTAAAGAACCAGGGTTTAGCTGGGATGTCAGGTTGAATTGCTGCATAGTATTTACCCTTAATTCTCTGCGATAACTTCCACTGCTCACTCCAGCATACAACAAGGTCAGCTCTGGCCATGGAACGAAGGTCATGAGAGTAGCATTGTGAGTGAGTAGTCAACCCACCCACTATGGCTTCTTTGGCACAAGCGTCCGCTCTCTCATTCCCCGTAATGCCACAATGCCCTGGAATCCAGGCCACTACAACTTCTATGCCCGTCGAATGACATTTAAACAAGGCCTCTCTAATTTTTAAAGTTATATGGAAGACTTCTCTCGACCGAAACGGAAATTTAGAAATGTCTTCTAAACAGCTAAGGGAGTCCGTAAATATAATGGACTTGTTCAACTTATGTGACTCCACATAAGTCACCGCCTCTAGAAGAGCTATTGCTTCACCTGTAAAAACTGAGGTTTTGGGAGGAGACTTAAAGTTTAAAATAACTCTGAAGCGAGGGATCCACACTGCTGAGCCCACACTCCCCTCTTCTGAGAAGCGGGAGGCGTCGGTAAACAGAGGGAGCCAGCCGATCCATTTCTCATCCAGAATCTTATTAAATTCAAGATTCGCATTGACTGTGTCTTTATAGATACCGAAAGATTTTAAAATAGTGGGTTGGAAAATTAGACAATCAAAGTCGAAGGAAAACAAAGGGTTACGGGGAAATTTTGCTAAAGGGGAGGCAGATAAAACCTTTCTATAACTATTAACCAAACATGGATGAACCTTATGAGCCCAGAACTTAGAAGAGGAAATAAGATTATTGAGGTTAAATAAACGAGACAGAAGAGGATGATCCGAGTATTGAGCCACATTATAAAAAAAACGGTCCGAAAGGCATTGTCTACGGAGACTTAGGGGAGGGTCAACACATTCGACCTGTAGCGCGTTGATGGGCGAAGATTTCATAGCTCCAGAAACTATTCGAAGACACTTTGACTGGATCTTATCAAGACTAGAGAGGGACAATTTGCTACAAGGTTCCAGTAGGAACGATGCATAGTCAAAATGGCTTCGGACAATCGCGTTGTAAAGTAGTTTCTGAGCATATGGGTGTGCCCCCCACCACACACCAGAGAGGGCCCGCAGAACATTGGCACTTCTTTCACATTTCTCCTTGACATAATTAAGATGATATGCTCCAGTCAAACGATTATCCAAGAACACTCCCAAGAACTTGGCTCTGTCCGCAACCTCTATTTCCGCGTCACCGACAACCAAGTTAATAACTGGACTCTGACGTTTCCTAGTGAATACGACAGCAGAACTCTTGGAGGCCGATAAAGAGAGACCGTGCTCACAGAGCCACTCGTCAAGATAACGGAGGGCAGCATTCAGGCGCACCGCACAGTTTTCAATAGAGTCTGAAGCATAATAAAGGGCCACATCATCGGCATATTGAAGAATCTCGCAGAAACTGTCGACAGACCTGTCAAGATCGGACGTGTACAAACTATAAAGGATTGGACTTAAAACAGAGCCCTGGGGCAGGCCCCTCCAAACTTGCCTAGATGGTAACAGCTTGTCTTGCGAACGGATGGTTATACTTCGGCCCATCAGCAAGTTGCTGATGAAATGTACCATCTTCGCTGGAATACTCAGCTGTAGCAATTTATGCCTGAGTACCGGAAGGAGCACATTATCGTAAGCCGAGGAGATATCGAGGAAAACCGCAACGAGATGTTGGCCCCTAGTAAAAGCTAATTGAATGTCCGATACAAGAACACTGAGGCTGTCCATCGTGCCCATACCTCTGCGAAACCCAAATTGGGATCTGGAAAGCAAACCTCTATTTTCCAAAATCCATTCCAACCTATTCTTGACAAGGTGCTCCAAAATTTTACAAATGACCGAGGATAAGGCTATTGGACGATAGGAGCAAGGATCAGAAGGATCCTTGCGAGGTTTGAGGATGGGAATGACAATCTGTTGCTTCCAAGATTCGGGAATAGAACCAGTATCGTAAATTAAATTTAAGATGGAAAGGAATGTTGTTTGAGCAGATTGGGAAATGTTTTTAATAAAGGAGTAAGGAATACCATCAATACCCGGAGCTGAATCACGTAAGCTATTCAGAACACCAGTAAGCTCAGAAATAGTAAAAGGAGCATCTAAACGATCCAGAGAAGGGAGAGTGGGGAGAGTGGAGGGAAAACAATCTGCGGAGGGAACAGAGGGAGGGGCAAGCTTGTCAAAAAATGAGTCGAGCCAGATGGAAGGGTCATTGGATGAAGTATTACCATCCGTGAGGGACCCACGAAATCTTTTTATACTCTTCCAAACAAGGGAGGCGGGAGCTCGAGGTGATAAGCCTTCGCAAAATCTAAGCCATCCGTTACGTTTTTTTTCGCACAGAAGACGCTTAGATTGGGCCGAAACATGCTGAAGGTTAAGGTAATTCTCCCTGGAGATATCCCTGGAATAAGTTTCTTCCGCCTCTTTACGCCGTCGTATGCCAGCTGTACACTCAGCATCCCACCACGGGGGAGAAGGAATTTTATTACGGGAAGAGTTTTTTAGGGGGATAGAATCGTCAGCTGCAAAAATAAGGGCAGATGTAAATTTAGAGTAAAGATCTAAGAAGTTGGAGTTTGAAACCTGGGGGAAACACATAACATGATTATCAACTAATGAGGAGAATTTTTCCCAGTCAGCGCTAACTACTCTGTATTTTAAGAGAGGGGAAGGGGTTGTAGCAGGCTGAACATTCCGAGGGAGAGTAATCAAAATGGGAAAGTGGTCGCTTCCATGAGACACAGAGAGCACCCTCCAGATGGCACTAAGGGCTAGACCAGGAGAGGCTAGGGATAGATCCACAGCACTTGGATTCTGCAAAGGAGCTACCCGTCTGGTAGGAGACCCGTCATTAAGAATACATAGGTTGCATTGATCAAAGGTATCAAGGAGGGGGGAGGACAGGGAGTCACTGGAAGAGGAACCCCACATGATATGGTGACAATTAAAGTCACCCAGAATTACAAGAGAACTACCGAGAGCAGAAATAATAGAATTAAATTCAGAAATAATTAACCCACTGGGATGAGGAATGTAAATAGAAACATATGTAATATCCATTACCTTAACAGCCACAATATTAAGCCCAGGGGAGTGAGGAGGTAAGGAAATCTGAGAGAAGTTGAGGGAACGCTTTACAAAAAGGGCAGAACCACCCCTTCCGCCAACACCATCATCACGAATACATGAAAAGCCAGGGATCCGGAAAACGGCACCCGGACTCAGCCATGTTTCCGAGATGGCCAGGATAAAAGGTTTATGAAAATTAATAAGGGCACAAACTTCTGTCTTTTTAGAGCGTACACTCCTACAATTCCACTGAAGGACTTTTAGGTCCATGTTGATTTTGGATCAGGTTCGTCAAATTGATCAGCATTTCTGAGACATTGTTCGGTAAAGAGTCACTGAATTTAGAAATTATATTGAAGAGAGTCTGGCATAACAGCACAATCAGATTATCGTTGGGAGTCAGATCTGGTTGGGAAGAACTAAGAGCACAACCATTAGATTGACTGGGCCTTGGAGAGCTAACTATAGCCTTATGAGCAACCTGATCGTAACCCTTGTCCAAGGGAGCTCGTGGGCGGCGAGGGATAAGAACGGTTTGTTTATATGACATAGGTTTTACTGTAGCCGATTCAGATTCAGGAATGAAGCGTGATTGGGACTGTAATATAGGGGAGCTAGTCACCTCCGCAAATGATTTCCGCACTGGTCGGAAACGAAGGGCAGCTTCAGAGTAAGGAATGTTCTCCTCTGACATGACAACTTTAATCGACCGTTGTCGAGAGTGTTCTGGGCAATTAGGGCTCGTTGCAAAGTGTTGCCCTGAGCAGAACATACAAGTCGCTTCCTCCATTGGGACATTACAGGTATCTCCAGTGTGCGGTTGAGCACAACGGAAGCACCTAGGCTGCGATCGGCATTGCGCCTTAGTATGGCCAAATCTGCAACAGCTGTTGCACTGGATGGTCGGCAATTGGTAAGGACCCACTGGCAAGGAAGAACTGTAGCAAGTCACATAACCGGGCAAAACTCTTGTATGAAAGGTCAGAACAACTGTCTGTGTCGGGATCCATTCAGTAACACCATCCTTGGACACTTTCCTATTTAAACGTCTAGCCTTAATGATACGGCAATTAATTGGACACTCCATACCACTGACCAACTCTTCCATGCTAAATTCAACCGGAACTCCTCTTACAACACCCGAGCGTGTGACATGGAATGAAGGAATTATAGCAGTAAACTTATGCTGGGTGAGAAAGCAACTATCCATGAATGAGTTAGCATACTCAGATTTTACAAATTCAACCACTATCCGATTACGACCGGCCGCCTTAACTCCGTTCTTACTAATACCGGTGATCTGATTTTTATGCAATGTTTGAGCAAATTTAAGAAGGCGGATTGACAAACCAGCCGATAAGTCTGGCTCTGATCTTGACACGTGAACAATATACGGACCAACATCGGTCGGACCATACTTAACTTTAACCCCAGAGGCAAATTCAGGAACTACGAACGTGTGCTGTACCGAAGCAGCCGGGGGGGCTGATTTCTTTACAGCAGTGTTCGAATCAGACCCATCCTTCGAGCGTTTTACGCCCTTTCTGGCCTCATGTTCCGGACCCACGGCCATAGCCTCTGTCGTAGGAGCACGAGAGCCGCCCCCATCAGGGGGCTCGCCCTCCCCCTCCATACACAAATTTAGACGACACAAATACTTACAACAGACACTCAATCACAAACAACACACATACACGACACAAACTACAGAAATTCAACAGATTTAACGCAAATAAACAAGACGCTACGAATTTGGTACGTGCCCCAACCACCGTCCACAGAGCAAAAAAAAACAACGCTCTCAACTGCGAGTACAAACAATGACTGACGCCTGACAGACGAAGTGAAAAAGTCAAAGTAAAATGGCGTCTGCGTTTCATTTCACGTGTTTTACAAATAATAATTACAACTGTCGCATAATTACCTACCAAAAACGCGAATTATTAATTTTTGATGAGGTTAGTAGATTCAAAAGCAACAAGTTTGAGTATAGAACAGATGTATCAGCAGAATACACCTTGAAATAAAAACCTCACTTTTTAACAAAAGTGAGGTTCACTGTGAATAATGGAACGCATCGTTTCTATTGCCGACAAATGTCATTCCGATTGCATAGTTGTATTAATTTAGACTAAACTTTATCATTTTTTTTTTCTCGGTAACTATGCGTTTCCGCAACTTGAAACTTTGTGGAAATGTTCCTTATCATCAAATCTCTCTCCAAAAAAAATTTGAGCCTCGAACTCGGTGACACATATTGTACATATGAGCCCTTATTTATTGGTAGAGTTAGACCGGACTTAAATAGAAGTACCTCAAGTACCTTTCCATTAATTCACTATACACATAACATAGTAGTAATCAGTAGTAATTGTGAAGTGTTTTGTAATAATTGTTTGGTTTTTAAACAGATTTTAATGATGAAATAATATCAATCTACCCTCATATTAATTCGACCATTCCTGTCTGTTATAAATACATTTCAAATCTTAAGCACCAGTTGGCGAACTTAATGCCGTACCTAAGGCCTTTTGTTACCTCAGAAACCATTAATATTCTTGTATAAAAAGTTATCTTTTTCCAGCACAAAGCTTATCCTAACCTAACTCTATACCAAATGCCATATTTCATTAGATCTCATTTAGCCCAATTATATCAACAAACGGACAGGTATACTTGTTCTCACATAATATTTAGGTGTATTCAATCCTTACAAATAGTAATCAGAGAGCCGTACCGGTCCGCCTAAAGCAAAGGGGGCGCATTTAAAGGACTTAGAATTTTTTTGACCAAAAATGAAATTTTTATAGGAATCACAAAACACTTAGAAAAATTTCATTCTAAACGCTAAAATAAGCATGTTTTGTAGAAAAAACTTTTTCTCTAAAATCAAAAATGGCCGAGATAATTGACTTTGAAATTTCTAAGCACTTGTAAAATTCAATTCTGCACCATTCGTCCATTTCCCCGTTCGTCTACTCGGTCCCCGTTCGTCCATTTCCTATTTTGTCATTTTCCCGGTTCGTCAATTTCCTCTTTCGTCTATTTCCCTGTTAGTCCATTTCCTCATTCGTCTATTTCCCGGTTCGTCCATTTCCCTGTTCGTCTATTTCCTCATTCGTCTATGCTGCGAGTTATATTTTTCTAAGTGGCATTGACTTCAGTAGGTTTTTAAGTTTAAGATTAAAAACTAATTTCACTACGAAGTCATCCGCGAATACTAATAAAAAAATTTATAAAGAGTGAGAGATATAAAGAGAAACCTTGTACTTTTTGAAGACGATTAAAAATACTAAATTTAATGTGCAATGTGTGTTGTAGCTACAAAGTATAATATATACACTTATGAGCATTTCTAAAAAAGTTTGTACATTTAATTTACGACTTCGATTTGCGAAAAAAATTGCAGGTTGGTAGAGTGAATGAAGCTGAGTCTAAATAACATAGTCTCCCAAAATGTCCTCATACATTTGTATGAAACTTTCCTTTTTTGTTACCATGAACCCAAGTTTAGTAACAAAAAAGGAAAAAAGTAAAATATGCAATAACAAGACTTTAGTGTTAAGAGTATAAAAGTGGCTTCGAATTTTATTTAAGTTTAATAATTATTAAGTTTTATTTAGTTTACCGTGTACAGTAGGTACATGTTGTACATGTCTAAACTGTGTGAAGATTTATTATATTTTATGTTTATTTTTGTGGTGTGACAACCTCAACAAGGATTTTTTTTTGTATCCTCAAGTAGAAATTGCTGCTTATTCGAAGCCTTAATATTGATTTTATATTAATGCACACTAGGTCTTTGTCCAGTTGAAGCAAAGCTATGAGCACTTGGCTTAATAAAAATATTGGAATATTCATTTTTGTTTTACTAATCTCTTTTCCGTGGGCCTTAAAACACGGTTTTATGAAATATTTTACTTCATTAGGGTCCAGTTGCATGAACACACATACGCGTCTGACTGTCTGTCAGTGTTAAAATGGCAGACGACCATCCAGCCTTAAAATAAGGCAATTAGTATTAATTAGTTTGAGGTTGTCTACAAAATGCCACAGTGTTAATAAATACATAATGTCGTAATATCGTAAGGAAGTCTCTGTTGTACGGAACAGGTTTATGCTTTCAAAATGACTGGCGTTTTTACGAGCTTCGAAAATAGTCACGTTACGATGATAATAAGGGAGTGTAATGCAAATAACATCATTCTACTATTTTATCTACATCCATATCATAACTTCCCTATTATGTGTTAAGAAACGATAAGCAAATGGCCTATATTAAGAAATCTGTATCGGTGGTTGCACTTTAATGTTAACATTAAAGTATTACATGTCATTAAAGTATCGGTTATTGATGTAGTTGCATCTTAAAGTTCACTTTAAAGTGTCGGTCACCGAAACTTTAAAGTGAACATTAAGATGCAGGTTCATTAAGATACAAAGCAACATGATACAATTTTGTCACATATTGTAGAAAACTTATGATATGCATGTAGATAAAGTTATGTATGCGACTGTACGCATAATTAGGCATTATGCACCAGTCACATAAATAACTATGACTCCCTACACTATCATTATAAATAGAATTTAATGATGCAAGTTATGACAGTGTCCAGTCCGCTATTGACACTACAATGTATAAGGTTATTTCGTCTGGGGTAGGTATATTAGATGTATGATGAATTGATGACAGTAGGACAGGAGGAGCATAACTATACGAACGGGGAAACAGACGAACGGGGAAACAGACGAACGGGGAAACAGACGAACGGGGAAACAGACGAACGGGGAAACAGGCGAAAGGGGAAACAGACGAACGGGGAAACAGGCGAACGGGGAAACAGGCGAACGGGGAAGCAGACGAACAGGGCATTAACTAGTTAGGCGAACAGGGAACCAGACGAAACTGACCTAAACCGTAAAATTTACAAGGCGTCAGGGACTTAAAAAAAGTTTTTGGCAAAATGGTATCATTATGACATATAATTTAAATGACTTTATCTTATAGAACACGTTAAAATAAGCATGTTTTACTTGAAAAACTTTTCTCTAAAATCAAAAATGGTTGAGTTATAGGGGTTTAAATGTTGGTTAAATTTCAAGGCGTCAGGGACTTAGAAAAGTTTTTGGCAAAATGGTATCATTATGACATCTAATTTAAATGACTTTATCTTATAGAACACATTAAAATAAGCGCATTTTACTTGGAAAACTTTTTTCTAAAGTTAAAGATGACTGAGATAGACTCCATCAAAGATTACAATAGTGAGGTCGACGGAGGTCCGCTTCGCGGACCTCCTATTCTACGTAGTTTTGGCGCTTCGCGCCTGGACAACCAACTAACCTAACCTAAACCTATTTTCTAAACCACCATTTTGCCAAAAACTTTTCTAAGTCCCTGACGCCTTGAAATTTAACCAACATTTGAACCCCTATAACTCAACCATTTTTGATTTTAGAGAAAAGTTTTTCAAGTAAAACATGCTTATTTTAACGTGTTCTATAAGATAAAGTCATTTAAATTATATGTCATAATGATACCATTTTGCCAAAAACTTTTCTAAGTCCTGCGCCCCCTTTGCTTTAGTCCAACCGCCGTACCACCCCCATGATGAACCGTATCCAAAACATTTAATTAAAAGCGAGAACTGAACAGTGAAATCAAACCTTGGAAATTAAAATTAGAAAAAAGATAAAACAAAGATATTATTTTATGCCAATCATTATATTTTTTGTTATTTAAAATTAAAACAAGTTTACACTTTAGGTAGATGTACATAATTTTCCATAATTCAGGTATTATCTTCATTGTGTGTGATCTCTTTTATGCAATGAATATAAACTATGTTTGTAAAATAGGTATAAAATCTCTTTATTATGAATGTCTAAAAGTTGCATTTAGAGATATTTTAGAGACAATTAATTTGTTCCTATTTCAAAATTGGGTATGAAAAATTCACAAAAAAAAATACACTTAGAATTATTTAATCATCATTAACTATCTCTGACTGCAGCCATAAGTAATATAAATTTAGTAACAAAATAAACTCAATGTCTTGTAGTTATTTATTTAATTGCCGACTTAAACAACTTAATATGTGATCATCAACTAAGCCACAAGCTTGCATAAATGCATAGCAAATAGTGGAACCAACATACTTGAAACCTCTGGCTTTTAAGGCTTTAGACAAATCAACAGAAACATTTGTTTCTGTTGGGATCTCTTTATGGTTGTTCCAATTGTTTATGACTGGTTTATGATGAACAAAAGTCCAGATAAACTCAGAAAAATCCTCTCCATCAGATTCCATTTTTAAATAGCATTTAGCATTATTTATAATAGCTTCTATCTTCCCCTTATGTCTTACAATACCTGGATCAATTAATAATCTTTGCACATCTTTAACAGTGAATTTTGCAATTTTATTAGGAATAAAATGGTGGAATAGTTCGCGGTATTTTATTCTTTTTTTAAGAATAGTCATCCAGGACAGGCCAGCCTGTTGCCCCTCCAAACATATCATTTCAAATAGCTTTATATTATCAAACTGTGGTTTTCCCCATTCTTCGTCGTGGTATTCAATATACAGAGGATCTTGATTCAGCCATCCGCATCGGACGAGCTTAGTGCCTTTAGTATCACTTGATTCGAGCATATTACAAAATACAGTCTTTTCACAGTTCCCAAAAGTTTCTGCCTTAGAGAAGGTAGGAGTTAACTTATTGTTAATAAGAACCTAACTGCATACTTCACACAATGACGATAAAAGAAAAGATGACAAAAACACAAGGTACTTTAATGAACGGTACTCAAAATATTAATTAAAACAGATGAAATGTGTATAATGTGAGAAACATAGAGGTAATAAAGTACCTATTTCGAATTTGGATGCATGTCAAACTTGACATAATGATTTTTTCTAAATGTGAACTATGGCAGGCTACAGATAAACGACCATTCATCCAAAGTGCTTGCAATTTTAATGTACATTGTACCACCAAACAACAAAATCACACTCGAATATTTCTCCTCTTCTAATAGATAATATTCTACATAGATATTATTATGTTTATTAACCTAAAGGGTATTTGTATACGGGGCCTGATTGTGTCACAGGATGCCGGATCAGGTAAAGTCGCGGGATCCTGGATCAGGTACAGGAACGGGGATGGTAATAGGAAACACCAGGAGTCCAGGGCAGGGTTATTTATTAAAAAGGCCTCTAGTAGTTATAATAAAGAAATAAGGCACCTGAGGACAACAACAAAGGAAAACTTAAAATAAAATAAAACTGTGGTAAGATGAATTTAAAATGGTCTTAGATATAAAAGGTATAAACTTACAATAAGTGCCATAAACAGGGTTAACAGGGTTATTTAGATGAAGGAACTTTTGACTTGATTCATAACATTTTAATTACGATTGGAACTTGTTCATAGCTTGGAAACTCGTGAGCAACTGATCAGTCGTTGTGTCCAGGCGAACGTAGATTTTGAATGAACTCAAATTTAGAATTTTGATTAAAAATAGCCATTTAGGTGAATGCCAGAATCATTTTAATTGAACGAGGTGAAATATAAAAGAAAAGGTAGATACACCTCGTTACAATTGCCTAAAATACACAGACACTAAACTAGTTTGCCTAGTCCTGAAAATTAACAATAGTTTGTCGTTGGTCCCGAACTAGATGTTCTTCTACGAACTCTCGACCCACAATCTCCACTCCACTATAACAATCCATTATCAAGAGTAGTAGGAGAGCCGGACGCTATAAAAAAAATGCCAAGCTTGAATGTAATGGCCCAATTACTAGATGGCCTATCATGAGACAGTGTTGGGGCGGAGTAATGCGTAAGAGTGAGATACAAGAATATGTTGCTAAGTACTTTGACGATCGAACTTCGAAGTTACGTTAGCTCCGTTACGTTAGTTAGGAGACAACAGTTAAAAAAAGTACAGTTGGCTAATGAAGCTTGTCAATTTTGTCAGAAAATAAAACACAATAATTTCCAATAAATATAATTTTGGTAACGTAAGTTGTTAAAGTGACGAGCAAATATAGAATAGAATAGAATAGAACAGTATATCATTTTATTTCACATCAAAAAATAAAAATAAACAACACACTAAGAAACATAGGTACACGAAATGCACGAGCTGTGGTCCCAAAAAGGTTCCAACTTAATATAATGCTGTGGTCAGGGGACCGCAGCGCTGGTTTTCGTAAGTTTAAGTACTTACCTATCTATGTGTTCTTAAACTATATCTTCGGATCGGGCGTTCTCGCCTGGCTTGTGGATCTGGAAGTACAAGTCGAGGCACAGGACAGGTTGGTTGCGCATACTCGCCTCGAGTCGCAACTCCGAGGCGCCGTACCACATCGATTGTACCACCGTGTGCAAAATGTCGTCCATGTTCACGTCGCGGAACTCGTATGTACCCTGAAGAAAATCAATCATCAGATTAGAACGTCTCGCGACTAGCGGAACTTAAAGTTAATGTACAGTTCTGGGACATCCTGTAGATATAGACATTTTTAACAATTAATTTGATAAATAGGCGATTTTTCTAAATAGTGTACATTGTTAAGGACACAAATTAAGAAAATTTTACTTTTCCGTTGCGTCACGAAAATGACCTATAGTATAATATAATTATACACCGGATTAACGGGGGCAAAAATGTACCAATGCTCATTAAATATCGACTAAGTTTATCGACAACTATTCGTGACATATTATTATGGATCTTACAATTCAATTATAGATCTTACTTAAATCGTATACCTAAATAAAAGAGGTTTGTACATAATTAAAAGGTATTCAAACTTGGCCATTACTTATGATAATGATGACTACAAATTGATTTTTATCGATGTCGATAAACTTAGTCGACATTTAACGAATCACTAGCACTGGTACATTTATGCCCCCGTCAACCCGGTGTTTGATTAATATATGACTAATTTACGTGACGCAACGGAAAAGTTAAATTTTCTTAATTTTTGTCCTTAACAATGTTGTACTTTTTTTTTGGAAAACGCCCAAATATCAAACTCCATTATGTTCTTGAAATTCGTATACCACAAGGAAATATTGGAGTTTGATATTTATTAACTCATATGTACCTATATGGCATAACGGTGGAATTCCCAACAAAATACCAACTGATTTTTTTGGGTTCCTTAACCGAAGCCCAACGGGACTAGTGATGGGCGGCTTGTAAGTTTCAAAAGTTAAACTTTCATTTAAATTTCTGCAACATTCTATAAGTTTCAAAAGTGAAACTTTCACCTAGTATTTCAAGCAATATTCTGAAAATTACCAAAGTGAAATCGTTTTATTTCTGAAAATTACTATAATTTCGACATGTTACCCAACTTTTCATGAAACTTAAACGAAATTTACTTGTGTAAGAATAATTTCCATCTAATTATGTAACTTTCAGAAGCTGTAATTTTCGCAGTTAAGGAAAGTTGTGCAATGTTTCAGAAAGCGCCCATCACTAAACGGGACCCTATTATTATTATTATTATTAACCTATGCTTATTATATGCCTACGCCGTCTGTCCGTCCGTCCTAACTTTAAAGAGCTGTACCTTTTGTAAAAGATACTGGGCTGATATTCTTTTCAGAATATTATTAGTGTTTTTTTTAAAAGAAATATACATAAGGTATAAATGGTGTATCCGTACATTAAACGATTTTTTCTAACAATTTAAATTTTTGTTTGTATCGTAAAAACTGTAAAACATACAGTAGCGTCAAATTTGGTTTGATTAACGCACAAAACCTGAAAATAAAACATACATACATCACATACATTAAATCACGCCTGTTTCCCAAAGGGGTAGGCAGAGACCACTTCTTTCTACTTGCTACGATCTTGACAAATTTCTTTCGCTTCTTCCACATTCATACATCGAGTCATGCACGCACGTCGGTTTCGGGTACTTAAGATTCGGCCCTTTTCCAGTATTTCTCCGATTTGACTCAAAAAAGTACGCCTAGGGCGGCCCTTCCGACCCGTCCACTCACTTTCGATCTGTATATCTCTTTCGTCAATCTTCTTTCATCCATCCTTACCAAAATAAAACAAATACAAAAAAATGCTCACGTGTGCTGGCATGCGCTGATTCGAATCGAAATCAAATTTAAATCGGAATTTAATAATAGATACCTAGTGCTGTGCGTCGACACGTAGCCTTCGGTGCGCGAGTCTAACACGCAATTAACCTTTTTTTTTGCTCTACAGGGTAAGTTACCCCATACCTACCTCACGGCCAGCATACCGCTGAGATGAAACCTTTCATGACAACAGGCCCCCATTTCACCATCTTGACATTGATAGGTGACAGTACCCTCACAATGAGTTACAATCACGGGTGAGAATCTGCCTCATTCACTCTCCGACATTAGTTTTTGACAGCTTGACTTGGTCCGCAAGTTGTTTCATAAAGCATCCATTCAATTCATTCATTCAGATAGAATGATTTATAGTAGCGGAATAGCAAGCTTTCTGAAATTGTTTAATCTGTGATTATTTTTATACATTCATTCGCTTATTTCAAAAACCAACCCTTTTCGTTGTTATGCTTTTCATTTTCTCTCGATATTATTGTTTTTTAACGTCTGCGTTCAAGCAAAATGCCTATCACGAAATGCGTGGTTAAGCATTGTACGTCGACCGTGCACAATAATACTTTTTTTCGTTTTCCCAGGAACAAGGATTACCAACGCATCTGGTGCGAGCTGCTGACGCCACACGCTGGAAGCCTGCGAAGCCGAGGTGCGGCTTTCATACTGAACCTCAAAGTGTGTTCGTCACACTTTGAGAGGCGGTATCTGCTGCTTGAAGGACCCAAGCCGAGGAGGAAGCGCATAGCGTTCCCGACGCTTTTTACAGCAGAGGAGATTTCGTCAGGGCAACCGGCCGTCGCTTTTGTTCAGTGTAAGTATCTAGTATTTTATTGTAATGCAAACATCTTAACTTATGTTCCTCAGTGGGATGTCATAAACCTTCGCCTCGCCCTCTGCCTCGCCGTTAAATTGATCATAATATTTTTCATTGCTGATGGATGTCACAGTAGTTAATAAACGCTCATGACTGTATAATTTTCATTTAATTTATGGTATATGGTATAGTCAATCGAGCACTAAGCCCACCTAATGGTAAGTGGGATCTGAGACCCCTACAATCTACCAATCTTAAGGCTACAATCCTTAGACTGCCAGTGTGCGTCTGACACCCCTGAGAATTAATAGGTTGTTGCATACCCATACCAGAACCGCAATCCAAGCAATGTTGCTTGGCAGTATTTAAAGATAAAGAGTGTGTAACTTACAAACTTTTATTTGCAAGTGTTGATTGGTATGCACATATCTAGATTATAAGATCATAACCATATTCAGACAGACCCATAAAGTTCAAGGCTATCTTATAACAGACTCTTGTCGCTTTCAAACAACTCCATTCTATCTGTTAACACAACAGACCTTTCAATTGTTTTTTAAACCTATTTATTACCTTTTTCAGCTGATGTTAACATATACACAGTACATGGCTATGAACAAAGCGAGACTGGCCGCAAAAGGAGATTGCCAGCTAGTGAAGGTTAGTACGAGGGCTGCTACTTATGTAACCGGAATAGAAAAAATAAACAAACGTACATGGCTAAATATGGTTTTATTGTTTTTCGAAGTATTCTCCGTGATAATCGATGCACTTTTGCATACGTTGAAACCAATTTATAAAGCACTTTTTCCACTCTGACTGAGGTATCTCCAAAACGTGCTGTCTGAACGCGTCGACGGCATCTTCACGGGTCGAAAATCGTTGACCACGTAATTTATTCTTTACATTTCGAAATAAATAGAAATCATTGGGTGCCAAATCAGGGCTGTAAGGTGGATGACCCGTTAATTCTATATTTTGACCTTCCAAAAATCGAGTCGTTTCACGTGATGTATGACAGCTGGCATTATCATGGTGCAGAATGATTCTCCGTCGCTGGTTGTTTTTCCGTATTTTTTCAAATACTTCCGGCAAACAAATGGTCGTGTACCACTCCGAATTAACCGTTTTACGATTCTCTAGGGGCACTGTAGCCACATGGCCATTAATACCAAAAAAGCAGGCCACCATTTGCTTCAAGGTGCTTTTTGCACGAGTTACTTTCGTAGGGTTCGGCTCATTTTGAAACACCCACACCGTTGATTGTTGTTTAGTTTCGGGATCATACGCATAGATCCAGGATTCGTCACCTGTGTAGATATTATAAACAGCTTTTGAGTCACCACGGTTATATTTTTTCAACATTTCCTTGCACCATTCGACGCGAGCCTCTTTTTGATCCTTAGTTAAGTTGTGCGGGATCCAACGCGAACAAATTTTTTTCACAGCTAAGTGTTCATGTAATATCTTATTAATGCTCGTCATACATATGCCTATAGTCGCCTCTATCTCGCGATACGTAACATGACGGTCATGCATTATAAGTTTTCGCACAGCTTCAATATTTTGTGGTACAACGACCGATTTCGGGCGACCATCCTTAACTTCGTCCCTGAGCATACTACGTCCACGATTGAACTCACTAAACCAGTGATACACAGTAGTTTTGGATGGAGCTTCATCACCAAAAGTCGAAGTTAGTTGATCTATGCACTGTTGTTGCGTTAAACCACGCCGAAAATCGTAATAAATCATAGCACGAATATTTTCACGAGTGAGTTCCATTCTTGCAGCGAGATTAAAATTTAAACCCGCCAAAAACAAAAGACTAGCGTACATAAGAAAAAAAATATATAGCGGCCAGTATTAAAAAAAGTTCAAATTTTACCATGGAGGTCAGATATAGCGTTTAAAAATGTTGGAATCCTGGATTCCGGTTACATAAGTAGCAGCCCTCGTATATACATACATACATATATACGTACATACATAAAGTCATGCCTTCATTCCCAGAGTGGGGTAGGCAGAGCTACAGAATTACCAACAAAAATGGGTTGATAATTCTGTAACCACAATTAAACTAAGATCTTTACACCAGGGGTGCGTATCTACTCACATAACTTTTTTAGGAAATCCAAATCTAGGAATAAGAATTTTATGTGAGTCAATATGGACCCCTTTACCAGTGTATTAGCGACAGGATGCAAGCTCATCGCCTAACAATACTTCAAGCCTTTATTCCCTTAGTCGCCTCTTATGACATCTACGGGAAGTCGTGGAGTGGCACTATTCTAACCCGGCAACCACAATTTTATTTAAATATAATTCTACTTAAGTGCGTAATGTATGTGTGAATGTATATATTTTTTTATCCTGCGATAAAATATTAGTTCACTTGGGAATAATGTTATATTATTTGTTTGGAGATCTAATGCTTGATATGGTGATTTCACTTCTGAATGTTACACCACATTAAACTCTTTTTGTCATAATTCACTAATATTATAAATGTGAAAGTAACCCGGTCTGTCTGTGTGTCACTTTTTAACAGCTAAAACGCTGAACTGATTTCTATGAAGTCCAGTCCCAGGAAGGAAAATATAACAGTTAACGAAGGAACAGTGATAATCTACTTTTTATTTTCATGAATGGTGGTAATTTTTAATGAAAGTCTGAATTTCAATCGGCTATCTTTACATATATGTTACCATGCATTTGATTTTTTTTCAGCTGAGGATACCCTTTTCAAAAAGCGCTGTCTAGTGTGGCATGATCATACTTACAGTGATTCATCTAGACAAGTTCTAACACTAAGTACTGGACGTTTAAAAAATATATATATTAGATAGTGTAGTTAATTCATTTAGTAGATAATTTACTGAATAATTAGTAGAGTAATTTAGAACTTGATTATGCACCAATTGTATCTTATAATTTATTATTATTGTATGTTTCTTCTGTCATCTTATCTTGTACAGATGGGCCCTTTTGGATATACTTTGACCAAGTATTTTAATTTAGATTTTTTTTTATAATACAGCTTTGTGATCATAAACATTTTTTGTTAGAAAATTGTTTCTTAGAATATTGTTCATTATAATTTTGTAGTACTACTAGTATTACTCATAATATGCAGTACTCCGATTTTTTATACTCATAATAATACTGTGGCCAAGATTGTATGCGGACCTATAATTTTTTTTGATAGTATTATTTGTACTCATATAATTAGTAGTTATATTATTAAAAGTGAATGCTTATTATTAGTTATTATACGAGCATTTATGAGCCAGCGTGTCGACGGAACCCCGCGAATTAGTAGTTCTATTATTAAAATTGAATGCATTTATCGGAAGGAAGTTTTTCTGGGCAGATAAAAAAAAAACATCGAAGGCCAAGGCGGGAGCTGAGCTGTTACATTCTGAATATAGCTTCTAAAATATTGTGTCTTTGTCGGTCTGTCTGTCTGTCTGTCTGTCTGTCTGTCTGTGAACCGATTTGGATGTGGTTTTTTTGGGGTTCCGTAGGTACCTCAAAAAAAGAAAAACGGAACCCTTATAGGATCACTGTTCGTCCGTCCGTCTGTCTTTCAAGACCCTTTATCTCGGGAACGCATGAAGGTATGGAGTTGAAATTAAAACCATATACTCAAGTCTACAGCTAAGTGTAATGGTATTGTGGTAAATCGCAAAGAAACCCATACATGGCATACATACATATTATATGATACGTAAAATAAATATATACTTATACTTACATTGATTATTGACAGTTTGTATGAAAGTTAATGTATAAGATGCTTGCTTAGTTTGTTTAATAAGTTAAATTAGTGTGATCTGCTTATATTTATTATCAATCACAATCAGGATGACGCTTCTAGTTCTCTAGCTGCAAAAAATAGTTATGTATTACTGAGGTGTTCTTTTTATTTCAGCAGGTCTCCCTACTTCTACGGCAAACGACGTTCCCGGCGGTTCCGGTGATGGTGCCTTTTTACCTTACAGTGAAGCCCAACTTGAGGGTAACTTTATTTTATATATACTTTCTTAATCTAACACATTGGGAAGACATATTTTGCATTATTATGAAAGAGTAACTATGTTATATTATAATATTAGCTGTACCCTGCGCGTCTTGCTACATCGTACCAACTCAGAATTCATCGTAGACACATGCACAACACTTTGCTCATCACATGATCAAATGCATAGTTTACGATTCTATAAAGGACATGCAGACAAACATTCATTTTTACATATATTGAAGAAGATTACCCCTTAATGTGCGCATCCTGCGTTACCGCTCTTTTGTGTGAGCGTGTGTGTGTACCCATTCTAACTTGTAACAAGCCTTGCACATTGCTGTGCCAAGAGGAGGCTGCCTTTTCCGCCAATATCAAAGGCCATCACCGACTGGCTGGGATGTTTTAATAGACCGTGCCTGTGTTTTAATAGGCCTTGGTGAAATAAGTAAATGATTCGCTTGATAAACTCGTGTTCCTAATTTCCAGAACCAACTCCGTCTACAAGTGGAACGACTGTTAACCCAGGCAGATCACGCGACGGTAATAAAAAAAAAATCGAGACAAAACTTTTCGTTTTTTGTTTTACTAGTACTATCTAAATCTAAACTATTATTTCCAGAGTATATAACTGTGCCCAGTGCACCAATACCTTCGGTATCCGGAGTATCATCAGCAGGCGTGGCTGATTCACAAGAAGGTATTGTTACCAAAAATAATAAGAGTTATACCAAAATCCAAAGTTTGGCGGATATTAGTAAATATTGCCAGAAATATAGTGATGAGAAAATGACGAATTGTCAAGATCGTAGCAAATGGAAAGAAGTGGTCTCTGCCTATCCCTCTGGGAAACAGGCGTGATATAATGTATGTATGTATGTACGTACGTCCGTCAGGGCCTTGTCGTAACCTAAATAACTAGTTTTTTGTCGAACCTGACTCTGTCCTTCCTTCATCTGTTGCAGACTCCACAACGTCCAACACCGCGTCAGAGCATCCTTCTACTTCATTTGCCGCATCGCGACCCGGGCCTGGGAGAATACCTTCTTTATTCGATCAGGCCCGACGAGAACGCATTACTTCTCAAATTTCTGCTTATCCTGCTGGTTATGTTTCTAGGAGGCTTTTACAAAAATTCGGTTGTACTAGTTGTAAAAAAACATTTTTGACTTCGGATCATGGCGGCATCCATATTTTATATCTGCTCGCGAACGCCATGCTCTAAAGGGCAAAAATTTAAAATATCCCTCTATTCAATTCGTTTTATTGTTTAGAAAATTGGTTGAACTTATCAATCAACATCTTAATCAATTTGCACATTGTCAGGACATTGTCAAAAATATACGTACCAAATTTCTTAATGAATCGGTTACTGATTGGTTCGGTTGTGAACAACACCGGACTGATGCTTTAGAGTTTTTCATAAAAATCGGCTGTCGTATTCAAATTCATAATTTTACTCATACTATCAACAATATTTTAAGAGGCTCTTATTTAGAAAGGTTAACTCCTCCTTTACCGAGAATGCAAGGTTTAGCACTCGACAAATACAGGAGGTCAGCCAAGTTTAAGAAATGATGTTTTTTTTTTAGTGTTCACCATCCTGCCCCCGCCTAGAGAATGTTGTTGAGCCTAGCAGCGAGGTACTCATTCGGTATATTTCCTTATTATGTTCTATGGCGACTAAGTTTATTTTTCTTATTCAAGAATACTAATAACAAACTGGTAGTCGCTGATGGACGACTGGTAGGAAATTTTAAATTGGTTTTTGTAATAGTTTGTATACAACCTATTTTAGGTCTGCTTATTTTTTGGGATTCCATACCCGAAGATCAACGGAGCCCTGTTACAAGCCTAGGCTGACACTTTTAAATCGCAATGTGTTAGTATAACATTCTTAACCTGCCTGTTGCACAAAAAATTATTTTGCAAGATTTAGTATACTGAAAAACCATTTGTATTATTCTGTGTTTAAAGGGGTTCCAGTGACTGCGAGCATCCACAATGAAATCACCAGGCCCAGCAATGAATACCTTTTTGATCTTCGACTACAAATAACATTAATGGTATCTATCTTTCATTTATACTACAGTTTGGTAAATTTGTATAGTGAAACCTAATATTACGTTACAACGATGTTTTTGTAAGAGATTTTGAGCTTGTCAAGTTGGAAATATATTTTAAAATATTAAGATACAAAGGTCGCATTGTATTAGAATAACATTTTCTTACTTGTCCGTTGCACAAGTTGCACAGAATAGTTAAAGTATGACACCAAATGGGACTAATATATGAAAAATTCAACGTATGCTATTAAATTTTGCAATATTTAGTATACTGAAATACTATGTAAATTCAAATTCAAATGATTTTTTAATATTATTCTGTGTTTATAGGGGTTCCAATGACTGCGAGCATCCACAATGAAATCACCAGGCCCAGCAATGAATACCTTTTTGATCTTCGACTACAAATAACATTAATGGTATCTATCTTTCATTTATACTACAGTTTGGTAAATTTGTATAGTGAAACCTAATATTACGTTACAACGATGTTTTTGTAAGAGATTTTGAGCTTGTCAAGTTGAAAATATATTTTAAAATATTAAGATACAAAGGTCGCATTGTATTAGAATAACATTTTCTTACTTGTCCGTTGCACAAGTTGCACAGAATAGTTAAAGTATGACACCAAATGGGACTAATATATGAAAAATTCAACGTATGCTATTAAATTTTGCAATATTTAGTATACTGAAATACTATGTAAATTCAAATTCAAATGATTTTTTAATATTATTCTGTGTTTATAGGGGTTCCAATGACTGCGAGCATCCACAATGAAATCGCCAGGCCCAGCAATGAATACCTTTTTGATCTTCGACTACAAATAACATTAATGGTATCTATCTTTCATTTATACTACAGTTTGGTAAATTTGTATAGTGAAACCTAATATTACGTTACAACGATGTTTTTGTAAGAGATTTTGAGCTTGTCAAGTTGAAAATATATTTTAAAATATTAAGATACAAAGGTCGCATTGTATTAGAATAACATTTTCTTACTTGTCCGTTGCACAAGTTGCACAGAATAGTTAAAGTATGACAACAAATGGGACTAATATATGAAAAATTCAACGTATGCTATTAAATTTTGCAATATTTAGTATACTGAAATACTATGTAAATTCAAATTCAAATGATTTTATAATATTATTCTGTGTTTATAGGGGTTCCAGTGACTGCGAGCATCCACAATGAAATCACCAGGCCCAGCAATGAATACCTTTTTGATCTTCGACTACAAATAACATTAATGGTATCTATCTTTCATTTATACTACAGTTTGGTAAATTTGTATAGATTTAAAATATTAAGATACAAAGGTCGCATTGTATTAGAATAACATTTTCTTACTGGTCCGTTGTACAAGTTGCACAGAATAGTTAAAGTATGACACCAAATGGGACTAATATATGAAAAATTCAACATATGCTATTAAATTTTGCAATATTTAGTATACTGAAATACTATGTAAATTCAAATTCAAATGATTTTATAATATTATTCTGTGTTTATAGGGGTTCCAATGACTGCGAGCATCCACAATGAAATCACCAAGCCCAGCAATGAATACCTTTTTGATCTTCGACTACAAATAACATTAATGGTATCTATCTTTCATTTATACTACAGTTTGGTAAATTTGTATAGTGAAACCTAATATTACGTTACAACGATGTTTTTGTAAGAGATTTTGAGGGTGTCACGTTGAAAATATGTTTAAAAATATCAAGATACAAAGGCCATCTCTTTCATTCGTCGACCTAACGTGTCGCTCAAATTTATCCATTGGCCTTCGCTTTTGATTTGACGAAATAACGTGATGTGTGGTGTGTGTTGTTTATACGTCTAAGTCAACATTTTGTTTTTTTCCAGAATCAATAGATGCGTCTCCAAGAGTGGCCAGCCCAGCATGCTAAATTTTCTACATTAGTTTTAATTTATGTTTAAGATCACGTCACGGGTTCATTATGATTTTCAACATTTCTACATTTTATTCTCTCTTCGGTAGAAAACGTTATGAGCCCATGACAAGTTTTATATTTGAGGGGTATAAGATCAAAGACAGCTTAATCTACATAATTTATGTGTAGGGTTAAGCTTTGATTATATACCGCAAATGATTTAATTTCATTTTATTAAAAGTACGATTAAAGTGGCGGAATAGTTTGTTAGGAATTTTCCCAATGGCCACCGTTATCATAATAATTATAAGATAATTTCACTGCATATATGGCCCTTCACTGGTTCACCACTTTATAAGCACTTAACGAGTTTAGTGTCACTATTACCGAGGCCCGTTTTACGAAATCAGGACCTATTGTACTGGGTAAAACGGTATCGCCCCTGACATCTTATGGGTATTGTTTTTAACTTAGCCGCCATAGCTGTCATGTAAATAAGAAGAGCTATCAAACCGTGGAGAATACGGAAAAACGTCAAGAGCAATATGATTTTACCGTGTAGAATATAGGCCCTGGGCCTTTATTCAACTCTGTAAAACAATATTGCTTTTGACGTGTTGTATTAACGTTACTACAGCTCTTTATTTACTTGAGAGTAATGGCGGCCGAGTTTTAAACTACCATAATGACATGTGTTAAAAGCATTATTGTTTTAGCATGTTGTATAGAACCCATTGTAACTTGTATTAGTGGAATTCTCTTTTTAATGCATATTGTTGAAAAGAGATTTCCGCTTGTAATACAAGTTACAAGGTTTCGTGAAACGGGTCCAAGGTTTTATTATTTTCTAGATGTGTAAATTAACAATTTAACTAAAAGCTTTGATAGGATTATGGAATAAGTTTGAATGTATCTCTAGCAATATAATGTTTTTGCATTGAATTGTATAAACAATATAAGAACGATGATATTTTCATGCATTGCATTGTATAAATGAATATTTATGTAAAAAGTAAATTGAATATTAATATTGAACAGCCACAAAACAACATTTTAAAAACGACTACTAAATAGCTCTTCACTTATTAACCTGTTCTATTGTTTTTATCTTCTTATGAAGAGGTAGAAAATTGGTATTGGATAATTCCAGACTAGACTTTATTTTATTTTGTAAAACTAGGTTACGAGGTATATTCTTGTGGACAAAGGGCATTGGGTAAATTTGTTTGAAGAATATTGTCATTTTTTCTTTCAGCGGCCACGGATTATTTTTACATAGTTATTTAGAGGACCTCGAAATACACATAGATATATGTGATTTATAGCTTTTAATAAGATTTAAATGTTCAATTTTTGGTACTAAAATTATGCCTAGGTAAGAATATTAAATATCTCGGCTCCGATGCACTTCAGAGTATTACATTACATAACAAAACATGTTTATTTTGAATTATTCTATCATAATTTACCACTTTTACTAATGGCCGCTCACCTTGAAAATGTATGACTTTTACCCAAACCCCTTTATGTAAGCTCACAGCACCATACTCAGATATTTATCATTTAATACATTGCTGTGCTTTCGTGTTATTAAAACTTAGGTTAGATTAAATGTATATTTACCTTAAAAAAAGATTAACTTACGTTAACTTGGTCTGTTGCTTCTTCCTTCATAGTTTTACTTCTATTATTTGGAATTGGTTTTATGATACTCTTACCTTAAGTTTATTATTGTCATTGTTATGATGGTTTATTTGAAAAAAGACTGACTGTTGAGTTTCTTGCGGCGCTTCTTCTCAACAGTGGTCTCCTCTTGCGAAGCGCTGGTAAATTCCTTGCACAATAAAGATATTACATTTCATAAAGTCTATAATTTCTACTGTAACGTGTTGTGCTATGTGGTTTTATGGAGTTTGTTTCACTGTCTTGTTAAAAAAAATGCTTAGCGTATTAATATTCCGTCCTTGTATTCATATTTTATTTATAGAAGACTGTGAAACATGCTTTATCTTTAGCATATTGATTGCGGAAATTAAGTTTGTTTTCGAATTGATCGAAGTTAACTAATTTGTGCTCATCGATGAAGTGTGTACATACAATTTAATCGATGAGTGCGAAAAAGTTAACTTCGTTCAATTCGAGAATGAACTTCATTATGAATGAACACTGGCTGTCAAAATTTAAATTCCCCGCCATTCCGCCATTTTTATTTGAATTTTATTGCCCACTAGCGCTACCGGTTCCGTAGTATGTTGCGTACCTGAACTACCACTAATGAACTGTCAGTTCTATGGTTGATTCCTATCTGTCTTTAGACATACCCTATAATCTGTGGTTACAATTACCGTTCTCGCTAGCGCAGCGAGACGAATGCTCTGCCCCTGGTAGACATCGCAGTATTCTTATAGAGTGCGAGGGACAGAGCATTCGACTCGTTAGCGAGTACGGTAATCGTAACTCATGGTAAGGGTACAGGTAACAATTGGTTATACATTGCAAAGTTAACAGGCTTTAACATCACTGGGATTCATATCAGCTGCGCCATGTAAACTGAACACTTTTGTCTATGTCAGTATTTTATTGCGTTTTGTTTCTGTTTGCAACGAATAAATATTTTTTTCTTTTTGTTATAACCCTTACCCCCTTAATATAGCAGTTTTGCTTGTTGAACGGCACCGCGATGGTCTTTAGGATCAGCTCGATGATCGCGTTGTGGCAGTTCTGGTTCTTCATTGCGAATACCTTGACCTTCTGCCCGTCCAAGTAGTACACCACCACGCGGAACTGAGAACAGTATCAATGTAAAGTCGGTCAAATAAGTGATCTTACGATTGACAAGGGGAACTTTTTTTATGTTCTGAAAAACATCATAGGATACAATTTTTTTTTTACTTGCTAAGATGAACTAAGTTAACCGGCGGCATTTCTATTCGTTTCTGTTTTTAAACCAATCGCGTCACTGGTAGATCACGTGACTTTTCGTATCACGTCATCTACCAGCGACGCGATTGGTTTAAAAACAAAACGAATAGAAGCGCTAGTTAGCGTAGTGCATCTTGGCAAGGGTCTTCCCAGTACATAATAATAAAAAAAAATGTACTTATACTTTTGTGACCAACCAGCCTGATCATATTAAAATTTATAGATGTACTTACTTATATAGAAAGAGAGCTTCATTTTACATTTTGTAACTTTTTAGTGTAATAAGTATATTTAGTATTTAGTCCACAGTGTGGCATCACAAAACGAACAACCTATTCCCTGCTAACCGACCTAAGTATATAAAACTAGGGCAATCGAGCTGTGGAAGTCCACAAAAGGACAAAATCACTCGAAATCATTAATTACAGGGTTCAAAAGCAAGTTCTCCACGGAGATTTTAAAACTCAAAAGAGAGAAGACTTGCGCAGTGACTAGGATCCTAACTGGCCACTGCAAATTGAACAAACATTTGTTTCTAATGGGTATGAAACAAGAAGCGACATGCAGGTTCTGCCAAGAAACAGAGGAGACAGCTATGCACATCCTCTGTTCTTGCGGACCACTAATGCGTAATAGAAATATCTTCCTAGGGCGACATATCATGGACCCACAAGAGATACAACTCCTCACTGCCCAAAGCATCTGGAAATTCCTAGACGCAACGGGCCTTTGCGGTGAACTTTAAACTAAGGGCTGTCACAAAAGATCAGCAATGGTCGAAGTGGCTCACAAGGCCCATCTCAACCCCCCCAATAATAATAATAATAATAATTTAGTCCACAAGTACTGACTTTGTCTAAATATGATAAAGTCAGTAAACGCCTCAACCGGTTTTCATGAAATCTAGCTAAGAACCACCGCTAGAAAATTTGCTTTCAAATAAATAAATCCTTATCCAAATCAGGTCACCCGTTTAAGACCTACGGTGCCACAGATCGACACACATTGCGGTTAGACTTCTAGCACCTCTCTTTTTGCGTCGGGGATTAAGAACATAGAATTTTGCGGGTGGTAGGACCTTGTGCAGGGTCCGTCCGGATCGCTACCACCATCTTATCCATTAACCTACCGCCAAACAGCAGTGTTCGCATTGTTGTGTTCCGGTTTGGGGATAAGACAGCCGGTGAAATGACTAGCATAGAGGCATTCCATCTTAGCCTCAGGGTTGGCAACGCATTTGCAGTCTTAGGATTGCATTGCAGTCTTGTGATTGCGAATGTCTATGGGTCACAGTTTCCACTTACCATCAGGTGGCCTGTGTGCACGTTTGTCTACTCGATGCCATAAAAAAAAAAAAAAAAAAACCACTCAACCTTCATGTCCTTAACATCCCTCGTGGAGGACAGACTCCCCCGGACGAGGCTGCGTCCCTTGCTGGTGTACGCGCTGATGTTGGACCTGAACCAGCTCGGCTCCTCCACGCAGCTCGTCGTGTTCAGGATCGTCGTCTGGTAGGGGCCCTGGACAGGTATTTGGAGGGGCTCTATATGAATATCGTTTGCCATAATTATTTGTACGGTATCCTGCCTTTACGGTATCATGAAGATAATAAATAAGATGACCATGCTCAACCTTCAAAAGTACGCAAACATGGAGTAATAATGGTAATAATAATGGTAGCATAGAGGCATTCCATCTTAGTCCTCAGGGTTGGCAACGCATTTGCAGTCTTAGGATTGCATCGCAGTCCTGTGAATGCGAATGTCTATGGGTCACAGTTTCTACTTACCATCAGGTGGCCTGTGTGCTCGTTTGTCTTCTCTATGACAGAAAAAAAAAATTGTTTATATAAGTGATGGAATGAAAAGGTCCCGACTATAGGTAAAAACTGGTTCTCTGATGTTTTACCAAATCATCATTTGACAAACTATATAATTTCACAAACTTTCATAACTTGGGTAAGTGGAAACTGTGACCCATAGACATTCGCATTCACAAGACTGCAATGCAATCCTAAGACTGCAAATGCGTATGTATGTGTTTTGTATTAGATAGATACCTACTTGAATACATATAAAACATCCGAGTCTCAGGAACTTATATTCGCGCTCATGGCACAAATATCTGCCCTTACCGGGATTTGAACCCGGGACCTCTAGCTTCGTAGGCAGGGTCACTACCAACTAGGCTAACGCGTCGCGTCGTAAGGTCGCCGTCAATAAAACTTGTGAACTATATATGTAAACAAATTGGTACTGGTTTGACACATAACCACAAATATTCACCAAGCGTGTTTTTATTAAAAATAACGTATAATGAATAGTTATTTCATCTTAAACTTAATATGAAAACTATGATCTAGTGTATAAATCATTGCAAAGACCTCACTTGATCTTTAAAAGTACATGATAATCGAGTAATCATGGTGAATTGGTTCGTTTGGTTTTGTTTACATCTTTTGCAAGTTCTATTGACGGCTACTTTAGCGTAACATAGGATACAACGGAGGTTCTTCTGAAAACTTTACACATTATATTTTACTAGCAACCCGTCCTCGCCCCGCTATACAGGGTGAAATCTAAGTCGTGATTCCAATGATCTCCTCTGTGTTCTACCCACGAGTATGAACAACTTTCACTATGGGACCAACTCTGAAATATCGAAAAAAAAATCAGCTATTTCATAGAAAAGTTCAATACGTACTCGACCAAAATGTATGAAGCAGCTGATTTTTTTTTCGATATTTCAGAGTTGGTCCCATAGTGAAAGTTGTTCATACTCGTGGGTAGAACACAGAGGTGATCATTGGAATCACGACTTAGATTTCACCCTGTAGTTAGGTACGATTAGTAAAAAGTATAACATACTTAAAATATAAATCTAGAAACATAAAAAAACCGCCTTCAACAACGCCAAAAGTAACTTCGTTTTAAATGGTATGCTACAACATTTTAACCAAAAGCTAACTTTAATTTGAGAGTATTTACACAAATGGATAGCTAATGGTCTCTTATACCCGCCTGTTTTTTTTGACAACGCTCTAGGTACCAAACACCCTGTATAATGAAATGACTAGCTGTTGCGCGCGGCTCCGTCCACGCAGAAAAATAAAACATAGCCTATGTCACTCAGGGTGAATGTAGCTTTCCAATCGTGAAAGAATTTTTGAAATCGGCACAGTAGTTTTTGAGTTTATTCATTACAAACATACACACACACAAAAATACAAATCTTTCCTCTTTATAATATTAGTGTACTTAGATTTATTTATTACGTACCTCTGCAGTCGTAAAGGCCTGAGCCGAAACGTACCCAAGACATATCACACACGTCAATAGGAGTCCTGGCATTACGCACATTATGATATTTGAACGTAGCAGGGAATACTAAAATCAATATTCGAAACACCAGAACATTAAACCTAATTAATTGTCCATCAGACTACATAATAATTATGCGTGGTTATATAAACATCCGATTTCAAAAAAGTTAAATTACGTCATTGTAACATTTCATATGGTACAAATAAAATCATTATTTTTTCATTAGTGGTCTACGCAGTGTATGTAGGTAGGTAAGTTAAGTAGGTATGCCAATCATAATGAGTATAATGACTTATGATAACATTGATAACATCTGCCTATGCCCAAAGAAACTTCGGTTGCAAATAAGGATGACCACTATTGAGTGTCGCTGATGTTTTTTGTGTTAGATATTTACTTTAGTGAGTTTATAAGACTGCGACGAGCGTACGCCGGATGTACAGTGGCGCCCTCATTACTTTTATTGTGTTTTCTAATAAACTAAAGTACCTATTTTCTTGAAATTGGACGAAATGTTTTTGTACTATAAATGAAAACACAACTTATGCGGTATATCATATAGTTTAATAACAATTCACCTACGAGTTATTAACTTAACGGAAAAAAGTGGCCACCTTTTCCCGTTAAGCTGACTAATCAAAGGGTTAATTGTTATTAAAGTTTGTTAGGTATCCCATAAATTGTGTTTTTACTTGCACTACAAAAACATTTCGTCTGATTCCAACGAAATTCTTTAGTTAATTAGAAAACACAATAATAGTAAAGAGGGCGCCACTGGACGCTCGGCGTTTGCTCGGTGCAGTCTCAAGTCTAATATGGCTGCGTTTATCGCGTGACAAAATGTGGATAAAACATCAGTCACTTTTTGACTCGTACAACTACGAGAGGGACGGATGCTTTATCCAAATTTGTCACGCGATCCTTTTGTCCGGGTCTGCCTAAAACGTACTCTGACTAATTCGCGTTACGCCTAGACCAATCGATAGGTAGCCGCATTACGACTTAGGCTTCTTGCGTTTTTGTCCAAAAGCGAATTTGGCAGAGTGAGACTTGAACTTATTTCGATTTTGTCCAAAATCGAATTCAGCTGAGTGAGACTTGAACTTATTTCGATTTTGTTCAAAATCGAATTCAGCTGAGTGAGACTTGAACTTATTTCTATTTTGTCCAAAATCGAATTCAGCTGAGTGAGACTTGAACTTATTTCGATTTTGTTCAAAATCGAATTCAGCTGAGTGAGACTTGAACTTATTTCTATTTTGTCCAAAATCGAATTCAGCTGAGTGAGACTTGAACTTATTTCGATTTTGTTCAAAATCGAATTCAGCTGAGTGAGACTTGAACTTATTTCTATTTTGTCCAAAATCGAATTCAGCTGAGTGAGACTTGAACTTATTTCGATTTTGTTCAAAATCGAATTCAGCTGAGTGAGACTTGAACTTATTTCTATTTTGTCCAAAATCGAATTCAGCTGAGTGAGACTTGAACTTATTTCTATTTTGTCCAAAATCGAATTCAGCTGAGTGAGATTTGAACTTATTTCGAGTTTGTCCAAAATCGAATTCAGCTGAGTGAGACTTGAACTTATTTCGATTTTGTTCAAAATCGAATTCAGCTGAGTGACTTGAACTTATTTCTATTTTGTCCAAAATCGAATTCAGCTGAGTGAGACTTGAACTTATTTCTATTTTGTTCAAAATCGAATTCAGCTGAGTGAGACTTGAACTTAATGCGATTTTGTCCAAAACCGGATTTTTCCTTCTTCTCCAAAACTAAATTTAACAGAGTCGACGGAGCTCCGCTTTCGCGGAGCTACTATTTCTGGGTGGTTTTAGCCCTCCGGGCCTGCTGCAAAACTAACATAACCTAAACCTACCTCATATTTGTGATACTTTTGTCTATAGGCGTAACGTGTTTTAGCCTAACTGCTAATTAGACGTATCGCGAAATGGACCAACAGGTACTTAGGCTTACTGCGTTTGGATCATATTGCGAAACAGGTAATAAGTATAAGTAATAAATTGCGACTTAAACGAATAGCGAATTTCAAATGAAGTTTTGTCATAACGCGAATGAGTCAGACTACGTTTTAGGCAGACACGGATCCAAGGTACCGGACGCCGCCTCGCCACACATCCCTCGCAACACATTCCTCGCACACATTTTTCCCTTCTTTTGTATGTACAAACACCTCGCTCCGCTGAGCTGTTTCCACCAGAGATAAGCTAAGCGAGGATAGGTAAATGAAGTGTTTCTATTGGTTCATGACAAACACATCCCTCGCAACGTATCCACGCACGTCTCTAGTGGAAACGCAGCCTAAATGCCGAATAGACTAATTTCGGATAGGTACTTAAGTCTTATTCCTAAAGGACTCCGACGTTTTACCAATGAAACAGCAGATCTGGATATATTTTATTGACAACATGAGCGGACACAAACAAGACGTAGACATTGGGGGGAGGGGGCATCAGCTCCGGCTGAGGAACCCCCGCACGGAGCAGAAGAAGCCCCGCCGCATCCGGCGCGCGGGCAGGATGGTGTGGTTGCTGTAGAACGAGGCCGTCGTGTCGTAGATGGAGGAGCTCATCTCCACCGCCTGCAAGGGTCAACTTTAGAGACGAGGAAATTTGAAAGGACGATGGGCAAAGTGTCCCCACCTGTGGTCCCCACCCACCAACAGAGATGAAACATGTCTCAGTTTATAGATCTTGGCAACATGATGTATTTTTACTATGGCGACAATCGCGATATCTATGGGGTTTTCTTGGAAAATCATAATCGTATCGTATGGAATTTGTTTGAAATTGAACACATTCTTGCCTTATTGGGCTCTTTAAAAGGTTTTTTTTCATTAAAAGTTCCCATCGATTTTGCTACTAAAATAGGTATATTTGTCTTTTATTGGGTCCTAATGAACATAATAGACATGCACCCCGTGACTGTTGGAGGGTGGGGACGGGGCCCATACAAAATTGCCCATTACTGCCAATTTCACTAAACAATGTTAAATTTAATCGACTGTTAAACATTCGTACATTTTGACAGGTGGTGACAGTGGTTAACATCGTATGGTGAAATTGGTACAGTTAGCAGCAGAAGTCACGCAACTGAACAGGTCATAATAATCTGCACTCGACTCTATTGTCAAGAGAATACGTTGTGTCTAGATCATTTTGAGCATGTTATACTGCTTAGCTACTTTTGATGCTGACTGTACTAAAGCTAGTCGTTATCTAAAAGATGCCACCTATTATGCCAAACCGATTATGCCAAATATGCCAAAAGATGCTTTCGGAAATCATCGGAATCGATGTTCGAGTCTGCGCGAACGAGAATTCACGACACGCCATATCTAAATATACACCGTGTTTTTTTTGATTTACGATAACTTTAAAGGAACGTTCTTTAGGTCAAATAAAGTTAATTTCCCAAAGACAGACAAATGATAACTCTTACGGTTTTAAAGATATTTAATTTTAAAATTTAATCAGTTAATCACGTTGAACTAGTATAAAAGGCTCTTAATTGATAACAACAATTTTCTTTTAATTCTTATGAGTAAAGAGTTTCCAATTGTTAGGTTTGTATACGCGTCCATGGAATTAGTAAGTACTAACGTACATCTGGAAGGTGCACTACACCGATAACGCGAGCCGAAAGAAATGTACTAAAGCTTACTGCGTCCCTTTCTAAAGGTGACCATATTTGAATTGCAATTTACGGACAAATTAATTTTACAAGCCGGTGGGGCAGTAAACGAAACAATATTCACTTATTCAACTGATTGTTTTCAAAATCGATATCTGTGGATCTGTAGATGAGCATTTCTAAAAAAGTTTGTACATTTCATTTACGACTCCGATTTGCGAAAAAAATTGCAGGTAGGTAAGGTAAATGATACTGAGCCTAAATAACATAGTCTCCCAAAATGTCCCAATTAATTTGTATGGAAACTTCCTTTTTTGTTACCAAAATTCTTCCGTTCGTGGTAACAAAAAAGGAAGTTTCCATACAAATTAATTGGGACATTTTGGGAGACTATGTTATTTAGGCTCAGTATCATTTACGCTACCTAACTGCAATTTTTTTCGCAAATCGGAGTCGTAAATGAAATGTACAAACTTTTTTAGAAATGCTCAGATCTGACAACTAATCCGTAGACAAATTGAGGAAAAGTAGCCGCCACCTTGAACTTTTTAGTTATTCAACTGATTGTCTCCAAAATCGATATCTGGGCATCTGTGTGGTCTCTGTCAACGAATCCGTGGATAGACTGAGAAAAAGTAGCTGCTGTCTTGAACTTCTTAATAAGAGCAGGTAGAACAAAATACAAGCATTGAAAGCTTTCAAACAAAATCTACTTAGTATTAAGTTGTCATTCAAGTGTCAATTTCGAATTATAGGAGACCACACAGAATACACAGATCCCCAGATCCACATACAGGTACATACATTTCTTTCAGCTCACGTTATCGGTGGAATGCACCTTCCAGATGTACGTTATTACTTACTAATTCCATGGTCACGCCAACATTGACATTTGACACTCACTATTAGTTAACTCTAAAGGCCCTTTTAGAATGATCAAAGATATAACATTCAATTACTTTGTTCTAAACAGAGAAAATATATTTTTTTTGCAATATTTAAAAATCTAATCTACCAATTAGTTTCTATGGATATACCTAGTAATATGCCGAAGTTATCGTAAATCAAAAAAAACACGGTGTATATAAGGAGAAACTGACTGACTGACTGACTGACTGACATATCAACGCACAGCCTAAACGGCTAAACGTAGGCACTTGAAATTTGGAAGGGACGTAGCTTAGGTACCGTAGAGGTGCACTAAGAAAGGTATTCCCGAAATTCCCACGGGAACGGGAATTAGCGGGAAAATTATTAACTCGAAAAAAATGTTTTGCCCCACGAAGTGGACACGGGAACAGCTAGTCAATTATATACACCAAAACACAGACCACTTACCCTATAGACTCCGCATACAAAGGCACCCCCGTAAGCCATGCTTATGCTCACAGAACACTAATTGGTTGCCATGGTTCTATTGGCGCGCACCACGACGCGCACACTTGATTATTCGTTGACTTTGAACTAGCCAATCACGGTGCACTTTCCGCCCCCCGCGCCCCGCCATTTTGGCTTAATGAGATACTAGACAAACTGTTCCGAAGCGGAGTCTATAGGGTAAGTGGTCTAGTGCACCAAAATCTATGCACGGCCGGTCTCCTATTTCAGAATCGAAACGCAAATTAAAATCAAACTTACTCCCAACGAAGTATTAATATGGTACGAATCCAGCGAACTATTGATGCTTGGCTTATTAAGGACCGGGCCAGGGAGGAGCTTTGGATTAGACGCTCTGGACGCTCTCAAGACCAGGCAGGATATAAGTCTTCTCAGGAAGGGTTTCTTGGGCTTAAGGTTGAGGTTGAGGTTGAGGTTGAGGTTCGAGTCGTCGAAGCATTGGACGCGCGTGTCGAAGCAGTCGGAGCCACCGTCAGCGCACAGCGAGTATGCCGACGCGCCCAGGTTTGGTGTATAAGATCTTCGGTGACCTGAAATCAGTATTTCGTAGCTAAGCTTTGTCTACTGGGTAGTACTTCAAAGTGGAGCAATTGTTTACATTTTGTATGCAGACAAGACTTCGATTTTCAAAATGAAAGCGATTACGATTGCGAGTGCGTTAGACAATAGCCCCTCTGGTCAGCAGCAGAAGTAGTTACGCAACTGAAGAGGTCAAAATGATCTGCACTCGACTCTATTGTCTGGAGAATACGTCGTGTCTAGATCATTTTGAGCATGTTATTCTGCTTAGCTACTTTTCATGCTGACTGTACCAATGTTTTTTTCTAACTTAAGTGCATTATCTGATGCTCTTACAGTGAAGGCAAAACATCGTGAGGAAACCTGCACATTTGAACAGCTGAGGACAGAGGATTCAAGCATTTTAAACTGCTAATTAGACAGCGATTGATTAGACAGAGAGATCATATATGCACTGTGACGTCATGTTGCCGGCCATAGAAACGACATGTTAAATTCTGTTTTGCTAGAAAGAGAGAAAGAAATCTTTGCTGACTTATTATATCTTGGTTATTTTTATACCTATTCAAAAAAATATTTTTCTTACAGGTTTTTTACATGAATCGGCTTTTATTGAAGCTGTGAAAAAAAAAACATGAATATTCCCTATTGTTTTTCATGCAAAATGTTCAAGGGCTCTAGACAAGATGCTAAAGCTAGCGAAAACTATTTTCGGAACCTGTCAAAATGCAAACATAAACGCTCGACACGACCGTCCGGCAGCTTACGTATTTCCTATTAGTAGGGGAGCCCACGACATATTTTCTTAGCAATAATTCAGAATTTCCTTGCAATCAGACGATACGTTTTTATAGGGCAAGTAAAAACACAATTTATGGGATACGTAATAAACTTTAATAAAAATTACCCTTTGAGTAGTCAGCTTAACGGGAAAAGGTGGCCACTTTTTCCGTTAAGTTGATAACTCTAAGGTGAATTATTCCTTCCGGGGCAGTGGTCCAACTGCTTTGTCCAACTGACAAATAATTTTCATTTGAATATCAAATTAACAGGCTCGACGGAGCTCCGCTATCGCGGAGCTCCTACTTCTGGGTGGTTTGGCCCTCCGGGCCAGCTGAAGAACTAACATAACGTAAACCTCTACCTCATATTTATGATACTAATTTAGGTCAGTTGGACAAAGCAGTTGGACCACTGCCCCGTCACTGAATTATTATTAAACTATGTAAGTTGTGTTTTCATTTGTAGTACAAAAACCTACCGATCAATTTCAAGAAAATACTTTAGTTTATTAGAAAACACAATAATAGTGATGAAGGCGCCACTGTACATCCGGAGTACGCTCGGCGCAGTCTTCTACTTAGTATGATCGATCTTTAGAAAACACAATAATAGTGATGAAGGCGCCACTGTACATCCGGAGTACGCTCGGCGCAGTCTTCTACTTAGTATGATCGATCTCCTAAATTTATATTTTAGTAACATTCAAACAATTACTATCCTTACCATTGAAAAGAGTGTGAATGGACGCTGACTCCTTTACTTCTAGATTCCTAGTAACCGAATTGGCATCGCCGACGATGTCCGATGACGAGAACTTCACATGTCTGATATAGGACGTACTAGCGTAATGAACCTCCAAGGACGAAGCCGCTCTCTTGGGACTTTCAGTTTCACCATTTGCTTTGATAGGTTTAGGTTTCAAATAGTAAGTAGATTGAGAAGAATTAATCATAATTCTGGTCTCTGTTTGTTCTAGAATGCTTAGACTTTTCGAATCTTTGTGCGCATGATGAGCAGTGAAAACACTTTCTCTGCGCTCTATTATTTGTTTTGAATCGTCGGCGCTGCTTCTGACTTCTACGAGTTTGCGTGTCGGGTCACAGACATCGGAACTGCTAAAGTCGTCGCGTTTTGTGAAATCATTTATTAATCTGATTACTTCCTCATTGTCGGCCTTGGACGACAAATCAAAGTCTTCTTTCCCCAGTACAGTATCAGTTTGAATCATTGAGAATGAAATACCAACCGCTTCAGTCTGTGCTTCCTTGTTGTAGTGATATACACATTTGTCTTTCGGCTTCGTCCTAATTTTCTTAAGTGAAACCACGTTACATTTAATGCTGGACATTTTTGTGTGTCTGCTTCCGCTGCTACTATTGACGAGTACGTGGCAAATGGTTTTCCTAACTTTCTCGTACTGCTGATGCGTCAATACTATCGGTTTTTCTTTTTTTGTCCGTTTTAGCTCTAGAAGCACTTGGAAGTTCTTGCTGAGCACCAACTGCTGGTATAGAGAGGCTTTCTTCTCAGGCGCGCAATAGATGGCATCCTGTTTGACTTTTTCGCTAACCATAATTTTATTCTTCGGTCTCGATTTTTTTGCTTCACTTCGACTGAAAAGCAATAAATGACCTTGGTATTTGAATATTTCAAGAGATTTCAAAACAGTAAACGGTATCAAAAAAAAACCTCGGGCGTGGTTGTTGAAATATGTAGTGCAGGGAAACCCCGCTTCCATTTCCAAGGGCATCGCACGCCTTAAACAAAAAGATATAAAAAAAAGATGTAAGTAAAAAAATATGATGAAACATTGTGGATGCTAATTTGACGGTAAATTTCTGACCTTGCTTGAACTAGAACGTTCCGGAGGCTTAAACCTGCCCTTTTCTATACCAAGAAGAGCCCTTATTTCTAGATCTCTTTCGATAGGGTCGGTTATGCAGCATTCGTCACCGTGGAAGTGCTTGATCGGAGCTAAAATTCATGAACAACTCGAATTAGACAAACAAATGTTTTTACTTTTTTCGAGAAAACATTGCCTTAAGATTTGATGAGATCGATGAATCTGCTACGACTGCTACGTAACGCAGCAGTTACAAAGAAAATGGCGTTATTCAGTAGTTTGTCCGTTATTAAGTAGTCCAACGCAGGCGTAGCAAACACTATTAAAAAACCTCTGTAAATAATAAATTAAAAACCAAAAAAAACACCTTTTAAAAAGTCCCGGTTGTCAATCCTACTAATATTATAAAACTAACTTGTGTAATAACCAAAATCATTCAAAATTTACCATAATTTAAAAATTTGATAGGTTTGAAGTACAACGTAGTGATTCTTCTTTCATAATTTTCTCGGGACTGCCAAAGATACTGCCCTCTTAAACCAATAAGCAGTATCTCACATTCAATAACTGTAGCAGTTTAAATTCTCTGCTGTTAGTAATGAGGTCGATATTGCTGCTGGAGTTTCATCTGAGATACTGCCTATTGGCTTAGGGGGGTAGGATAGGTGTATAACTGATCTTTATGGATCACCGTCACCGACCGTTTTACCGTGCACTGTAGCGTTGCTGGAGCCGCCATGTATCCGTGTCCAAAAGACGACTTCTCTTGGCTGATATGATGATGATAATGGTGAATAAAGAGTTTACATACATACATATGTATTTCAAGATAAAAAATGTAGGAATAGGACAGATTCTAAACAAATTAGCCGAAGTTCTGACGTTTGTGCCAATGGCACAATGATTGTTTTAAACAAATCAACATAAAAATATAAAAAACATGTTACCTAAGTACTCGTTATCGACTGCGTTGTAACTATTTTGGTCATTCTTTACAATTGTTTGTGTGGTTTTACCACCATTATAGGTCCTTTCTTCACGCCTGCAACTTCGATCATCTTCACAAAATGTCCAATTTAAAAACTACATATTACTTTAAAATGGTTTAGAGACACTTGGTTACCTGTGCGATATCTCAAGACTGTCAACAACGTTAAGTTTTGAAGAGGACCGACTGGGATTATTCTGCAAAACAAAACAGGCAGGATTTCAGTGTTAAAATAAATCAAAAACATACTAGTTATAAGCTGCCCAATTGCCCAATTAATCTGCTAAGAAAATATTAAAAAACGTTTAAAATAAAAGCAAAATAAAATTATCTTTGGCAACCATAGAGAAAGAAGACCTAATTACCCCTTTTAAAAAATGTGTTTGGGAATGGGATCTCTTTCTGGGCTCGTCTGGGCGCAAGGATAAAAAATTCTCTAGAGACGTATGTTCCTCGATTTCTGGATGTTTACTCATATTTCCTTTATTAGTCTTTCTTACAGATAGATCTCTATCTAAATCACCTTGGCGGAACGTAACATTGTAGCGTTCGTTATCACCGTCAATATTGACGGTAACGTTAGACGCGTTGTGTCTGGCTTTCCACATGAAACCGACTTTCGATTTCTGGTCATGCATCAAAGCCATCTGCTTTGTGAAATCGTCTACCAAAGCCTTTTTCGTCAGCAAATTATCAGTATTCGTGCCTGTCGATAAGTTACTGTTGGGCTTACTTTTCGGACTGTCCTTTCGTCTACCCGGGGAGGGGACTCTCGTGGGCGACTTAGACCTTAGCTCTGACTTTTTGCTCGTGGTTGACGTTTTCGTTTGATTAACGGTTTGGACATTACTACATTTAGTTTTTTTACGTCCAGGATTTGTGATACTGTCAGAAACCTGCTTAGAAGACGTGACAGTTGTTTTAATTTGTGTTTCCTTGTCTTTTTTGGTTACTTTTGCAGGCGAAGGTGATCTACTGCGCGCAGTAGCTTTTATGGTTTTCAGTTTATTGCCAAGTTTCCCTTTTTGGCCGTATTCAATTTGCGCTGTATACTTATCCTCCGGCGAGAAACCTTTATTTTTAGTAACTATATCTGATTCTTGGTTTGGATATACTGATATTATAACGATGGGGCTCGGGCAAGGTTTGAGCGAGATGTCACTGTCTTCCGAAGTGTACGTGGAATTATCTATGGTCGTGGCGCAACAGCACTGCACTATCTTATCATCGTTACATACGGCTCGGTTCGGTCGTTGCCGGTCTAAATTGATTTGAGTCGCTTGACATTGAAACGTTGATCTAAAAAGAGAGAAATAATGTTACGAAAATTTAAAAAACGTACCTAGGTACTTTAAGTTATTAACTACATAAACTGTATACATACTCGAATGCAGAACAAGGGATGAAACGGTCTGTTTGAATATTGAAATCCCGTTGTTTCTTCGGTGGTGGTCTGGAAGGATAATTGTCCTTTTTATACGGGATGGTGAAATGACCGACTCGCAAAATGACCGAGTCGCAAAATAGCCACAATGGTTTTTTCATTTTATCATTGTCTAAGTATAGTCGACGGAGCGCCGCATGGCGGGGCTCCTATTTCTAGGTAATTTGCCCTTCGGGCATTTGAAGTAACCTAACGAACCTAACCTACCTAGTAACGCAAAGAAAGTACTATTTTTGCGACGGACATTTTGAGATGTAGAATACAAGCGATGTGGTCATTTTGCGAATCGGTAATTTTGCGACCTAGCCATTCTACCAGCGACCGTTTTTAGGGTTCCGTAGTCATTATAATATCGAAATACTTACTACTAACAGCTGCACTCAGAGTCGGCGACGATTAAAGGTTGCCGCAAATATAACCACTCTGCTCCGGATCGGCTAAACTAAACATTGAAAAGTAAACTTTAATTTGTGGTAGTACGATAAATTTTATAAAGATAAATTGAAAACAATAGTACGGCGCGGGCCTTTCGACATCCACTGAAAAATGTATCGTAGTTACTCAAATCAATGTTCACTTTTCTATGTCCCACTTTGAGCTGGGGTGTTATTCTCTCTATTAGGCAGCCAGGGCTTATGTAGATAAGATAGAACGTATAAGGTTGCCTAATTGAGCATGCACGCGCTAAAATGTGTATAGTACGCTCTGACGGGACTCGTTCACTCGTGGAGTTTTTAAGGAAATACCTGCCCTGAGGGCCCAGACAAGATGCATTACGATAACTACTTATCGTTTCTATTCGTTTAGTCGTTAAACCAATCGCGTCACTGGCACATCACGTGACTTTTCGTACCACGTCATCTACCAGTGACGCGATTGGTTTCAAAACTAAACGAAGAGAAACGCTAGCTAGCGTAGTGCATCTTGTCTGGGCCCTCTGATCCGTTTCGCCAAACGGTTATGTTTACGCCGCCCTTTAGTCGTTTCATAGTGTCTAACACAATACATACAAACAAAGTACCTACATACATAGTATCTACATATACAACGTGTTACAAAATACCCCGTAAAAAATCTAATAAATTATCAAAGCCTAAAATATTGTCAACCCTAGTAAGCGGTCATGTCAGGGAACCGGAGTTAACATAGAATATTTTAACAGAGAGGCCTACGTACCAATTTAATATTTTTTCAACTTAAATGGGTTTAAAACCATATCCCGACGAGTGAGGTTGTGCATTGAACAAGGCAGAGCTCACTTTGAGCCGTTCCTGTAATTTTGACGTTCTTTACGAAAAAGTAAGTGCTAGTTTAGGTTTCTTCATAAGTAGTTTAGGTCTTTTAAAATCTTCCAAAACTCGACTTGTAATACCTATCTAATCAAATTCTGTACATTTTGTTAGTATGTCTCTTAATCGTTTCACGAATTAGGTAAAAATGTACATAAACAATCTGCGTAGTTTACTCTTTAATTTTACTGAAATAGGGTTTTCACATCAATGAAAGCAATAATGGTTTTATTTTTTTTGCCGGTAAGTCATGCGGTGATAGTACGGTTCTCAAATATTGTAAATGGACTTATTATAAGGTACCATTTAACCCCCTTTCGGCTTTACGGGTATTTTTGTAACACCTTGTATATGTACCTTCACGCCTTCATTTCCAGAGTGGGATAGGCAGAGCTACAGAATCAACAACAACATTCTGTAACCACATTTTGCACATCAGCTAAGATGTATTCAAGCGTATTTAGTGACAGGTTGCAAGCACACCGCCTAACAGTACTACAAGCCTTTATTCCCTTAGTCGCCTCTTACGACATCCACAAGAACAAAAGCGGCTGCGGAATTATGAACAAGTTTTTAAGAGTTGCGTTGTCCCTACTTTCCCACTCTGGGAACGAAGGCGTGATATGAGTTTATGCATGTAATTGTGTATGTAAGTGGATCACCTTTTTGTTGTTGTTATTCTGTCCCGTAAGCCAGGAGACAACAGTGATAGAGTTTCTTAGAAAAAATGTTATAATATACAGGGTGTTAGGTAGAGCGTTGTCAAAAAGAAACAGGCGAGTAGAAGAGACCATTAGCTATCCATTTCAGGTACTTTAACCCTTAATTTGTCTAAGGGCTATTTAATACCGTTTTTTTATAATTTTATTACAAGACACCGAAATTCGACCTTTAAACCCCGAAAAAAAAGGAACTACTTGGTGTATTGACAAAACTTTAATTTTTATAGATTGTTAAATGTTGTGGTGTTCAAATAAAGTTACAGGAAGCGTAAAGCTACTTTAAAAAATAATGGGGGCTCCCAAAGTTTCAGAAACCGATAAAGAAATCTTTCAACCTCAACTTTACAATGAAATTAAAAAAAAACCAAAGTGATTACAATTCTTCCAATTTCCTAAAAACATCTCCTGTTCACGCCAATTCTAATGGTATGCCACATGCATAACAAAACTCTTAATAATTCGAGTTATTTGCTAATAACTTGTTGAATGTGGCGAATTCGATGTTTGAGAAAATTTACTTCTTTGTTCATTTACCACGTCTTACGCAGTTAGATAGTGTTTTAACATCCTTCTAACATATGGAAGATAAGGTTAGGTTAGGTTAGGTTAGGTTAGGTTAGTAATTTATTTAAATTTTATTAGTAAAAATCTGAGGATATTGACTTAGGATCCCCAAAATGGTAACTTTTCTAATTCATAGTCACAACACATTTTTTTTTTTTTACTACAATTGCTCAAATTTATGACCATTTTGACCAATACAGGCACGATATCTCTTCCGTATTTCGACTGTCGTCGTTTTTAGTTGCATTTCTTCTTTCATCACTTGAAAAGCATGTTAAATTTTCTCAATTAAATGATCTCGGCTTCTGACTTCGGTGGCATAAACCAAATTCTTTGCATGTCCCCAGACATAAAAACCATTTTGGGGATCCTGAGTCAATATCCTCAGATTTTTACTAATAAAATTTAAATAAATTACTAACCTAACCTAACCTAACCTAACCTAACCTTATCTTCCATATGTTAGAAGGATGTTAGAGGAAAACACTTTCTAACTGCGTAAGACGTGGTAAATGAACAGAGATGTAAATTTTCTCAAACATCGAATTCGCCACATTCAACAAGTTATTAGCCAATAACTCGAATTATTAAGAGTTTTGTTATGCATGTGGCATACCATTAGAATTGGCGTAAACAGGAGATGTTTTTAGGAAATTGGAAGAATTGTAATCACTTTGGTTTTTTTTTAATTTGTATTTGTAAAGTTGAGGTTGAAAGATTTCTTTATCGGTTTCTGAAACTTTGGAAGCCCCCATTATTTTTTAAAGTAGCTTTACGCTTCCTGTAACAGTTTTATTTGAACACCACAACATTTAACAATCTATCAAAATTAAAATTTTGTCAATAAACCAAGTAGTTCCTTTTTTTTCGGGGTTTAAAGGTCGAATTTCGGTGTCTTGTAATAAAATTATAAAAAAAACGGTATTAAATAGCCCTTAGACAAATTAAGGGTTAAAGTACCTGAAATGGATAGCTAATGGTCTCTTCTACTCGCCTGTTTCTTTTTGACAACGCTCTACCTAACACCCTGTATACTTTTAGCAAACTCAGGAGAAAGACCATACAAGAATGGGTGCCAATAAAACTGATTTTCAGTGGAATTATATCCTTTGAAATCATAATTTTAAAGAGTGACCCAGGAGACGTCGCCATGGCAACGAGCTACAAATAAAAGTTGATTCACCAATGTATGCACAGTTTGAAAAAGGAACGAGGTAATTTTGTCTCTAACTTAAGTTTGTCTCTGAGTACCGGCCGTTAAGAGCTACATCAAACTATAAATACTTCGTTCATACTCAAACATAGGGCAGGGGATGAAACGGGCTTCAGTTTGAATACTAGAGTCGCGTTGCAGCTTCGGTGGCCTGGAACGTAAATGTTACGCAAATTCATAATTATTACATGAAAAAAAAAGTTGGTTCAAGGTCATAAATATATCATTCATTGAATACAAAACGAACACAATCCAAAATGAGTCAGTGTTGCATTTTAAAATTAGAAGGCGTTGGAATACGATTTTTAATGGAAGAGCAAATTATTTTGGAATGCGTCCGTTTTGTATTCAATGAGATGCACGTTCCTAAGACGGTAAAAATATCTACACGTCTCTATGACTCTAACAATAAGGCCTATGTATATGTATTTGACGCGATGGCTGAACATCGTCTGTGCCAGGGTTTTTTTTTGTAGCCTTTTAGTGTTCCGTATCCATGGGTGCCATTCCCGCAGATGTTCAATTTTTTTTGGCAATATCTTGGACGTCTCTATATTTTCTTGTATGCGTTTCCTATGTTTTTTTTCAAAATGGGGTTTGAATGACCGATTTCTGTTTGTCGTTGAATGAAAACTCTTGGCCATAGTTTTTAAGGCAGTATCTATGGATCGCACCAACACTCACATTTTCAAGCTTAGCCAGCTTCCTAAGTGATTCCTTTTAAAGTAGGTACATCTTTTGTCCATAATTTCATCCAATCCATCATTGTCCAATGTCCAACTTTTCTCTTTTTAGCAGAAAAACCTCACATTTTTACGAGTAGTTTAAACTTAAATGATAGAAGTCGAAGCACAACGACAATTTTAAATTGCCGATTTTTGGGTGACTATGTCCATAACCTTTTTTTTAAGGGCTGGATCCGCGCCTGGTTTTAGTTCTGTTTACGTACGCAAAGAAGCAATCGTAATTCTAAACATGACGTCTCGACTGCATTACAGTGCAATAAATTACCCACATTATAGTGGATCGATAAAAATAAACAACAGGAAAATCATTAAGTTAGCAAAACATAGCAACTTTTCATTTTAAATCTAATCAAATAAGGAAACTTGACAAAATAATTAACGCAGTTAAAGATAAGATTACGGTAAAAAAAAAGGAAGCCGCAGACAGATAATCGATGTCGCCGAACTTTACGCATGATTTTAATCAATCCTGATGGTCGCCATCCAAAAAAAATAAAAATAAAGATTTAAAAACAAAAAAAGTTTATTGATTATCATATTTACCTTTCCAAATCTATTATCTGTACATTTCTGCAATGGAATTTTATTTATTGTGGTTTATGTTATGGTAAAAGGTAATATTACTTTTAAAATATTGGGACATTCTGAAACAGAATCAACAACCAATTTTGAGTTGTTGGTAATTCTGTAGCTCTGTCTATTTACCCCACTCTGGGAATGAAGGCGTGATTGATTATACAGGGTGTTTGGCAGTCGGGTGTAGGGGTTTTAAGGGATGATAGTAAGGGTCATTCTGAACATTTTTGACCACATTTACTATTATGCTAAGTTTCACGGTTTCCGAGATATTGATCATTTTAATAGGATTTTTTGTCATTTTTCCTTATGTCCGTGATACGAAAAACCCCTTAATTCAAGTATTAATTTAAAAAAAAAACAGTGTTTTCTTGCATGACTTGAATCACTATGAAATAAGGAAGTTTTAAAGCTACATTCCATTTTTTTTTCTTTACAACTTTTTGAGTAAACGCGCAAGAGTTACTTTCTCCATACTAAGAGAACCCCGCGTTTGTTTTTCACCAAGTATGGAAAAACCAATTTTGTGAGGTTACTCAAAAAGTAATAAGGAAAAAAAAATGGCATGTAGCTTTAAAACTTCCTTATTTCATAGTGATTCAAGTCATGCAAGAAAACACTGTTTTTTTTTTAAATTAATACTTGAATTAAGGGGTTTTTCGTATCACGGACATAAGGAAAAATGACAAAAAATCCTATTAAAATGATCAATATCTCGGAAACCGTGAAACTTAGCATAATAGTAAATGTGGTCAAAAATGTTCAGAATGACCCTTACTATCACCCCTTAAAACCCCTACACCCGACTGCCAAACACCCTGTATATGTACCTACTTTAAGAACAATGCATTGAGTGGCGTCAGTTTTCTCACGGTGGTTAACGTCTTTTGACAGTCATCATTTTACTAATAAAGATTTGTATATGTTTGACTCAGAGTACAAGATAAAACGATAATTACGTCACAAGTTTGTGGAAATAGTCATAGTTTCAGAGTTTTCCTGATATCGTAGTCTATTCAGAGGCCCTTGCCAAGATGCACTACGCTAACTAGCGTTTCTCTTCGTTTAGTTTTTAAACCAATCGCGTCACTGGTAGATCACGTGACTTTTCGTATCACGTCATTTGGGTAAGGCCACGGAGCGTTCGAACCGCCCCCGCGAGTGTGTTACCAAAACAATACATGTAACATTACAAAAAGCATTTATTTTCCAGGTATCATGTAAGAACCTAATCATAACTACCTATTGTAATTAAAAATAAATGCCATGGACATAAATCTTTGTCTATTTTGGTAACACACAAGACGGGGCGGTTCGAACGCCCCGTGGCCTTACCCATTTACGTGACGCGATTGGTTTAAAAACGAATCAAATAGAAGCAACTTGGCAAGGGCCTCAGCACCGTTAGCACATGTTGTCCGCGACTTGTTTATCGCTCCGATCTTCCTTTCTTTCAAGTGTATTACGACCGAGACGCACAGAGCGACAAGCGAGAAAATAAAACTTATGCTACCCGTGTTGGGTAGTGATTCTGTAAACAAAGCCGGTCGTGCGGACTGTCGATAGCGCGTACATTTTCAATTGAAAATGAAATTGAAAATGCACGCGCTCACAATGTGTTTTGTTCGCACTGACGGGACTTTTTTTATTTTTTTTATTTTTTATGGCATAGAGATGACAAACGAGCACACAGGCCACCTGATGGTAAGTGGAAACTGTGACCCATAGACATTCGCATTCACAAGACTGCAGAGCAATCCTAAGACTGCAAATGCGTTGCCAACCCTGAGGACTAAGATGGAATGCCTCTATGCTAGTCATTTCACCGGCTGTCTTATCCCCAAACCGGAACACAACAATGCGAACACTGCTGTTTGGCGGTAGGTTAATGGATAAGACGGTAACGGACTACTTTTAATCTCGCCGCTTGGATATCACTCGACAGTCCGCACGACCGGCGTTGTTTACAGAATCACTACCCAGTACTAATAATTTCTTTACCTTTTCGTTTCGACAGAGGAAGTGCAAACCACGCTAGGCGCATCTTGCCCGGGCGTTTGAAAGTGAGTCGCGACTGAAAAACACCATCAAAACGATAGTAGAGTCGCGTTCATAAATATATGTACACGTTAGTACCTTGTCACTTTAAACGCTGTGACAATTCATTATACGGCAGTCTAAACATGACATTATACAGACAAGATACTAAAGTGTACACATATTTATGAACTTGACTGTACGTCTACGTAATGGACAACTGGAGAGCTTTTTTTAAGGAGCTTTGAAAAAAGAACTTACGGAACCATTTTTGTTTATTTTTTTACTAAGGAAAAGAAACAAATATCTGCTAATGGCTAAAGAGCTTAAATGCCACATGGTCTTTTCTACGTCACGTTTAATGCTAGATTAACCAAATTTTCGAATCTATTCAATTACGAACAAAATGACGTCATTCCGACCACTAGGTAGTCCAAAGCGGGCGTAGCAAACATTGATAATATTCAATATTTTTAGGATTCCGTAGCCGAACGATAAAAACGGGACCCTATTACTAAGACTCCACAGTCCGTCCGTCCCTCTGTCCGTCTGTCTGTCACCAGGCTGTATCTCATGAACCGTGACAGCTAGACAGTTGAAGTTTTCACAGATGATGTATTTCTGTTGCTGCTATGACAACAAATAGGTACTTACTAAAATCAGAATGAATTAAACATTGAGGGCAAAATAATTTTGCGGTTTTTTTGCTCGATATTAATAACGGCAACAAGTAGACGCTTGAAATATTCACAGAATATTTAGTTGAATACTCACTTTAGAAAAAAAATATTAAATTAAAATAAAATGAATATTTAAGGGCTCCCATACAACGATAATCGCTCATTGAATACAAAACGGACACATTCCAAAATAATTTGCTTTTCCATTAAAAATCGTATTCCAACCGCTTTAACATCTAATATGCAACAGTGACTCATTTCGGATTGTGTCCATTTTGTATTTAATGATCGACTTGGCCAGTCTGCCAGTTAGTCACGAAACACACAGATCTCTGATCTGAAATTTGAAAATCGAAGTTCGAAGTTACTTCATCTGTCACTCGTCATTCGAGACTGTATCGAGAGAAAATGATGGAGCTAACGTACTTTCCAAAGTAGAGCCTCAAACACTGCCGTCCTAAGCAAAAACGCAGTAACTAAGACAAACCTTCTGTAATTATATCAACCTTATTACACACGACATAGAATTGAGTCTGCTTTGGTGATTGAATGTAAGATACTGCTTTTTAGCGTCGGAGGGCAGAATAACATACTTACTCGGCTTGTCATCGAGAGTAGCATCACATTTCAGTACATATTTGTCCTCAGCAGTGAGCCCTAGGCGACCAGTTATTTTGATACGACTTTTAGGAGCAGTTACGTCAGCCACCCCTTTTCTCGCAGTCGTGATAGCAATTTCAGTCCTCGACCTGTTACTCCCAGTGGTCGGAATTTCCATCCTATAGGAATCCGAATCATTCCTTCCGTAACTTTTTTTAATTTTGTTTCCGTTCCCATTTCCATTGGACCTGGTCTTCAGATCCTGGCTGCTTCTCCGCTGGCACCCGTGACAATGACAATTGTGCGTGCAGTTCTCTGGCACTTCTGACGCTATATCGTTTTTGTTTGTCAGCTTCCTTTTATTCTTGATCATGTTCGCATTAAAATATTCTTTGTATTCATTCTCGTTTAAAAGCGTTTCATGTTTACACGTTTCTCCCTTGCCACTCCTTGTGTTGAGCTCGTAAATCTTTCGGTTTTTGCACCCGGCAACTACGAGGTAGAAGTTTTTTGTGTCATAGGGGTCTGTTGGACGTTTCTCTATTGGTTTCTGGGGTACAGTGATGTGCCTGTGCGGTCTAGTGGTATACGCCTCGTCGTAGTGGTGCGGGGGGTTGTGGGGTATGACGGTCACCTTTATGAGCGGCTTGCCGTCGGCCGCCGTGGGGTACTTGGCATTAGAGCCTCCATACACAGGGTTATGCGGTAGTATTATATCTGAAAAGCTCGATGCTGAATAGTCAGTGAGGACCTATTGACAAAACATAATAATAATGAAGTAAGTATTTTGAACACAACATTATATACGCTATATCATCATTGCTTTGCAAAAACTTCTTATCTCATACTTCGTGACGTACGATTTTAAACTTAAACGAGAAGAGAATTAAGTACAAATTCATACATCTCGAAATATCAGATAGATACAAGTTTTTTTCTAAAGTAGTAAAGATATTCGAGTAGGTATTGGTACATATTTTTCTACATAATTACGAGGAGTCATAATTCTGATTTGATCGATATTCCGAATTTTCATAAATTCGAATGCAATGTTTTCATATCGCTTTTAAATCAAACCTAACTTAACAAACGCAGAAAAAAAATTATGCATTTAATCTAAAATTGCTCCAGCATAACACAGCTCTCGGAAAAAATGGGCCAAATGAATGTTCGGAAAATAATAATTCGGAATTTTCAAGCGCTCCCTTTCGTTCATACGTGAACACCAGGGTTGAGCTCAAAACTCGCTGTGGCTCCTGCTGCAGCACATGCTGAGCTAAGTCCTATTTGAATTCACACTACAGCGCTTTTCTAAATTGTCATTTGTCAAATGAATGTTATGAGTTTAAGTATTAAAGGAACCTATGTTTCTATACCTAATTTTGAGGGTTAGGTTAGATGATAGCTGATTCATGGGGGATCATTGTCCACACAACGGTTTGTTTAGGGAAAAGTAAGCTACGTAGGAACTATAGATAAATTAGTGCGCTTTCAAATTAGGTAGTAGGTATAATCGTGCGGCAGTCGCACTGCTTCGTCGCCGCGACTGGAGATCATACACACATTTTAGTCCGGTTCGGCAGCGCTTCTGCCGCGCGAGCGCACCGTTAACGTAAAAGCACTCTGATGATACCTTTCGATCGATAGTTTTCTTCAATATCAGTGAAGTAGAAGATTCGACTATTTTTCTTTGTCTGAAAGGTTCTTTTCGTCGAGAAAGTTTCTTCCGGACGCCTTTCGACCAAATAATATCGGAATATTGGAAAATGTCGTCTATTGACCTTTCTCCATAGACCTCTCTCAGACCTCTAACGGGAGCTTGGGCAAAGTCCCAAGATTCTAAAAAAAATACAAAATATTAAAATAAAGTTTCATAAATATATAAACATAAAGGGTTAAAGAACTAAGAACCTATAATTTCCGATGACACACTGATATAGTCCATTTCATGAATTTTGAGTCCGCCGGTGTAAGGAATCGCGAAATACACTAATTAGTAAAATTATGTAAAAATTAAATTTTGACACCGTTTTGATGCCATTTGCAAGCATCACTAATTGACTTTTCATATGATTGTCATTTGCTGACGTACCGCAACGTTATAGACACACCCACAATTCATTCCAGCCTCTTTTAATACACATTTGTCAATTAAATCGTAACTTACAAGTTTACATCATGAAGCATGTCAACATGTCGTTTCCCCTTGATTTCCCCCGCAGTTCTTTTGGCACGCATTTCATTTCGGAACCACTAATGTATTTATAAAACGATCGATAAGGTGCGTCGACGTAATGAAGTAAAATTCGGAGCTTTAACGTAGTCAGTTGACTCATTTCGGCCGCAAAATCATAAGAGTAGGACAATACAATAACAACTTAAACCCGGCAACGCACCTGCTCTCCTTATCTCCTGGTATCCAGCTGGTTTGCCAGCTCTATCATAAACAAAGTAAAAATGATGAAAGTGCCGGAAGACCGTGTGAGATCTGGGATGGTGCTCCCAGTCTCGAAGGAGACGTACTTCAACACGAAGAAAGCGCCCACAGCACAGCTCTGCCCATACGACATGTTGTACCACCCTCCGGATTACAACCCGAACTCCTCCCGGTCGGATCGGCAAGACAAAAAGATAATCAGAAAGAACATATGGAACCAGGTCTGTATACTTAGCTAGGTGGTGCGAATGCGTGGTCCGGTGAGTTTTTCCCCGAGATGAAAAGAGGGGTTTTATTAAGATTTATAAGTTTGCCCGTTATGTGTGTGTGTCTGTGACACCATTATGTGTGTGTCTGTGAAACTGATTTAGATGCAGCTTTCAAGAAAATCGTTTGGGCCGTTAAAAGGAGCGTCCCCACTGAGAGCATTACCATATAATGAGCATTCGGCGTCGAATGTTAAGATAAGATAAGATAAGATAAGATTCATTTATTGTCAGAAACTGAGTACATTAGGTCACATCATATAAAAGGTCTAACAGTTTTATGCTAATATTATGTTAATATCTAATAATAAAGACTTTGATTTTATTAAGATTTATTTATTGAGCCACGACATAAGCAGTCTTCGCACGATCCTCCTGGCGTACAGCGGCGCAAGACCGTCACGCACGATGCTGTTGTACACACTATCCTGCAAATGGACAAAAATTCCATGGTGCAAGTCCATCACGGTGATAATAATAATTATTGACATCCAGCAAGTCTACGCACTATCGTTTTGCGTCGTGCATCGAGCCCGGACGTATGGAAGGATAGTACGTAGACTGCTATACCTAACGTTAACATTTACGTACCAAACCGTCCCGCGTTAGAATATCGAAAACGGAAATTAACGATTTTTTTTTTCAGGAAGTTCATAAGCCGATTGCTTCGACTACTCATTTTCAACTCGGCAGACCGTATTGGAAGATCTTAGACATCCCAACGAAACAGTACGTGAGATCTCACGGTAGGTATCCTTAAACCGACTTAAAATGTAAGAGAAGGTATAGGGTGTGGAACCAGTAATGGTCAAGAACCCAATGATGGACACTTGATTCTTATTTTGCAGAAGATAAGGATTATTCATTTGTTTTGCAATAATCGATTTAGAACCGTATGAAATTTGAATTAAACGTGAAGTGTCCATCATTAGTACTGTCACCCTACTCTGTATACAGTAGACTTCAAAGATATGTAAATGTCGGGAGCAATCTTACATAAATGGACCGTCTCAAAACTCTCAAACTAAGCCCTAAGGCTGTGGCTCCACTGAGGCGGAGATGAGCGGAGCGGAGCGGAGCGGAGCGGAGCTGTGCCAATATTAACCAATAGAATCTAAACTAACGTGCTCAAGCCGCGCTCGACGTGACCGCATGCGCCTTCCATTGGTTAATATTGGCACAGCTCCGCTCCGCTCCGCTCATCTCCGCCTCAGTGGAGCCGCAGCCTAAGCTTTTACTACGGGTACTAGGCAACAATAAACCTGCTTATATAGAGAAGTAAATACTTATATACATCGCTGCTTAAATGCAAAAGCGCCACAAAACAAAAACATTTATAGTTTGATTTAAATGCAACACAAACTCATTTTGATTTGTGGCCCTTTAGTATTTAAGCAACGACATAGAAAACACCCAAGGTTCGCGCTGATCAACAAATATTAGCCCTACCGAACGACCGAGTGAATGTCGCAGCGGCGAGTTTAAGTAGTCCCGTCAGAACGAACAAAACACATTTTAGCGTGTGGATTTTCAATTTTTCCTAACACGCTTGGTGTAACAGTATGTACATTGTTGCCTAGGCGCGGAAAGTACCTAAGGGTTTTCCTGACGAGGTGGTTAGCTGGCCGAGCAATAGCGAGGCCTGATAAAATACGAGTCAGGAAATCCTCGTTTCCGCCGAGGCATACATAATGCTTTTCTCAAACATGTGAGGAAATAACACAAATACATAACTACAAGTATTTTTAAAAACCTATGACAAATTCGGAGAGAATGTTTCTTTGAAAACTACGAGTATTAGTGAAGATAGTTTCACGCATAACGCGCCGCCGCCGGCCCACACTGCACCCACAAGTTGGGCGTGCGAGATTTTTTTCACGTTCCTTTCGACTTTGTATGCAATAGAGAGCACTTTTAATAAACAATATATGGACATGGTCGGAAAGTGTTTTCATATGGTTTTTTTACTCCTAGGAGTAAAATGAGGCACTTTCCGTCCTTGTGTTCTTTCCGAGCATGTTTGAGAAATAGTTTGTTACAGTACCCATTTGTTTACATCATTCACAAGTAGGTACTATCAGACCATTGGAACCTTGACCCACCATAGAACTGTGTCACAGAGACGTTATGATTCAAGTCATAAGAAGTGTCAAACAAATTGTTTTATAATGTCACTGTGACACCGTTCTATGGTGGGTCAGGGTTCCATTGGGCTGATAGTACTATTGACGGTGACTTTGATATTGCTTTTTTTTCAGAGGAAACTGCAAATCCCCACATGAGGATATACGACGTGCTCAACTGGGCCGTCATCATCGTGAGCGGGAAACAAACCATTTGCGACGATCAGTAGCGGTTGCGCGGGCGCAGTAAAGTTGAGCCCGATATAAAGGGGCGCCTGCGACTGGTTATTTCATTCTAACCCTTGCTTTTTTCGTATGGGTTTGAATATTGGGTAGTTCTAAAACCGGCACTGGCAACGATAAATAAATGGTGTCAAATATAAAACAAGTGGCCTTTTCTAACCAGTATGTGAGTACGAGAGTGACGGGTGCTTTACCTACCGCGATAAACGCGACAATTATCCGGGCCCTGTACCCCGAGCATGAATGTTTACCTTCTTTATTAAGTAACGTTAACGTATCGTCGAGTAAATGTGTATTACCCTTTACATGACATGAATTACTGTACTCGATAGGGAGTCGAATGCTCTGACTCTCGCACTCTATAAGATTACTTGCGAGGTCTGCGAGGGATATAGCTTCTACTCGCTAGCGAGTACGTTAATTGTAACTCATGGTACTCGTTAGGGTAGTACATGTCGATTGGTGTCACCATCCCGTATTTAGTTGTAACAGCGGCGACTGACGTGAGCACGTTACAAGTCGAATATTCGACATTTACAGCGGCACTCACTGCTCATAAAATTATTATTATAACGCTGCTGTCAAAATATTAATATTAGTGATAAGATATCTCGATTAAGATGAGCGACTATGACGAGCCTCATTTAATGACTATGACTTTCACGCGTTGTTTGCGGTGAGCTTGAAATGTCGTTTATTTGCTTGAGATGTGGGACTACATAACAGCGTATTATGATCACTATACATAGTATGAAATAATACGCTTAAGACATACTTGATCATAAAATTACTGATACAGATATATCGTAATGTAATGTCACTGTAGGTACAGTCAGCAGCAGAAGTAGCTACGCAACCGAAGAGGTCAAAATGATCTGCACTCGACTCTATCTATTGTCAAGAGAATACGTCGTGTCTAGATTATTTTGAGCATGTTATTCTGCTTAGCTACTTTTGATGCTGACTGTACAAAGAAATCGTTACTTTGCTGGGGTAGAAATAATGTACGTAAACGTGAGTCTCCTTTAAGGTTTCGTGCTCGTGTTCGTTTCGAATAGTAAACTTGATTCGAAAACGTGCCGTGTGATGGAAACATTCGTGCTAAAGCTACTGGTACTTTATATACTTCTTATTTGATAATGTCAAAATTAGTTTACATTTAAATATAATTTCATATCAATTATTATTGGGTAAATATTTCAATCTTTATTAGTCAGGAGGCATGAGTACAAAATTAAAACAAATTGATAAAAAGTTTTTTGTTTTATTCGCGCTCCTTGTCGTACGAGTATAAGTAGATACATTATTGTAATAATTCCAACCAACCATAAAAATACTTTTGTTTAAAATGTGTATGTCTCCAGTAACATTTTTTTCTAGATTTTATTTTCGGTTCTCAAAGGTGTCCATTAAGACTGCGCCGAGCAAACGTGGAGCGTCCAGTGACGCCCTCGTTACTATTACAGTGTTTTCTAATTAACTAAAGAATTTCCTTGCAATCAGACGATATGTTTTTGTAGTGCAAGTAAAAACACAATTTATGGGATACGTAACAAACTTTAATAACAATTACCCTTTGGGTAGTCAGCTTAACGGGAAAAGGTGGCCACTTATTTCCGTTAAGTTGATAACTCGAAGGTGAATTGTTATTAAACTATGTGATATACCCTATAAGTTGTGTTTTTATTTGTAGTACAAATACATTTCGTCCAATTTCAAGAAAATTCTTTAGTTTATTAGAAAACACAATAAAAGTAATGAGGACTGTACATCCGACGTACGCACGGCGCAGTCTTAAGTTCGAATAACTTTTTTCGTTTGTCCGAAATATCCATTTGTCCAAAAATCATTTTTCTTTTTCCTGGATTGTTATGAAATTAACCAAAGCTACAGGATCTGTAGGTATATCTCATTCATTACCATTTTGAAAAGTTAATGTCTTCGGAGAATTGTGATTTTCGGACGAATGAAAAATTCGGACAAACGAAACAGCGGACAAAGTTTTTCGAAACATCGATATGTTACATATAGCAATGTCATAATAACCCGTTGGTAGTTATTTATGTAACTGGTACATAATTAACAGGGATCGGAAATTCGGATCGATATTTACCTAAAGTTGGCAATATCCCGGAAAAAGTTAAGCGAATATGGCGTCGGCTTCTTAAAAGTATTATTTTATTAATATTATTTCCGGGATTCTGGGATTCTACAAAACCTTTTATTTAATTATTTTACATGTAGGATAAAACGTTCCGCCAATTTGCTCCTCAGACTTCGTTAGGAAAGGTTTGATGAATTACCTGTAAATTAAATAACATTTTTGGTAAATCTTTATTAAAAAAATAACTTCAAATAGTGAAAGTTAATACTTACATTTATGATGGCGTGATTTATTTATTCCGAAATCCCGGGAATATTATTAATAAATTAATATTGAGTCCGCCTCCATACAACTGAACAACAACGCCGCCACCAAAGATTAGGTAAATATCGATCCGAATTTTCGATCCCTGATAATTAAGCTTCTAAAGGTAGGTACGAGTGCCGAGGTTAGAATTCGGGCGACAGCTGAGCGAGCGCTCTAATGACAGGGACGAATTGTTGGTAGCCATATTGAGCGTAACCATGGTAACCAAATAACAAATCGATAGATATTAATGATCTCTTTTTAGTAATTTAATGAAAATGAATTTTAAACAATAGTTTTATTTTTAATATACGTAGTTTTAATTGGTAAGTATTAAAATATTTTTAACGATTTACCTACTATACTAATTAGAATGTCAAGTGTTCATTAAACGCCAACACTGATATCCGACATGACCGTAACCATGGTAATAACAATGCTATAATAATAATTATAGAACTATCGTTACCATTGCAACAAAAACCAAGGCCCAAAGCATCTGGAAATTCCTGGACGCAACAGGCCTTTGCGATGAGCTCTAAGCAAAGGGCTGCCGCAAAAGATCAGCAATGGTCGAAGTCGCACACGAGCCCCATCTCAACAAATAATACTAATAAAAAATACCATAGCAACGCTCATTATAGAACTGTTTAGGTGGTACTCTGATACCGTTAACGATATCAATACTAGCGGTGTATAGTGCGCGAGTAGAAAAACATATAAACAAACTCAGCTGATAAGTGGCACTAAACAAGATAAATGCGAGAACGTTATCATTATCCAACATATTATGACATAAGGATCACCGTAGTACCCTGTGAATCCAATACACTGTATCTGGCAGATACAGTGTTTTGAATTAACAACTTTCATTCTATAGAATAAAAGTTGTTAATTCAAAACACTATTATCTGCAGATACAGTGTATTGGATTCACAGGGTACCGTAAGCCTAAAGCATAAAGATGATTTTCCTGTTGTTGTAATTTGATTAAAATGTGTCGACTAACTACCTACTCTGTTTTTAAGGTTCCGTATCAAAACGGTAAATAGAAACCCTTAATTAGGGTTTTTGCGGGTGGTAGGACCTTGTGCAGGGCCCGTCCGGATCGCTACCACCATCTTATCCATTAACCTACCGCCAAACAGCAGTGTTCGCATTGTTGTGTTCCGGTTTGGGGATAAGACAGCCGGTGAAATGACTAGCATAGAGGCATTCCATCTTAGTCCTCAGGGTTGGCAACGCATTTGCAGTCTTAGGATTGCATCGCAGTCCTGTGAATGCGAATGTCTATGGGTCACAGTTTCCACTTACCATCAGGTGGCATGTGTGCTCGTTTGTCTTCTCTATGACATTAAAAAAAAAAAAAGTAAAAAAGGAACAGTTTGTCTGTATTAGTCCTTTATTAAACACCCTGTTCAGCCAGTATTTAATATTTTTTTAGTGTTTTACTTTTGCAATACCTTGGTCCTTCAAGATAAATTCAAATTGATGCCTGCTAATGCTTGACTTATTATTAATTATTTTTCTAGTAAACAAAGCATTTTCAAAAATTCAAGAAATCGCAATATCTTTAAAACCCGTGTAACTTTGCATAATAGTAAGTGTGGTTAAAAGTGTTCAGGATGACTCTAACTATCATCCCTTAAAACCCCTACATCTTCCAACTTCATCCCAATGGACTTTGGTGCCCAGGCATAACACCCGCCTGAAGAGAGATCTCTCTCTATTATTCTCTCTTTCCACAAGTGTCAGACAAATATGAACAAGACAAAATGTGAATGTAGATGCCTATTTAGGTTTGGGTCACATCTCGCAACTCTAAAGCCCTTGGTAAGATGCATTACGCGAACAAGCGTTGCTATTCATTTCCTTTTGTAACCAATCGCGTCACTGGTAGATCACGTGACTTTTCGTATCACGTGATCTACCACTGACGCGATTGGTTTAAAAACTAAACGAATAGAAACTCTTGTTAGCGTAGTGCATCTTGGCAAGCGCCTCACAGTTATTAGTACGGTTATTTGGAATACCTATGTAAACCCGATGATAGCAAAATAATATGGTAAATCTGATTTCATGATGGAGTCGTGACGTGGCAGGAAGCTGACTACTTAGCGTAGACCACAGACCGCTTACCCTATAGACTCCGCATACAAAGGCGCCCCCGTAAGCCATGCTTATGCTCACAGAACACCAATAGGTTGCCATGGTTCTATTGGCGCGCACCACGACGCGCACACTTGATTATTCGTTGACTTTGAACTAGCCAATCACGGTGCACTTTCCGCCCCCCGCGCCCCGCCATTTTGGCTTAATGAGATACTAGACAAACTGTTCCGAAGCGGAGTCTATAGGGTAAGTGGTCTGTGGCGTAGACCCACCACGTTTAGATTCGATAGTTTTGTCTTGGAAAGCAGATGCAAGACTGTAATAAAAACCGCCCAATTGCGAGTTGTACTCGCGTGGAGGTTGGGGATTTCCTCCCTTTCATTTGATATAATGACACATATTTAAAAAAACCTTTGCACGTCTGTGCTTGGGTCATCAACTCATCAATTTACGTATGTATACCAAATTTCAACTCAATCGGTCCAGTAGTAGCGAATATAGCTGTGGGACGAAGCAGTGGATCGAGTAATGTAATGTAAAACGCACCTGCCTGCATCATTAAAATTAATATTGATCAGTTGAAAAATTAAAGCAAGTTTACTAAAGCAATTGGGGTGTAGAATTCGGAACCCTCGGTGCACAAGTCCGTCTCGCTCTTGGCCGGCTTTTCAATACGGACATGACTGGTCATTTAATCAAACATTACACGTTACTTTCCATTGGACATAAGATTACATTAATTTGTTAAGTACAGCGTGTTTTTTTTTATCAGCCATGTTGTTATCTTTCGAGTAACAAGGGCATTTACCCTTCTCAACCTTAAATAGAGATTTTACGACACTTTTGGGGTTACTCATATATTTTTCCCCACTAATTAAAAGGAAAGAAAACAAACATATTTTATACTAGCATCTGCTCCCGACTTCGTCCGCGTTGAATTTGTTATTCAGCCATCCCTTGTTGCTGGGGTTTCGATATTCATCCTGACACATCAAGGACCGCCTAGACAGCGGGCGAAAGCGGCGGGGCGGGTGAAGGCGGGGGGGGGGGGGGGGGGGGGAGCTGCGGCTGCGCTTCCCCTCATCCGCCAATACTCATGAACTATAGTCCGTTCGCGTTAAGAATGCAGTGAACCATCAATGCAATAAATATAAACCTAATTTTGAGCGATCTGATTAGTCAGGGGGCATGTCTAAGCCGGTGGACAATGATGATTTATTGCATTCTTAAAGTAACAAAATTAAAGCACATTATTAATGAAAGGGAAACTATAACGACTAAAGACCTCGTTGGTTCCTGAGTTACCTATAGGCGACTATAATTTTTATGCATACTGAATATCATTTAAGTTTGCACTAAGTAAAAATCTTAGTACTAAATACAAAACTAGGTCATAGGTTTTAGGATTTTTTTTGTGTTCGTAGTAACGGTGACAGAAAATGGAGCATGGTCCGAACCAGTTTTTTTAAAACTGTATTCTCCTCTGATAACGCAAATTGACTGCCTGTTTAGTTAGAACTAATCGATGTTATTTGTCGCATCATTGTAATGCAAATGTACGTTTACAGTTAAGGATAAGAAAGCGCATTAAGTATGCAGTTTATTCGGTTGTAAAGTGTGTTTTTTATCTAAGTGTATTCCTTTATTGTTTGTTTTACATGATCACTTTTATTTTATTTTTTTGTCTCAATAAATGTCCTGACGAACACATGATTAACATTTTCTCAAAAAAAACACAGCCGGGAATCATCACTACATAGTATAAACAAAGTCGCTTCCCGCTGTCTGTCCCTATGTATGCTTAGATCTTTAAAACTACGCAACGGATTTTGATGCGGTTTTTTTTAATAGATAGAGTGATTCAAGAGGAAGGTTTTTATGTATAATACATTTTGTTTTATGTACGTGTGTTATAGAAAACTTAAATAAACCGAAATGAAGCGAGGGCGGGTCGCTAGTAACCTATAAATTACTTACACAAAATAAAAGAACTGCCCTTACACATATAGTTTAAAAAAAGATAACAATCACAGGGCAAACTTTGTATTATTGATAAAACATAAAGTACATAAATGGGAGTTAGAAATCCTAATTATTTTAAAGTGCTATAAATATGTTCGTTTCGATGCGGCTTCAGCAGGACTTGAATTCCTAATCCTTTATAAAAATAACACAAAAGTGCGGAACCCTCGAAGCCCGAGTACGACTCGAACATGAACCGTTTTTTTTGTATTATATAAGTAATAAGTGACAATCAATTGATAAATAAATTTAAATTTAAAACTGAAATGAATTATACAATTCTGTAACAAAATGGGCATATAAAAAATATGTCCCCAATATCGGAAATGCTTTTATGCTGTCCAGTATGTTAAAGGTCTTCGAAAAAACCCTCACCAACTGAGGGCCCAGACAAGATGCACTACGCTAGCTAGTGTTTCGCTTAGTTTCGTTTTTAAACCAATCGCGTCACTGGTAGATGACGCGATACGAAAAGTCACGTGATGTGCCAGTGACGCGATTGGCTTAAAAACTAAACGAATAGAAACGATAGTTAGCGTAATGCATCATGTCTGGGCGCTCTGACCATTTTTTCTTAACTCTAAAGAAAAATAATCTTTTTTTAGATCTAAAATGGATCACTCTGTATATTTAGCTTAATAACTCACAATTACCTTAATATAAGATAAAAACCTCCCTATATATAAGATCATTCGTTCATTACTGAGCATTATTTTAGGTGTTATTCTTTCGTGACTCCGTGAGGTACATGGTGCCCCGAGGATTCCGCAAGTCTTGTCACTGAGGTCGATATCCTGAAAACTAACTCCGTTATTGCCTGGCCTTCGACTCGATATTGCTGGAAACCGTGAGTTTCGTTTAGTGTTGTTGTCTTTATGGTTTTATTAATTTATCGTTTAACTAGAGTAATTTTTAAGTGTTTTGGTTCTGAGACGGTATTTATTATTTTTAAATTATTTCACGGTGTCATTTATAAGAAATGAAATGAAAAAGTTAAAAATAATTTATTATGATAACTAAAAAAGTAGCCTAAAATAACCTTTAAAGATTTTGAGCCTGGAAACATCAACGAGAAACCCGTTCCGTCGGTTTAACGTTGCAGATTATTTACTATATCGGAAAAAAAACTGTGTTTTTTGGGACATACCTACTTATTTCAATTGACATTCCATCTTCTCTCTTGCGCCTAATAGTCGCGAACAAAGGTGCATAACAATGGAACAAAGGTGCTCAAAAATATTTGAACACCCATAATAACATTAATAACATCTCTTTATTAAGTTTTTTTATCTCCGACTTTATTTGTTTGGCAGTATTTATTTGACACTTTGAGCACTAAAATTATTTATTTATCTAAGTCAATAGTGCATAATTCGCGTTAAGAAGACCGTGACGCATCAGTGCAACTGCACGGTAAATATACCTTTGAGTAATTATTAATTCAATGGTAATTATAAGTACTCGCAGTGGAGTGAACAAATATAATATTTTAAAAGATTAGGTTGAATGGATAAAAATAATAAAAAATAAAGAGCGACCCTGATTGGTTAGGGGGCTTGGCTAAGTCGGTGGACAGGGATAAGTCACTATTTTCTTAACGCAAATAGACTATACAGGTAGGCAAAGATGTTCCAATAAAATCTCAAAGCATTACTATTACTTACTACCCGGCATTACTATCGTATAAATAAAGGCATTTTTTGGTATTTCTTAACAACTCTTTGGCATTATTTATTTAGGAACATTAAAACACAACCGCATTTTTAAACAATTTCTCATGTTTTTTCTTTAATTCAAGGTCCACGGAAACGCGGGTCCACTGACCAAATATCTCGTCGCAATGATTTTATTTCCAGAGGTAAGACTAACACATTACACCACATTCTGCTTTTCTTATTTATTTGGCGCCCAACCGTGGGGCTACTAAAATTGGATCCAACTTACTTTCCTTTCAAAAATCCCTAGCAAGTATCATCTGCGATTCAATTCTGCATGTGTGAGATTTCCCTCCGATATTTACTACACTATCAACCAGTTTTGAGTTGGTAATTCTGTAGCTCTGCCTACCCCACTCCAAGATTAGAAATGAAGGCGTGAGTTTGTGTATTTACTACACTAATTTATAATATATTCAAAATGTTGTAGCAATGCCAGTGTCCTCTGATCGACCTTCCCGAGTCCCTCCCGGGCTCCCCCCTCTACGCCGGCACCGCCCTTCTCTTCATGACGCTGCTTGAGAGCATGCTCAAGGGCCGGTGCGCTCTCAACGACCCGTGCCACCGCGTGCGCTCCGCCGGCGCCCTGGAGCCCGAGTACGACTATATCGTGGTGGGAGCGGGGAGCGCCGGGTCTATAGTCGCGGGACGGCTGAGCGAGGATAATGTTAAGGTGTGTATAGTTATCAACACACAAGGGAGCTAAATAGGTTACAGATCTATCTTAAGTTCGAAAAACTTTTGTCCGCTGTTTCGTTTGTCCGACATTTTCATTTTTCCGAAAAAAAAACTCTGGAACTTTTCTGTATTGTTAATATTGTTATACTACCTGACCTACATCTGGTTCTGTAGATATAAAGATATTTTTTTTCGAACTAATGAACAAACGAAAGTTTTTTGAAACATCGATAGGTTACCAGCAACTGTATATTTATTAAAGTTGTATAAATATCTCATGTATCGGCAAGGTATTAGATATTAATTAATTATAGATATTATTTATTTATTTATTCAAACAAAAGTTTCACAAAGCATTACATTAACATAACAACCAATGCACTGAGAAACTTAATATTGTTTCATTGTGTGTATTGTTTTATTGTTTGTTTTTGTTATTGTGGTTTTCTTTAATATGAAGCTTATTTCTGCTGAAACCTATGTTGTTTTTAGGTTACCTTAACGGGTGGGTTTTGGGTTATTGGCTACGTAGATTAGGTTAGGTTAAACCTGTGACCACCAAAAAATTATAACTCCTTCCTGCACGTATAAGGCGAAGTTAAACATTCTATGAGATCAAAGGGTCAGAATAGGTAATGCTTATTAACTTAAACTTGATGAATCTTCATTTAATAACGTATTCCCATCTCACTCACGCATGAATGAATATGCGTCAAGTTTAGGTAAGTAAGCACAACCTATTCCGACCCCTAGTAATGAGTGTCAGCGATTATACGGTGAACCATTAGTTTGATTTGATGTATCCGAGTTCACGATTGACAGTTCTGTCTTTCTAGGTTCTCCTCTTCGAGGCTGGCGGTGATGAGCCCCTAGGAGCCCGGCCTCCCTCCATGTACCGGGCCTTCACGAACGACGAGCGTTTTAACTGGAACTACCGCACCGAGCCTGCAGACTACTGCCTGGACCAGGGGGGACTGGGGTGCTTCTGGCCGAGGGGCAAGGTCCTTGGTAAGAAATGGTAAAAAATAATAACGGGGTTGGAGCGCATCTGGCTGAGGCGAAAGGTCCTATGTAAGAAATGGCCCGAGGTCTCTACTAAAACTGGTACATAATAAAGACCTAGTGTAAAGGTAGCAAAGTGTTTTTTTTGGGCATACATTTTAATATAAAAACTCGGAATATATCGTTTTAAATTTTTACAAGTCCATAAAGTAAATAAAATAAATAAATAAAGAAGTTTCGAAGAGGCTCATTGACGTCACGGAAGACCGAAGAGCTGGCAGTTTCCTCGCTCAACGTATAAGTTTAACCATCCAGCGAGGAAATGCTGCCAGCATCTTTGGTACAATGCCGCAGGGGCCATTCTTAGATTTAATGTTTTAGTTAATTTACTTAATTTTAGTTTTCTTTTTCAGTTATTGTGTTATGGTTGTTGTATTATTTTATGTTGTTTTTCAGTCCATAAACTTAATACACAACGAAATAAAATTCATTGACAATACGATTAAATCCATTTGGACTTGACAGCCACCTTGATGTTGTAGGTGGCTCAAGCGTGCTGAACGGTATGATGTACCACCGCGGCCACAAAGCTGACTACGAGGATTGGGTGGAGGCCGGCGCGCGGGGCTGGGGCTGGGACGAGATCCGGCCCTTCTTCGCCAGGAGCGAGGGGAACCGGCAGATCGGGTCACTAGTCAGCGGGGAATACCATTCGGATGCGGGGCCGATGCCGATTCAACGGGTAAGGTCGTAAAGCAGTGCTGCCGTCCTTGGCCAATAGGAAGTATCCCAGATAAAACTCCTGAGGGCCCAGACAAGATGCATTACGCTTACTATGCGTGCATACATTTATTTCTTATCGTATGTTAGATTCATTGTTTTATATAATGCTAGGTTAAGTTTTATAATTGTATATTTAAAAACCGGGCAAGAGCATGTCGGACCATGTTCAGTGTAGGGTTCCGAAGCCGTAACAACAAACACAAAAAACTATCTCAAAAATCAACATGTATGAACCAATTTTCTATTTAATGTTATTTGGCGCTGTCTTAGATGATTTTTAGTAGGTATAAACACTTTAGTCGCCTGTATCTCAGGAACTAATCATGTCTACTTAGCCGTGATAGTTTTCCTTTAAAATTCGTTATATGCACTTTCGTTGAAGATTTTTTTCAGATTTTTAGTACTTGTAGTTTTGGCTGTAGGGGGGGGGACACTTAACTCTAACAAAAAATAGCGCTTTAAAGCTTAATATTTCATAAACGAATCCCTTAATCGAAAAATTGTTGTCATAAACCCGCAATATTTTTGAAAGACCTATCCAACGACACTCCACACTATGGGGTAGGCAAGAAAAAAAAAAGACATCCCCACGTTACGTGTAGGGGAGGTGCATTAAAAAAAATATTTTTCAAAATTTTATTCTACCACTTTGTTAACGTGACTAATATGTACATTCATGCCAAATTACAGCTTTCTAGTACTACGAGTCTCTGAGCTAGACTGGGGACGGACGGACGGACGGACATGGCGAAACTATAAGGGTTCCTAGTTTGACTACGGAAACCTAAAAACGAGTAACTGTTGAGTTTCTTGCGGCGTTTCTTCTCAGCAGTGGTCTCTTGTGAAGCGCTGGTAGATTTTGACGTGTAAAAGTGCCCGTGCGGCGTACTTACTGAATAAACATCTTTTATGTTTTTATCTTTTATCGTTTCTAGTCGTTTAGTGTTTAAACCAATCACGTCACTGGCACATCACGTGACTTTTCGTATCACGTCATCTACCAGTGACGCGATTGGTTCAAAAACTTTACGAACAGATATGCTAGCTAGCGTAGTAGTATGGCTGCGTCTATAGCATCTTGTCTGGGCCGTCTGTAGCAATATCAACCTTATATTAAAAGAAAAAAAAATATATTTGGTTATTGAATTTGAGATACTGTTTAGGAGGGCTAAGTAGTACCTTCAGGTCAGTTTTTTACAAGGTGTATCATGGTGAGTATGCCCAGGAACTACATGACCTCATCCCAACATCCGCTTTCTCCTATCGGTCCACTGCATGGAGTCGAATTCCCAATGGTTCGTTCGGTTCATAAGGTCATTGTAGCGATAAAATTTTCCCTCGACAGTTCCGTCACCAGCCTCCATTCCTGTTCGACCTGCTGTCAGCAATCAACGAGACCGGCCTGCCCATCGTCACCGACATGAACAACCCGAACACGCCTGAGGGGTTCTGTGTTGCGCAGGCGTTTAACAAGTGAGTAAGGGTTAGGTTTCTGAGGAGTTACCACGACATCTCCCTATCTTACCAATAGGTGGGGTCCTTACGGATACGCTTCGACCCTATTTCATCTTTTGTGTGATTACCCCTCTTTTTATTTAGCGCTTAATGCAGCCTCCACCCCTTCCAGAAAGCGGAGAGTGGAGTGCATTGGCAGTGCCTTAAAAGTTTGTTTCTGGGTTAGCCACAACCGAGGTTTTCATTCTTACTCCAGCGAATTCCACCTCTTCGCTGCATATTCTATAATCTAGGTAGAAGGATATTTTTCTTGAATTCGTAAAAATTAACGCTCGTGACCGTACAACACCATATCGTCAGTAATACAAAATCGCATATAACTAATAAATTAAATAAGATGCAAAATATACCTTACCAAATAAATCAGTAAGTTACATTTTGAAAGTTATTGAATTTGTCAGTTACGACGTATTGCAGTATCACCGACGATATGGTTAACGGATTTTCTTCACCAGTGATGGCCAACGCTGGACGACCGCACGTGCTTACCTGAAGACGGAGCGAAAAAACTTGACCGTCAAGCTGAACAGCCACGTGACCAGGGTGCTCTTCTCTGGGTCCCGCGCCGTCGGCGTAGAGTACGTCGAAGAGGACGGCCAGAAGAGGACAGTGCGCGCGCGCAGAGAGGTAAGACACCTAGGGGCCTAGTTAAGATGTATAAGGCTGATAAGGCTGTTAAGGCCTGGACCCTACGGTTTTTATTGCATCAGGCTTGAAAATAGAGATATAGAGATAAGTCATTATTACCGTCATCTAGTACAAATACAATTATAGTTGATCTTTATTTAATTTTCCATGATTTAATACAGATTATAAACAAATAAAACGTCAATTTTAAAGATTAGCTTTTATAGCACTAGATATTTAAATCTATCTGTGGGCCTAGTATGGCTGCATCTAGATAACGCGTGTTAAATGTCGCTACGTACCCGTAGCCGTACGTCTGTCACTCTCGTACTTATTTACGTGTCAGAAGGTGACGGATGCCTTATTCAAACTTTATCACGCGATAAACGCAACCATAGCCCTAGGTTGACCAGGTTGGATTATTAAAGTAAAAATTAATATATGGAAACCGAAGCATACCCCATAAACTCCCCCGGTTAATCCTTTAATATACAAAACTGTTACTAATACACGTGAATTCCACTATTGGTTACTAAAAAATTACGTATAGTGTCCGTATAGGTAATGGGCACCAAATTACCAAATTGTCCCTTGTCACCCATCACTATCAGCCCCCTATTTCACCATCCCGACAATGACAGATGACAGGTGACATTTCAATTTACATGGCGCAGTTTATATGAAACCCAGTCATGTATCAGCATGTTAACTTTGCAATGTATACTGAATTATCACCTGTAACGTGTCATTGTCAAGATGGTGAAATAGGGCGCAGGTGGGGAAATAGGGGTACTATTGGGTGATTCCTCTCTCCTCCTTTGTACAGTCACCAGCAATAATATTATGATCCAACATTGTACTCCAAAATATCTTACACGTGCTTATTACTTGAGGCATAAGAGCGTGTCAGATATTTTAGAGTCCAGTCCAATCTTGCTGGTGACTGTACTATAGGTACATTCGAGGAAATTGATTCCTAGACTTTAGGTTTTGATCCTAGAGGTTTTGATTGATTACGTCACTTTGACATAGACCAAAGTGGTCTAATAATCAATTTCCTCGACTGTACTAGACAACGATAGACATACTTATATGCTCACATAGAGAAATACACACTTATGTAAATACATAAAAAAAATTGAAGACTCAGAAACAAATCGAACCGAGGACCACCTTCGTAGCTGCAGGTTCACCAAACACTAGTCACATCCATATCACCAACTAGGTAGACTAAACGCGTAATTTTTATATGGCATGAAAAAGGCAACCACGCTCAGGCCATACGTGATAGTAAATGAAATATAAAACCCATAAACACTTGCATTATCAAGACCGCAATCTCAACACTACAAGCCCTCGACTGCAAATTCGTTGCTAACTCTTAGAACTAAGATGGAATGCCAGCATCTTCTCCCGTTATCTTATCCTCCACACAGTCCCACCGGAGCCTGCGGGCCTAGTACCTATGGCTGCGTTTATAATCACGAGTCAAATGTGGATAAAGCATCCGTCACACTCGTACTTATTTACGTGTAAGATGGTGACGGATGCCTTATCCAAACTTTGACACGCATTCTACAACTAAATTGTGTTGTTGTTCAAAATTTCAGGTGATTCTCAGCGCAGGTGCCCTCAACAGTCCTCATATCCTGATGCATTCAGGCATCGGGCCCCGAGCCACGCTGGAGAAGTTCAACATCCCTGTGCTGGTAGACCTTCCAGTGGGCTCAAACCTCAGGAACCACTACGGCCTATCGCTGTACTTCCTCCTCACTAAGTTGAAGAACACCAAGGTTCTAGACTGGACCGTGCTGACGGAGTATCTGCTGAATGCCGAGGGGCCTATGACGAGCACATCTATTACCCAGGTATAAGTTATGAGAAATCTATTTAATTACCGTAAAATGTTCCTACTTTGCTCCTTCATGGGTAACTATGCCCCATAGTGACTATTTCGTTTGTTACAATAAAAGTCAAGTTGATGGCAAATTTGATGAAAATAATTGATGTATACATCGAGCCACGAAGTGAATGGAAACAATAGAATGATTTACAATACATATTACCTCAATGTAACCATGGAGCATAATTACCCAGGGGGGAGCAAAGTAGGAACATTTTACGGTAACCACATAGAGTTATTTGTCTAAATCAGACAAGACAAGATGCACTACGCTAGCTAGCGTTTCTATTCGTTTAGTTTTTAAACCAATCGCGTAACTGGCACATCACGTGACTTTTCGTATCACGTCATCTACCAGTGACGCAATTGGTTTAAAAACTAAACGAATAGAAACGATAGTAAGTGTAATGCATCTTGTCTGGGCCCTCCGAGGTTTTCAAAGTGGGCTGCGCCACCCAAGGGCGCGTAGTTCTCAAAATCAGGCTTTCGTTAAAATATTCATAGCGATTTTTGTGATCATGATCAGATGATCACCTACGACTGTTGTGGCACGGCTGAAACGTCGGGCAAAGGAGCATTTATAATATAACAATGAAGCCCCGTATTGATCATAGCATGTATGAAAATCGAGTTATTTTAAAACTATGTCGCTGTGTCAGTTATGCGGTTTGCATTACACCGAAAACATTCTCACATCACAAGATACATAGGTACATATATATTTTCTCATTAACCATGTTGTAGTATAGTCAGAATCAAAAATATATATGACTTTACAGTCACGTAACCAAAGTCAAATGTGGTACTGCTAAAGGTATAAAGTACAAAATTGATCAGCTATACTTTTTCTCCGACTGGTACCCCTGAAGTTATCCCGTTGTCTCTGTTCAGTTGACTGGGATCCTGTACTCATCCCTGGCCAACCGGACGCGTGAGCAGCCAGATATCCAGGTGTTCTTCAACGGGTTCTACGCCGACCAGTCCGAAACCGGAGCGATCGGCGAGCCCGCGGTACCTTCTGCCGTCAACATCTCGTGAGTCACATGAAACGGTGTTGTGAAACACACACAGTCGCGTAAAAGAATCTAGTGATGCACACGCTGTCACATAAATCAGTGTTGAGGTGCACACACAATCACACGAAACAGCAAGTCCAAAATGCAAATGACTCAGTCACTGGTTGAGCAACGAGAAAATTATTTGCTGGAGTATACAGGGTGACTTCTGAGTGGTGAACAAAATGATCACCTCTGTGTTCTACCCAAGAATATGAACAACTTTCACTATGGGACCAACTTTGAAACACGAAAAAAAAAATCAGCTGTTTCATAGAAAAGTTCAATACGTACTCGACCAAAATGTATGAAGCAGCTGTTTTTTTTTTGTGATTTCAGAGTTGGTCCCATAGTGAAAGTTGTTCATATTCTTGGGTAGAACACAGAGGTGATCATTTTGTTCACCACTCAGAAGTCACCCTGTATATTTGGAGTATACTATTTTTTTTAAAGCGCGTGGACATCGTGCACTGTGAATCGAATCATCATCGTCTTCTTGTGACAAAGTTCTATATACTTAACGGCTTTATTTTCTTTTGCAAGTACAAGCGTGGCAATACTGCTGCCTCGCAGCTTCGGCCAGTTGACCCTCAACTCCCCAAACCCCCTGGACCCTCCGATCTTCGACCCTGGATACTTCTCCTGTCCTGAAGACCTAATCATGATGCAAGATGGAGTGAAATACATGAAAAAGATTTTTGAAAGTAAAGTAAGTTATATCTCATTTTAACAGCCCCACGTTGGGCGCCAGTCGCGTAATAAAATTTTATTCTTACCCGGTAACAAACTAAGCTCCAGACAATTTAAATCCCCGAAAACTGAACAGTTTTTGATAGCGATAGCGATAACGACACTTCTACAGCTAGGCCCCGATGGACATGAAAGTCCGGGCTACAGCTATATACCTATACACTTAGAGGAATAAATACATAGAAAACATAGACTCTGAAACTGAACAAATTTGCACTAACCGGGGCTAGCTTCGCAGGCAGGGTCAGCAGGGTCATAAACCAGAACCTTGTCAATCTTGCAGCTTAGCTTGTTACCGGGTAACAAGCTAAGCTCCGGACAACAATTTAAATCCCCGAAAACTGAACAGTTTTTGATAGCGATAACGATAACGACACTTCTACAGCTAGGCCCCGATGGACATGAAAATCCGAGCTACAGCTATATACTTATACACTTAAAGGAATAAATACATAGAAAACATCTCTGAAACAAACACTCGTGCACATCACGCTAATATTTGCACTAACCGGGGCTAGCTTCAGCAGGGTCAACAGGGTCACTACCAACCAGGCTAACCTTGTCAATCTTGCAGATACTCCAAGAAGAGTTCGGCATCGTACTAGACAACACCATGAATTCGGAGTGCGCCGGCGCGGGCCCGGAGTGGTCGGGACCCTGGGTGGAATGCGTGGCGCGGTACCACACCGACCCTCAGAATCATCAGATCGGAACAGTCGCCATAGGGACCGTCGTGGACCCGGAACTGCGCGTCTACAGTGTTAAAGGTACGCTTTACGGGTAGCATTAGTTTTTGATACTAGCGACATCTAGTGGCAAGTAGAGGACGACCGTCTACGACAATGTCTTTAACGTAAATCAATGCCTATCGTAACAAATCCTCCTTTTAAAATTGGTTAGGTAGTCCCTGAGGGATCTAGTTAGTAATAAATAATCTAACAAGTTCCATTTATGTATAATCAATTAATCAGATTAATCAGTGTGTAGGCAAAGTGTTATTTCTAGGAATAAATGCTTTTGAGCTCAGGTTTTTAAATTCAAGTACGTATCGATACTACTACTACTCGAATAGACCCTTTTATTCTACGACTTTAAAAAAACTAGGTGATACCTCCATTTTTAAAGGGTTATACAAAATAAAACAGTATTTTCAATGCAAGACGTCCGTTGACAAAAAAAAGACAACCTGTAAAGGACAAACCAACACACTTTCGCATTTTTAATACAAAGTAAGGATATGGATTTTTCTTCTTTCTAGGCTTAAGAGTGGCTGATGCATCTGTGATCCCAAGACTTATGACAGGCAACCCGCAGGGTGCCATTATGATGGTCGCTGAGAGAGCCGCCGACTTCATCAAGAGCGCTTGGAAGTAATCTCCGGACTAACCTAACCTAACCCATAACATACAATACATACATACATACATAAACTCACGCCTTTATTCCCAGAGTGGGGTAAGCAGAGCTACAGAATTTCCAACAACTATAAAAGCTTTTTGATAATTCTCTAACCACATTTTGCACACTCAGGCGAAGATGTTTACCAGTGTATTAGTGACAGGTTGCAAACCCATCGCCTCACAGTACTACACGCCTTTATTACCTTAGTCGGCTTTTACGACATCCACGGGAAGACTTGGAGTGGCACTATTCTAATCCGGCAACCACACGGAACACCTAACCTAACCTAACCCATAACCTAACCTAACCTAACCACGCTATAAGCGTTAAGAGTAGAGGGAAAGGGGCTACGTTTGGTGGTCATGCGTTCCATATGCTTGCTGCCTCAATATGAATTTTAACAATGAGAAATAACTACCAAGTTTTTTGATTTATAGTTGTTTAATCAAATAAATGTTTGTTGGTTCAGTTTAGTTTATTTACTCATTAATGTGCAATATAACCCGAACCTATTGCCCGAATGTGCCGTTTAAATGATAATTTAGATATAGATTTAGACATATTAAATACATATGAACCATCAAGTACTTAAGTTAAAAAAAAATTTGAAATCCAAATATTACAGATATTTTTTTCTCTTATTGTATTTCGTACCTTTGTTTTGTATACAAATTATTAATCATTAAATATATTAATTTAGTGTAACTTAGTGTACTAAAAATGTTGTGTACAATTATTATACCTAGTAGTGTAAGCAATGTAAAGATGTATCGTAATGTCGTTATACCATGTTTATGCCTACATTATGTTATTGTTTATTGTACCTATATAAATAAATATAAATATAATAAATTGCATTGTTTGTCAAAAAAAGCGGTCAAGTGCAAGTCGAACTCGCGCACCGAGGGTTCCGTGTTTATCATATGGTTGTATAAAGGTATTTTGTTATGAACTTTATTTTCTATGCAATAAGGTCCGTTTTGAGTAGCTCCAAGGACTAAGATGCTTCAATGCTAGTAGTAGTTTAAAGACTTTTATGAATGTAACATAAGGTAGTCACCAGAAGTGAGCCAGATACCTATAGTCGGCCTCTGCCTATATACTTTGTGTGAGTGGGATGGGGACGAAAGATATATTCCCCACTCTTCGCGCTCATATAAAGTCGACCATTGGTCTCTGGCTGACTATTGGTGACTTTACCCTATTTAATCTTAAAATAAAGTGAGTCATATTTAACTTGTAGGTTATTACAAAAATAACGCTCCATCGCCATTGACGTCAAATACCTAAATATAGGGCCTGCGCAAACGCAACCTCATTAAAGCAGAGATGACTGAGGCACGACAAAAATAAAACAAAATTAATTGGAAGATATTTAATAGGTTAAGCGAAAATAAATACATGGTACATGATTACATAGTCAATACACGCTCGTTGGTTCTCGGAAAATAATTCATAATTTGAAACAAAACTTAACTAAACAAATACCTCATTTCAAGGAATGATCTCATAATTATAATACCCAATCATATTGAAGTGCAAACTTCTGGTTAAAAATGGAAATGTTCGAAACTCAGCCAAACTTAAAATACAAAATGGTCCAAAAACGGAAGTAATAATTTACATTGCATATACACAAAATGCAACAGACATAAGTACTAGTTAGTTAGCACCGCAGTACCTATCGAGATTTTATAATCCATATCAAGTTAAACTTATCATCTAGGGGTTACCTGTCTTATAAAAAAACATTATTAGTTTGGCAATATATAAAAATCTAATAGAGTATGGTTACAATGGCAGGTTAAAAGTAATAGCTAATGATTTAAAAAGTGTAAAAAAAACCAAACGATTGTGTAAATACCATACCTGGGCCATTCTACTTGTAGTTGTACATAACTTTTAGCCACATTCTCACTAAACTATTTTTATTTCAGGAAACGGTAAAGTGCTGCTTTTAATAACTTGAAACTAGAAAAGGGACGTCAATAAGCTTATATACAGAATTAACCTAATTCATAAAAAGTTATTTGTAGTAACTATAAAGTGAGTAACGCAGTGGACGTTGATGTCCCCTTCTTTTCTACGGAAAAAGTGCAATTTACCACTGAGTTACCAAGATTTTTCAGCAATAATTGAGTAATTTAAGAGTTTTTTTTTTTAAAACCTTTAATCTTAAATATTCTAAGTTCATGTTATTTATTTATTCGCGGATTCATAATTTGGTATACTTTTTATCAGACGATAGCAAAAGTGTACACTTAAAAGTAGAATGGCCCACCTAACTATGCCACAGTATAAACAGTAGGTTGTCTTCAAACAAAGGTGTATCGCGCGGCTTGCATGTGTGCATGCCTCAACCGTACGCGCCGCGACCCACCACGAGCAAGCACAACAGGGCGGACCAAGCCGGTTTAGTAAGGCCAGGCCGTTTCCGCTATTTGTTATTTGCGTATTTAGCGCCCGAGTGACAATAGGCAAGAGAAAATCTATTTATACTATGACTAAGAATGAAGCAGCAACAGATGGAATACCTTTCGAATTACGCAATAATTAAATCTGGGTGCCAAATTGTTTCCACAAGTAGTCATAAACACTTCAATATAAACTCATTTACGTAAGTTATAATACACTGATGACAATTCTATGTCACTTGAGACGGTAAATGTGACTGGAAAAATGTATATGTAACAGAGTGAAAATAGTTGGGTATAAAATTAGTTGTCACTCTAATTTCAATAAATCTTAAGCCACGTAATGAATCTATTTAAAATATTGCTCTTCTTGGTAAAAGAAGGTCAGAAGTGACTGATATGATATAACCAAGCGATTGTTTTAAATTACACTTTTTAATGTATAGTATACAATCCAACCTGCCAACTTCATTACACGCCGAAACAACAAACATATCAATATAATATACATGGGGGACTTGACAGAAGCGCGTGGAGCTAACCCCATGCGCTTCTGTTTAGGCCATTAGCGAAATTACTCTTTTATTGAACAATTGTCTTCATGTATGTATTTGACATTGGCGAAAAAAAGCCATAAAGCCTTAAAGGGAAAGAAAACCATTAATTAAAATTAGAAATTAGACAATATACAACGTATAAATGTAATCTCTACAAGGGAGGGATCGAGGATCTGATGAATTTGCCATGGGTCTGATGGTATAGTTTGACCTCCCCGCAGTATACATTACATTGATATGATTTGTTGAACTATACAAGCTTACTGCTCGTCCTTATCCTTGGCTCCGTGCTTGAGGATGCGAGTGAACTCGACGTAGTCGAAGATCCCGTCGCGGATGGGCGCCTCGCGCAGCATCTCGTCGACGTCGTCGTCGGTGAACCGGTCACCCATGGTGGTGAGAAGCTCCCGGAGACGCTCCTCGCCTATGACGCCGTTGTTCTCTTCGTCGAAACATCTGGAGGGTTATTGTTAGATTGTTTAAGGGTACACTTTTGTTAATATTACTAATATTACTGTTGTAAAACCAATTTGTCAACCGATATTGATGAAATTTTCTATGGAGATGAGTACTTGAGTCCCAGGGAAGTACATGGAATGCTTTTTTTACCCAAAAAATATTTATAGTAGTTTTCAGTAGAGGAATAACAATATTATGAGCATCTGTCTTTGTTATTGCAAATCTCAGAAACTACTATATAGATTTTGATACTGTTTTCATAACCATTTAGGCAAGTTTTATAGGTTTGAAACTATTAAACAATGATATTTAACTTCAAAAATCCTGGAGCTAGAATTGGAATAATAAATACTGCCCTCAAAAGCTAAATGCCGGTATCTTAAATTAATTATCCAAAGCAGATTCAAACCCTTTCTATTAGTAGTAAGGCTTCTTTTGCTACGGGAGTTTGTCTGAGATACCACCATTTGTCTTGCAAGGGCAGAATAGCTTACCCGAAAGCATTTTTGATGACATCCTCTGGGTCTGTGCCCTGCAGCCGTTCTCCAAACAGGGTCAGGAACATGGTGAAGTTGATGGGGCCTGGCGCCTCATTCATCATGCCCTCTAGGTACTCCTCTGTAGGGTTTTTGCCTGCACAACATTAATTATTATTAATTCTCATTTAATTACCAGGTAAGCAGTTATGACAACTGAAAAGCCTATCAAATATACCAATAGATTTACTTAATGTTCCAAAAAACAAGCTTAACTTTTTCCAACATTCTTTACACAAAGGTTTTATCAGAATGATAGCGATGCTAATGAAGCTACTATACATGGTAAATGAAAATAATTATACACCTACTTATTTCGTTAGTAGTGGTAGCTAGGTGCTATCTTAAATGATTTCATAAAGAATGGTTTCAATTGTATTAATTAATGCATTAGATTGTAAATTTGTTTTCCTTGCCCATACCAAAACTCTTTTAACACCATAACGGTGCCAAAATATTAAACTAAAATTACATACATACGTAGAAAAACTCACACCTATATTCCGAGAGTGGGGTAGACAGAGCTACAGAATTACTAACAACTCTAAAAACTTGTTAATAATTCTGTAACCACATTTGCACAATTAGGCTAAGATGTGTACCAGTGTATTAGTGACAGGTTGAAAGCACATGGCCTGACAGTACTACACAGCCTTTATTCCCTTAGCCGTCTCTTACGACATCCATGGGAGGACATGGAGTGGCACTATTCTAACCCGGCAACCACGCGGGGATGACTAAAATTAACAATACTTATATCAGTCCATTTCTCCCCAATATTGTAGTGAATGTCTTTTAATGATGAATATACATACCAAGAGAAGCCAGCATGTCATGCAAGTCATCCTTGTCTACAAATCCATCTCTGTTCTGATCAATCATGTTGAAGGCCTCTTTGAACTCTGCGATCTGCGCCTGATCAAACATGGCGAAGACATTAGAAGTGGCGCGCTGGGCACGCTTCTTGTTCGTGCCACGGCGGCCAGCTGTCTTGCGGGACGACATTGTTTAGATCTATAAGAAATAACAAAATGACTGATTGGTTTGGAGTTGTTAAATAGTTTAAAATTAGTACAGAGGGATGGCTAAGTAATTAAACATAATGAATGATAGAACTTATGATTAATGTCACCCTCGAAAACAATGAATTTGATTCAGATCAAATTACGAAAGTACCTATTACAGTACTTATCATAAGCCAATTAACACATGTATTATAAGGCTGCCTAGCCACATAAACTTATTAAAACAGTTTATCAGTGTTTTTTCGCGTATATGTTACCTGTAAGGTGCGGCAGACGTGCGACGTTCCACGCGTGACGTCTAATAAGAACACAATGAAAACGCTGGACAAACGCAACCCCGGTTTATAAATAAAAACTGATGAAGCCGAGTTTAACTCCGTGTCACTCAACCTATCGTCACCTCAAATAACGAGGAGAGAATGTGAGTCATAAAGAGTATTGCAGACTTCGCGTTCACTCCTAAATGTAGGGCACACAGTGTCAATCAAATACGGCTAAAACCAAGTATGTCCTTACATGGATGTACATTTCACTGGACACCATCTGTTCCTAACACTATGTTATAAATAAACAGAGACCATTGAGAATACTTACATTAGTTGTTATAACACTTTGTTGAAGGGAATACAGCCGTTTATAACGGAAAACAAGCAGGAAAACAAAATCTAAGTCATGCTATGGCAACTTAGTACATTTGATATGGTTCGCTTTTCATTCTTCTCTGACATAATTAACATGGCGCGTGGATTAAACAATAATAGACTCTTGGTCAACGGTGTAAGCGCTTCAACGACCGCCTTATGATTGAGCGCCATCTTCGAGACATGACGAGCTTTTTTTTCGTAAGCGATACGAAAAAAAACCAATGTCAGTGTTGCTGATGGATTAAAAAAAATGCACTTTAGGAACCAAACAAAAATGTAACATAATACAAAAAAGGATATTTATTAACTTTTGTTATTTTGAAATATATATTATGGTTTATAAAAATGCAAAAATATATAATTTATGACAATTTGTATTGAATCAATATGGCAACACAATAAGTAACTGTCTTGACATTTTTTGACATTGTTCAAATTTTTGTTTCTATGTCAGTGAAAAATTCATTTCCGAATTTTTCATAGAATTTTTCACGTTGCATGATGTGTTATGGTGTGCTTCGTACCTGGCTGCAATAATTGGACCGTAGAAGGTATTTCACATGAATAGGTCACGCACAGATTCCATTATGTTCTATTGATTAAATTGGAAAATGTGTCTGTCTCTCAGCCTTTCAGGCTTCACTGAACTGATAAAATCCCTACAAAATAATACCCATTTACTTTTCATTTCCGATTTTTACAAGCATTTATTTAACTTGCAATGTATGTAGGTATGTACGGATCAAATCTTGCAAATTAAATTTGACCCACTTCCCGCTAACGGAATGGGCTAAAATTTGGACCACATAGGTATGTAAACTCTATGAGAACGCAATATTATCGTAGCTAAGAGGTGATCTGATGATGGAGTTGGAAGGTGGCGACAGAATCTCCGCTATTCTTAACGTAGACCCACCATATTGGAACTCAATAGTTTGGTCTCGAAAACAGGAGACTTTTACTTTAATTCCTAATCCCCTAGCTGGGGCAACCACAGAGCGTTGCCATTGGGCTCTAACTCGCACTGCGTGCTTCACCTCTAGCGATATAGACGATAGCGAACAGCGATACACGTGTTCTACAATGACGTATACAATTTAAATTAAATAAGATTTAACATAGTTGAGATACCTTATTTTATTACAGAATATTAAATATTTAATAATTTCAGGGGGAATACCGATTCCCTGATGCGTTATTAAAGCAAGTAATTATAACCCCAGTGTACAAGAGCGGGAACCGAGACGATGATGTCTCGAACTATCGCGCTGGAGTTTTAAACAGGTGTAGTATTTAGTACTAAAAACTAAAGTAAGTATACCTTATCATTAGTAATTATTTATTTAGATAGAACAAACTTGAGTCACCGAAAATAAAATGCTTCAAACATTAGAAAGCTATTATACGAAAGCTCTTAAGTTATGTATGATATGTGATATTATATTATTTATTTCAAAAACTTGAGATATTTAGGTAAGTGCATTTGAAGTGAAATACAAACAAACAACACCGTGTTCCTTTTTTAAAAGACTTCAAAAAAGGAGGTTCCCAAAATTCATCTGTGTTTCTTTTTTTATGTTTGTTACCTCAGAACTTTCGACTGGGTGAACCGATTTTGATGATTCTTTTTTTATTTGAAAGCTAGTGCTTTCTGTTTGGTCCCATTTTTATCAAAATTAAGATCTTAGATTAAGATGATGGAATCTATGAGGAATCAACGGAACTCTATAAAATGTATAGGCACACCTTTAGTGATTTTGGTATTGTTCATAGTAACTCTTGTATTTGCTCTTGGAAAGCACTATTTGGTAAAGTGGAACTGATAATGAAGACCACAGATGGCCACCGGAACTCCTAAACGGTATATATTTCAAGCGTGCTGACAAGATATTTCGATTAAGATAGTTGAGCGACTATGATGAAGCATACTTAGGTTTAAATATATGACTCTGACTTTCCCGCGACGTTGCTTGCGGCGAGATTTAAATGTTCTATAGTTTCTTATTAATTGAGAAGTGGGACTGCATAATTATGATGACTTAAAAGTATAAAATAAAATTATAGTTTAAAAAACAAAACACCGACTGCAAAAGCAAAAAATAACTTCTTTTAAAATGGTAGCTTAGGTCAGTCCAACTGAAGTCGGCGTCCTACAATATTTTTAACCAAAAGCAGACTTCAGTTGGACTGACCTATTACCTAACATTTAAAAGATGTTATTTATTTCCCCGTGTGGTAACCGGATTAGAATAGTGCCACTCCGTACCTTTCCGTGGATGTCGTAAAAGCCGACTAAGGTAATAAAGGCATGTAGTACTGTTAGGCGATGGGCTTGCAACCTGTCACTAATACACTGGTAAACATCTTCGCCTAAGTTTGCAAAATGTGGTTACAGAATTATCAAAAAGTTTTTATAGTCGTTGCAAATTCTGTAGCTCTGCCTACCCCACTCTGGGAATAAAGGCGTGAGTTTATGTATGTGTGTATGTATGTAGTTATTGCTTTTTGAAGGCGGCTTTGTGTTATTTTTACTTTGTTTTAAAACTACTTAATAACAACCCTTTTTATTTCACCATGTCCGTCTGTCCGTCGTCCGTCTGTCGACGGTTTTACTCAGGAGACTATTGACACAGAATAAGTAGTAGTACAAGTACTATTAGTACTACAAAGCTAAAGAGTTTTAATGTAGCACCAGCTGTTGCCCGCGACTTGCCCCATTTGACTCCGGACGGTGAGGTGAAGAAGTAACATGATCAATATCCCACTTTTGACACCGAGTTGTTTTTGACGACTTGAACTTTAACCTTTTTTATTTTCGAATTTATAACATTCGCCCGAAAACAATTTAAAAAACACTGAATTTTATTTTAGCTCTCGCAATGGCATAATTTTGTCTTGACGGCACCGATGATGGTGCGGAACGAGAGCGTTGTTGTAGTGGATGCTGCACAATTGGCTGCGGGTATTCAATGCAAGAGCCGTAAATTTTGCTTCACGATGACTTAAAACACAGGTAAAGTTAAACGGTGATTACACTGAGTCGTTCCCGTAATGCGGTCGCCGAAGTTGTTTCAAACTACTGCGGCGAATGAACGTCGTCTTTACATTACTTTAGGTCTGTCCGCCTACTTCGATCACGTAGCTAGGCGGTTGCAGCTGTCGATCGCTGAATTCAGCCGACTGCCGTGTTCTGTTACACCGTTGCAGTCGCCGTATGTAACATGGGGCGGACGACTCAATGTAGTTGCAACAAAAATAAACATTTTACTTCTCATGCGCAGGGAAGTTACATATAGGCGGCATAAAGTTAGGTAGGTATATATGTTTCCTCTAGGGACATAAGTCCTTTAGCTTTTGGATTTTCTTGGACAGCCACATACTTAGAGCCAAATACGATATGTATGTCTGTGTGTATGTGTATGTATGTATGTACCTATGACGTAAACAAAACGTATGATACGCAAACAATCCACTAAGTTCTTGTTCAAAAGTTGTAAAATTAACCCCAACGGCTGACTTGGTTGAAGCACCCCTATCATCATGTTTAGGTTTACGTAACAAAATGGTAAGAAAAGTATCTTTGCCGTTGGAGACGTTTGATTTTTGCTATGTAGGTGATTTTCGCCCCTTGGAACTGAGACAAGAGGTACTTTATTATAATATTTTTTTATTATTTTTAGGTTACAAGAGATTCTTGGAGGCGGTTTTGTGTCCAGAGCAAAGAAATATGTCCCAGTTTTAACAAGAACACCTACTTATCTGCACAAAGATTCTGTCTCGTATTATCTGTGAGATTATAGAAACCAAATAATACTTAAGCTAGAAAAAAAACAAAAGATTGTCATAATAACCTGCAGTGAAGACCAGCTGAACTCCCATTATGTAAAAAAGAAAAACAGTGACTGACGCCTCTCTGCCTCTCTGAAGATGAAGATGAAGCGAAATACCCGACTCAAAGAACAATTGGCTCATTGGATCATCATCTAAATCATTATTTCTAAGAACTGTCTTTGAGGCTATTGAAACCAATCAATTTATTTCTGTTAAATGAAGTGAAATGAAATTTATTTATTTGCGTTAGACTTAGTTACTATACTTACATATTATGATGATCTTAACACTAAATATTAGAACCATACATCTAGACGTAGATAAGTCATGCAAATATTTAATATGAAAGTGTTAATTATACTGATATCACTAAACTAGAGTTGAGTGTAGTTTAGTTATGATCTAATAGGCTAGACGTTTTTTCCATCACATGGGACCAACGGCAATAAGACCACTGCAGAAATCAGAAAAAAAAAGTAAAGTCCAACATTCTTACTACGCGTTGAAAACACCCCACCGCATACAAATTGATACTCAATTATGACGTCAAAATTGATTAAATCTACACTAAATTTATGGCAAAATCAAGTTCTTACGTACACAAGATCGTAAAAACTGCTCAATAAAAAAGGCTCAGTCTAAAAATCTAAATTTTCGGATCTTCGAAGTCTTACGTAGGTATTCATAGGTCGCTCCTATAGGTCGTCTTTGTTTTATAATAATTTCCAGTTTTCAATCGATATTAAGTACTAGGGTAAGTGTATAGTAAAGTTCCTGTGTGTATAGGAAAGTTAAAAGCCCCTCACTAGTTTGTAAGTTGCTGTGCCCTATAAAGATCTCATACCTTATAAGTAGTTATAAGTTACCTAACACCTGTATATTATGAATAACAGCTTATGAAAGCAATAAAAAGTTGAAAAATTAAGTTCAACAATGTCATCATCCTAATTAGGTACGCTAATTTGTTTAGAAAACTCGTCATAATTTTAAACAAGTGTATCTAAACATAATAAGCTTAAATGCAATAAATGATTTATTTACATATTCATATGTTTACATGACAATGTAATTAGTTGGATTCCTCGAGCTCTGAAAATAGATAGGTACACTGCGGCCACATCTGTGAGATTTGAAAATATTTGTGTTAATACTTAGTAGTTAGTTATTACTAGTTATCTTTCTTTATTTATGTTAAAAAAGAGATGCCAGTTGATTTGGCCGCAGTATTAGGAAGACCCATTAAATATATGATCCTCACAGAGTATTAGTTATAAAAGGTTTTAAAAAACATTTGGAAAATAAATTGATCTTGAGAGATCCTGTATTGAGTGGACTTTTTCCGGCTAAAATTATTGACTTATCACTGATTTATATGCAAATAAGAAATGATTAGGCGCGGCGGCGCGGCGTAGCCCCACTTACTAATTAAAAGCCCGTCGTTTTTGCGAGTTTATCAGTTCTCAATGTAAAACATTGCCATCACGCCTAATATGTTCTTTTTTGCAGTACTTACTCTAAATCAAACTTAACCCCTTTTTCATACAACATTATGAATCACGGTGTTTAAAGCCATAGTAGTTAATATGTGCCAAGTGTCTTAACTATCATTGGTCTTTAAGTACCTGTTGTGATTTTGTATGAATAAAGGGGTGGAGAATAGCTTACGTATGTGGTTATGTATAAGCACATGCTTACACACACATACGCATAGAATTAGTTTAAATAACATGAACTAGATGGCAGAACAAGCAACCTTTTTTTTTTTTTTACTCGTACAGAAAACAACGCCGAGTTGCCAGTCTATATCCAGTGTACAATAGTAGTCTTTGATCTAAGTGACTGAATCAAAATGACTAATCGACAATGTTACCTTACAGAATTTTTAGTAAGTTGTCAAAGTGACAAAATTAATTCTAAAGTTGCAACACTCGATAGGAATAGGACTTTTTTTTTTTTTTTTTTGGATTTTATGGCCTGTTTACAAGACCTTTAGGCCACAACTTTATTTTCCTGGTTTCACGTTGTAGAATAGTACTAAATACATATGGGCTGTGGTGAATTATAATGAAAGTGACAATGTTATAGATTAGAGTGAGATACATACAAGTATTATATCGCTCTTACTCAAGATGATTTTTGTCATATATAACAGAGCGAGACAAACCCACGGCTGTCAGTTTCAAAACTTTCAAAATAAATCTTACTGTTCACAGTCAAACCTGTCAAACTAACTAACCTAATGACAGTTCCAAATAATTCAACATGAGAGCTGCCTTTACGTAACGAAAAACAATTGCTGTCAATCTTATTATTACGACGGATAACCAAAAGGATTTTTTCCAAAATGATAATAAACTTATAATAATCATCCACACTTACCTTAAATTGTAATTATACATTTCGAAAACATTGCTTTTCATATAAAAATATTTCGGTACTAATTGCTTTACTCGCTAAGTGGTTTACTTCATGTTATATTTTGTTCATGTTATCGCTAATATGATCATGATGTCTTTAAATTGTTTCTGTTACAGATGCTTAATCAAAGAATAAGTAGATTAATAATTAGCCTTGTGAGAAAATTGAACACGACGCCTGTAGTATTCGCTAATCATTATGATGTTCTTGAAATTACACCCAAAGCTACGCAGAATGATATAAAATCTGCCTATTACAAATTATCAAAAGTGCATCATCCAGATATATCAAGTGTAAGTCAACCGATTGAATTTTGGTCATTGAAAATGCTGTCAAAAGGATACAATGTATTCTAGTTTTAATCTAAGTACATAATAATATGTTTTTAACCTTTTTTTACATAATCAACTGAGACTAACGGAAGTATAATAAGTATACTTACTGCAGTAAATCATAGAATCCCCAAATAAAGGAAATGATCTGTTTCTTTTATTTTTATCTATTTAGGTAAATAAAAGCCTTTTCCCACGGTAGATTAAAAAAAACAAGAAGAAACATAATTTTCTTAAATTAAATTTCAGGATGAAGAATCTGCTAAGAAATTTAGAGCTATAACTGAGGCATATGAAGTATTAGGAAATGTAAGATTGAAAAAAATGTATGACAAAGGTAAGTATTTAGAATATAATAGAAAGTTTTCTTTAATGTCTAAGACATAAATTTAAACATTTAAAAGGTAACATTTAAAATATTTAAAAAATTAACCTGGCGGTAGTGGCGGTACTTGCTATGTTAGTTTTGCTATGATTATACTCATATAATTTTAAATATTAAATTCAAGAACTGTGCCTTTTTTTAACCGGTTAGGGAGTGTCACCAGGCTAAATGCTTTTAATTTTTTTACTTTATATCTGAATCCAATTTCTTATTGATTTCTTATAATTAACTTTACATGGCGTATGACTGTGAGTTTGAACTCTTATTTTGACTGCCTTCATTTAGGCGCAATATTTTGACTTTCTGTGAACCAGTCTTAAACAAATTATAATGAATTATTTAATCAATTGAAATTCCCGATATGACATAAGTCCCTTCAACCTTCCATCCTGTCACTCTGTAATTCCTGACCAGGTCTGCTCACGCGTACGCCTGGCACGCGCTCCACTTCGTACGACCCGGAGCCCGAGCCGACCGACCCCACGCTCAAATTCTACAAGTCGCGAGCGACGCGCCATGTCGCCCCCACTATGAATGGGAAAATACCCATATTTGATTATGATGCGTGGTAAGCATAAATGATTTTATCTATCCAGTACTTCCGGCTTCTTAAGGGCTTGCTAGAAGCCTCCGATGGTGGGTACCTTGGTCGGAGACTTGTCTTTAAAGCCGTCGGCTAATTCGATTTTTGCTGGCAACAACCGGCTACATGGTCGGTCTCGACCAAGATTGCGCTGTCGGAAGCGCTTATTGGTTATTGGCGACCGCCTAGTAGCCAATTTGAAGCCCAATTTACATTGGTCAAGGCATTCGACAGTGTAAACCGATCGGATAGTAGCAAGTCAAGTTGCCTTGTCAGGAGATCCAAATAGAATCGCTTTCTATGTTTTCACTACACTCTGTCCTTGACCAGTGTTAATCGAGCTTAAGTGCTTGCTGGACTTGTAGCCAATATCAACCTTGTTACTAACAGAAGAAAAATTTATCTGCTCTGGTTATTGAATTTGGGATACCTCTTATTATCTGATAAAGACAGAATTGCTCACCTTACATTGGCCTTTATTCCAGGTCTCAAAAGCACTATGGAACCGTGTTTAGAAAATCTCAATCGGATAAAGAGTTTTTACGAAAGAAAATGGAGAAGCAAATCGAGAAGGCACAGGCTGTTCGCCAGGAGGCAACCATTTACCTCCTGTTCGCCTTAACCGGGTTGTTTCTAGCGCTAGTATTCCGCGGAAAATCGAATTACGACATAGATTCCTCGCAGCGCCGTAAACAAACAATAGCAATCGCAAATGACAGTCCGAAAGAAGAAACGCCTTAGAGTCTGGCACATGAAAGTGGAGGCTGGAGAAGTACTAAAAAACGCCCTTTTCGATGACGAACTTGGCTCGACATACTACCGTGTGTCTAGATAAAACTGGACTATACTATGCCCTAGTAGGTAGTTAAATAAACGTAAACAAAGAAACCACGTGACTCAGGAAGCTTACTACTCACAGGCCACAGATATAAAATATATTCAACAGCCCAACAAAGAATGTGTTTAGTATCTGTGGTTTGTTTTAATTGTCTAGCATATTGGGACACTAGGTTTTTTTACATTTGTGATACTAATTAATACATTATCTACGATTGTATTGAAATCATCATATTGTTTCACTTAATTTTCCAGTTTTTTTTTCATAAGCAAAAAAAAAGAAAAACTGGGTCATTTTATTTAAAACATTTGATCATAGATGGCGCCCTAATCGATTTAAATTAATAAAATAAAAACACTGCAATAAAATTCCATCTGATGTAAAAGTTTATTATTAACGTTAATAATGCTTCAGAAGCTTCATTCGAAAAAATCCCGCGTCTACTCATGCGCCGGACTAGCTAGTTGATTTTAGTAGATCAGTTTAGTTCAATACGGGTATAATTTAGTTGTCAAATAGTTCAAACGATTGCACTAATTAATAATTAATCTGTTTTTGTTGATTTGTTTGTATATATTGTACAGTTACAGTATAGCTATAAATGTAAAGTGATGCGATGGTAAAGGAACTGACAGCCCACGAACTAAATGAGGAGAGTAGTTATAACTGAGTTGTAGCATTCCCCTTTTGCCAGTGAAAATGTCGATCACAGTCGGAGCATGGGTCCCATGACGACCTTTGGTATAAGTAAGCTTAGGGCAAATTCGACCAAACGAGAATAAAGTCTTACTGACCTTATTCTCGTTTGGCCGAAACCGTTCTTAGTGGACTTTTTCGACTTTTTCCAAGTTGTTGAGTTCTGTTTGACTGCATGGTGCCGTTACTTCAAGTAGCAAAAGGGGAATGTTATAATTTAAGAACTATAAAAACTTAACTAATAAAAAATAAAATATTTATTTACAGTTGCTGGTGTCTTCTTTTATTGCATCTGTCTTGTTGTATGAAATATTTGTTGATTAGGTACTTAGTGTTATGTTATGGCAGAGTCAAAATATTAGATTGTTCATTTAACGGTGCGTATATTACGGTGTCGTTGCGTAAACAAAAGACGGGGCCATAGCAACAACATGGCGCCGTTTTTGACGCACCGTTAAGAATGCACCGAACAAACGTCGAGCGTCCAGTGGCGCCCTCATTACTATTATTGTTTTTTTAAGTAACTAAAGAATTTCCTTGCAATCAAACGATACGTTTTTGTAGTGCATGTAAAAACACAATTTATGGGATACGTAACAAAGTTTAATAACAAGGGTGCAGACTCGTGGTCACCCCAGTTTGTCACCCCAGTGCCTTTCGACGGAGCCCTGCCTATGGCAGGGCTCCTATTTCTGAGCGATTTGCCCTTCGGGCATCTTAAGATACCTAACGAACCTAACCTACCTACTTTTGCGGAATAAAAATTATTTCTGACGAATAACCGACTAAAGCGAATAGCACTGGGGTGACATTTATCTACCGACCAATTTCAAGAAAATACTTTACTTTATTATAGAAAACACAATAATAGTAATGAGGGCGCCACTGTACATCCAGCGTACGCTCGGCGCAGTCTTAACCCCTTGTATGCTTAGGCACGGATCCGTGCTCAAAATTTGGGTATCTTTTTGTATTTTTTTTAAGCTTAATTTTATGGACTGTATCGTAATCAGAAGAGACTAGAACTTGGTACTTTTTTGACCTCCCGCATACGAGGGGTTAAGCAGCGATGTGGTCGAACCAGAAGGCGGCAAATTTAAAATATTATAGTAATAGAAGTATAGATCCATACCAATATGAAATATGACTTGATAAAGTACAGTCACCAGCAATAACTGTTGGCTCTTAATTACAGTTCTGCATTAGTGTCGGATTTTAGAGCGGAATATCGACTGTACCTCAATATTACAGTCTATCTATACAAACAAGTATAGGTAAAAAACTTAAGTAAAGGACGCATGTAGTTTTAACACATCTGTATACACCGTTCGACATTCTATATTTGAAATTTACGTAAATTCGATACTAGATTTGTACACAAATACATGCAAGAGTTCCTTAAGTTTTTCACCTATACAGGGGCTCTATTATAATATAACTTTGACGACTAACTCTGATGTGTGTTTCTCAACCTCTTATCTGATCGAATATTTTGATAGAAAAGTAGTCTTCATGTACGGTCACGAACGTTAATTTGGGACCCATTTCAAGAAGTCATTTGTAAGTAACTTTAAGGAAACTCAACCTTATTGTTGTAGAATGTCACATTAACTTTGGACCTAAAGTGGGTACCAAATTAAATCTCGGACTGTACCTAGACGCACGAGTGTTTTTTCTATCTAACTATTCGATCAGATAAGAGATTTATTAAGTAAAGGGACTTTAATCCATTGCTCTGGTGAATGTAGGTATAAAATATAGTTTGTTTGAATAAAACAACTTTGTTTTACATACAACCAAAAGATGTATGATTTATTTGAGAGACAGAAAATTAAAGCTTCAGCCATCTAAACTTACAAAATGTAATAGTTACCTTAATTTACATTTAGTTTTTTTTTATCTCAGCAAATATATTGACGCTAAATATCATTTTACTATAATATAAATTACGTAACACGTCTCACATTATCTAGAATCTACATTCATAGAATACAAGACTCCTATTTTACAAACGCGACAAGTTGACGTTACTGGGTAATGTAGCAGCTATACAGTGTAATTATATACTAAATTATCAAGTGTCGCCATTTGTAAAATAGGGGTTAGAATAGAATTAATCACATTTCACTATGTAAGCACCAACTCGTAGCGTACATTTAGAAATGAATATGACAAATTAATGGTGAAACGGTTATGAATTGAATGAATTTTGCCGTAGTCGCACCGAGATTAAAAGGATAGGAAACTAAAAAAAAATGCGACAATCGATAGCGTTTCTCCCCCCCCTAAAATCTATTCAGATCTTTACGATTTGTGAATATGTTGTGTATGTTACGAAAAACTAGGTTTCCAGACCTACATTTTCATAACAACTACAAAATATTCAAAAATCGTAGAAATCTGACTAGATTTCAGGAGAGAGAAACGTTATCGCCCAGAGCTGAATTTGCAAGGCTTTCTTCACACCTACGCGTTTTAAGCCTCCCCTCACTTTTCTCTTAAAAATACCACCCTGCTGTATGGTTAGTTATGGTAAAACCAGAGGAGAAAATACTCGGCTGTCTGCCGCTGTCACACTCTGACATCTGTCAGTATAGGTACTTGCTATACCAGAGAGAGCGGAGAGGGATGGTACAAATCCCGTCACGTAAAGAGGTCGTTGACTGACAATCGAGGGGATGTGTTTGCGCATGGGCAGTCGCCAACCAATAGCGTGCGCGCATACCAGCGGAGTGATCCCCGTCCCGCCCCCTTCATACCACCAATCTCGCCACCAGTGGCCTTTGTGACGGGAACTATACCATTATAGTAGCCCTCAAACGAAGAGACGACTGAGGCCATAAAAGTCCGGGCGTGAACACAATGGATAACAATGGATAAGTGATAACGCGAGCTCAAGGGTTTTATGGCCCCGGTCGTCACTTTGGTTGACGGCTACTATAGTACTCGGGTTTTCCTAACTGCCTGTAAGTATGCCCAGGTATAATCTCTTATTCAACCTGCAGGCAAAAAAAACTGATACTAATAATTTTGAGCCTAATTTTGACTAAAATATTCGGCTTGTTCCGCTTCGTTTGGTAGCTTTAGATGCCCGAAGGGAAAACTGCCCAGAAATAGGTACCCCGCGTAAAGTTTTTGTTTATTTAAGTATCGGTTGGATTGGATTTTGACTACGATGGGGATAGACCAACTTATCGCCTGATTAATTATTTTTGATTGAGTCGATTCGTTCTACTGATATCGAATTTAATGACGTACTACAGCACTCAGATGTCAATAAAACTTTTGCTTGATTAAAGTTGTTACTGTCACTTTCTTTGGTATAGCAATAGAATAATACAACACGTCACTAAACACTGAGTGCGGCAGTTCGACAGATAAAATAAATGAAAATTCAAGGACGAGTTTTAATCTGGTGGTCTGGCAAATAAGTCTTGAAATTAAAAAGTGGCAACACTGTCATCCCTTTCAAATCAATCTAAGAAAAAAGAGTCGACACACAGTGTTGCCACTTTTTACTTTCAAGACTTATTTGCCAGAATCAGAATATACCTCGACTGATACTTAAATTGAAACATCATGGTACATTTGAAACCATTATTAAACCATTATTTTTGAACTACGGATCAAGAAACTCTCCCATAAACAGCTGCGTATTCCCAAAGTAGGTATAAATTAAATTATGCTTTATACTCTTTCTATTTTAAATTACTTTAAATTGATACATAAACAGGTTATAAAAATTTGACCTTTAAGCCTAGACGAAACACAGAACGCTATCATTAGCGATATTCGAAAACTGACAAAATTTATAGGATTATTATAAACTGTCGATCTATATAAATTCTATATATTTAATTACTTAGTTTTCGAAAATCGCTAACGTTAACGTTATTTACCCATCTCCAGGGGCTCTATTCTATTCGTTAAAACAATACTGCTTTTGACATGGTACGGTATTGTCAACATTACGATAGCTCTTATTTACTTGACAGTAATGGCGGCATTACAACATGTCAAAAGCAAAATGATTTACGAAGCCTCGTAAGGCCCACCATATTACAAACAGGGAGTTTTTTGTGAGTTTTTGAATCTACCAGCATTAAAGTTCAATTATGTTGGTTCAATAATGCCATTTTAAGTTTATGAAGATAGAAAATAAACTTTCAAATTAAATTGCCTTGATTATGTACATCCTATTGCACACTGGGCCTTACGAGAGAGCCCCTGTATTCCTTGGGCCTCTTTTTAGATATAAGCATAGGTGATTGTCGCAGTGCGGTCCATATCGCAAGTGTGTGAAATGAATGACTGGCGTGAATTAAGCAGCTCAAATTGTCCCTCTCGTCCCTGGCAATGACAGGTGACAGATGACATTTCAGTGTACATTGCGCAGATTATATGAAACCCAGTGATGTATCAGCGTGTTAGCTTAGCAATGTATGGCGAATTGTTACCTGTCAACTGTCTTTGTTAGGGTGGTGAAATAGGGGCAGGTACGCTTTTTTTATGGTATTGAGAAGGTATATTTTATTGTATCTTATCTTAACGAGCACAGAGGCCATCGAAGCCAAATATGTCTACGTTTATCGCGTGATGAAATATCTGTCACTTTCTGACACTTATCGAGAGTGACGGATGCTTTATCCACATTTTGTCACGTGATGGTAAGTGCGCTGTGAAACCCATAGACATTTGCAATCTCAAGATAGCGATCTTACGATGACAATATCAAAACTGCTAAGCTAATGCGTTGACGACCCTGGGGACTTAAAGAAATGGTTGCAAAGTCGCAAACCATAAAGTCGCTGTCAATAGAACTTGCAAAAGATGTAAACAAAACCAAACGAACCAATTCACCATGATTACTCGATAATCACGTACTTTTAAAGATCAAGTGAGGTCTTTGCAATGATTTATACACTAGATCATTATTTTCATATTAAGTTTAAGATGAAATAACTATTAATTATACGTTATTTTTAATAAAAACACGCTTGGTGAATATTTGAGGTTATGTGTCAAACAGTATTAATTTGTTTACATCGTTAACAAGTTCTATTGACGGCGACTTTACAAAATGTGTCAAATTTTGATCCGAAGTAAAACTTTGTATCCGCGGTTTGAACATTGTGTTCGACCAAAAGTCAATAGGCCGTATTTCAGATAAATCTCCTGTAGCAAAATCAACCTAATTCTTTACTGGCAGAATATGATTAAAACTGCTTTGGTTATTGTATTTGAGATACGGTTTTTCGTCTTAGGAGTGCAGAGTTAGTCTATATGGCCATGACAATGGTAAACTTATTTTTATTATGATTTAAAAGAACCCGACTATAGCTAAGGACTACTTTTAAAAAACCGTTTACACGGCAAATTTGCTATTGTATATATTTATTCATTACATTATAATCAAAGATCGGAATAGGTAGAGCTAATTTGCCTAAACTGGATGCACCTTCATTCAATAATGTATTCCCATTTCGCTCACGCATGAATAAATATGCGTCAAGTTTAGGCAAATTAGCTCTACATATTCCGATCTCTGATTATAATATAAATTAAAAAAGTAAATGGTCATTTCTAAAAAAGTTTGTACATCAATTAAGATTTAATCAGTTTTTATCTTTTCCTATTTTGTAACTGGTTATTAAGAAAGTATACGCTTAATAGGACTTGAAATACAAAAAATTTTTTTTTGTTAAATCTTGGTAACAAAATGGGAAAAAAATACGACTGTAAAAAAAACGTCTCAATTAATGTAGAATCTATTTTAGAAATGCTCGAATATGCATTTCCACAACATCAGGTAGTTTGGGTACAGTCGAGTACAACAATATGTATACAATTTTGACCCTTATTTTAATGTAATGAGGTCAAACATGTTTACATGCGCGACGAATCAGAAAATAATCCTTCCTACACATACCGCAAAACGGGGTGAGTAGGAACACAACCTAAAAAAAAACAAATGTTACTAATTATAAGACTGAAATTATTTCCAATAGACGTAACGTTATTGGCCATTTAATAATAATTATTGTTCTTATTTTAGGTTATCCCTCACCCCGTTTTACGGTACTGCCCTATTGTTGACTAACTTCCCAAAAAATACCCGCATAACATAAGGAAAATAATTAAACAGATCATTAATTTACTTAGTTACTAGCGACCCGCCCTCGCTTCGCTTCGGTTTATTTGAGTTTTCTATAACACACGTACATAAAACAAAATTTATTATACATAAAAACCTTCCTCTTGAATCACTCTATCTACTAAAAAAAACCGCATCAATATCCGTTGCGTAGTTTTGAAGATCTAAGCATACATAGGGACAGACAGCGGGAAGCGACTTTGTTTTTACTATGTAGTGATTTAAAATATGCGAGTGTATAAATAAAAACTAACCGAATTGATTTTACAATTTTTATATAATTTATGGCGAAATAAACAAAATAACAAATTTGCCCTGTAACCAATGGCAACGGATCAAAAATGGTTTCCGAACATGCCGGGCATGGGCATGTTCAGGGGGCCCATAGGGTACGGCACGCTGGGGGGGTTCTGGGTGGGACCATAGCTAGGGTACGGTAGGTAAGGCTTCGAGTGTCCATTTCCGTACGAGTTCCGGCTGCCGTTCCTGAGGAGCTCGCCCATTTTTTCTGCTTTGAACTTCCTTAGATGCATTATCTTGCGTAGCGGCTCGAATGATTCTAGAAACTGCTCGACGTCGTATTTCTTACCGCCGAGGTAGTCCTGGGCTATCTCTTCGGATTGCTCCTCGGACTCCGCCGCGGCCGTTTGGAGCAGGGCTTGTGTGGTGTCCGGGGAAATTCCAGCGGATTTTGTTTCTGGAAAATAGAGAACATTTTATGTCCTACTCTTTTTTTTCTATGGCTTGGTGACGGCATACGAGCTCTCGGAGACCTGAGATGGCAAGTGGAGTTTGCATTCGCAAAACCACAATGTTAACATCAATCACCCTTAATTTGGCAAAAATTAAAAAACTCGGGAATTCAAACCCTTATTCATTTTGAATCAGCAATAAAATAAAAACAAAAAAAGTGGTCATTATGGTATGTTCGCTGTGACGAACATTGCCAAATTAAGGGTTAAGTCGCAAATACGTTGCCAACCCTGAGGACTAAGAAAGCACTATAATTTCAAAATGTAATGAACTAAACAAAAACAAAAGCGGTAAGCGGTCCTGTATGTCCGGCGTTAAAGGAATAAGACTAACTTATAACAATTACATGCAAAATATAGTTACTTATGGTAGGTATTTTTAGAACTTGTCATAATTAAAATTATCTACACTAATCATTGAAATTAACAACAAATAAATAATACAATAGTAACAGAAATATGAGGATTAAATTGTATTTTGCAACTTGTTGGACGTAACTCACACAACTCACAAAACATACTGCAAGTGTCAGCGTCATCGAAATTATAAACTAGGTTAATGTCAATGTTGCACAAAATAAAATATTGTTCGTGTTTTTTTTTGTAAATTTTTCCTCGTGTGGTTGCCGGGTTACAATAGTGCCACTCCATGTGTGCACTGCATAAGAGGTGACAAAGAGAATAAAGGCTTGCAGTACTGTTATAGGCGATAGGCTTGGAACCTCTCACTAATACACTGGTAAACATCTTGGTCTAATTGTGCAAAATGTGCTTACAGAATTATTATTATTATTATTGTTATTATTATTATTTTATTTTAGACAGGCAGTTGGCACTGATTTGTCTAAATCCTTGATCACTGCATGAAATGTCACACTAATTTAGAATGTTATTCAAATTTATTTTTGAACTGGTTAACACTTTTAGAGTTCACAAGTTCACAACATTAGAGGGTAATTTGTTCCACATTTTTATTATCCACAAGTTTTTAGAGTTGTTGGTAATTCTGGAGCTCTGCCTACCCCACTCTGGGAAAAAAGGCGAGATTATGTATTTTTTTTACTGGTTGTTTCCGAGCAGCAGCTAGTAAATAATAAGAAACTGACTGTATTCGTCGAGCAGCTCCTGGATGCGCGTGCACAGCGCCTCGCCCTCCTCGGAGCGCTCCTGCACCTGTGTCTTGAGCGCCGCCAGCTCGGGCTCCGCGCGCAGGTTGAACTCCGCCAGCGACCGGTTGCTCGCTATTATCATCTCTTTTTCCGTATCCCAGTCTTTTACCTGAAAGAAGGGGATACATAATATGTATTATTATATTATATAAATATCAGGGAGCCTCACATTGAGGCACTGGTCTCACCGCCAACGATGAGCAGGAAGCGAGTAGAGCCAGCAATGAAACTATTAATATATGTGTGTCTTTTATTGACACGGGATCTAAATCTTTTGTTTTGACATACTAGTGGAGAGAGTTCTTGCCGGCAGGCAGTGTACACCGCAAGCAATTAACTATTTAAAAAAACATACCACATAGAATGCATTGAACAATTTGAGACAGATATTTATATAGTTTTTTAGTTATTCGATAATATGATACAATATCTTACAATACACTAGTATCATATTATCGAATAACTAAAAAAACTATAATAAATATCTATCAGTCACATTCCATTGTTTTCTAAATAATACAATGTAATACATACATAACTTTCGTGAAAAAGAAATGTATGCTAAGGTAAATTTTATATATTTTTTGAAATATAAATTGTCTTAGTCTATAAGAGATAAGTTATCAACATTTACTATTAAACAGTAACTTTTGCTTTCCTTGACCCTATTATCAGTAGGGTCAAACACAAGATTGGTTGGTTACAAATCAAACTATGACTCATAATGAAGGAAGTTATTGTCCAAACATTCGATTCTTACACTCAGTATATTTTGTAACAAGCTTATTTCTCTTACCTGTTTTACATCTTTCAGCATAGAATCAAACTTCGCGTCGTCGTTTAATATCTCTTTTAACTCATCTGAATTAAGATGAGACAGCAAGCCCATTGCCGAGCCGTAGTCCGGTTGAATCATTGTTGCTGGTTATTTATGGGCGATCAACAAAGAGTACCTACGGTTTTACTTGATTTAAGTAAACTTTTAATGTTCGAGATAGTTGTACACATAACTATAAAAAATTAATCACTAAATTCAAGAGACACAATGCGATATAAGTTAAAATATTTCTTTAGGTAATTGTGATTTTACTCTGACACAACCGCCTGACAGATAATAATATGGTGCAGTGTCAGCCTGTCAGCTGTCATTGTTTTCACTTTTCTGAATGTTGGCTAATTTGACTGGAGGTTCTAAATGCAGCTGTTCATAAACAATCACAGTTGGTGAAAAATCATGCTCGATACGCTGGACATCTAGTCGAGATTCAGCCTATCGAGCGTGATCTTGTTCTTATCGTACGGTATCTATTCTACTCCGTAAAACCTTTTTTTTTTACATGTTGTATTTTGAGTGTTACGATAGCTCTCATTTCCGTGATATAAATGGGAGCCCTGCCGGGTTCAAAACAAATGTTTTACCAAGTAAAATAGAGCGAAATAGAAACAGACACGATGTTTTCTTTTTCCTGATTTTCACCCTTCACCCTTGTCCTACCATGGGTCCAAAGTCCAAAACGGTGGCTGAACGATCAGTTAATCACCAATTTCATTGTTTTAAAATTCAAATCAACTGCGATCTTTAACATTAAACTTGGCAGTATGGCACAGCTCCCTTCGTGCAACCATAACGAGAAATGTCATGTGTCAAAAATGTTAAAATGACATGACTTGATACAAGGGCGATGATTGTATATCGTTCGTATAAAAATGTTTCAAAACTTTATGATAAACGTCTAAACTAAAATAATTTCAATGACATTATTTAATTTATAGCATATTTTATTTATTTATAACAAAAGCTTCCTACATTCTAGTCAGAAATGTTCCTGAGTGGGTCGGCTTACGACCTCGATTCTATTAACAATTTTTATGTGCGGTTTTTAGCAGATGCTTTGTTATATTTCCGTAATTTCGCATTGTACATTAGCATATGGGTTTTGGGTTATCTGTTGGTATGTTGCGTGGTGTACCGGCGGTACGCGAGGCGGTTGCCTACGCGGACACGCGGGGCGCTCCGAGCAAAGCGGGTTTTGGTCGTAATAGCCCATCCCGATGATGAGTGTATGTTCTTTGGCCCTACAATATTCAGACTGCGCGAGCAGGATGCGGATGTCCACATACTTTGCTTATCTGATGGTAATAATTACAACTGAAATCATCAAAATGACAGCCTAAATTACTTACCTTTTCAAACCCTTACAACTAACTGTAAGATTCTGTGTAGATAATCACCAACATCCTAACACCCTATTTCCAATTCAAGAATCCTTGACCACAGTTTTTCTTATTACAAAATTATGGCATGGGAATAAATTAAACTCAAGATTCAATTTTAAGTTCCAATTATCTGTACTAAGCCACAGTATGCCCAGCAATTATTCATATCATAATTAATAAAAATCCCCTAACCTAGGAAAATTGTTTAACAAAAATGTTCAAAAATCATGACTCAATTATAAATATATTCCAGGCAACCATGACGGCAAAGGCCAAGAACGGCGTAAAGAGCTTTGGCTTGCATGTGCTGAGCTTGGAGTACCTGACGAGAACATATGCCTGATCACAGACACGCGTCTCAAAGACGGACTAAAGGAGCAATGGCCAGTGTCTGTCATCGCAAAGCTCATACAGCACCAGCTAGAAGCTTTAGATATCGACACACTGGTGTCGTTTGATAGGGGAGGTGTATCATCCCACCCTAATCATTCTGCGGTGTTTTACGCTGTTGCATACATGTTTGTCGAGAAACTTATGCCTAAGAGTAAGTATGTATTTTATGTAGATATCGTTCAACATGTTGCTAACACAGGGACTAACTCTAATGTTAAAACTAGATGCTACACTAGCCTAATTGGAAGTGCTCCTATGAGTATCTTTATGGGGTTATTCCAGTTGTAACCCTGAGTTTTCTTTTTCAGAGTGTACAGTGTACACATTAGACACTGTTAACATATTGAGGAAGTACTGGGGTTTCTTAGATCTTCCACTTAGCTTTGTTTTGTCTTCCAAAAGGTAAGAACTTGAATATTAGTTTATTTTTCAATTGTTTTTTTTTACCTGTCACGGTTTTTTTTAATGTTTAACATTTACCCAGTTCTTAATACTTTTTTTTTTCAACTTTCAAACATTTACTTACGATTTTTTATGTGATGAGCATGAGTAGGTAGGTATATCCTGATTCTAGTTGTTTTTCTATGTAAGCTAAAGCACTAGTGACATCCAAAATACTAGTTATTGGCACCTCATAATACATAGTAAATAATATTTAACCCTGAAACAAATTTCATGTACCCAATAATGTATTTAGGGAATGATACCTCTTTGTACGGTCACAAGTGTTAATTTGGGACCCATTTCAAGAAAATTATGCTTGATTTCGTCAATGTCAAGTCATTGTGTCAGATGTTAAGTCATTTGTAACTTTTAGGAAACTCAACCTGTGTTGTAGAATGTCAGATTGACTTTGGACCTAAGGTCTGGTCATGACTGTACAAACAACAAAATAAACAGAAATTCAAAGGGTATTTACAAAGGCGAACTTATCTCTTTAAGGGATCTCTTTCAGGTAACCTTCCAATAATCGGTAGGGTGCCAACACTAGGGCAGTCTCTTCTAAGTATTTGTTTATCTGTATAGAAGTAAGTATGTATCTTAATTGTTGTCTAGCACCGATAGTACTGTCAAACGCACTAATATCTATACAAGCTTACCTTATTATCAGGGTCATAGGGGCGTGTAGATATTTTTGACGCCTTGGGAACGTATATATATTTATGACTGATTGTACAACCCTACAGCACAGCTTAGTTAGGGACTAGGGAAAATTGTTCTCTGCTATTATTAACCAACTACAAAAAAGGAGGTTCTCAATTCAACTTTTATTTTTATTTGGTATGTTACGCGACCATTCCGCGAATTATGAATTGTTTTTGATGATTCTTTTTTTTTGTAGGTGGTGGCTTTAGAGGTGGTCCCATATACATTTTATCGAAATTAATTCAGTGCTTTATGAAAAAATCAACAAAAAGCGTAAAAAAAACATTTAATGTATTTTTCCCGATTACTCAAAGACCGCTGGACTAATTTGAACAATTACGCACCTTTATAATTATACTGACCTAATTCAACATTTTAGCTTTCGACCTCGAGTCATAAATTGATTACTATAGAGACCTAACTCGAAATCCAAAATTTGTTAATTAATTCACTATAATTCTAAAGATCCCCTTGAGACCCAGAGACCTTGTGAAGATCGCGGGAACGCAGTGGATGCGAAAAGCACAAGACCAGACAAGTGGAGAGCCTTGGGGGAGGCCTATGTCCAGCAGTGGACGTCTTTCGGCTGACATGATGGTTGATGATGAATTCTAAAGATGCGAATATTTTCTCCCACCAGATACTTCCTCCGCTGGACGGAGAGCCGACGCGTAGTGCGGGCCATGAAGCGCCACGCCTCACAGATGGTGTGGTTCCGCCACCTCTACGTACTGCTCTCCCGGTACATCGCCATCAACACGCTGCGCCGCATCAGCTTGGCCGACATAGAGCTGGAGCTCGAAGTCGATGACTGAACCATGCAGGGTACCTAGGATCTTCTATTAACGGGCTCAAACAGTGCTGGTCGTTTATAAATGTTGCCAGGTACATATAGCGAGAGTGTGCTTATAAAAAATCGGGACCTGTTTCAAATCGCGCGAACCTACAACCGTTTTACGGCAAATAATGCGCACGGTTTTTGAGCGCTAGTTGTTATCTTATTAAGAAGAAAGAACGAAGAACGACGGACGAAGGAAGCGCAAATTATCAAACGAAAACAAAAAATACTGCTCAGCATGTTACTGGTCTTCCGCATTATTCATGATCGCTCTAGGGATGTGCTGAGAATCGGGCAGTTGGCGTCCCGATCAAGGGTAAAGCAGGACGTGTCCGCAGGGCCCCTGAAAATCAGGACGTTTGGCAACACTACTCACAATTGATAACTTCTTCTTCTTCAAATTCCTCTCCACTACTGGAGGTTGGCAGTCAGCTCTGCATTCAACTTCCTATCTCTCGCCAAACGGAACAGCTCTTCAACCGTGGCGACACCTGTCCAGGTCTTTATGTTCCCGAGCCATGACATCTTGGGTCTGCCAACGCTTCTCTTCCCCTCTACTAATTGATAACTATAGTATGAATATAATGGCGACCCCTACTTTTAGAACTTATCAGATGATTTTGATCAAACCTAGCTAAAACTATCCCGCTTAAAGTAGCTTTATATTACAAAAAAACCCGTGCAAATCGGTTCTTCCGTTTGGGTGTTACGATGCGACACAAAAATACACGTTAATCTAACTACCTGGAAGAGAGAGCGTGGCTCGGGTTGGAAACAAACTTTAACCTTAAACTCCTGATGAAAAATTGGCAGATCGAATTTTCGCCCCCTATGTTGCAAATTTCATCAGATGCTCGATCCGAAGTCAAACTGATCTTAAAGGGGTGATAGACAGTCGAGTAAGTAGATACACGGTACGGTTATGGCTCGGCGACCTTACTCGCCCGTATGTCACCCTAAGTACGAAAACTTTTAAAACACGGACGAAAAAGGTCGTCGAGCTTTAACTACGCGTACATACACGCTCGTCTATCTGGGACTTTAAGGTGTTATCAGATGCTTTTCCTTAAGCCGCAAACGCACTGAGAGTGGTTGCGGTGCGTTATTATAAAAATATGCCTCCGCCACGCTTTGGAAACGCTTTGTAGTATTCGAGAGGGACCCGGCGGCGTTTGTTATACCGGATCACTGCTTGCGTTGCTATAGTGCATCCATGAAAGGATTATTGATGAAGACGCAGTGTATGGGTATAACCGGTACGAGCGTGTCTGGAACTGTAGAAACAAGGAGAAATAGACAATTCGAATTTAGACACCGATGATAGTTAAAAACCAGAAGTGCAACCTAACCACTATTTCGTTAAGACTGCGCCGAGCGTACGCTACGCCGGATGTACAGTCAACCAATTTGATTCCTAGGCCACTATGGACTTTGTCAACGTGACGTTGTAAGCCAAATCATAGGGAGTCTCTTACGTTTTGGTTGATAACGTCACTTTAACATAGTCCAAAGTGGCCTAGAAATCAAATTGGTTGACTGTACAGTGGCGCCCTCATTACTTTTATTGTGTTTTGTAATAAACTAAAGTATTTTCTTGAAATTGGACGGTACGTTTTTGTACTACAAATGAAAACACAACTTATAGGGTATATTACATAGTTTAATAACAATTCACCTTCGAGTTATCAACTTAACGGAAAAAAGTTGCCACCTTTTTCTGTTAAGCTGACTATTCATAAATTGTGTTTTTACTTGCACTACAAAAAACTGTCGTCTGATTTCAAGGAAATACTTTAGTTAATTAGAAAACAATAATAGTAATGAGGGCGCCACTGGACGCTCGACGTTTGCTCGGCGCAGTCTTAACCGGCGGTGCAGTTATAACTGACAAGGATGATGAAAAGATTATGGATTACTTTAGTTAATATATTTTTCTGCTAAACAGACCAAAGTTGCTAGCTAATGCTTTTTTAAACGACTAACGACAAATAAAATATCTAATCACTCTCATAATATTAATCTATTTGAATGTAGACTACAAGGTAATGTAAAGTACTGAGACATCATTAATGAGCTTCGGAAATTGTCGTGCATCTTCGGAAATACGAACAAAATTATGTAAGCACACGACAATGTTTTGTCAGACGATGCCGCCATAAGTAGGTTTATAATCCGTGTCCCGGTCTGCCATAGCCCATAGCACATAATAATGATGTCATGTTGATTGTAATATGTTTTAATGTATTAATAAAAATCAATGTTCAAATTAGTGTTTACAGAATATAATAATGTATACATGTTAATCTAAGATCACCTACTTTCTTGTTACATAAAATTTAAATAAGATATTGTTTTAAAAAATTTACAGATTAAAAATCTTGTCCAATGCTGTGCAAACAATTAAGTTGTGGAATTTGGAGTTGAGGTTGTTATTAAAACTAATACTTTGAATAAGGCTTACTTACGGTTAGTTAGGGCTCGACGTGAGTGAAGGCCGCGTCCCTAAACTACTTGCACTTTTTTTTCAGTACAGTATAACGGTAAAGTGCGCTTGCGATGCACGCCCCGTGTGGCCCGCACCTAATGTTTCGTCTTAATAATTATTCTTATTAGACCCCGGAATTTTTGTGGCAATGACGTCACAATAGGGTAGTTTGGGGAGTAAATGAAACGGTGTTAATTAAAACAATCAATCAATCAATGGTGTCAATTTGTTTGAATATTTTTTATTAACTTGGCATTCACGACAAAATATATTATTACCGCAAGTCATTTAGAACAACTTTTGATCTGTTACGGAGAGTCAGTTAACGAAAGGACAACGTCGATAAATTGATTAATTGACAATTGACTTATAGGTAATTTATATCGTGGATACCTGATAGTATTTTTTTTATTCCGTAGAACACCAATAGACTAGGTTGCCGTATTAATTAACACCGTTCCATTTACTCCCCAAATTACCCTATTGTGACGTCATTGCCACAAAAATCCGGGGTCTGCTATCAAAGACGTATTGATGATATAATTGTTTTCCATTTCTAATGTTTAACGCTGCCTAGTACCCATAGTACCCATAGTACCCATAGTGCCTGGAGCTCAGATTTGGACTAGGACAATTTGTGTGAGATTGTGTGTGGTACAGTCAGCATCAAAAGTAGCTAAGCAGAGTAACATGCTAAAAATGATCTAGACACGACTTATTCTCTTGGTAATAGAGTCGAGTGCAGATAAATTTGACCACTCCGGTTGCGTACCTACTTCTGCTGCAGACTGTACCCGTCTCAAACTGCGTCGAAAATTAGTCTTCCATGACTTGGCGTTTACTTTGACGTATCTTGAGATAGGTATCTCAGCCGAGATAAGTTTATTAATGCGGCCCTTGGACCCTAACGCTTTTATCTATCCAATTGGACCGTGTCTCTGTAACATCGATCTTTCGAAAAAAAATTGTTCCCCGTGTCCGATTCTTTTGTCCGAAAATATTTTTTCTCTGAACCCATATACTTTTCAGAATGTTTAAAGAGATATACCTACAGAACCTGTAGGTTATGATAGGTTAGTTTTAAAAAATCTACGAAAGTATAAAGGTTTTAGAGATGAAATATCTCCCGCGACTGTGTACCTACAGTATTTTTATTCCGGAATCATCTTGAAATTCCGATGTTTTTCCGAATTAATTTGTCCGAATTTTCATTTTTTCGAAAGCTATGATATGGTAGAGCTATTTTAGATTAAATGTATAATTTAATTGCTATACGCTAGGTTAGGTTTGATTTATAAGGCATATCAAAACATAAAGGCTTCTATCAAAGCAATGCATTCGTAATTATGAAAATTCGGAATTTTGTTAAAATCGGAATTATGCCTCTTGGAAATTAGGTATGTAGTTTACCTTTTTATTCCATGTTTCCATGAAATGCTCCTTGTATTTTGTATTAATTACTGCAGTCTTTATGCTCCCAAGGTCGAATGCTATTATGCACTTCCTGACGCCCACCATACAACGAAATTTGCCAATGGAATATAAACCTATAGATTGTTATTACCAAAGAGTATATTTCCTAATTTGATTCAGTCACAAAAACAAAGGAAAAACAATTTTATCTGCTTTGCAAGGGATCTTTATTCCAATGACCGTATTATGTAAGATTATTATTGTATGGGGGGCCTTAAGAAGTTAAAGATTTTTACAAGTTTTGTTACATGATGAAGAAATATTATTTATTGCCTACGCTGCATTTAGCAATAAAATATTAAACAATATTTGCTGTTTTTTGTTCTTCCGATTATACAGTGTGTTAATGTTTTAGCAAATCTTAATGTTACATTAATTTTACAAGCGGCTATACAGGTCCTAACTACAATCCAAACAAGTAATAAATGGTTAAATTATTTTTATTTTTGTTGGCATCAAAATATTCATTTTACAACAAATGTTATCATTAATTACATAATACAGTACTTACATATCAATGCGAGAACCCGACGAAACTTTAATTAATTAGCTAAACATTTAAAAATTGACAATTTCAGCGTTCTATTTACGTAGACGATAGTCGCGCGCCGAACGACAGACAGGCCTACAGAGTAGACTTGCGCGACTCCGCTGGAAGAACTATACGATAAGCGTAACTAAACCGAATTGATTAAACATGCATTATTCCATTTAAATATATTATGTCTAGCACATTCAATGACTATCTATATTAGTTTATATTTGGGCGTAGTTAAACGAAAAGGACTCAATCCACGAAACAATCGGAAATGGAGTTAAGTATGCCGAGATGGTCTTTAGGATCTAGACTATCCTATAAAAAAGGATCCGCAAAATTATAGCGGCAAGTTATTTTAAAATCACACAGGATGTATAGGTTGAGGGCTAGTTTTCCGCAACTTTACGACTTAATTTATACGCCTTTTTTGCTGCAGGACGCAAAAAAGGCGCAAGACCAACCCACAGAGAGGCAGAGATATATTTTAAATCGGAAAAAAATCCAATCACCTTGGACACTGGATAATTCGATCGTTACTGCTGAATGGAACCAGTGTCGTACGATTTTTTTTTTCTGAAAACGAATCCATTCCACTTATGTCCCAATATTTTGAAATTAATGAAAAATTGCGAATTATTTTTACAAATACATAAAGAAAAACATTTTTCGCTAATTTTCTCCATAGTATAATTTTGTGTAAAATCAATCTATAATAGTTTAATTGTTCCGTGAACTTCAAACCTCTTGCTTTAGTGCAAGTCACGGTGGATTGACGCCTTTTGCGTTAAACTACGTCCATGTGTAGGCGTTTAAAAAAATAAAAGGATCTTTCAAGTGTGTACTTATTTTATTTGGTAACTGCAACAACTAAGTTATAACAATTTTAGAGAAGCCATTTGCTCTACGCCGCGCGGTTCGGCATGGCGTCGGTTAGAATAAGGACGCGCGTCCGAGAGTAGTCGCTCTAATTTGGTCCTAGACAGCCACCTACAGAATATTGTCATGGATCAAGGGAAGGTAACATCAAAAACATTTTATCTTATCGTAATGAGGAACAAAATTGTGCTCGTTTCCTTCAGGGACACAAATATATTTAAGTACATGTTATATCGCAAGAAACAACATCGAAACATGCTCTAGACATAACTACAAGCGGGTTGCGACGAACGCCGACTAATAAAAGACTACTCTCAAATATATAACACGCTGTATTTGATGTAAAACTTATTACAACACAAAGTAAAAAACTTAATTAAATAAAGTGCAATATCAATAAGCCAAATACTGCCCCAAAGCAGCAATATATATATAAAGAAACAAGGCCACAACACAATAAATGTAAAATACAAACGAACGTACATAAATACAACTGATTTCATTACTGAGAATGTGGAGTAATCAAATAAAAAACAGACATTGTACTAACTCTTAAATACATCCACGTCGGCATTTCTACGCGACTGCAAAATCAAGAGAGCCATTACATAATGGGAATCGTGGCAAATGATACTAATTTTATATAAACGTTACCATTAATCTGGAATGTCACACAAATATTAAAATACTGATTTGTAAACCAACAAAATCTTACAATACAAATAAACAATCTTCATCCGAAGGTGTTGCAACGTGAACCCAAATTAAAATAACAATAACCGAGTCGGTCGAACATCACCAAATGTCACTTCGAACTAGAGTTAGTGCGCAATTCATTTTGCAACACCCTATTAATTAACTAACCCGACCACTGTTCCTGAGCTCCCAGCGTTCCAAATATTGCACCGAACAATTTATTTCCTACTAAGTGATACCGAAGTTTATTGCAAAATGGAGAAAATGTATTATTATGATACACAACAGCCATTACTGTTAAAGAGTTCACCGTGAGAACAGCACCGCAATAATATCAGTAGAACACTCTACTTTCACCGTATCCTATTCTCACGACAAACGCTGGATATAACCAATTCTCGTTGCACGAAGGAATAGTCGTCCAAACATTATCTAGAATTTTTAATTTATTAATAGGTAACGACAACACTACCTTCAAACCACTGACTACATCGACTTATTAGTTATTCATTTTAATAGTTATCTATGACCACATTTCAATGACATTATTTTTCTAATGGTAATCGAATGCCGTCGCGTATACTGAGATTGCACCGGAAAGACCACCCTAGAGAATTCAAACAACAATTAAGTAGATTTCAAATGTACGGAGAGGGACAATCTCAGTCGGCGGGGACGCGCGCGTCGCAAAGCCCAGTCAGCTGAGGCGTCTCCACCGAGAGCAGCCAGCCTATTATGGTCGTGTTTATCGATGTGGGTAAAACATCTGTCACTTTCTGACCAGTTAGCAAGTGCGAGAGTGACGGATGCTTTATTCACCGCGATAAAGGCGACCATAATACGGGCCCTGAGTAGACAGTAGTTCGTCTTCAAACAAAAGTATAACACGCGGCTTGCTTGTGTGCGTGCCTCGACCGAAGTCAACAGGACGCACCAAGTCGGTTAACACGGGGCAGTGTCCGCCGCGTATTAAGCATTGAGCGATTCGCATCGACGCAACGCTTACGCTTGAAACTCCTAAAGGCCCGAAGACTGAACTACTTTTCTATTAACACTATACCGCGAGTTTGTATGCTAAACATTCGTCATCGAATGTTCGAGCGGTCTGGCCACGACCACAAGAGGCTACAAACAAATGCATACAAGTGTTTGAAGCATCGGCGGTGAAGTGACACTATGCATTCATCACCGCCGCAGTAATTTCCAGATTACACGCACGAACTTCGGCCAGTATAGACACCAAAACGAGCCACTTCAGACTAACAGCCGGACCGACAGGCCTGTGCTAATCACCTTTTTTTTTTATGGCATAGAGAAGACAAACGAGCACACAGGCCACCTGATGGTAAGTGGAAACTGCGACCCATAGACATTCGCAATCACAAGACTGCAAATGCGTTGCCAACCCTGAGGCTAAGATGGAATGCCTCTAAGTCATTTCACCGGCTGTCTTATCCCCAAACCGGAACACAACAATGCGACCACTGCTGTTTGGCGGTAGGTTAATGGATAAGACAAGGTCCTACCACCCGCAAAAAGTCCGCAAAGTGTTTGGTGCCTATGTGAATGTTCGCTTACGGTGCAGACGCTCCTCGAAGAATCAAAAAGACGCGTGTCACTTGAACTGAGCTTTACCGATGTCAACGGGTCTATATCGAATGGCATACAATTATTAGTCCTATCGTTGTGTCGCATAACTTCTTTTCTCCTAATAACGTGTGGCATACACTTTGTTCCGTATATTTTTGACTGTCCGAAATTGTTGCTCCTATTATCGTTTGTCCTAAATATTATTTGCCCTATCGTTTGATGTTTCTAAGATTCAACTGTCGAATGATTGGTGTGCATAATTGTAATATTCCTAATATTTAATGTGCTAAAATTGTTTCTACCTAAAACTCCTCCTCGCTTCGCTCGTCGTCGTACCTAACCTAACCGTCGTACTTAGGACAAACGAGTAGTATGCCGTTCAACAGTATGCCAAACATTCTTAGGACAAAAATCGAGGGGCAGACTCGTGTTCACACCAGATTGTTACACCACTGCTATTCGCTCTGGTCGGAAATTAAACAGAAATCATTCTTATTCCGCAAAAGTAGGTAGGTTAGGTTCGTTAGGTATCTTTAGATGCCCGAAGGGCAAATCGCTCAGAAATAGGAGCCCTGCCTCAGGGCTCCGTCGAATAGTAGTGGTGTGACAAACTCGGGTGACCACAAGTCTGCACCCAAAATAATTATTAGGACAATTCATGTTAGGAATATTATGCTTTAGGTAATTAGACTTTAGAGTTATCAATATTAGGACAAACTTGCTTTAGGACGTTAAATGAGTATGCGCAAAAATTATTAGGACAAACGAGTAGTATGCCAAACATTTTTAGGACTAAAAACGTTATGCGATTCGACAGGCGCCCATGTCGACCGTAGTTATGGAGCCTCCGTGGCAGCCCCGCGGCCCGCCGGTGCCCGCGTGGTGTCCTACTCGTTCTCGGCGCGCATGCCGCGGACCTCTCCCTCGCGCCGCAGCCGCTCCAGCTCCTGCTTGGTGCGGTCCTCGATGGCGCGGATGTCGGCCATCGTCATGCCGAACCAGTCGTCAATGGAGCAGAATACTTGTCTGGAAGTATACATACATCGGATTATTTTAAGAGTATGGGTTATGATTGCACTGGTAAACAGCATACTACAATAAAACTTGCATTTTTTTTTTATGGCATAGAGAAAACAAACGAGCACACAGGCCACCTGATGGTAAGTGGAAACTGTGACCCATAGACATTCGCATTCACAAGACTGCAGAGCAATCCTAAGACTGCAAACGCGTTGCCAACCCTGAGGACTAAGATGGAATGCCTTTATGCTAGTCATTTCACCGGCTGTCTTAACCCCAAACCGGATCACAACAATGCGAACACTGCTGTTTGGCGGTAGGTTAATGGATAAGATGGTGGTAGCGATCCGGACGGACCCTGCTCAAGGTCCTACCACCCGCAAACGAATTAAATAAGCTCCAAAATAAACCTTGGCTAGCAAGTCAGTAAGGTACATTTTGCAACTTATAGAATTTGTTAGTTACGCGGTATTGCAGTATCACGGACGATACGCCATCGTTTAGAGCAATATTGTAGCACATAGTGTTTTTTATTATTGTTTAGTATGAAACAAGCGGTCTTTATACATTTTGGGTAATGCAAGATGACTAAATATCAAGATTAAACCTTTAGTTTCCTTATTTTACTAATTAAGTATCACTAGACAGATGCAGCACTTGTTATCGTACGGCAAAAATAGCTGCACGTTTTAGTACCATCGCCCCCACTATTAACTGTCCATCGGTAAACCTTATGCCTTTTGTATTAAGGTCCACTGATGTAAAGTTAAGAGTGTTGCTGTTTGTATCTTGTCATAGAATTGAGTATATCAACAGGTGTGATTAACTTAGATTGTGAGGCAACATATAAATCATGTAGCGGTAATTTTTTTCCATACAAAGTTTTTTCACCCCTCGAATCAAGTCCGATTTTCACGATTTTTGAAAATGTGTAGTTATTATGAAAAACTAGGTTTGTTTATCTCCGTGTTTTATTCTTAAATTGGTTTATCTCCAGGAAATATATTTTTAAATAGCAGTATTTATTTATACCCTTACCTATGGAAGTTGGTGAACAACCGCCGTTCCGATTTGTGGATCACATGTTCTACTTTGCTCTGTAAAAGAAAAAACAAATTATATTTAAAAAAGTGTTGGTTAGTTAGCGTATCACTTGATACCGGCAGGAGAGTTTTTTTTAATGTTTGTAATTATAAGGGTTTTAGGTAAAATTAATGGGGAAAGTTGCCCGAGAAAAAAAAACAGCGCAATGTCTGTCGGGTCAGCAAGTTGTTTGGTTAGTAATAAAACATACGAACTATAACGTAAATCGTCTTTAGACAAAAATTTACTCATTCATTGTTCATTAACAAATTACGAGGCGTCAGAAATACACATGATCATAGGTAAAGAATAATTATGCTAAAAAAACCAGCAACCTTGACAATAGACGTGACATCTTACTTAAGTTAACAATTAAGTATACAACTGTCAATCAATCAAGGCTTTTTTTTATTTAAAAGAAGTTACAACTCCAGCTATTACAAAAGAGTTTTTAGTACTTCAAATCACTGTGAGTCATCACTTCATTACGTCAAAACACTGGCAGCAGCAGCTCATGACCGGCTTGCCCTGATACTGGATTTTAGTCATTTGGGGGCTTGACTTACCCGTGTGACCCGCTTGTATACTATTTATAATCTGTGTACAGGTCATAGATACTTGCACGATAATGCTGACTGGAGCAGACAGACTGATGATTATACGTTCCTAAATTCCCGACCTACCTACTCCAAAGCAAAACCGTGCAGAGCTCGCATGACAATAACCACCCTCCCCTATTCCATCTCCGCTCTAACCCCCTTACTTATAAATGTTGGAATAGTTTATGCGATGCTTTGTCACTTTCTGTCAAATACAAATGTCATAAATACAGATAAGGACAAAGCATGGCATAAACTATACCAAGCTTATTCCACATTTATAAGTAAGGGGGTAAGTGTCTACCAAAGCTCGTTCATCACGCGTCATAAACATACACCGGATTGACGGGAGCAAAAATGTACCACTGCTAGTGATTCATTAAATGTCGACAAAGTTTATCGACATCGATTAAAAGCAATATTTTATCTTCAATATCCTCAGTAATGGCCAAGTTTGATTACCTTTTAATTATCTGCAAACCTATTTTATTTATACTTATCGCAACTATAAACAACCGGTATCTGACATTGACTCTGGACTCTAGTCACTTGTCAACAACCATTGAAAAAACATTGAATAACAAATTCATTCAGTAGAACAATATTATTTAGCATTCCGACTAATTGGTAACCTTTTTGTTCTTTAAGTAGGTTAAAAATGCGTCAAAAGAAAAAAGATTGCTTATCTTCATGGAAAGCTGATCATTCAGATACAGAAGATAAAGGGCCGACATACTTTTTCTAGAAATGTAAGATTCACACAAAAAAGTTGTCGATAAACTTAGCGCTCATTCCCGAAATACCAGAATTTGAAAATACCAGATTCTCAATATACATGATTCTCAAAAAATAACATTTAAATTTCGGTATCGTTGATTATGCTTACCTAATATTTCGAAGCTGGTGAATTGGGGAATCTGGTAAAGAGAGTAGTCTGGTATTTTAAAATTCTGGTATTTCGGGAATGAGCGAAACTTAGTCGATATTTAATGAATCACTAGCACTGGTAAATGTTTGCCCCCGTCAAACCGGTGTATGGTCATAAATCAAACAGCACCAATAACTAACTAACTCTACTTGCATCTAATAACCATGGCTGTCTCGTTCATAACTCAGCGTATTCCTCATTAAAACCCATTGATCATACCTATAACACCAAGGCTATGGCGACTGGTAAACTATTCGTCCCGAGGATAAATAATTACTATGGAGACAGAACTCTCAAAAAGCGTATCCCATACCTACTCAATAGTTTGCCTGAAGCTATAAGACGTGAAAAAATAAGAATAAATTCAAGAGACTATTAAAAAAGCATTATTTAGATCTACTTATATAATATTATAAATGTATGTTTAGTATACTTCACAGATTTTTTTGGACTGCATAATACTGTTATTTAATTTTTAATTTTATTTTTATGTTAGTGAATGCCTATCTTAGAGACTGCCGTGCCCACAGTCAAACTGTTACTCTAGTTTTGTGGGGCAATGCCTCATTGTTCGTTTTTAATTAAAAATTGTACTTATTAAATAAATAAATAATAATAATAACCTGGAGCCCGAACCACTTGAACTCGGCCGTGACGAGCTTGTAGCAGGTCATGACCGGCTTGGCCTGGTGCTTCCACTCGGCCCCCACGAGCGGCCCGCGCCCGGTCTTCGTGGACTTGAACAGGGTCGGGTCGGTCTCCGGCTTGTAGTCGGCTGGGGTCATGGGGTCGTTGGCGATGTCGACGTTGATCACTTCGCGTAGTTTAAGCTTCTCCGGAGGTAGCTCGTGCACCTACAAATTAGATAGGGATGGTTAAATTTAAAAAAAAGATGCATAGAAGGCAAACAGCGTCGCTATTGCCTAAAGGGTGAATTGCAAAAATATTGTACATAGTTAAGGGCTTAATTGAGACAACGTTAACTTTCTTCCATTGTTTTTCCTTTGTGTAACGACAGTTATCCATATGATTATATGGCTAATCTTCGTTACACAAAGGAAAAAGTTAAGGATTGTGAAGGATTTTTTAATTGAGCCCTTAACTATGTACAATATTTTTGCAATTCACCCTAAAGCACTCGCAATCACAATTGGCTTCAAAGCGGAACAATTGTTTTCATTTTGAATGTAGACAAGCCTTCGATTTTCAAAATGAAAACAATTGCGATTGCGAGTGCGTTAAGCAATAACTCCTCCGGTCTGAAAGCCGCCTGATATAAGCGGGTCTTATCTTGTCTTATCTTACAGATGGGCACTTTCGGTTCGACTCTAGGATCTTTTGTACAATTACCCTCTTACACACTTAGCTGTTCGAATGTTGTTGAACGATGTTTTTCCTTCACCGTAACACCGGACATGGTGACCGTGGGGGTTCGAAATCGGTAACATACGATTACGAGCCGACCCCCTAAGCCAGTAGGCCACCGACCGACGCTCTTAATCTTAAGGGTTATACTAAATATAAGTATGATGATCGTTGTCTAGGGGTTATTTCCACCTGTTACCACTAAATAAAAATTCCCAGCTGTTGCCACTGAACTAAAAAACAAAAAGTGGATAAATCACCAGGTACTTTGGAGGTAACAGGTGGGAAAAAAAATCCCAGCTGTTACCAGTGGTAACAAATTGGTGGTAGAAGGTTGGGGAAAAAAAAACCCCAGCTGTTACCAGTGGTAGCAAATTGGTGGTAACAGGTGGCCCTTGTCTAGTATTCATATAGTACAAGCCTAGAGCTTAGTTTGGGACTAGCATCATTTTTGTACCTAAGATTGTTTACAACCCTGAGAACCAAGACGGAATGCTTCTATTGTAGTAATTTTACCCGTCTGGCATTACAACAATGCGAATATATCTGCATTGGTAATGACCGTTATATCTAGTTAGACAGAAACAAATTACAGTTCTTTTTTTACACACATACATACATAAACTCACACCTTTATTCCCAGAGTGGACAACTCTAAAAACTTGTTGATAATTCTGTAACCACATTTTGCACACTTGTCTTAGGCTAAGATATTTACCAGTGTATTAGTGACAGGTTGCAAGCCCATCGCCTAACAGTACTATACGCCTTTATTCCTTTAGCCGACTCTTACGACATCCACGGGAAGATATGGAGTGGCACTATTCTAACCTCTTCTTCTTTTATTTACTTGAATAGATTATACGCGTACGAATGTTACATAGGTAACTTAAATTCTATTTTTATAATTTATCTTTTTAATGACGCAGCTTCTTAGCTTAACTGAAGGATCAAACACGTGTTTAGTTTTATCGATTGACTGAACAATAGAAAGAAAACCTTGAAATCTTTTATAAAAAAACAATACCTACAGACTAAGTTCCATCACGCCTGCCCTTCTCTTTCCTTATACATACGTATACTAAGATACATTTTTATTGAAACAAAGGGCATTGGTTAAATTTGTTTAAAGAATATTGTCTTTTTTTTTTACGGCCACGGATGATTTTATACATATATGAAATGTATGGCGTTTAATAATACCGGAGCCGAGATATTTAAGATTTAAGCGTTCAGTTTCTGGTACTAAAAGTAGGCCTAGGTAAGAATATTAAAAATCTCGCCTCCGATGCACTTAAGAGTATTACATTACATAACAAAACATGTTTATTTTGAATTATTATTTTATAATTTATCACTTTTACAAATGGCCGCTCACCTTGAAAATGCATGACTTTTACAAACGACAACACTTTTACCCAAACCCCTTTCATAGTTAGATGAAGAAAAAACTTGGTTTATTTCACTAGTAGACAATTAAAATATTTTTCCTATTCTTTGTCATACGAAAGATAGCGACAAGCTACAGTTTTTCCGACAGATAAGAACTATCTGGAGATTGTGAAACCCTTAAATATCTTTTAATAGTCTAGTATAAATCAAAAAACCCTATTTCTATCCGTCCGTTTGTGTGTTTAATTACGCAATAGTGTTTGTTTATAGATAACCTAAAGACGAAATAGTAAATAAATTTTCCATAACAAGTTATAAATATAAAACTACCTAATACACATAATCAGTGTTCGGAATTTTCACGGCAAAACAAAAGACTGTCGCAAATTTACTAGGTTAAGAAATAATTTTTCATCGATATCGATAGTAAAGTAAATAATGGTCCACCAAATAAATAAAAATATATTATAAAATACATTAGGTTTGTGTAAAGTTATATCGAAACAGATTCAATTTCTTCTTCAAAATCCACATCAGTAGGTACACACAGCAGCACATGCCATTTTATTTGGTTTCTGATAGTGATAAGAGTAGATAGTCATTAATTTTTCGACGTGCTCTGGGAGTATACGGTTCCGTTTATCACTATAAAGCCATTTATGTACACTGAATGATCGTTAGACGGACGGGTTATTCAATATTTTCATTAAAAACAAGATGTCGTTAAGGCTTAAATAATAACTTTTACACTGAATAATCTGTGAATTACTGTTTTTTTTTGCATATTATTTTAAATTATAAAATATTCCATAGTAATTCTCGATATCGATGAAAAAATATTTCTTAACCTAGTAAATTTGCGACAGTCTTTTGTTTTGCCGTGAAAATTCCGAACACTGCACATAATGGTTATCGGGATTGGGGATCATTATCTGGATTACAAATTGTTCAAGTAAAAGTTACCTACCTAGTAACACATAAAATGCCCATGACGCACACGGTGCGTCAAGTCATTTAAAATTACAATTATCAGCGGTAACGTGTAAAGGATCTCAACTCTCTTAACGTCAGATTATTGCAATTTGTTGGACAATTATATTATAACACTAGCGACCCGCCCTCGCTTCGCTTCGGTTTATTTGAGTTTTCTATAACACACGTACATAAAACAAAATTTATTATACACAAAAACCTTCCTCTTGAATCACTCTATCTACTAAAAAAACCGCATCAAAATCCGTTGCGTAGTTTTAAAGATCTAAGCATACATAGGGACAGACAGCGGGAAGCGACTTTGTTTTATAATATGTAGTGATTAACGGCGCATGAAGTTCTATATAATTATGACGGGTAATCAGGACGGCTAGTTAAATAACAACGGCGGATTAAAGCCCGGTTCCTATATTCAAGAAACGAATAGTTTTCCTTACGTCTCGTTAAAATTTGACACATTTTGTACGTAGCAAATTCAACATCAATGATGTCAAATCTGCTATATTTCCCTAAAGAATAGCAGCAAACAACATCTGCGAGGCAGAAGTCCAGCGCAAAAGGTACAATACGAAAGTTATTTAATCACTATATTTTCATATAGGCAACGCAGTAACCTATGATCGAGAGTGGTAGCTCGTTATCTTTAATAATCTGAAGCCAAGGACGTAGAGTACATATTATTTGCTAGCGGTAATTTTCTTTAGGCCAGATAACAACTCATTTCATATGAATTTTTCAGATAATATAAAGCCGCAGTAAGTTATAAATCTACTTGAAATTATCGCTTTCTGATAAAACGAACATTGTAAAGTGAAAAAAGAGTTGGTCGTGATGACAAGTACAATTAGAATATTTTTAATTAGAAGCGTGTAAGCAGCTGCTACAGATTTGGATAAAAACTCCTAAGTGCTAAGGTAAAATACAGGGGACGATATCACACAAATTGGCCTAGTCCCAAACTATGCTCTAGCCTTGTACCATGGACACTAGAGAACAATAAACTTACGTATACAGGGAATCCCAGTAACCGACGTCTAGGGCTGATAGAGCAGCTAGAAATCTATCGATTTATCTATGTTCATTTTAATCTAAATTTTCGTCGTAAACAGTTAGTATGGAGAACCAAACTTTATATGATTACTTAAAAAAAAAACTGATTTGTAATGATTCTAAGTAATTATATAAGATGACACTAAAAAACTTATGAAATAAAATATGGAATTAATGATTTTTCATGACATGGAATGGTTGAATGACAGCTCATTTGAATTCAATGAGATACCAAAAATTTTAATATTTATTCCTAATTACATGAAAACAATCATAGCTAATACAAGTATAACGTGAACTTGTATTGATTGTAATTGTGCGTCATGATAAAACTGCTTAAGGTCATAAAAGGTCGGATATACGTGTTTCATAATCCCCAAAAGAGTTATGTAATATGTAGTCGTTGATAATACAGTCTGTGACAGCCTTAAATTCGGTTATAAAAAGATAAAGCTTAATTGATACAGTGATAAGATAATTGAATGGTTTTGACTTTTAACCGCGAAAACCAGATTATAAGACGAGGTCAAAAACCCCAGTTATTAATAATAACATTAATAACGACCGAAGATAACGTTAATGAAACAACAATTACCTTAATTTGAAACATTAATATTTCCAGTAATAAAATGAGCTGGTTTACTAAAAACTGTGTCCCGTTTTTACAAACTAGCGACCCGCTCTCGCTTCGCTTCGGTTTATGCGAGTTAACTGTAGCACCCGTACATGATCCAGAATTCATTATACATAAAAAAACCTTCTTAAATCACTCTATCTATTGACGAAAACTGGATTGAAAGATCTAAGGGTACACATACAGAGAGACAGGTGGTTTGCGGGTGGTAGGACCTTGTGCAGGGTCCGTCCGGATCGCTACCACCGTCTTATCCATTAACCTACCGCCAAACAGCAGTGTTCGCATTGTTGTGTTCCGGTTTGGGGATAAGACAGCCGGTGAAATGACTAGCATAGAGGCATTCTATGTTAGTCCTCAGGGTTGGCAACGCATTTGCAGTCTTAGGATTGCTCTGCAGTCTTGTGAATGCGAAATGCGAAAGTCAGACGGCGGGAACATAATGTGTTTTAATACTATGTGAAGTAAAGTTACTTTTAATTCGGAAAGGGGATGTAAAAGTAATATAAGTCGGAAAAAGCTAATATACTTTTAACCTATTTAGGGCTCATGACGCACACGGTGCGTCAAGATTTTTATAAGAATACCGTTTACGGGTGCTTAATATTATTATAAATGAGAAATACCAGATGGGAAAACCTGAACATTGATAAAAAACCGCATTAAAAATAAATACTTACACTTAAAATCAATAAAAAAACATGTCTACGTCATATAAATCAGTTTGTAGGATACTTAATTAATTTGGTCCACACTTGTATCCTTTAATCGAGGATCTATCTTAATTTAAATTAATACTTACATTAGTTTTGTCCCCAACGTCTGGTAAATGTAGGGACTCTATGCAGATGACGAAGTTTTCCTTCATGTAGCCAGGATTCTGAAAATAACCATAAGATATTTACATTACTTACCGCTTCATAAAAAGTAAATAAATGATAACAACAGGGGTGTGACTCTTAAAAACACGGTCGGTCGAACGAACGAGTGAATATCGCAGCGGCGGAGTTTAAGTAGTCCCGTCAGAGTGAACAAAACACATTTGAATCCGGGACCGCTAGCTTTGTAGGCAGGGTTACTACCAATTAGGCTAACTGTCGTCATCGTCGTCCGTTCAAGAGGCTATCAAAAGTTAAGTTATTTTTTATGTTACGTACAATTTATATCTAGGTCGACTTAGATTAATCCCTGTTATAACTGCTCATAAATACTACATCGAATGACATTGACGCAAGCCCTGCGACGACACAACAGTGATTTAAATGATTAGTCACCTTTTTTAATACGCCTCGCTTGCGAGCACGTAAGCGTTTAAAATTACGAAATACGGCTACTACAGGTATCCATAGTGTTGTGAAGGACTCGAGTTCTGGGAGTCCTTTTTATTACGATTCGACCTCACATGACGAGACTCGACTCAGTACGTAGGGCTCCCTTTTAATACAATACATTATCGTACCTAGACTCGGAGTCGTATTGAGTCTTTTTTGGAAACTAATAGTCGCAGTGAAAGAATCCAGTTTTTTCGAAGACTCAAGCTATAGAGAAAACTCTAGTCGCTGGACTTATACTCGATAGTGTACCCTCGCTCGACCCGACTCGGGGCTCGGAGTCTTCGAGTTCACCGAGTCGTCTATCAAGTGAGTCAAGTCCACAAACTTAGGACTCCAGAACGCGAGTCTTTTACAACACTAAATATCCATTTCACATCATATCATCCTAATAATATCTAAGCAGTTCAGGTCTTAAAGAAGTGCAGAGGGTGTTTGACTTTTTGTAATATGTCTTGGCAGTATAATGTTTAGTTAATTGTAAATTATGCAAATTAAAATCTTTATAAGCAGCAACGTTTGACACTTCCTTATTGACTAAAATAACAGAAATTTCAATTACGATCGGCCATATTTTTCATTCATCTAATAAAGTTTTATCGAGCGAGACGTTAGATCAAGAAACCGTTCTATATCCGCGCCCATAGTCGTTATTTGTATAAATTTATGAACCAGTGTGTGTGTCACGAGCCGTGAATGAGTTTTTTTTATCAAACCGTTACCAACTTAAAGTTGGATTTATTTTACTGTACTGGTCGTTTACGAATACTGTTTTTTATAGATATTTATGAATTTTATTTAGACCAATACGTTTATAATAATGACGCACCTTTTGCGTCATGGGCGCTAAATGCAATAACGCAGTATTGAGGAAAACATTTCCCATTTTGTACGAGGTTAAAAAGATAATACAGGTTTTATTCCTACAAATTTGTTTACATTTCACAGTAACATATCACGACTAGCGGCGAAGCCCAAAAAGGATAATGTGTCTGACCTGTACGTTTGTATGTCCGTACCGTACCTATGTCCGATCGAAACGAATAGTAATAAGAAAAATGTATATAAGGATTACATCATTATGGCAACAGTGAACAGCTACAGGATCAATTCCATGTACTCATCTACTGAGTACAGAGGATTATCAAACAAAAGGTTTCGCAGTCGACGCCTAAATGCGTCGTCAGACGGTTCAGATCTCACATACATACATACATAAACTCACAGAGTTTATTCCCAGAGTGGGGTAGGCAGAGCTACAGAATTACCAACAACTCTAAAAACTTGTTGATAATTCTGTAACCACATTTTGCACACTTAGGCTAAGACGTTTACCAGTGTATTAGTGACAGGTTGCAAGCCCATCGCCTAACAATACTATACGCCTTTATTCCCTTAGCCGTCTCTTACGACATCCACGGGAAGATATGGAGTGGCACTATTCTAACACGGCAACCACACGGGCAATCTCACATTTTATTTATTAAGTTTGTACTAACCGTGAGCACAGTCCGACAGTAAGGGTACGCGTTCCAGGCCTCCTCGTGCACCTCCAGAGAGCCCTTGGGCGCCAGCAGCCTGATGAACGACGGCACCTTCGACGCCAAGTGGTAAATCTTGTACGTGTACTGGCCCGACGAGAACTTACCACCTGTTAAATGAATGCTTCATTAAAAAAGTACCTTTTGAGTGGTGACAAATGCTGTAAGTTTCAGAGAATGATACTCAAATATAATATCAAATATTACAGATGGCAGATTCATACAATGCATGGTGGGCTAATTAGGAACGCCTGCGTATTCATTTCATTCAATTGCTTACAAATATAAATGGAGTTTATAAATTTTAACAACCATCAAAAAGTTCTTGACAAATTTTATTGTTAGTTACACTTATCGTTAAAAATATGTACAGTTAATCTCTGTTTAAAACGGATATCAGTAACGTGTAAGTTCAAGCCTTAGTAGTAACAAAATTGGTCAAGTACTTTTTGATCGGTTGTCAAAAATGAAAATTTATATTTTGTAGGCAATCGTATGGAAAAAAACCACAAGCGTTACTAATTATGTGGGGACATTGCATTTCCGTCCCGTCAAATCTCGGCTATTGTCATAACATAACCAATTCGTTTCCTACGCTACGCTACTATACAAGTGCGCTAAAGTAACAGGAAATCATATCGTGAAATGGCTTTTAAGACTTCATTTATTACGTCACTTTAACATGTTTTTTTTTCATGGCATGGAGAACGTAACCGAGCACGCAGGTCACCTGAGAGTAAGTGGCATCTGGGACCCATAGACATTTGCATTCTCAACACTACAATCCTAAGACCTCAAATACATTGCCAACCCTCACGGCTAAGATGGAATGCCTCTAAGCTACTAATTTCAGCGAAATCAAAACGATGTGAATTCTGCTGCTAGACGGTAGTACCTATAGTGCTTCCCATAAGAAGTCAATCCTGACACCAGTCATCGCAGTACAATTTATAACCCAGTAGCTTCAGCCCGCGACTTCGTCCGCGTAGATTTCGATTATCGTTATTCCCTCGGGAACTTTTAAATTATCCGGGATAAAAAGTAGCCTATGTGTTAATCCAGTGTATAAGCTACCTCCATTCCAAATTTCATCCAAATCCGTCCATCCGTTGTAGCGTGAAGGAGTAACAAACACACACACGCACAAACTTTCGCATTTATAATATTACTAGTGACCCGCCCTCGCTTCGCTTCGGTTAGTGTGAGTTTTCTGTAACACCCGTACATAAAGCTGAATTTATTATACATAAAAACCTTCCTCTTGAATTACTCTATCTATTAAAAAAAACGGCATCAAAATCCATTGCGTAGTTTTAAAGATCTAAGCATACATAGGGACAGACAGCGGGAAGCGACTTTGTTTTATAATATGTAGTGAAGTAGTAAGATTCTTAGGTTTGTGGTTATAATTTGTACTGGATTGACAGCTGTCAGGATTGACTTCATGTCGGTGGAGCACTATAGTATAGTACCCAGGAATCTAATCGGTTGACTATACTATACACAAACACAAGCCGCCAGATAATTGTCACGTGCTCACGTGTCGTCTCGACCCGTCTAGTCTGTCCGACCATATGCTCGTTGATAAAGGGTGAACTAGTATTCCAAATGCGACCTTACTAATAGGCAATTAATTTTAAATTGCTTTGATAACCACTTGCATATGCGATCAGCTTAGAAAGGCAATGTAGTTATATGTTGAACTTTTATCGTTTGATGACGCGGGGATACGTCATTCGATGTGTTTGCTGACGTCATAGTTAAAAACGCTGCGTATGTTATGTTTTGACGCTGTATTATGTGCTGTCAAACCTGACCAGTCCTAAGCAATAAAAGGTACATAGCTATATGACTTTTATAGCTATATCCCTAACAAGGCAGGATTGAACACTTTATAAATCACTACACCAGTAATTGACAACATTTCATTTTGGTGACACCTGCAAATTACTATACGAATCGAAAGGGTTTTACCTCCTGAACACGGCAAAATATTTATTTAGATTTATTTTTCTTTATTTACAAAATTACAAGTAAGTTAATATAAATATATTTTTACCAATACTACGCCTGAATAGATATAATACCATTGCCTTTTTCACGAGATAAAAAGCTGTCATACCATACTTCAAATTTGATATTGACACTATTGACAGATGGATAGATACTTAGGGCCACTTTCACGCAGAATTTAACCATGGGTTAAGGCACTAACTCGAGTTAATAGACGTCAGATTCATACGAAAACTGACATTTTAACTCGAGTTAGTGTCTTAATCCAGGGTTAAACTTTTCGTGCAAGTGGCCCTTAGAGAATTATCGGTTGACATGATACTTTTTTCTTTTTTGTATACAGATTGGACTAACGTAATATGTCCATTGTGTCGTAGAAATGAAGTTGCGCCCTTTTAGAATAAGTACATCTTAATAAATTAATAATAAAATAATTATTCATGCTAGAGAAAAGTTAAAACTATTAGTGTCTTCCTCCTTCCAAATAGTATCTATAAAACGAATAAAATTCAAGTCTTGAAAATATGAAATCTTGTCAATTACAAGACAGCAGTGTCTTATTATTACATGACGTTTACAAAGTGTCGCTGTGTATTGCTTAGGGTCTAAATGCAACGTTTTAATACCATCCATTTTATCTACACACTTACATGAACGACGGTTTTTTATCTTTCTAAAGCTATACGTACGAGAACGTTATTAAAGGCCATATTAGTAGAATGATCTTGGTTAAGATCCCAAGTATCAAGACAAGTCAGATATATTAGTCTATATGCATAAAAGAAGAAACCGATTGGCTCATCGATCAATGCACAGCCGAAGCCGCTGGACTAGAGACTAGAAATTTTGAGAGAATATTCCTTAGTTATCCTAGGGCTGCGTAAGATTTTGGAACCTCTAAGGGGTTAAAATAGGGGGAGTATCGGTAAACTAATTCCACGCGTACGAAGTCGCGAGCGTCCTCTAGTTTTATAAACCTTGTCGTTAATTTTCTATGATGAATCTTCTTAGACGGACATCTCAGCTAAGATCACTTTAATAACACGACCCTTAGGCCCGTATTAATAAACTAATCTCAACTCTAATGCTGGTCTCGAGATGTGTCAAAAATGACAGTGTTCTAGGGTTTGACGTTTACTTTGACGTATCTTGTAACGCGCATTTCAGCCAAGATGAGTTTATTAATACGGGCCTTAGAAGAGCGAAAGTAACTGTTTGTTTGTTACAATTGTTACGCTTTCACCAAACGACGTTAAATTTAATCAATGTTAATCGACTGTTAGTTCATACATTTTGACAGCTGTTAATGCTCTAATCGTCTGTTAACATCGTTTGGTGAAATTGGTACTTAACCGTCAAACTGATTTTGATGAAAATTGGTATCTACTCGTACATGGTAATTTTTACACGGAAAATTATATACAGTTCGCAAGGGAACAGCGATATATCACTAACACTATCACTACATATTATAAAACAAAGTCCTCCGCCGCGCCGCGTCTGTATGTTTGCGATGATTTCAAAAACTACTAGACAGATTTTCATACGGTTTTCACCATCAGCTAGATGTTTTTTTATGGAAGGTTTTTTATGTATAATAAACTCTGGTTTAGTTTAGTTACGGAAAACTCGCATAAACCTAACCGCTAGTGATATATAAAAGCAGGTTTCGTTATAATGCCAAGTTCAACGGTCATGTTAAACCAGTATGCTCATATCGTTCAAGGTTTACAAATACTAGCTTAATGGTGTAGTGTGACGTTATACAAGAGTGTTTGGTTTGGATGTTTCCCTAACCTCGGATTTAAAGGGGTTTTATATATGTTGAACCTTTGTAGAGTTTGCGGTATTACAAATTCCTGTTTCTAAATCTCCTATTGATCTGATTTCTTTCAAATTGGCATATGTTAATCTTAGCTTTTCACATAATACTTCCCGCTCAACCGCTAAGCGAGTTAATTTTGTACGAAAATCAGATCTCTTGGCAATGAAATTTTTAATAACGTCCAAATTCGGACCAATTTCCTTTAGGAACGTAGATAGGGAGATACCTATAATTTTGATGTACTGATCCGTGTTTTGTTTTTACGGTGTTCAATAAAGAGTATAATGTATAGGTATTGTATAGGTGATAAGGAAAAAGATGTCTAAATAAAACTCTTGTTTTTAATGACTTACAGAAGATAAAAATGTATTTAATATCTAAATTTGTCGTTTAAGGCGAAAACAAGTGCATAGTAACAGTCATTTATAATTTATAATCAAGGACAAATTACATTTTAAAGTCGACGTTTGCAAAGGAAAAAATCATCCGTGTTTCCCAACGCGAGTATTAATCGATCTACGCAAATTGCTCAAGGTAGGCAACATTAGAACCGAGTGTTAATTACAGTTACCAACAATACAGTTTCGTCTTTAATGTGAGAACGCGCATTAGCACATATAGAACCAGTAATACGGGTTTATTAGGTATAAGAAGGTTAATAAAGTTAAAAACAATAGGTGGTTATTTTGACAAGTTTGAAAGAGGAAATACGGCTTAACGATCATGACGCACACGGTTCGTCATCCATATAAGTGACTGCGGTGGGCGCTGAACGGGTTAAAGGGGAATTTGACTCGTCAATTTTAAGCAATCGCTGCTATTTATTGTATTTATCAATTTTGAGGCGTGTAGGATTGTGTGTGATTCTTGTAGCCAAGAATGGGTTCAAGAATCGATTTAAGTCTGCCAGGTAATATTAGTAACCTCAATGTTTATTGATGGTGGCCAAATTCTTAGGGAAGGTAGTAAAAAGCCGTAGTAGAGTACCAAAAGTAAAAGTTTATTTTTTTTTGTTAAAACTTCAGGTTAATTTTATTAACACTTTCATATTTATGATACTAATTGTGATCAGTAGGACTACGCAGTACCAACCACCAATATTTTCGGCATATTATGTTTTTATCTTGATTTTTTTGTTTCCCTTTCTACAGCTATAACATAAATGTAAAAAAAAGTATACCATTAATTATTTGGCCACCCAAAAAAAGATTGATCAAAATACTAAAGCTAAACCAAAGTGAATATGGTGATTCAAAATAAACTTACTACCACACCCACACACAAGCACACACACAGACACACATATACGCGTTATGTCACGGTGCTTATATGGGATCGAATCTTGCTATTGTCATCATTTACAAAATGCTTACATAACACTCATAAAAACGCTAAGCCGCAGCGAACAACTGTAGGTACAATTAATCATGATATTCTGTATTTCTAAAGAAAAAGTAAAGAGAGGCTTTGTGTCTTTGTATCACACGGCCTTGGTCTGGCTCAGAAATAGATCAAGTTAACACAATCCCGTATAAATAGAGCTGAGATGAAGACCTTCGGGCAAGTTGCGACGGCCGTCGGGCGACCAACAGCGAGGTCGAAAGTTGAAAGCAGGGACCGGCCCGCTATCCCATTCAAGGGGTTTCGAATGGGTTTTTATAAGGATATATTTAGAAAAGCCGTATCCCTTGAAAGAGCCGTATCGATCGATTTACTTTTTAAAGTGTTATTTATAAGGGTTACCCTTACCAAATCCGTTCCATGTATGTCTTGCTCGATTTTGCTTTTGTAGCGCTATATTTTGAGTGATACCAATATCCCTTTAACTTAAAAAAGCCATTTGATTGGCTTTTTAAGCGCTATTTATAAGGGTTACCCTTATAAAAAGCCGTTCTATTGGCTTTTTAAGCACTATTTTTAAGGGTTACCCTTATATTTGGTTACGCAGTAAGAGGGATATCAATATCAATTTACTGCTGCTCTTAAGCGGTTTCCCTTATGTGAATGACTAGTTTAACAAACAATTAAGTTGTATATTTCTTCCAAAAGGGTTATTCTTTTAGTGGGTTGTACTTCGAGAGGTAAGTCTTTTAAAGGCTTTTATCGGGGAATGGGTGGACGGGTCCCTGGTTGAAAGTCGATAGAATTGAAGGAAACTTTGATATTGAGGGAAATCTAACCAAATAGTTTAACGTAGACGGAAATATTAGAACACAAGTTATGAGAGGTTCACATACAATGAGATTTCATTGGATTATTCTTAAAAATTCTGGGGGACATCCAAAACGGGAACACCATATAAAGAAAGGTTCTGGCATCCCAGTTTTTCATACTTATCATCTTGATCTTGACGGATTATTATAAAAAAAAATATATATATAAAAAAAAAACAGTTGGTTAGGCAGTATAAAAAATCCTACTTTTAATTTAAATAAAATCGTCACATGAGTTTGACGCACCGCGTGTGTCGCAGGCTGTGGCCGTGTTAATAGTGTAGGTGCCGGTTCAGCCGGCTACACAACAGAGTAAGCTTGACCTATCTAGTGCGGGCCAAGTGAAATCACTTGACCTATTTTAATGGGTTTCTAGCTTTCTTCGTTCCCTTACAGTTGACCTGTTTCGATTGTGTTTTACGCCTGATATAATGTACAGTTTTATTGGTATTGTAGTTTTCTCTTTTGGGGAGTATAGACCGAAACAGCTTATGTGTCTACTAGCGACCCGCCCTCGCTTCACTTCGGTTTATGTCAGTTTTCTGTAACACCCGTACATAAACCAGAATCTATTATACATATAAACCTTCCTCTTGAATCCCTCTATCTATTAAAAAAACCCGCATCAAAATCCGTTGCGTAGTTTTAAAGATCTAAGCATACATAGGGACAGACAGCGAGAAGCGACTTTGTTTTATACTATGTAGTGATAACACTAGTATATTACTGTCTATGGGGTAAAACCACATTGTCTTTGACATGTAATCGTATTGTTAACTCGGTCGCGATTACTGTCACGAAAATCGGGGCCTCTATTTTCTAGGCGGTAAAAACCATATTGTTTTTGACTTGTTATGGTATTGTTTTAAACTCGGGCGCCATTACTGTCAAGTAAATAAGAGCTATCAAAACGTTGACAATACGATAACAGATGGCCTACTGCTTAACGCACTCACAATCGCAATCGACTTCATAGTGGAAAAATTGTTTTCATTTTGTATACAGACAAGCCTTCGATTTTCAAAATGAAAACGGTTGCGATTGCGAGTGCGTTAGGCAATAGCCCCTCAGGTCAAAGACTACATGGTTTTTACCGGCTAGGACAGAGGCTCAGAGCAATCGTAACGTTGGTATATAACGTTGACACGGCAATATGGTTTATGGAATAGAGACCCAGCGCATAGAAATAATTTTAAACAATAGCACTATCTGCAATTGTTTTAAATTTAAACAAAAAAGAACTCGTCACCGAGCGTACCTTAACTCGGATATACTAATCCACAAACAGTTAAAATATTATACATTATGTTGACAGCTATAGAATTCAAAATAAAAGATGCATGTATTGTAGGATGGGATCTTTTATTGTAAGTACGTACGGTGAGACTTAGCAAATAACAACTGTGTAAATCTACTTTGACGTCACCGTTTAAAACAGTGTTCGAAAACGTTAAAATTGCATTTATTCCTGCTAGTTTTATACGAGTATTATTCGTTTTCCTACAATATTATTTTATTACTAGCGCCCATCCCTCGCTTCGCTTCAGTGTATGTGAATGTGAACACCCGTATATAAACCAGAATTTATACATAAAAACCTTCCGTGAAAAATTATCTAACTGATCGTTAAAGTAGTTTGAAAGATCTAAGCGTACATACAGATGGACAGTCAGCGGGAAGCGACTTTGTTTTATACTATGTAAAAAAAATTCTAAGTACGTAATTTTTAGAAAATATAGACTACATTTTTCTTTTAAGCTTGACACAATTTTATAAGTACAGTTTTGTGAAAAAGTGTTAGTAGTGAAAATAATTAGGGCGTGGTTCGGAGCGAAATTGGCACCATGAACTGCCACTCTCTGTTGACTTTCAAACACATTTTTGCCAAGAAGGAGAAGCAAACGAGCTAACGGGTCACCTGCACCCTTACCATGTGTTACAATTAACATATTCGCTAGCGATTCGAATGCTCTGTCCCTCGCAGACCTCGCAGTTTATAGAGCGCGACAGCATTCGACTAGCTAGCGAGTATAGATGTAGTGAGTAATCCTTTCCCATCGTTTTTTGTCGGATTAGTTCGTATTTATCTAGCTTTCTCAACTAGCTTCAGCACCCATCAATGAGCCAACTGAGAAAGCAAGATAAATACGATGTTATCCGACTAAAAACGATGGGAAAGGATTATTCACTACATCTTGTACGGTAATTGTTACTCGTAAGCGCACTGATGTGATCACCGCCACCATTAAGCACCTGCAACACCAGGGTAGTGATTCTGTAAATTAAGTAGTCCTGTCAGTGCGAACAAAACACATTGTAGCGCGTGCATTTTCAATTTAGCAGCACGATAGGTCGAACGTATAAGGCTGCTTAATTGAAAATGCACGCGCTACAATGTGTTTTGTTTGCACTGACGGGACTAATTAATCTCGCCGCTTGTATATCACTCGACAGTCCGCACGACCGGCGTTGTTTACAGAATCACTACCCAGGAGAGGAATTGCAGATGCGTAGGCTCGTCCCTTGACGGTCTCCAAGTCGTAGTCGCATACAAGTTAATAAGGTTGAAACTACGCCAAGGTAACTATTAACTACAGCTATTTAAGTGATGCATTCAGTATATGTAGTTAAGATAATGCCACAATGGAGTAAATTGTATTATACTATGAATCGCGCGTGAAAATATACCTTCCGCGACTATCAGTATGGAATTCGAGAACTGGGCGCGTGTTACCGAACAATACAAATAGTATTATCAAACGAATTGATAATGACAATGAGTTCACGCAGTAAACTGCTGTCCTTATCGCTCTTAAGTGGCAACTATCATGTAGAGACGAGACGTGATTATAATTAAAATTTATGAATAAATTAAAACTTTTTCTACTCGCGTAGTAACTCCTAATTTTATATCCTATAGGACAGTGGAGTGGGCGTTGCCATGGTAATAACAGTACCTACTATAATAAAATAACCATAATGGCATTTAGTGAACAATTAACATCTCAATGTTACATCATTATGTAAGAACTCTTGAAAAATTTATAATTGTAGTAAAAGGCAAAATATTTAAGACAACAAGAAAATTTATGTTAAACAGAAACTAATAAAAAAAAAGTACTTTTCTCCCGTAATCAAAGCTATTTAAAAACTTCTGTGCATTTAGCAGGGAAATTTTCGAGTACAAAGCCATATTATGGCTTTAAAACTGGCTTTGGCTTTTGACTTAGCAGAAAAAAACAACGTACTTATACGAAAAAAAAATCCATTTTTAGGTACATTATTAATCTTAATTTTTAATTGTAAATAAAATTATTTAGCAACGGTATATTAGCTCTGAAGATACTCGTGCATGCTATGAAAACTAGTTCTAACTTCGGCACTCGGATCTTATAGAGGCTTCATTATGTGACAGTTGCATAAAATCATTATAAGTCAACTTGTTATAAGTTATTAATAAAATATGCAATTAATCATATAAAAAAATACTTCAAGATAATCCACTATACGGCCCCGCAAGAGGCTTTTAAAAAAATAAAAAGTTACTGCATAAGGTACCAAAATGCTTCTCCTTTAAATTAATAAAAAAACAGGTCTCAGATTTACGTGATGTTTTGTAACATAATGTAAGTATAACTACCAACTAAAGCGTGCGCTTTAAGCAAATTCAATTCAAACCTCATTAATTCAACTTTTTAAAGTTAAAAAAAAACTAAATACATGAATTAAACAAAATACTGAAAGCAACTTTTCTTAATGAAACAAAACAACGCACAGTGCAACAAAAACATGGAAAACACGTAAAATGTGCCTAGAAGTACATTAAAAAAAAACCAGACCAGAGTCTAATATGGTACCGCCGTCATCCTCCTCACAGGCGGGGCAAGTTGTACACTCAGAGGTGGACATACTGTTGCCGGCCTCTTTTTTTACATTTTCTAGAATGAAAGGCATGCTTAGAAACAAAATAATAAAAATAAGTGTAATAACAAATAATTTCTGACAGTAACGGGTAAAAAAAACACTACCAATAAACAATGTCATAAACTCCTTTTTTGCCTGTACTTGAACAAAGAGATTGCTATTTTTATTGGCGCTTTAACAAAATATGTGACAAATCTGGTGACCATATCAATTTCATAATAATGAGTAGGTAACATACGCCATGTTGCTTTTTGGGTGACTTCATTTTGTCATTAACACTCGCCGTTGAGATCATTGAGTCAAATATTAGGAAATATTCTTTAAAATTCGGTATCGCAAACCATTAAACGTATGCGTACATACAGTCAAGTGCAAAAATATGTATCGAATGAATCCTCTCGCAAATATGTTACGAAGTTATTACAATGGAATAGAGTGTATTGGGACATATTTTTGAGATGTTGCGTTCTCCCCTATTTTCGCACTTAACTGTACATACATATCGTCCCTTTTAGTGATGTGCCGTTCTCTCTCCATACAAAAGTAGCGCCGAGTTCTCGAGAATGGCACATCTCTATTCCCTTTACATTCTCAACCTTTTATCTAATGATGAAATAAGAGACTGAGAAAGTAAAGAGATGATATTACCTATCCTCTTATTCATAAACGTACAGTAGCTAAAGAGTGTTTAAAGTATGCTGTGACATTTGATTTTGACAGTAAGTGACCAAGTATACTTTCACTATAACCATTTAATTTACTTTCAGAGCTGATATCTCTTAAACGGCAACACCTATTTTCATGAAAACTAGCTAAAAACCGTACCGACCAAAGTATCTTTCTAAAAAAAACCGGTGAAATGCGAGTCTGAATCGAGCACGAAGGGTTCCGTACCATCTATACAACATTAAACATTTATTTTATTAATTTCCAAGCGTCTACTTGTTGTTGTTATTAATATCGAGCAAAAAACGGCAAAAAAATCACGTTTGTTGTGTGGCACTCAAATATTTATTTTATTCTGTTTTTAGGTATTTGTTGTTATAGCGGCAACAGAAATACATCATTTCAATTGTCTAGCGATCACGGTTCATGAGATATAGCCTGGTGACAGACAGACAGACGGACAGTCTTAGTAATAGGGTCCCGTTTTTACCCTTTTAAAACCCGTTTAATCCTAAAAAGATGCCACAGACAGAACGTTAAACTTATGACATCCCTGTTTTTGTGTTGGGAATAAAAGTGGGTTTATAAAAAAGGGGGGATAAATTACAGCATGTCCGTCATACTTAATAGACGTTTTAGTAAAAATGATTAATTATAGCCCAAACTCGTTGAAACGCGTCCGTACCGTAATTTGATACCAATTTAGTATTAAAGCATACAAACCAACAATGCTATTAAATTTCAATATTATCAGTAATTAATTAGGGAACACACACAAAGACTTACAAAAACAAACAAATAAGCCAACTAGGTCCGAGCTGACTAATTTGACAATTTAACTTCTCGGCTAGTTTTTTTTATTACAACTGGCAACTTTTAACGGCAATTTATAGCTGTTTCACTCTAATTTTGTGTAATAGAATAAGACGTCTTGACTCTAACAAAAAATAGCACTTTAAAGGTTAAAATTTCATAAACGGATCCCTTAATCGAAAAATTGTTTTTACAAACCCGTAATACTTTTGAAAGACCTATCCAACGACACCAATTAATACAAATAATACATCCCCATCCGCCAATAGGGGGGTTAAGTAAAAAAAGAGTCTCTAAGCTAGGCTGCGGACGGGCGGACGGACGGACATGGCGAAACTATAAGGGTTCCCAGTTTGACTACGGAACCCTAGAAACGAAACGAATAGGAACGCTAGTTAGCGTAATGCATCTTGGCAAGGGCCTCAGGTGTGACGTAGAAAAGAAGGTGATGTGGCGTTTAAGCTGTTTTGCCATTATTAGCAGAAATTTGTTTATTTATTTTCTCACAAAGTAATGAACAAACCGGATTAAGGTAAAACCAGCTTACACTGACCCTCGGTTTAGAGCTCTTGCTAGGAATCCTATAATATGGCCGTCGCCACTAGTAAGTTTCCTAGACAAGATGCATTCAAGGAAGGTTTTCCTTTAGGATAATGTACGAGGGCTGCCTTTTAAGTTGTGTCGTTTGCCAACCTCCCGCGATTATTTAAAAAAAAACATATGGCATTTTCATCCTTTTGAATTTAGAACTCGAAAACAAAAGAATGTTTTCAAATTGGTCGAATAGTTTTATTACAGCGTCTATTCAAAGGTGACAAGTCGGTTGTAAAAATGGAAATGTCTAAGGAAAATTTGCGTGCGGTAATTTTCTACAACTTTAAAAGGGGATTATCGCGACTTCAGTGCTTTGAGGAGATCACATCTGTGTTTGGTGATGCAGCACCGTGTCTTAGGACTGTAGAACGCTGGTACTTAGAATTTTTACGTGGGCACTCTAGCCTCAGTGATAAGCTTCGTGAAGGTCGTCCAAAAACCGCCATGACGCAAGAGAATATCGAAGCCGTGCGGCAGCTAATACTCGAAGATCGTCATGTGACATACCGTGAAATAGAGGCATCCGTGGGCATTTCAGGGACCACTGTCCAAAAAATCCTGCACGAAGAACTTGTTGTAAAAAAGTTGATCTCTCGTTATATACCACATTTGCTTAGCGACGACCAAAAAACAGCCCGTGTAAGTTGGTGTCGCAAAACTCTGAAGCGATTCAGCCGAGGAGAGTCAAAACATGTTTATGATGTGGTTAGTGGTGACGAGTCTTGGATATATGCTTACGATCCAGATTCAAAACAGCAGTCAACTGTCTGGGTCTTCCAGGACGAGCCAAAACCGACCAAAGTCATACGCTCTCGGAGCACTTCAAAAAAAATGGTTGCCTCGTTTGTGGCAAAGGGTGGTCACGTCGCCACTATTGTACTAGAAGATCGCAAGACGGTTACCGCCGACTGGTATACCACTGTTTGTTTGCCACAAGTCATCACCGAATTTCGAAAAAACAACTCGGAACGTCGTATGATACTGCACCATGACAATGCAAGTTCGCACACCGCCCGCCAGACAAAGATGTTTTTGAACACCCAAAACGTGGAAATTTTAGATCACCCGCCTTACAGTCCTGACTTAAGCCCTAACGATTTTTTTACGTTCCCCAAAATTAAGCAAAGTCTTCGTGGTCAACGTTTCAGCTCACCCGAAGAAGCTGTTGACGCATACAAATCGGCCATTTTGACTACCCCCACTTCGGAGTGGAATAAATGTTTTAAAAACTGGTTTGAACGCATGCAAAAGTGTATTAAATATCGCGGCGAATTCTTTGAAAAACAATAAATGGTAATAATCTATTAAATTGTCTATACTTATTTCAAACGACACAACTTAAAAGGCAGCCCTCGTATAGGATTGACGTTAGCTACACGGACGCGTCGCGAGAGTCGTTTTCGACAATCGTTTACGCTAGAGTTAAGCATCTAACGCCCAAGTATAGGTGCTAGTTCTTACGAGCAGTGAAAGTATCCGCATCTTAGGGCCGCCATAGACGGACTGCTTAGAGCAGCCAGGAGCGACAGCTCCGTGATCGCTATTGGTCAATTTGCAGTTTCAATACGAACTTAGAGCATTTCTAATGCTCCCCTCCGTCGTTGGATATCATATTCGCAAAACGTGATATTCTCAAAAATATCATATTCGCAAAACATAAAATTCGCAAATTATCATAGTAGGAAAACATCACTATAGCAAAACCACTATTTTTATGACATGAATTAGACAGTGTCGACGGAGCTCCTATTTCTGGGTAGTTTGGTCCCCCGGGCCTGCTATCAATCTAACATAACCTAAATCTACCAACGATTTTATAACTAAACTCGACTATTTGTAAATATCATGTATGCGAATATCGTGTTTTGCTAGTATGATGTTATGATGAGTATATTTTATGATGTTTTGCTAGTATGATATTTTGCAAATGTGATATTCTGTAGAGTAAAGGCATTAAAATGGCAGATCGCCCAATAGCGACCACGGTGCTGTCGGTCCTGACTGCTCTATGCAGTCCGTCTATGGCTAGTTCTTTGGTGACAACATAATCGCGATTTCACTGGTATTTGGCTGCATGTCCACTGGAGGAGAAAATCCACCAATAAGAGAGTTGCGTTGAGCGAGGCTAGGGAAATAAAGTATTCCTATTGGTGGAACTTTTCCTCGTTCACCGCACCGTCACCGCGGACAGGCAGCCTTAAGGGTGCGGCTCCACTGAGGCGGAGATGAGCGGAGCGGAGCGGACCTGTGCCAATATTAACCAATAGAAGGCGCATGCGGTCACGTCGAGCGCGCCTTGCGCACGTTAGTTTAGATTCTATTGGTTAATATTGGCACAGCTCCGCTCCGCTCCGATCATCTCCGCCTCAGTGGAGCCGCAGCCTAAAGAACTCTCTAATTCTAATAAGGCCAACTTCTGCAATTTTTATTGCTCAAGTGCAATAATGAAGCGAGATCGTTTTACCCTTAAATGCAAGATGCATCCTATGCAACACCAAATAAAAAAAATATAATCCACTATATAAAACTAATTTATCACCAAAAAAATGCATTTAAGGGTTAATCTTTCGGCAAAGCTGCAACTACAACTCTATTTTGTTATTTGCAGCCTTAGCCGTACCGACCAGCCACAAGCTGAAACTCAAGGAGTTACTACTGTAACGATATATATATATATATATATATATATATATATATATATATATACAGGGTGTCTTGGATTGAATAAGAGATATTTGGCGGGGTAATAGTTCGCACGATTCTGATCACGGGGGTATGGTTAATTTTTGTTTCTGTTAATGTAAAAAAAAAGAAGGATTAATTATATTAATTTTGTTACTTGATGTATCGCAGCCGATATCTCGACCTTGACATTTTGACGCTGATACTATATTACTACAAACGTTCGTAGTAACTAACGTCAAAATTCTAAAGGTCAATGACCTGACACCATACGTTGTTTACATGGTATGTAAACAAACAGTTCGTTCCATGTAAGCAGAAATCTGACTAACATTTAAAAATAGTTATAAATTTTGGTGCAACTTACTGTATTTTCATTAGTGCAACTTACTGTATTTTCATTTTTGCAATTTGAACACTAGCTGGTTTTAAATGTGAATTCACTAGATCTCTTGTTCACGCTTCGCCAAGACTGATCATAATATTATCGTCCGTCTTATATTATTGTCGAGATCTAACCATTTACCATTCTTTTCTGTTCTAAAGTGGCCCGTATAACCGGTTTACAGCAAAAGTAATGTGTGACGACTTGAATATCTCAAAATAACATAACAATGACATAATATTATAATGACAGCCATAAATTCATAGACTCAGACATAGAGTTCAGAAAGACATCGGATTATTGCCCTCCGTATTGATCTGCGTGGTATTTGTGGCAGTAGCCAACAGCCCGAATGTAAAATATTTTGTCCATGGATATAAGGCCGTCGCATAATTGATTATAATTTATTATGATGTCACACTTACCATAGAGAACAAAAAATACCAACCTTTCCTAGGCCATGGAATGGATAAACTTACGTGCAGCGCAGCAGCGTATAGCGCGATAGCTCTTAGGTCCTTCGGATTTGTCCTTCTCTCTCACTCGCTCTTAACAAGTGCTTATGGTAGCGAGTGAGAGACAAGTTCAAACCCGAAGCACCTTCTAAGTGCTCACAGACTGAACATATTCATTCCGTCATACACAAACTTTCCCTTCTGCCGAAACGTAAGATAAAAATAAAAGATCTAACACACTTCCAAATAAATCTTACCTCAATAATCTGTCATTACACATACGCACACATACATAAACTCACCCCTTCGTTCTCAGATTGGGGTAGGCCTAATTACCTTCAACTCTAAAAAAAGTTGTTGATAATTCCGTAACCACATATTGCACAATTAGGCTAACCTTTCATTATCTTACTCGTTTTCGCAATAAAAAGTTTCAAAAATTACCTTGCTATAGCTATAGCCGTGTAAGAGTGCAAAAAATTCAATACAAGATTTTCGAATTTGATGTGTTTATGGCCTCAAAGATTAATCCTATTGACAAACTCTGCTTCGCTTAGGGCCTAATATGGCTCCGTCCATATCGCGCGTCAAATGTGGATAAAGCATCCGTCACTCTCGTACTTGTATTACGTGTCAGAAGGTGACGGATGCCTTATCCAAACTTTGTCACGCGATAAACGCAGCGATATTAGGACTCCGGATAGATTTAAATCAAAGTGGTATGATGAACTTCGCACCAGATTTTCTTCTCTGCGTTTTAGATTAGGTATTTCTTAAAAAGAAATGAAACAAAAACTAGGCTGTTTTTCTCCTTCCAATGTGACGGTCACAACGTCAAATTAAACGTAGACTCTGACAATTGACCTCTCTTGGACTTTGAATACAGATCAGGCACAGAAATATCTTTTAAAAAACTTTTTGAACGGGTTTAGTCACTTTTCAGGTTGAGATTGGGCAGCTAAAAAAAATACGTATCCGTTATTTTAGACTACTCTATAACATATATGAAAATGAATCAAATCGGAGTTGGACAGTTGGGTACCCTTCCTTGTAAGAGTTGTAAGCTACCATAACGTGTAGAGACGATTTTATTTTTACAAAACCTAAACCTAAACCTCTTTTCATAAAGAGTATTCAATGGTACAAGATTTAAAAAAATACTATGCTGAACTGTCAAAGGACAATAACAACTTATTGATTCGTTTTAATTATTGTGTGTTGTATTCATAGTTATCCCTGATGGTGGTAGAAATCAATGAAATAAATCCATGATTCATGATCTAATAAAATAACTTTAATGTACCTACGAGTACAAGTGCTATTTTACCTGTGCAAGTGTGGGAAGAGTGTGAGTAAACATCGTAATCGTAAGTTTCATTTTTAAATTATTTCACATAATAGCCCTTATCAGAGATCATCTTTTCATTCATATTATAGTTCAGTTTCAGTCTTTTTTCAGTTTTCTAAGCACCGTGGAGCTTTTGACCGTGATTAGAAAGTTTTTTGATATGGAACAACTTGTTTATTTACATTACGTTGTGACACATGTTATGTCATACACCGGTTTGACGGGGTCAAAAATGTAGCAGTGCTAGTGATTCAATATCGACAAAATTTATCGACAACGATATAAAGCAGTTTTTGATCATCATTAAAATAAGTGATGGCCTAGTTTGAATGACTTTTAATTTTGTGCAAACCTCTTATACTCGTAATACAAACAACCGGTATCTGACATTGACTCTGGACTCGAGTCACTTTTGACAACCGTTGAAATTACATTGAATAACAAATTAATTCAGTACGACAATATTCTTTAGTATTCCGACGAATTGAGAACCATTTAGTTTTTTAAGTCGGTTAAAAATGATTCGAAAGAAAAAGATCGTTTATCTTCATGGAAAGCTGATCATTTAGATATAGAAGATAAAGGTATTTACAACTTTATTTTGTAAGTAATGGAAGATCCATATGTCACGAAAAAAATTGTCGATAAACTTAATTGATATTTAATGAATCACTAGCACTGGTACATATTTGTCCCCGTCAATCCGGTGTATGGTTATGAATGAATTAGTTAAGATGGAGCACACTGAGAGCATCGTCAGGATAAATCAGTCTGTAACTCAGTCAAATATTAACTTAAAAAAAAAATACCAATGTAGAGATGATCCAAATCATCCACTCTATCTACGGTTAAAATTTCTTCGATTGATTTCAAGACACCCTGTATATCGTTACAGTATATATATATATATATATATATATATATATATATATATATATATATATATATATATATATATATGTCTAGACTTACCCAGCAGGGGGAAGTCTTTGAAGGGTTCGTTCTTGACGACCTCTATGCCCTCCCCTCCCCCGGTTTCATTTTTGGACACCTCCGCCACGCAGTACAGCTGAGCCACTTGATACTGAAAGGAAACATATCTTTGAGTGCCCGTATATTATCATAGCTACTAGCTGTTTCCAGCGACTCCGTCCGCATGGAAGTCGCAATTAATCATCGCGTCATCATCATCATTCGTCGCATGGAAGCTTTTAATGATTTTGAAAGTTCATACATACATACATTAAATTACGCCTGTTTCCCAGAGGGGTAGGCAGACACCACTTCTTTCCACTTGCTACGATCTTGACAAATTTATTTCGCTTCTTCCACATTTATACATCGAGTCATGCACGCACGTCGGTTTCTGGTACTTCAGGTTCGGCCCTTTTCCAGTATTTCTCGGATTTGACTCGAAAGGTACGCCTAGGGCGTTTTAATTTACACAGAGTGTGTATTATAATGGCCGTAAAAATAAAATCAGAATAAAATTAAAGGACCATACAAGTACCACAGTGTAAAGAGTAACTAACAGTGGGCCGACGCCTTTGATGTTTGCGTAAATGCCGACGCCGCACAAGGCCACAGTAATTACCTAGGGTTGCCACAAACTACACAACTGCCCAAAAAAAGAGGGTTATGGTTTTAGGTTTAAAGTATGTATGTACGTTTCTTTGTTCCGCATAAATAACTTAGGTATGATTTTAGATTCAAACACCCATACAATTTTGTTTAAAGAAATTATGTTCACCATCTTGGATTTCAATATGGATGTCATTTTCGTAATCAGCACCCCGAGGAACCTCGAAAATGACACCCATATCATTATATTTAAAAAAAAAACGTCCGTCGTCTTGGATTCCAAAAATAATGTCATTTTCGTAATCGGCACCCCGAGGAACCTCGAAGATGACACCCATTACGATTTTTAAGAAAAAATAACGTCCGCCATATTTGATTTCAACATGGATGTCTTTTTCGTAATCAGCCCCCCCATTATTATTTATAAAAGTCATGTCCGCTATTTTAAATTTGAAAATGGATGTAATTTTTTTGTTTGAGAAAAGTTTAAATTTTTGCTGGCAGGCGTCACGCTTTTACATCCGCCATTTTGTTTACGTTGGCATGACATGACAAAAATGTTGTAAATTAAGCACTATAAAATAATATATTTACCTTTCTTCTGAGTGTGGAAATTGATATATCGCAGATCTTTATTTGTACGAGATGATGAATTGCATTCTCGCACAGCACATGTCGTATGCACCATTTTTTATTCTAAACACATCAAAATACAACACACGACACGCAGTAGCCCTGAAAGATATGTCCCGAGCTACTAACAATGGCGACGTATGCAGCTCGGGCTCGCCCTGCCCGCCCCTCGCCCCTCACACCCCGCACGATTGCCCTGTCTAGACGGCTTCGTCGAACGACTGTATTGGTTTATAGACTGTGCAAGTACAGTGCGATAGCTCTTAGAAGATGCTTCGGGTTTGTACTTATCTTTCACTCACTCTCATACGATCTTATCAAGAGCGAGTGAGAGAGATGTACAAAACCGAAGCATCTACTAAGTCCTCACAGACTCGTTACGTGTTATTTTCTTGATTTTAATATTGTACGTCGCACCCTTTGTGTGTGAGTGCGACTCGCAGTTGGCAGTTCCTGTTGTTATTCACGTATTCACGTGTGCTTAGTTATCGACCGCCTGTGGAGTCGTGGACCTCCCTTGACTACACCGAACCCCTACTGAAAAACCCTGGGGGGTTTCACCCATTACAAATGTAACATTACCACAGCGCCACAGGGACGCAATGGCAGTGCAAATGAGACTTTTAAATGAAGGTGTAAATGTATTTTTTTTTCATACACAATGTGATAGACAAAAGCTGAACCTCATAAGGATCAAACTTGTCTAATAAACATTACCGACAAACGGAAGATTAAATCTACCACGGATATAGGGTACCTATGTATAGGCAGCACACTTTTGTTGGTTCGATTAACAGTTAAGGAAAGCAATATATGTATCTACCTATTTCCTTAGGCCCATTTTCATAAAATGTTAACCCTTGGTTAATCCAAGGTAACCTAGTTACTTAGAGGCAGATACTCGTACATATATTGTCTTGTACCAACAGCACAGTCGGCTTTATAAGTAGCTGCACTCGTTGTCGCTTTATTGCCTTTAAAGTGATAGGTAAAGCACTCAAGTGTGCAGCTACTTATAAAGCCGACAGTAGGTACAAGGTTAGGTTCTTAAAAACGTGACGCAGTATACGCGTCACTGCGTAAACTTTGCGTCAGCTTTAAGGTTTGGTGCGATCGATCCTTAAGATAAGCATCTTAATCAAGATGAGTAAAAATTATAACTAGAAAAAAACACACGCGCAACAAAACTTTTGTTAATTAAATATAATAATCGTTGTTATTTCGGAAAAGGGCCGAATCTTAAGTACCCGAAACCGACGTGCGTGACTCGATGTATGAATGTGGAAGAAGCGAAAGAAATTTTGTCAAGATCGTAGCAAGTGGAAAGAAGTGGTCTCTGCCTCCTCTGGGAAACAGGCGTGGTTTAATGTATGTATGTATGTTATATCGAAAACACATTTTGTCTAAAAGCCAGACATGTCAAAGTTAATGTAATCAATTGATTGCCTATTATACCATTTGACCTTCGTGCGACCCCGAACAGATGCGAGAAACATTACTTATTGATTGCCTACGACGTGACACGTTGCCAACTACGCGATTTTGCGTCAGTTTCTTGTATCCATACTAGTGTAATAAATCTGAATGTTACCATTTATTTATTTAGTCTTTGTGACTGTCTGTTTGTAACGCTATTACGGCTAAACCGACGAATCGAAATCTATGAAATTTGGAATGGCATATCTTGAATCTTCGGAGAAGGATATAAGGTACATTTTATTGCAAAAAATAGGACAATTCCACAGGGAAGAGCGATTAATGACTTTACGCGGACGGGGTCGCAGGCAACTGCCAGTCATGTATATATTTTTAGTGACACTCGGGACGTTAGGACGTATCTAACAACACCTCGCTTGTCAAAATCGGACCATACGTTCAGCATTTACAAGGGAACAAAGAACCATACATGCTTACATTCAGGTCAAAAACATTACCCTCATCATTCGGTAGTCGGGCAAAAAACGGAAACGTACCAACCTAGTTTTTTTATATTGGAAAATCGTGGAAATCAAACTTTAATTAAGGAGGTGAGAATTACCTACTACCGTTCGGAGCTAAATTTGTACGGAAAATTATGACCAGCTACGCGATCTTAATGCGTCTAAGCCGACCGGTGTGGTCACGTCCAAATAACGCCGTGTTACTTTTGCGATTTTGACGCAGCTCAATTTACGCAGTTTGGGCGTATTTTAGGCTTCGGTATGGGCCTGGCCATATCACCAGCAGCACGGCGTCGTCGGTGCCGCGTCGTGCAGTGCAAATCTTATTGACGACGCGCTGGCCTAGTTGGTAGTGACCCTGCCTACGAAGCTAGCGGTCCTGGGTTCAAATCCCGGTAAGGGCAGATATTTGTGTGATGAGTGCGAATATTTGTTCCTGAGTCATGGATGTTTTCTATATATTTAACTATATATTTCTCTATACAGGGTGTCTTGGATTGAATAAGAGATATTTGGCGGGGTAATAGTTCGCACGATTCTGATCACGGGGGTATGGTTCATTTTTGTTTCTGTTAATGTAAAAAAAAAAGAAGGATTAATTATATTAATTTTGTTACTTGATGTATCGCAGCCGATATCTCGACCTTGACATTTTGACGCTGATACTATATTACTACAAACGTTCGTAGTAACTAACGTCAAAATTCTAAAGGTCAATGACCTGACACCATACGTTGTTTACATGGTTTGTAAACAAACAGTTCGTTCCATGTAAGCAGAAATCTGACTAACATTTAAAAATAATTATAAATTTTGGTGCAACTTACTGTATTTTCATTAGTGCAACTTACTGTATTTTCATTTTTGCAATTTGAACACTAGCTGGTTTTAAATGTGAATTCACTAGATCTCTTGTTCACGCTTCGCCAAGACTGATCATAATATTATCGTCCTTCTTATATTATTGTCGAGATCTAACCATTTACCATTCTTTTCTGTTCTAAAGTGGCCCGTATAACCGGTTTACAGCAAAAATAATTACGACTTGAATATCTCAAAATAACATAACAATGACATAATATTATAATGACAGCCATAAATTCATAGACTCAGACATAGAGTTCAGAAAGACATGGATTGAACGATCGGATTATTGCCCTCCGTATTGATCTGCGTGGTATTTGTGGCAGTAGCCAACAGCCCGAATGTAAAATATTTTGTCCATGGATATAAGGCCGTCGCATAATTGATTATAATTTATTATGATGTCACACTTACCATAGAGAACAAAAAATACCAACCTTTCCTAGGCCATGGAATGGATAAACTTACGTGCAGCGCAGCAGCGTATAGCGCGATAGCTCTTAGGTCCTTCGGATTTGTCCTTCTCTCTCACTCGCTCTTAACAAGTGCTTATGGTAGCGAGTGAGAGACAAGTTCAAACCCGAAGCACCTTCTAAGTGCTCACAGACTGAACATATTCATTCCGTCATACACAAACTTTCCCTTCTGCCGAAACGTAAGATAAAAATAAAAGATCTAACACACTTCCAAATAAATCTTACCTCAATAATCTGTCATTACACATACGTACACATACATAAACTCACCCCTTCGTTCTCAGATTGGGGTAGGCCTAATTACCTTCAACTCTAAAAAAAGTTGTTGATAATTCCGTAACCACATATTGCACAATTAGGCTAACCTTTCATTATCTTACTCGTTTTCGCAATAAAAAGTTTCAAAAAATACCTTGCTATAGCTATAGCCGTGTAAGAGTGCAAAAATTCAATACAAGATTTTCGAATTTGATGTGTTTATGGCCTCAAAGATTAATCCTATTGACAAACAGCGGGTGGTAGGACCTTGTGCAGGGTCCGTCCGGATCGCTACCACCATCTTATCCATTTAACCTACCGCCAAATAGCAGTGTTCGCATTGTTGTGTTCCGGTTTGGGGATAAGAGAGCCGGTGAAATGACTAGCATAGAGGCATTCCATCTTAGTCCTCAGGGTTGGCAACGCATTTGCAGTCTTAGGATTGCATTGCATTCTTATGAATGCGAATGTCTATGGGTCACAGTTTCCACTTACCATCAGGTGGCCTGTGTGCTCGTTTGTCTACTCTATGCCATAAAAAAAAAAAAAAAAAAAAAAAAAAACTGCTTCGCTTAGGGCCTAATATGGCTCCGTCCATATCGCGCGTCAAATGTGGATAAAGCATCCGTCACTCTCGTACTTGTATTACGTGTCAGAAGGTGACGGATGCCTTATCCAAACTTGGTCACGCGATAAACGCAGCGATATTAGGACTCCGGATAGATTTAAATCAAAGTGGTATGATGAACTTCGCACCAGATTTTCTTCTCTGCGTTTTAGATTAGGTATTTCTTAAAAAGAAATGAAACAAAAACTAGGCTGTTTTTCTCCTTCCAATGTGACGGTCACAACGTCAAATTAAACGTAGACTCTGACAATTGACCTCTCTTGGACTTTGAATACAGATCAGACACAGAAATATCTTTTAAAAAACTTTTTGAACGGGTTTAGTCACTTTTCAGGTTGAGATTGGGCAGCTAAAAAAAATACGTGTCCGTTATTTTAGACTACTCTATAACATATATGAAAATGAATCAAATCGGAGTCGGACAGTTGGGTACCCTTCCTTGTAAGAGTTGTAAGCTACCATAACGTGTAGAGACGATTTTATTTTTACAAAACCTAAACCTAAACCTCTTTTCATAAAGAGTATTCAATGGTACAAGATTTAAAAAAATACTATGCTGAACTGTCAAAGGACAATAACAACTTATTGATTCGTTTTAATTATTGTGTGTTGTATTCATAGTTATCCCTGATGGTGGTAGAAATCAATGAAATAAATCCATGATTCATGATCTAATAAAATAACTTTAATGTACCTACGAGTACAAGTGCTATTTTACCTGTGCAAGTGTGGGAAGAGTGTGAGTAAACATCGTAATCGTAAGTTGCATTTTTAAATTATTTCACATAATAGCCCTTGTCAGAGATCATCTTTTCATTCATATTATAGTTCAGTTTCAGTCTATTTTCAGTTTTCTAAGCACCGTGGAGCTTTTGACCGTGATTAGAAAGTTTGTTGATATGGAACAACTTGTTTATTTACATTACGTTGTGACACATGTTATGTCATACACCGGTTTGACGGGGTCAAAAATGTAGCAGTGCTAGTGATTCAATATCGACAAAATTTATCGACAACGATATAAAGCAATTTTTGATCATCATTAAAATAAGTGATGGCCTAGTTTGAATGACTTTTAATTTTGTGCAAACCTCTTATACTCGTAATACAAACAACCGGTATCTGACATTGACTCTGGACTCGAGTCACTTTTGACAACCGTTGAAATTACATTGAATAACAAATTAATTCAGTACGACAATATTCATTAGTATTCCGACGAATTGAGAACCATTTAGTTTTTTAAGTCGGTTAAAAATTATTCGAAAGAAAAAGATCGTTTATCTTCACGGAAAGCTGATCATTTAGATATAGAAGATAAAGGTATTTACAACTTTATTTTGTAAGTAATGGAAGATCCATTTATGTCACGAAAAAAATTGTCGATAAACTTAATTGATATTTAATGAATCACTAGCACTGGTACATATTTGCCCCCGTCAATCCGGTGTATGGTTATGAATGAATTAGTTAAGATGGAGCACACTGAGAGCATCGTCAGGATAAATCAGTCTGTAACTCAGTCAAATATTAACTTAAAAAAAGGTTACCAATGTAGAGATGATCCAAATCATCCACCCTATCTACGGTTAAAATTTCTTCGATTGATTTCAAGACACCCTGTATAAGTATTTATATCGTTGTCTAGTACCCATAATACAAGCCTTGAGCTTAGTTTGGGACTAGGTCAATTGGTGTGACATTGTCCGCTGATATTTATATTTATTTTACTTATCTTACAGATGGCCCCTTTCCGATACACTTCGACCTTTTAGGATCTTTTGATCAATTACACTCTTACTCACACAGCTGTTCGAATGTCCACGTTTCCTCACGATGTTTTCCCTTCACCGTAAGAGCATCGGATAATGCACTTAAGTTAGAAAAAGCTCTAAGAAGTATGTGTGGAGTTAGAATGATAGATAGAGTAAGAAATAGCGAGATCCGAGAACGATGTGGATTGAAAGAAGATGTAGTGACTAAAATCGAAAAGGGTATGCTAAGGTGATTTGGTCATTTAGAAAGGATGGATGAAAAAAGAGTTACGAAAGAGATATGGCGAGTGAGAATGAGCGGAGATGTCCGTAGGGGACGTCCTAGACGGACCTACAGTGATCAGATTCGCGATGTACTGATTAAGGGCCAAATCAAAAGCACCCGAAACCGCCGTACGTGCATGAAGAGATTGATGAATGTAGAGGAAGCGAAAATTGTGTGTTTAGATCGGTGCACCTGGCGTTCCATAGTCTCTGCCTACCCTATTGGGAGACAGGCGTGTAGGTATGTATGTAGTTAGAAAAACTCATTGGTGCAGGATGATCGCGGGGGTTCGAACTCGGTACCTTTAAGTACAGTCAACCAATTTGATTCCTAGGCCACTATGGACTTTGTCAACGTGACGTTGTAAACCAAATGATATGAAGTCTCTTACGTTTTGGTTGACAACGTCACTTTAACATAGTCCAAAGTGGCCTAGAAATCAAATTGGTTGACTGTACCTTACGATCACGAGTCGACACGCGCTGATACACGTGCCGTGTAACGACTTCAACCTCTTTTAATCTCTACGCGCAGGACATTCGACTTAATATTGAACTTTATAATAAAACATAGCACGGCATCGACGCGGCAACTTGCCCTTCTACGGCGCCGCGCCGTTTCACGTGGTGATATGGCCGGGCCCTATGGCCGATCCTTCAAAGTCTAATGCCCGGTTCCTATATTCAAGAAACGAATCGTTTTCCTTACGTTTCGTTAAAATTTGACACATTTTGTACGTAGCAAATGTCAAATTTTAACGAGACGTAAGGAAAACGATTCGTTTCTTGAATATAGGAACCGGGCATAAGATAACAGTGTTCTATGACTTGACGTTAAGTTTAGTGTGTCCTGGAGACGTGAATCTCACTTGAGATCAGTTTATCATTACGGTGAGCACTATAAATATATAAACATCAGGGGATAATCTCACACAAAGTGGGAATCGGACAACAATAAACATACTTATATAGAGAAATACATACAGAAATACATAAGGGTCATACACAGATTTAGGTTCCCGTCTTTCCTGTGGACATACCCGAAGTTAACGTGTTTAAGGCCCAATTTTCTCACTGAACCCACATCCGCTTAAACGGCGTCACGTCTACTTTAGTCCTATCAAATAAAAACATAACTTATATGCACACGAGCCCTTAACTATTGACCACAGGAGAGACCAATTTTGTTTTTGTGATTGTGTATGACGTATGACCCATAAAGAAACATAAGACTCGACTCAGACTAGTCGGACATAGTGCATCACACACAGAACTCGGGCGCGGGCCAGGTCGGGCGTAGGTACGGCGGGCCTATTCGCCTATCTCTAAATGAAAGACTACAGACCCACCTCTGGCGAGGAAGATATTAGCTATCGACTAATTTCTCGCTCAAGAAACGAACAAAAGATATAGGTCCCGTGTCAATAAAAGAGACATATTAATAGTTGATCGCTGGCTATACTCCCTTCTCGCTGGTCTCGGGCGCCACACGCCCCGCGTCCGCGTTCTGTGTTTTGCGCCTTAATCTTTGCCTAGCTGCGCGAAAGGTTTAATGTTGTTCAGCTAATAGCGTGACGATAACTTCACTTGGTGAACATTATATTAAAATTTAATTGTGGTTTCGAGCGTAGCGACACTGAACGTCGCGTCAGTATCGCTTCGCTCTATTGCTCCTCCAAGCATTCCCTTCCTGAAGGCTATACCTATATAGTGTGCTTATATTGGTCTACTCTTAAATGCACCTAACATTACAAATGTGAGTGTGTCCCTTTTCTTTCTCTACCTCGTATCTGGTCGAATAGTTAAGATAGAAGTGGTTTTTATTCTTTGAAGAACACAAGTGTTTTTCCTGTCTAACTATTTGATTAGATACGAGGTTGGAATAGTAAAGGGACGCTATTTTAATCACACATAATGTTGAGACACACAGATGACCCAAACCCTGAACTAATTGTACCTTTTTAAGTTTCAAGATCAGGCCAGATCTGTGTTATTAGCATCCTTTAGTTTTTGACTTGTAGCACTAATATAGTCGTGTTTTTCGATGTGGATAAAACATGTAACACTCTCTGACAACTATCTAAGTGCGAGAGTGACGGATGCTTTATCCACCGCAACAAAGTCAACCATGATATAATCAGAACAGAGTTTTGACTTACCTCTTCTACTGTTAAGGGCAGTGTTACACGGCTGGAAAAGAAGAAAAAAAACTTAAGTCCAATATGGTATTCAAATATATTTTATCATTACATTACCTACATATAAAAAAAAACTTGCCGCATGAGGATGGAGTTCAAAAAGTTAACCACTCAAACGAACAATGAAATGTGCCATGAAAAACCACGTAATAAACTAATTAAATGATCATCAATGTTATTACATTGCTTATCTAACAATTAAAGTGATGTAGCTATGGTACAAATAGCTTTGGTTTTAGGTGCAAAATAAATGTGAGATCTTGACGGTCATTGTTTCACTACCACAATAATATTACTTTTCTATTTTCTTTATTAGATTACCATTTAGGATGTATGTACGTTCTTAATATAAGGGTGGTTAAAACACCCAAATATACAATGTTAAACGCATTCTAATTGGGAATTCTCTTTTAATTGGGAACAAATCTAGTTGTCCTTATATTTTAATTTAGCGCATATTCAGAATGGGGCGCCTATTAAAGTATACATAATTAAAACAGAAAGAACTTACAAACTTATTTAAAAATTCACTAATCTAACAAACCGCTACCTGTGGGTATTGTTTCTAAAATGCAGCAATGCCACATTCAATGGCAATGCTTAATCTTTGTGCCAAGTACAGGCAAATTTTTGTCAGTTGTCTTTCATGAAATAATGACTCATTTTAATTTGTGTCAAATATCAAAAGTTGATTAGATTAATATTTACTGATAACATTATGAAAAACCTAAAATTCAATTATTTCCTGATAAATAATAATTTTCCAAATAATTTTCGACAGCATAAATTAGGTATGCAAACTTGAAACAACAACATTATTCAATTTAATCAATAATGTAGAGATGTAGTGAATAATCCTTTCCTATCATTTCTTAACAGATAAGTTTGTATGGTCCATTCCAAAAGACTTTGACTTCTTTAGTAAACAATTTTATAACCTCGAAATGCATCATTTTTGGCTAAAACAGCAGTTTTCTGCTGAATAAAGCAACTACAAACTACATTTTGCACACTATTTTCCTGATTTAAATCAAGGAAGGTTTTTAGTGAACGTTTTGACGTTATATGACATCAATAAGCCAACTGAGAGAGAAAGGTAAATATGAACTTATGTGACAAAAAACAATGGGAAAGTTTTATTCACTGCAGATACAGTCCTAAATCATACAATCCGTACTTCTGTTCTATTGGGTAAACCATATTGCTATTGAGATGTTATTGTATTTTCAATGTACAATAGTTCTTACTTACTTGGCAGTAATAGCGAGATAAAAACAATACAGTAACCAGTCAAAGTTAATATGGTTTTACCCAGTAGCCCTGGAAGGTTTATTATGATTGATAATGGAATGATAGGTGTATGTCCACTATTTAATAATAATAAAAAAACCTTTATTCAATGGCAACCCTTAATTTTAGAGCTGACCATTCTTAAACAGCCCCACTGATTTCGATTTAATCCAGTTAAGAATCTGCTAAATAATATAGCTTTGTATTAACTTGATATTTTTTTATCATTTCAACATTTAGTGCAGATGCTTTTAGTGCACAGTCTATATAAAAGGGTATATTCGGTAAAACATATTATGGGGCTTAACAGGTCCCGTATCTCTTTGGTAGCTACAATACCACAGACCAATACACAGATCTATACAAAGATACACATGTTTAACTTATAACATGCCATTATTAGTGATGATGGTTAAATAAAAAATAATTTTACCATCACTTAAATATCTCGTAAGCCATATCTGTATACAGGTATTTCCACGGGCGTTTAAACCGCCGTCAGTCCCCTGTCGTAAATATTGAAAAAATGAGCTGCACCAAGCAGCTAACATTTCACACAGATATACTATACTGTTATGGTAATACTTCCCACAATTGATCGAATTTTAAGTATATTATCACCTATTTCTTAAATACTTAGGACAGCGGACTGACGGCGGTTGAAACGCCTGTGGAATCACCCATACGCAAATTAATTAAAAAATAGTATTGTGCATACTAAAACTCTGAATTGTTGACAAGTTGTTCCAACTTCAAATGTTGTTACTTTGTGTTTGTCAGTCTGTATTTATATCCAATACGGTTATGGTTAACCCCTCAATTATTTTCATTGAAAGCAAAGCTAAAGTACCTGTTACATAGGTATTAGCCATGTTGCATACATATAAATCAGTTTGGGCCACAAACATAGGATCGGATGGACCATTTCACTTAAGAAAATCAGGTAACAATATCATCTAGTACGTAAGAAAGTAAATCAATAGTTTTTTGAAAGCCATTAAAGCGATTTTTGCTGGGAAACATAAGGCAATTAGATTTGAAATTACGTGCTCGAGATACTAAACTCGCAAAAAGTAAGACACGTCGCTAAAAAAAGAAAAAGAAATTCGCGGATCTTGAAACTGCTGAAATGGCCATCTGTCAGCCAAGCCTTGACCCAAGGTCTGTCACTGTCAAGCAATCTTATCTCGCCGTTACTCATTTAATTGAAATTAACCATCAATTAAGGCTGTTAAGAAGTTTACACCAAGCGACAAAGTGATATCTACTGATAAGAAAACATTGCTTTAAAATCCGTGCCACGAATTCTGCAAAAATCGATTTATTATTACAGAACTACACTTAACCTTGACAAAGTCTACTTACTATTCTTTGATAAGCATCTTGTCTATTTATTATGTTTCACTTAAATGCACATTAGACCGAACAGTCCACTCTCACGACAAATTAACTTATCACAGAACCAGACTTGAGCGATGGCCCGATTATTGTAATTTTAATCTATGACCAATCTTCTTCGAGCGAATTATGACAGGGCGCATGCTTCATGACGCAACGGATATTACGTCAACATTTTACGAAGCGTTCAAGATTTTGTGGTTATTGGATAGAAGAGGTATTTTTAAAATAAATACTTGAGTTGTTTTGAATAGGTTATTTTTTTTTTTTTTGTTGATATTTAGCTACTCTTTAAAGGTTAAGCATTGTTAATGGCATAAACATACTAAAATCCTAAGTACCATTTAGCCTTACCTGTGGTACTCTTTGACATCGGACGACTATGACGTGTGTTGAGCAAACAAATTTGCTCGAGCAATGATCCTTACCTATTCTATAATTCGATTGCTAATTTAATTCCAAAGAAAATGCGTTAAAACGTTTGTATACGCATATACTATAATTAAATTACTTCTTGTGCCTATTGAATTCAACTTTACTAGAAAGAATCTCGGTCAGCAACATGAGTTTGGTAGGAAAGAAGTGCGACCCAATATTCGAATCGAATAGTGAAGGCGTAATACCAAGTGACATTACTCCGGAGGACGTGTTGAGGCTGGACAGAATTACTGATACATATCTATGCAGCCCGGAGGCTAACGTATACGATATAGATTTTACCCGGTTCAAGATCCGGGATTTGGAGACTGGGACGGTACTGTTTGAGATCGCGAAGCCGCCGACTGACTTCGGCGTGGACAGCGAGGGCGCTGAGGATGCCGCTGAGGAGCCGCTCGACCCGAACGCTGGTAGGTTCGTGCGCTACCAGTTCACGCCGCAGTTCTTGAAGCTGAAGACTGTTGGAGCAACGTAAGTCTTTTTTATCTTTGTATCATAATTTATTGTATTAATTCGATTTATGAAGCTTTAGTCGAACATTATTTTGTTGAAGACTTAAATATAATGATTTTATTTTTCCTGATGGTGGCAGTTCTGCAGTGATTTTGCCAATGTGTGAGAGTTTGAGTGAGAGTATTCAGTAGAAATTCAGTATTCGGTAAATCAAATGTATAAGCTGGAATTTTCTCAATCCGCCATCTTCCCTCCGGAAGGACTCCTTATAATGTACTTTAAATTTTATTTAGAGTGTTCTAATATATTTACAAAGATTAATTTGTGTAAAGCATCATTTGGGTTTTACATGAATGTATATATTTATAGAATGTTTATTCAGTGAGTATTAAGGTTTCTTTTGGCACAGTATGATATGATTGTTATTGTGATCTCTGATATTACTTTACTTGTACCATGCATAGCTTTGGAACAATTTCTTTGTGTTCTTTGTTCACATTACACATTGAAAATGATATTTATTTATACAGGGTAATCAGATTAATACTTAACCCTTAAAATGCATTGCATGCATGGCATGTCATAAGTGAAAAGCTGCCACAAAGACAGCACTTCACTTTTTAGCTCATTTACAAAAAACAAATTTTAACATAACTTCGAAACATACTGCATACCTAGTTAGGTTTGTAAAATTTTAAAGGAATCGTATAACTTTGGTTTACTTTATAATTCCAGTTCAAATCATCAATACATACATACTGTCACATCCTCGTTCCTACAGTGGGGTAGGCAGAGCTACAGGAGTACCAGCAACTTTAAAAACTCGTTAATAATTCTCTAACCACATTTTGCACAATTAGGCTAAGATGTTGAAAACAATTCAAGTAAAAAAGTTTTAGAAGAGTTTAATTACACAAAGCTAGAACTGAAGACTTTTGTCTGTAAAGGACAATCAATGTTGACAGCTGACAGTAGTCAGTAGACTTATTGTTCCTTTGCCATATGCTAAAAACCTATGTAATTCTTGTTGATCAAGCTGTAGTAAAAAATAATAATTAGAACATTGAATATTTTCAGAGTGGAGTTTACTGTCGGAGCTCTCCCTGTCAACCACTTCAGGATGATTGAAAAGCACTTCTTTCGGGACACCTTGCTCAAGACATTTGACTTTGAGTTTGGATTCTGCATCCCATTCTCAAGGAACACCTGCGAACACATATATGAGTTTCCCACACTGCCGCCAGATCTAGGTATTTCTTTGTCAATACATCAATACAAAAAAATGCAATATTTTGTTACAGTACTAAATCTATTCCCTTAAATTGGCAGTGTATCTAATAATGCACATACATGACATTATATGTTCACTTTTTTATTTTTTGGTTACTATTTTTTATGCTGATTTCAAATCAAATGGGGTTTTTTTCACGTTTTTTTTTACTTTTGCTAATTTAAGGGTAACAACCACCATAAAAATGAAAAAATAAATTAGCTTAGTTATGTTAATATTTATAAGGTATTTCAAAGTTAAATAATTGTTGTATATTTTGTAAAGAGTTACATTAACCTTTTTAAGAGTAAAAAATGTAAAATACAGAATAAAGCCGTCACAAGTTCTCTATCATCTTCTTATACTTGCTAGTAAATGGGGAAAGAAATCATACAATCTCGTGCCAGACAAGAAACAACCTACAATTTGAATGTGTTTGTGTTTCAGTTGAGGAGATGATTGTGGCTCCATTCGAAACCTGCTCGGACAGTTTCTATTTCGTGGACAACGAGCTCGTCATGCACAACAAGGCCGATTACGCTTACAACGGAGGTATCAACGGCTAAATATCACTGAGCACCATTTGTTTCAAGATTCCTCAAATTCCTTCAATCGGCACTATAAAGTTTGAAATTGCAAATTGTATTTCGTCGTAGACACCATTAATTGCAATCTTTTGAAAATTCCAGTATCTAATACGGAATACAATCTATACACTATTGTGTGAAAATTGATCTCAGATTTATTAATGTTTAGTTAATGTAAAAAAAGGCTTTAAGCTATTCGTTTGAAATGTAAGAACTGAATAAAATTATATCTCAATAATTTCACTGTAAATGTGTTCAATGTAATAATTTAAAATATTTAATTCTATACAATACTTACATACCTATATAACTATAAAGCATTCCATAACATGTACTTACATTAATATAGGACTAGTTGACTATTCAATGAATCTTATCTAAGTATATAATATAAACGGAAACTAGATCTGTGAGGAACATTTTGAAAAGCCTTTTTATATGTCTAAGTGCGTTTGGTATAAAGTTTTCATTAGTTGACACTAGAGCACCCAATGTTTGAAGTTCACCAGTTTTTTATTCATATTTATCTAAAAGAGTGGCTTCTTAAATGATTGTTGACTATTACAATGTCATTCTTTGTGTAGAAATTAGATTGTATAGGCAAATAACCCGAGATAGTTTGCAATATCGGAGTTAATCAACGATATTGCGGAAGAGTTGTTCTATTTCTCTATTTCCTTTTCGCATTGTTCAATCAATTAGAAGAATCAAAAAAATACCAAAGAAGAGCATTTCTATAAAAGTTTGTTCCTTTTTATTTACAACTGATTTGCAAAAAAAAATGCAGATTGGCTCGGCTTCATTCTCTCTACTAATCTGCAATTTTTTTTACAAATCGAAGTCGTAAATGAAATGTATGTACAAACTTTTTCAGAAATGCTCAGAAATGGTGGACTTTGGCATATGTCGCCTGTAACCTAAATGAGGTTGAATATCTATCAGCGACAGATTACCCCATAGATGTAGGAAAACATAGATCCTGGGTAGCCAAATGTCCAGCTTACCACGTTAATATTATTGATAAAAAGCACGTTCCTGACTGCAAACTTACGCAAACTAATGCAAAGTCACACATTGACATACCTAAAAAGTGGTACACTCTTGAAATTCAATCGAAAGCGGTCATATATAAAAGACTCTTTTTAATGAAGCGCATTTGTAACAGGTGCGAAGAGTACTATTCTATTAGCCGTTTTTATACTCACTCTATACTTTCCTACCACTATGGAATACTCAAATGTTGACAGTTCACGTCTTAAAGGGTGGACCAATCACTTAAAAACATCACCCCTAGATATAGAGAAATAGAAACATCCTGTTGTTCGATGTTATAATGTGTGCTTTACCAGAAATGTCTAGTCATTAAACTAAAAATAATACAACATTTGAAATGTATAGCAAAAACACGTTGACTACAGGGATCGGTAAATGGAAAAGGGTATTTATATTAAAATGCGTATGTTGTATACTTGGTAACAAGAAGGAATTACTCAATACTCAGAACAATGACTAAAGCATAGACGGCGACTTTAAATGGGAGTACGGTACGGTGTACCGTCATTAACGAAAAAGAAGAATGATAATGAAACTGTATGTTTTGTACTTACATATTGACAGTGGTCATCGTACTTATTATATTTTAAAAAACTGACGTGGCGGCTTGCCTGAATTAATTCTTGTTTAAATCATTTATCTGATTTAAAATTATAAAATATTAATTAAAATGGTATTCAGATGCAAAAAAAAAACCACTAAAGTGGTCGCGTACTGTCGTGCCTACGACGCCATCGACATAATATGTTATAATATATATTATAGTGGTCACAGATACAGTGCAAAATAGGCCCGATGCCCGTTGACATTAGCTGTGGTTTTCATCTGTCATTGGCGTGTGAGGACGACGTTTGTATCAAGTCAAAGGTGTTCAAAGGGTTAATTTAAAAAGATACAGTCGAATTGAGAACCACCTCCTTTTTTTGAAGTCGGTGAAAAAGAGTAAATTTTTATGCGTTTTTGATTATTATTATTATTATTATTATTATTTTATGTCATAGAGAAGACAAACGAGCACACAGGCCACCTGATGGTAAGTGGAAACTGTGACCCATAGACATTCGCATTCACAGGACTGCGATGCAATCCTAAGACTGCAAATGCGTTGCCAACCCAGACGACTAAGATGGAATGCCTCTATGCTAGTCATTTCACCGGCTGTCTTATCCCCAAACCGGAACACAACAATGCAAACACTGCTGTTTGGCGGTAGGTTAATGGATACTCAATACTCAATACTCAATCATTTATTGCATTCCATAAGTATACATAGGTGGTACTTAAATTAACTTAAAAGTTATGAGATCATTATGGACCCGGCAGGGCACAGCAACTTATAAACTAGTGAGAGCGCTTATTTGCTAAGGGTACTTTATTCTTTACTTAAATATCTATTAACATAATAACTTATCATCAAAGTATTCGGTTATTGAATAATAGCATTTTTCTATCAGTAAATGTTTCAGTGTATTTACAAAGTTATTTTCATTTTTAATATTTTGTATTTTACTTGGCAATTTGTTATATATTTTAATGGACATGACATGCGTGCTGTCCGAGTGAAGTTTTAATCTGGATGAAGGTACAGTTAGTCTATTTTTGTGTCTTAAGATAAGATGGTGATGGTGGAGGATAAGATGGTGGTAGCGATCCGGACGGGCCCTGCACAAGGTCCTACCACCCGCAAAACATTTAACAATAGCTAATAAAAATTACAAGCAATTTGAAGCGGGTACTATGAACTTTATATTAAAAGAAAGCGACCTAAATGGAAATGTCACGGCGAATAAAAAAAAACACGAGTTTACACACATAGATAGAAATGAGCATGATTGTTGCATGCCTGAAACTTATAAAAGATGTGTAAAAAATCATCTAATGCCGTCCAAAACTTGTTACAACAAGTACCCTTGCTTTAAAATATTGTAAAAACCGAACTAATATGTAAATGTGTTCAATTTTTGATTTACATTGGGCTGTTTTAAAATACTGAAGTACGTTGTCATTTATTAATTACTTTGTAATATTCGTCGGTATTGCAATGTAACTAATACACAGAAACTTAATTAAAATAAAGAGTAGATAAGATAAAGAAAAACGAAAGTCATTTAATCCATCATCTCTCAAAATCTTAGATATCAAGCTAAAATCATTCATTGTAACCCTGATACTCAAGACGTAAAATTGTATTACATTTGTAGTATATTGTGCAGAATGTATTTAGCTAATGTTATAGTCCATTTGTATAGGTACACGTATAATGTAAACAAACTATACCACGTGGTTATGTCTGTTAGCCAATCAAAACGTTTTGTTCAACATTGGCCCTCCTAAATAAAAAGCATGTGCAATTTGATAGTCAAAGCAAATTAAACCACCACCATCTGTCTTAAGAATTCAGCGATTTTATGAGACTAATATATCTAGTCTCCATCAACTGTGACAGCCAAGCTGCCCTTTTGTCACTAGACGCACTGGAAATAAAATCTAAACTAGTTCAAAACTGCAAAACTAGTTCTACTAGCTCGAAAGCAAGCTCTCCAAAGATATTTTACTCAAAAGAGAAAGACTAGGATCCTAACTGACCACTGCAAACAGATGTCTTTTCTTATGCGTATGAAACAAGACGCGACTAGCAGGTTCTGTCAGGAGACAGGAGACAACAAAGCACATCCTCTGTTCATGCTGACCTAGTATGGCGGCGTCTATATCGCGCGTCAATTGTGAATAAATACATCCGTCACTCTCGTACTTATTTACATGTCAGAAGGTGACGGATGCCTTATCCAAACTTTGTCACGCGATGAACGCAGCCATATTAGGGCCCCAGAAGTAGGTAGCTAGGGCGATGTTAAGGTTAGCAATGGTCGAAGCGGCACACAAGGCCCATCTCAACACCCCCTCCACCCCCCCCTCCACCCCCCCTTTTGTTGAACTTTGACTCAGACTGCATATTGCGTGGTTTTGTTTGCTTATAATTTAAATACCTAACAAAAACAGTATAATGTAGTAGCTCTGTAAAGATTAATGGCGTACCTACTCATAGGTTATTTAGACGCGTTATACATAATTATTTGAACTATTTATCGTTTGTAACTGATATATCTGTCACTCCAAAGTGTGATAAATTATTTAATAGACAACCTAAATAATACCGAAGTACGTAACCGTTAGGTTGAAATACGCGTAGCCATTGTTAGCGTGTAAGTCATAAATTTGTAATTAATATAACTTTTTAAGGGGCCACATGTGCTCAGGCCCCTTTTTCCCAGTGGGCACTTAGGGCAAGAAAAAATAGTGTTCAGTCAAGGTCATAGGGGCCCCATTATCCTAATATGCCCATTGCCACCAATAGGTTAAAGACGGCCCTGCATATGCCACGTCCGTGCAAGAATGAAAAAGCTTTATGTGCTTCTACGCGAAGAACATGAGATGGAAATTGCGCATGCCTTGGTGGTAGTGTCAAATTCAAGTAATTACTGTGTACTTTAAAACCACATTTATAGAGAATAAAATAGTTTAACCAGGATTACAAAGTAATAAATACTCAACTACCTACCTACTTATTGGATCAAATATCACCGTTAAAGACCCTACGTGTTTTGAACATTCAACCAAAAACCTGATGTTTGAAAAATAAAGCTATCGAGGATTTCTTTCTAATCGTGTTTTCACGTTTAACAGTTATATCCTAAGAACAGACAATTAGGCGTTATGGTTATTCAGATCGGATTCTAATATGACGTCTATCGCGTAACAAAATGTGGATAAAACATTTGTCACTTTCTGACACGTATGTAAGAGAGTGACGGATGCTTTATCCACATTTTATCACGAGATCAACGCAACCATACTAGGCACGGGGATCGCGGATCACTACCGACTTTATCGTATCTTTATCGTTAGGCATGTGGCCTCTTAAAGGTTCACTAGTCACTACTTCTGTGCAAGAAAGAGATACTGTAAGAGGTTCCGGAAGAGGAGAAAAGAAGATGTAAAGACATTATTTATTTCGGACTCATATAAAAATGTGTGTTATAATTATAATATTGTATTCAAACATGTTTGTAACATTTCACTGACGTCACCACTAGTTTTGTCGATGATAATAAATTGTTTCAAAATAATTTAGTGGTTTTATTTTATTAATTACTTTACCTACTCAATACTCAAGTCGCTCAGGTTGAAATAGTAGATTGTGTCACAAGGGAGCAAAATAACATATTTACGGCCAGTGCGTACATTGAATCCTGAACGAAGCGAATGATTCTGTAATTGAATCCCGAACGTAGCGAGTTCAAGTGATAACGCCCAAGGTGGAAATACTTTTGCTACCGTGTGACACACACACTGCTTTTTACATCACCTAAATGGAAAAAATAAGATCTTAGTGATTAAACAAATTTAATTGTTTGCACTCTCTAAAAGTGCTGAAATTATCAAAAAAAAAAATGTTATTACCTTTTTATACTGGCATTAAAATGTCCTTGAACAGAAAACTGCCACTTTGATCCCTCCTAGCAGTGAATAAAAGTCCACTTTCCGTATAGGTGAAGTGAAAACAAATTTTCCCGAAGATGACAGACCGATTCTTCATCGAAATTAGTAAGTACGGTCACGAGTGTTAATTTGGGACCCATTTCAAGAAAAATATGCTTGAAGTCGTCAATGTCATTAGAGATGTCAAGTCATTTGTAACTTTTAGGAAACTCAACCTTATTGTTGTAGAATGTCAGATTGACTTTGGACCTAAGGTACCAAATTAAATCTCGTGACTGTACGTACCAGATTCGAACCTCTCTTACTTAACCAATAATCCCAGTCAGTAATTTTACTTTATCAGTTGAACTGCTGGGAATTTCCTTCCCAATACTCTTACTGATAGGTAAGGTTCGTTTTTTTATCAGGCCTGGAAGGCCAAAACCATCCAGAAATAGGAACTCCGCAAAGCGGAGCTCCGTCTACCTCGTAGCAGCATGTGTTCAGATAATAAAGTAAAGTGTAAGTGTTTTTCTTTTGCAGTCAGTGGGTTCACTAGTATCTTATCTTATCTTACAGATAGGCCCTTTCGGATACACTTCGACCCTTAAGGATCTTTTGTGCAGTTACCCTCCTGCACACAGTTGTTCGAATGTGCAGGTTTTCTCACGATATGTTTTTCCGTCACCGTAAGAGCATCGGGTAGTGCACTTAAGTTAGAAAAACTCATTGGTACATGGTGACTGCAGGAGTTCGAACTCGGTACCTTACGATCGGGGTTCACTAGTAAGTCTATTGGGAAGGAAATTCGGCGCTGACTGCCGGCATGGCACGGCGTGTCATGGCAAAGGATTTCGGTACTGATATAACTATTTTTAATTTTATTACCATGAGTATAGAATTCATGTTACTTTATTTTGACACAACGATGCCGAGGGAGGCCGCGGTAGGACAGAACGTGCCTAAGCATTCCACGGGATGCCGCGGAAGGCCGTGTTATCCTTCGGAATGCTGCAGCACAACTTACCGTGCCATCCTGTGCCGTGCCGGCAGTCAGCGCCGGCCCTATTGTTGTTGCTTGAGTGGCTGGGTCGACAGCAGGATGCCACAGCATACCGCGGAATGCCGTAGCGGCCTTCGGGATGCCACAGCATAATTTGCCGTGTCATGCCAGCAGAATGCCACGGCATGCCGCGGAAGGCCGTGTTATCCTTCGGAATGCTACTGCACAACTTACCGTGCCATCCTGTGCCGTGCCGGCAGTCAGCGCCGGCCCTAAGACTACTGGGAAAAGCCGAAATTAACTTAAAAGTTAGGAGATCATTATGGACCCTGTAGGGCACTGCACCTAAACTATTGAGAGCGATAACACAAAGTCGCTTTCCGTGTACATCTGTTTGTATATCTGCTAATACCTTAACCACGCCAAATATTTTGATGCGGTTTTCACCATCACCGTTAGATATCTTGCTGCGGTACTCAAAGACGTCAATTAAATTTAATGCCTGATTAAAGTTGTGGCTGTCACATTCTTTGCTATAGCAATAGAATAAGACAACACGTCACTAAACAAGCATTAAATTTAATTGACGTCTCTGAGTGCGGCAGTTAGTCTTTAAGTTTGTTAAAAAAACATATGGCTTAAAAGACGCAAAGAAAAAAAAAATTTTTATTCGTGAAAAATATTGATTACATCGCTCATTGAATACAAATGGACACATTCCAAAATAATGTGCTCATGAATTAAAAATCTTAAACGAACAGCTTCTAATTTCAAAATGCAACACTGACTCATTTCGAAATGTGTCCGTTTTGTATTCAATGAACGACATATACAAAATGAACGTAACAGCATAATTTGTCACGAAATGGACACAACTCAGCGTGATGCTGGCAGAGCCAGCGCTGGTCTTCCGTTGTGACCATTTGGCGATGACACGGGGCAAGACGACACGATCGCACACGCATCACTTATTCAGATTGTTAACAAAAATACCCTTACAAATTAACTAAAATTGGCCGATGGGGTACTTAACTATTTCAAGGGAGTTGCTACAGGAGATAACGTATTATTGGTGGAAACCTGTATGCACCTAATTGGATGGCTGTTATCGGCGGAAATATGTAATTGGGTGGTTCTTTAATTATTCTCTACTGTGCTGTATCAGTTTACGGGTGCGCAAAATGTTTCCACTCAGATTATCATAAAAAAAAATTAAAATACGAACCCAAATTTTTCTCATTAAATTTTACTGGTGTAATCACTAGTCATAACTAGTCTCTCTTTGCTTTTACTAACGATCGCTACTCCGAAATATTCAAATTCATCACTCTTTTATACAACGTATATCTACTATTTACTTTAAGATATTTTACCCCCTTACTAAACGTGGAATAAGCTCGGCATAGTTTATGCCATGCAAAAATATCATATAAGGATGGTATGGTTTAAACTATTCCAAGCTTATTTGACGTTTATAAGTAAGGGGGTTAATGTTTAAGATGTTTTCTAAAAGTTGTGTCATCGTATCGGCTTATAATCATCAGGAATTGCATTATAAAACTGAACAAGCTACCTACCTAATGTTAGAGGTTGCATATTGGTTCTCAGCTAACGGTATGTTATAGAACGTAGAAAAATAACGATATAATTTTCATAACACGGGAGAAAAGGACAGGACTTAAATATATCCAAGGTTAACTGTAAGAGATCCCATATGAGATAAGTTCCCCTATGTACATTATTTAGGTATATTGATGCAAACATGTCTTGTAATTGTTTATGTGCAATAAAGAGTTTACATATATACATATCCTGTTTTAACCAACTTGATCCCAATGACGAAGTCAATTAGCTCTAGGTTTTATCATAGATTATGGAGTTCCCATATTGACTATGCGATCGTCTGTCGTCCGGATGTTTCGCACTCAGACGCGCGCCCCAGTCTACACCCTGACAGCGTAAGAAATAGTACTTTATTGCCTAGGCGCGGAAAGTAAGAGATTTCCTATGACAAGGTGGTAAAATACGAGTCAGGAAATCCTCATTTCCGCTGAGGCATATAAATAATGCTTTTTAGAATATGCGTTGCAAAAAAGCAACTTGTAAGTTTCGTTCACGAGTTGCGGTTACCAAACCAAAAAGGGCTCGAAATTCAAAAGTGACATAATTTACATACTCGTACCTTAAGACTGCGCCGAGCAATCGCCGAGCGTCCAGTGGAGCCCTCATTACTATTATTGTGTTTTCTAATTAACTAAAGAATGTCCTTGCAATCACACGAAATGTTTTTGTAGTGCAAGTAAAAACCACAATTTATGGGATACGTAACAAACTTTAATAACAATTACCCTTTGAGTAGTCAGCTTAACGGGAAAAGGTGGCCACTTTTTTCCGTTAAGTTAGTAACTCGAAGGTGAATTGTTATTAAACTACATGATATACCCTATTAGTTGTGTTTTCATGTGTAGTACAAAAACATTTCGTTAATTTCAAGAAAATACTTTAGTTTAGGTATTAGAAAACACAATAAAGTAATGAGGGCGCCACTGCACCCACATCCGGCGTACGCTCCGCGCAGTGTTAACGTCTTGATTTTCGGTTATGGAACCCCAATAACAACAACCAAATACCTTAACACGGGGCATTTGCTTAACATAGAAGCAATAACATAAATTCCAAGTTAATTGAAAAAAAAAACGAGATACAGGGCGTATAATTTACACGTTAAAGCGAAGATTATTGGTTCCTTCGTAAATAACTCGAATACTTTATAAGCCACACAACTCGGAGACTACACAAGCTAATTGTAATTTAAGAACCATAATAAATATGCATTTATTATTTTTCAACGTTATTTTACTATCTAATTTGGTCTACGTAAAAAGCGAATGTTGTGGCGCTTATACGATCGAGTATAGTTTACCACGAGGTGTGAAGAAATGCGACCAGGATATACCCGAAGGCAACCAGAAAAGTGACGTGGACAACGACGGAGTTGTAGGCGACATTCTCTGGAAATTAGACAAAAGACGTCCACAGTGCTGGGTCAGCGTGTGCTATGATGGACGTACGCATCCCGGCTCTTACTGTGGTAAAGGTCCGTGTAATATATTTGGCTGCAACTGTGACGGAGGATGTATTAAGGGCAGTAAGTTTCCCACAATGGACCCTTATGCAAATTTTATGGAACTACATAAAAAAGATGTGAGGCGAGCGCGACTTCTTGGGGAATATGAAAATTGGCTGCCTTAGCTTATCCAACAGCGCTCATATATTCTGTGTTACATCGTGTAAAATGTAAAAGACTAGATTACTTATATCGTGTTTTTTTCCACAACTTAAAATGCATATTATGAACTTACTAAAAACTATCATAGGCACTTTATTTAACAATGATAAGGCAATATTGTTTCTGATTGTTATCTTTATGTACCTATTCCTTCCAAGACTTACTTCCCTTTATCTTCCTTTATTCGAACACTGTCCTTGATCCCGTTAATACTAAGAAATAAAGACACTGACCAATGCTGTTTTTTTATTTATCTTCAAAACTAGAAGTTTAAACTAAACATATCGCTTTCTCTACATTCAACAACCTCTTCATGCATGCATAATTATTTAACTATCAACGAATATACGAATTTCTTGATTAGTTTGGTTCTTTAGTACGGATAAGTATACCCATTTGGGCAATAAAACATAATGGGCTTTTTGTATTCAGTATTCAGTATTTATTTGCGATAAGTATGGTTTACATTGGTCTTGATTTTATAATACAAGAGCACACACTTAGCTATATCTAGCATGCAAATTCTACAATTTCTTTTGTCCTAAAGTTTTTAATGTTAACATGTAAATCTATTAACTTCTTGTCTAGGGGACACCATTGATGTAGGAAACCGTATCGAAACTTTTATGTGGTCATCTTGCACCGTGTTATAAGTTATAAACAAATGTAAGTGAGTTTTTTTTTTTCTCCTATTTCTTCCTTTATCTCTCACATAACATTTTTGGCATGTTTTCCTGCTGATCTTTTTTTTTTTTTTTTTTTATGGCATCGAGTAGACAAACGAGCACACAGACCACCTGATGGTAATTGGAAACTGTGACCCATAGACATTCGCAATCACAAGACTGCAATGCAATCCTAAGACCGCAAATGCGTTGCCAACCCTGAGGCTAAGATGGAATGCCTCTATGCTAGTAATTTCACCGGCTGTCTTATCCCCAAACCGGAACACAACAATGCGAACACTGCTGTTTGGCGGTAGGTTAATGGATAAGATGGTGGTAGCGATCCGGACGGACCTTGCACAAGGTCCTACCACCCGCAACGCATCTACGCATGTTATTTAATATTATATTGAATTTAATATTTATTGCTTTATATAATGCTAGATTAAGTAGTACTATTGTAATATGTTTAAAAAATGACTGACTGCTGAATTTCTTGCGGCGTTTCTTCTCAGCAGTGTCTCCTCTTGGGAAGCGCTGGTAGATTCTTGACGTGTAAAAGTGCCCGTGCGGCCTACTTACTGAATAAATATCTTTTATATTTTTTTATCTTTTTATCTTTTATTTATATTATCTGAAGTGTAAAATAATAAACAAAAATTAAATTTATAGAAGCAATTTAGTGTCTAGGTTAAAAAAATCTTGCATTTAGTAAAAACACTTTTCTCTTAACCATGCATTTAGCTTATGTCTAAACTTTCTATTGAATTGAGTAAAAACACTTTTCCCTTAACCATGCATTTAGCTTATGTCTAAATTTTCTATTTGGCGTAATTTGTCTTAAGCAGTTAGGCAAATGGTTATAAATCTTTACCGTCATCCCGTGACAATTCTTATGATAAAGTGCACTTTTGCACATCGATACATTTAACCTCGTTGGGTCCCTAAGCCTCAGCTTTGCGTTTAGCACTGGTTTTATGTACAAATCTGGATGGTTAGTGACAAAGACCCAGGCTTCCAAAATATACATGCATGCATAAATATACATGCTGGTTCTAGCGGTCCAACATCTCAGAGAGCTCTTATGCACTTTTTTTGGCTGTAAAACGTATCATAACAGTTCAAAATACTTAGTATCTACACAGACCACTGTATAAGTAACAAATAGTTTTTTTTTTATTTATAGCCCGGGGGAAATGCCTATGCCGGCTCCGACGGGGGTCAGGACGGGTTATGTCCGACTTGCACGGACTAATCCCCCGGGGCGTTGCGCCAACCGCCTTAAGACTGCGCCGAGCGTACGTCGGATGTACAGTGGCGCCCTCATTACTTTTATTGTGTTTTCTAATAAACTAAAGTATTTTCTTGAAATTGGTCGGTGTGTTTTGTACTACAAACGAAAACACAACTTATACGGTATATCACATAGTTTAATACTCGTAACCATTCACCTTCGAGTTATCAACTTAACGGAAAAAAGTGGCCCGTTAAGCTGACTACTCAAAGGGTAATTGTTATTAAAGTTTGTTACGTATCTCATAAATTGTGTTTTTACTTGCGCTACAAAAACGTATCGTCTGATTGCAAGAAAATTCTTTAGTTAGTTAGAAAACACATTAATAGTAATGAGGGCGCCACTGGACGCTCGACGTTTGCTCGGTGCCGCGGTGCTGTCAGCTAGGGCTAAGATACGGCTTTTACTAGGCTCTTGCGCCTCTATTGAGGGCACCTTGGAACACTCAGGGGGGCTTATTCCAGCTCAGGACCTCTCACTGTTGGTGATAGAAGGCCTATCACCGGCAGGATCCACTGTGTAGTAAAATTGAGTAAGGTTAGATTAAATTGGGTAATAATAATAAACCTTACCCCATCTAATCTAACCTTACTCATTTTTGGGATTCCCTTTCAAATGCTGAAAAACGGAACTCTTATAAGATGACCTTGTTGTCAGTTTATCCATTGATATCAAGACTATAAATTAAGCCGAATACGAATTAGTCCCACTCCCACTGTGGTCGAAGTTGTGGTGTTGTGGTTTGGTTCAATTTAAAGTTTTGGTCGGCAGCCGCCGTTGAAAACAGATTTCTACGGGAGTCCGCGTCACATCTATATTAATATATATATATATCTATATTTTATCTACTTCTAATATCATTCTGAGGGTTTGTATCTCCAACAGCTAGGTAATCTCCGGATTCAGGTTCCGCGTGGATCAAAAAATTCTTCGACTGTTTTTTAATTGACTTCAAAAAGCAAGGAGGTTCTATGTTCCACTGTATGTATTTTTTATGTATGTTCACCGATTCCTTCGTCCATTCTGGAACGATTTTAATAATTGTCTTATGTCCAATCCCATTGTCCCGAAATCGGGATCTGATGAGAGGATCCGTGAGGAATTGAGGGAACTCCTCAAATATTATAGGCATTCGTACACATATAATATACATAAAGTCACGCCTTTGTACCCAGAGGGGGGGCAGAGCCAAAGATTTACCCACAACTCTAAAAACTTGTCGGCAATTTCGTAACCACATTTTGCACAATCGACTAAGATGTTTACGAGCGTATTAGTAACTGGTTGCATCCCCATCGTCTAACAGTACTACAAGCCTTTATTCCCTTAGTCGCCTCTTACCACATCCACGGGAAGACATGGAGTGGCACTATTCTAACCTGATAGCCACTACTTGCATGTTGTAATAAATTAGTGCTATATTAAACATTATGTAACTGTTATATTATGTTTAATGTTCGTTATTAAATTATGTAGGCCAGTAGTTAAATAAAAAAATGCAAAATGTTTTTGGACTTATTGAAGTGCACTCCTAAATAGCAATAACATTTATTTCAAAGCGAAGGCTTATCATGAAGGCGATACACAAGTATAATTTACACTTTAAACGTCCAATTATTCCTCATATAAACGCCCAAAATACTTCTAAAGTCACACAACTCGTCTTCCCGTGGCTAAAGTAACAAGAAAGATGCATTTATTGCTATTATTCAACATAATTTTATTTTCAACATTTATTTATGTAAAAAGCGAGTGTTGTGCCGCTTATACGATTCAGTATAGTTTACCGGCAGGTGTGAAGAAATGCGACCTGGGTATATCCGATGGCAACCAGAAAGGAGACGTGGACAACGACGGAGTAGTAGGCGACATTCTCTGGAAGTTAGATAAAAGACGTCCACAGTGCTGGGTCAGCGTGTGCTATGATGGACGTACGCATCCCGGCTCGTACTGTGGAAAAGGTCCGTGTAACATGTTTGGCTGCAACTGTGATGGAGGATGTATTAAGGCGAAAAAGCATCCTACTATGGACCCTTATGCAAATTTCATGGAATTACATAAAAAAGATGTGAGGCGAGCGCGGCTTCTTGAGGAATATGAAAATTTCTTACCTTAAAAACACACAATGTGACTTTAGTTTGACTTTGTATTTATTAATTGTTTCTTTGCTTTTCAATAAAAAAGGCCAAGTGCGAGTCGGAATGGCGCACCGAGGGTTCCGCATCGCTGCATTATATTCCAAATTCTAATTCGATTCCGATTCGATTTAGCGCGAGCCCATCTCATACTTGACAACTTTTTACTATATATTTGTTATTTTTCTTCAGTCTTGGGTTTTTACTATAATAATACCAAATTTAAAAAACAAAATAAGTAAATCCGCTGTAAGAACATTTACTAAAAAGGGTTACCAGTGTATAACTTTTAGTGACACGTTGCCACCCCATCGCCTAGCAATACTTTTTGTTAGTTATATAATGTACCTAACTAGAATTTAATGAAAAAAAAAACGATGACCTTTAACCTTGATGAAATAAATTCTGCGTATCTAATGTAAAAAGCGGGAGCCTGCCATTTGGCAATAATATGTTTGCCAAGTGTAGTGTTATCATGTTTTTTATTATTTAAATATTTCAGCGGGCCTAGTATAGCATCCGTCACTTTTTGACACGTTGACTTATTTACCTGTCAGAAGGGGACGGATGCCTTATCCAATTTATCACGCGATAAACTCAGCCATATTAGGCCCCCAGGATTTATTTCAGTATCGAGTAGAAATAGGTTAGGTTAGTTTTAATAAAACCCTGAAATATTTACGGTTACAGAAAATAAAGCGAGTTGGGAAATATAAGTACCTACATTTGGCAAACGTATTTCGCCGAAGCTAACCCGTAAAACCGAGCAAGAGCATGTCGGACAGCGCTTTAAAGCTTAATATTTCATAAACGGATCCCTTAATTGTTTACATAAATCCCTTAATTGTTTACCGCAATATCTTTGAAAGACCTATCCAACGACACCCCACACTATGGGGTAGGCAAGAAAAAAAAAAGACATCCCCACGTTACGTGTAGGGGACGTGCATTAAAAAAAAATATTTTTCAAAATTTTATTTTACCACTTTGTTGGCGTGACTAATATGTACATATTATACACGCCATGCCAAATTACAGCTTTCTAGTACCTACTATGAGTCACTGAGCTAGACTGGGAACGGACGGACGGACGGACGGACATGGCGAAACTATAAGGGTTCCTAGTTTGACTACGGAACCCTAAAAAACACTTGAACGATGATGACTTCCTTTTGTAAAATATCTACTATTCAACCGTCGGGTTCTCTCATTAAATCATCTATAATGAGATTAATGAGTAAGTACTTAGTTGTGATTCTTTAACTTGTTTACCATCAAACATGCTTAGTCTAACTTAGAATGTGATTATAATTAAATCGCTAGTTAATTTACTTCACGTTTTTTTTCTAATTTAGGAAAAGATAATTTAGGATAAATTTAGGAAAAGAATAAAAAAAGTACAAAACTTGTTTCAAATATATATTATTTTTAGAAATATCTTAATTAAACTATTTCATAACGTTAACAATTACTTTATATGTACAGTCGAAGTCATAAATATGTTTACACTTTAGTACCATGTCACTTAAATCGCTGTGATAATTTCATATGACAGTTTAAACATGACATTAAATAGACAAGATACTAAAGTGTACCTAAACATATTTTTGATGTCGACTGTAACTACATTAATTTTTTTCTAAAGAGGAATCACATAATTATGACTAATCATTCTATATTATTAATAATTGGATAGTAAAATTATAGTGACCAATGTCATTTACAAACTCTTCGAGCAACACGGAAGGGAGTAGACATTCACATTATTTTCCCTCTGGCGAAGTAGATGTGCAGAGCTGCATTTGTGTGCAAATTTCCGCCACGCAAGAAATTACAGAACTATTTGACTGTAATATTCATAGCTAAGGCGACTCCCTTCCGCTAAGAAGGCCGTGTTGCTCGATGTTACAATTTACAAACCATAAAATTTAAACTTAAGACTGCGCCGGGCGTACACAGGATGTACGTGGCGCCCTCATTACTATTAGGCCCCGTTCTTACGAGCGCTTAAAAAGCGTCGCGTTACAGCCGGACGTTGGCGGTATTGTAAGCTCAATTCAATTTAACGTCCAACGCCCAACGTCAAAAATCGAACAGTGTTCGAAAAAAAGCGCCGCGCTTTAAAACCGCCTTCGTGTAAATAAACACATGGTTATCAATTTGAGTAATTTCAACGTTTTTTTAACGCGCGTTGAAAAAGCGCTCGTGAGAACGGGCTCTTATTGTATTTTCTAATAAACTAAAGATTTTTCTTGAAATTGGACGGTGTGTTTTGTACTACAAACGAAAACACAACTTATAGGGTACATCACATAGTTTAATAACATTTCACCTTAACGAGTTATCAACTTAACGGAAAAAAGTGGCCACCTTTTCCTGTTACGCTGACTACTCAAAGGGTAATAGTTATTAAAGTTTGTTACGCATCACATAAATTGTGTTTTTACTTGCACTACAAAAACACATCGTCTGATTACAAGGAAATTCTTCAGTTAATTAGAAAACACAATAATAGTAATGAGGGCGCCACTGGACGCTCGACGACGTTTGCTCGGTGCAGTCTTAATACCAACTCTTAATCACAGAAACTATGTGCTAAATTACTACCCACTAATATTTAAGACCATTGTGAAGCGAAAACTGTACAAAATGCGATAACGTGTTTTCTCCCTTAAGTAAACGTAGTCCGATTTTTTCGATTTTTGATTACGTTGTTGATATTACGAAAACCTAGGTCTGTACGTTTTAATTTCCAAGAAAATATTGAAAAGACAAACAAATACAATCGGAAACTTACAAACCCAGTTTTTCATAACTATAACATGTTCAAAAATCTTAAAAATTGGACGTGATTTAGGGGGTGGAAAACGTTACCGTCCGTGAGCTAGGTATATTTGAATTTTGAATGGGAAAACTTTGACACCTACACGATTGAAGCGTCGGTTCACAACCCAGTAAAGATCTTAAACAATCTTGATATTTGGTACTGTACATCGTTTTGTGTCATTGTAAGATAAAATAGTTTTTTTTGTGTAACTATTACACATTTCAATATATTAATAATCATTAATTATTTATATTACATAACATAGGAATAATACATTCTTTAACAAGTTCGATAATTAAAACACGTTAGTACCTTGTCACTTTTTCAAGATTCAAGACAGGATGATTCATCGCTTTTAAAACGAAAATGTAACTCGTCGGAAACGAATATAGACGTCTTCTTCGAGCAAAAAACAAATAGAGCAAGCTGAGTATTACAATTTGTTAAGTGACAGTAATGTAAGTACCTATCAGTCAAAAACTTCGCTCATACAAAAGATGTTTAGAATCAATTTAAATGTAAAAATATGTCTGCTTACTCAAACTTGACCCAAGAACCGATGTCATGCTCTTGACTGATAGGATTGATGTTGTGGAAAATGAAGAGTACAACTTCAAGCACTACTTATTACTATCCCATGTCGGATGGAGATGATATCCCACCAGTTCACCATTTCGCATCAAAGGACAGGATGATTCATCGCTTTTAAAACGAAAATGTAACTCGTCGGAAATGAATATAGACGTCTTCTTCGAGCAAAAGAACAAAAATAGGAAGCTGACTTAACAATTTGTTAAGTGACAGTAATGTATCAGATAAAGACTTCGCTCACACAAAAGATGTTTGGAATCATTTAAAATGTAAAAATATATCTGCTTACTCAAACTTGGACCCAAAAACCGATGTCATGATCTTGACTGATAAGATTCATGTGATGGATCATGAAGAGTACAACTTCAAGCACTATTACTATCCCTTGTTGGATGGAGATGACATCCCACCAGCTCCACCATCTCGCATCAAAGGTCAGAATGATTCATCGCTTTTAAAACGAAAATCTAACTCGTCGGAAACGAATATAGACGTCTTCTTCGAGCAACCGAAAAAGAAGAAATAATGTACCTACATCATCAACGATTCGTCGAGGGTATATGGATTGGGTATGATAGACATAGATATCAAATAATACCGAAGACTGTGAGCATGCCTCTTACATGATTAAAATAGAAGTATACGATTTTAAAAAGTCGGCAAAAGTCCATTCACACGAACACTGGAAACATGTAGTTGTGTGAGTAAAGTATTGTGTAAAGGACAATGATAATAACAGGCATTATCAGAGTACTCAAGAAATAATATATCAAATAACAAAAGAAATTGCGGACTCAGAAAGCTGCAAGGTAATCACAGCATTATGACAAATCATTCTATTAAGTATTAATAATTTGATAATTAAATTATATTGACCCTTCACGAATGTAATTTACAAGCAACAAAAACACACTATTGCAGTTTTAAGTTGGGACGCAATGATTAAATATACTACCTGTAATGTAGAACTAGAGTTATTAACGGACTTTCAAAAATATTATTTGTTAAATCCGGTATAAGTAAGAGGACGAATATTGCTATGTAGTAGTAGAAGATTATAGGCAACAGTAACGAAAGCAAATCACACTCAGCTTTTTTTAATGCAATTTTTTTTTACGAATGGGCCATGTCCAGTCTTTGCCTAAGTATAAGTATGTATAATAGGACAAATTGAGAAGTTCATTTTAATGTTCCCAACACATCTGAATATGGTTATATACTTGAAGTAGATTAGGACTACCCTGATGAACTGCATGATAGCCATTCCGTTCCTCTTTGTCCTGCAAATATTACCACCGGAAATAGCAAAGAACGGAAATTAGTTCCCAATTTAAACACAAAACATACTGATATTATACAATGTTTAAATATGGGATTAAAATACATAGAGTATTATAGTGTTTAAACAGAATGCTTCAAACATACATCGATTTGAATACGAGTTTGCGCATTTTAGCAAATTCCGTTTTTGAAAAGGATTTCTATAAATTAATGAATAATTCTGTTTTCGGGAAAACAATGGAAAACATTGAGAAGCGAGTTAATGTGAAATTGTTAACTCATTGGAATACCGAATAACACAGGAAAGGTGCAAGATGCTGAATCATAAACTCGACGCCCTGAGTTACCTACGAACTTTCTAAAACAAAAGTTTACTACAACACACCGATATATTTAGGATTTTGGCATTTTAGAAATATCAAAGTCTCTCAGATACATTACTGTCACTTAACACATTGTGAAACTCAGCTTGCTCGGTGGTTGATTTTTGAATATCACTGATGATTTTGAAATCACTAGAGAAAATATTCCCACCGATGACATTGAAATCACTATCCCAACTAAAATATAAATGTAAAATAGGCCAAGTTCCGGTCCAAACCGGTTTTAACTGCCAGACTTTTGTTGTTTGCAGCCAGACCAATTGATTGTCAATAAATGCATTTCACCCACCCACGGTATTCTCAATTCATAATGGCGTTCGGCTGGCTATCGCTATCACGCTTGCACTCGCACCTGACAGTATATTTGTCACTCGTATGTCATAGAAAAACGAAGATTGCCGATCGCTTTTAAAAAAATGGTTGCACAGTATTACATACCTCACATAATGTTTTACCTAAGTTGATGTAGACAGGTTCTGTTGTACTTTTCGAATGCTTATCCATGAATTTTAAACTTCTCCTCAATACTCTTCCAACTTGTTAATACACTTCATGAATCGTAGCTGAGTTTCTACACGGATCACGATTGGTAACTCCAACATTTATTTGATCAACTTCCACAGATGCGTCCACCAATGCTGCGTCATACTCATCCGAAATACACAGTGTACTATAAGTAGGTATCCGCATAATTCTGTTCAGCTTCCACACACGCATCCACCCGGGATGTGGAGGGGCGGGGGTAACCGGGGTACCCTGCCCCGGTTCGAAAAAACAGATCCGAGGCTGGCATCCACCGATGCCGCACCATAACATAGGTACTCCTCCAAAGAACATAAGGCGTGATTAATATTTATACTTGTGAAGAACGCGCTAAGGTTTTCTTCTTCTTTTAAGTTATCCATTTCTTTACCCCTCGAAATCACAATCGACTATGATAATGGTCACGTAAAACACAGCATTATTTATACTAAAGACAGCTAATTATATAACCTATTAGTTAAAGCGTAGATACGCATTTAAATGATTAGGGACAATCGTTAGAGCCCCATTTTGAAATAAGAGATTACTAATTTAAATAATTTACTAATTTAATTGGTAGTATTACTTGCAGCTTTCTGAGTCAGCAATTTATTTTGTTATTTGAACTTATTTGATATGGTATTTCTTGACTGCTCTGATAATACCTGTAATTAGCTTTGTTCTTTACATAATACTTGACTCGCACATTTACATGTTTCCAGTGTTCGTGAGCAGGGACTTCTATTTACCTAACTCTCTAGCTAGAATTGGTAAAGCCGGGCATGTGAGCGGATAACGAATGCGAGTGATGCGAGTTATGCAAGTGCGAGTGCACGCGAGTCAGCGATGCCCCAACTAGAAACCAAAACTCGACTCGACTCGTTGATCCGTTTGGCTGCTGCACGGCTGCGTGGATCCCATCCGGTTGATGCGAGTCGAGTCAACTCGAGTTGCGATTCGAGTTAGCGGCCGAGTCAACTCGATTTATCCGAGTTGGAATAACTTCGTAACATCAACCCCACCCTTACATCCTCGACCAAAGATGATGTACGTCTTGTCTCTTAAGTTGCTCGAAGACGTCTGTATTCGTTTCCGACGAGTTCGATTTCCGTTTTAAAAGCGATGAATCATGTCCTTTGACGCGAGGTGGTGGACTATCTCCATCCGACAAGTGATAGTAATAGTGCTTAAAGGTGTACTCTTCATCTTTCACTACATCAATATGATTATGCTGCAACGATAAAATAAAACCCGTGTGGTTGCCGGGTTAGAATAGTGCCACTCCATATCTTCCCATGTCATAAGAGACGGCTAAGGGAATAAAGGCGTATAGTACTGTTAGGCGATGGGCTTGCAACCTGGCACTAATACACTGGTAAACATCTTAGCCTAAATGTGCAAAATGTGGTTACAGAATTATTAAGAAATTTTTAGAGTTGTTGGTAATTCTGTAGCTCTGCCTACCCCACTCTGGGAATAAAGGCGTGAGTTTATGTATGTATGTAGACAGTATAAACAACAATAATAGTGCCGTAGGGTCACAGTAAACCTTTAATATCATTTTTGACAGTTAAAATGTTGTTTATAATTTCAACAAACATTGGATTTTTTAATGGACATACATTTAAAACTCATTTGGAATTAGTTATGTTGAAATATAACATACAGTACATTCTTTGTTTCTAATTATGAATCCAGTTTTCTGTAATTAGATGGCTCTAGAAATCCTTATCCATGCTTATCTCGTGTGGTTTCCGGGTTGGAGTAGTGCCACTCCATGTCTTCCCACACAGAACCTGAGCGGCGTATTGTGACTATGGGAAGGGATTTTTTTAGAATTCCAAATATTGAGCGTTTTTTGGCTCTTGAACCTGAACACATGAGTCCCTACACTCTCGGTGGTAGGTTTATACTCTTAACATGATTAAGACTGCGCCGGGCGTACGCCGGATGTACAGTGGCGCCCTCATTACTATTATTGTGTTTTCTAATAAACTAGTGTTTTCTTGAAATTGGTCGGTAGATTTTTGTACTACAAATGAAAACACAACTTATAGGGTATATCACATAGTTAAATAACAATTCACCTTCGAGTAATCAACTTAACGGAAAAAAGTGGCCATCTTTTCCCGTTAAGCTGACTACTCAAGGGGTAATTGTTATTAATGTTTGTTACATATCCCATAAATTGTGTTTTTACATGCCCTACAAAAGCGTATCGTCTGATTGAAGACGAATATTATACATTTTAGTCTAAAAACAAAACATAGCCCACTAAACATAACCACCAACAACACCATTGTACCTCAGGTTGATGCAACTAGGTACCTAGGCTTCGTAATCGACTCAGGGTTGACATGGTCACCACACATAGACTATCTATGCAACAAGTTGTCCACCGCGTGCTACGCACTGTCTAGACTCGCACCTACTTTGTCTCCCTGTAACTTGAGGAAAGCTTACTTTGGTTACTTTCACTCTATTTTAATTCAAGGGGTTGATCTGTGGGCAATGTCTGCCAATCGTGACAGGGTGTTCAAAATTCAAAAGCGAGCCTTGCGAATCATCGATGGAAAACCAGTAGACCATTCCGCGAGGGACATATTTAGATGTCATAACATCCTAACGTTACCAAGTGTGTACATATTGACTGCTTGTTCGTACATACGAACCAACCTACATAACTATAGAACCTACGGTCAACCCACCCAAAGGCCTACGCGCAGGCGGCACCTGCTGGAGCCCCCGCGCCGGCGCTTAGCTAAGGCACGCGCGGCACTCGGCGTTGCCGGGACTTACTTATATAACTGTGTTCCTGAACACATTAAATCAACTGAGAGTGATGCCTCATTTACAAAAAAACTTAAAGCATTGCTTACTGACCTGGCGTGCTACAATTTAAATGAGTTCTTTCAAAAAGATCATTGACCCTGACACAGGCCAAAACTTATAAATTTTATAAATTTTATCATTTTGTGACTTGTAAATGAGATGTACATTTATCAATAAATAATCTGAATCTGAATCTGAAAGGAAGTTCTTTAGTTAATTAGAAAACACAATAATAGTAATGAGGGCGCCACTGGACGCTCGGCGTTTGCTCAGTGCAGTTGTGGTGCAGTCTTAATAATTGACGACACGATAGCCTAGTTGATAGTGACCCTGCTTACGAAGATAGCGGGCTCGGGTTCGATTCCCGGTATGGGCAAATTTTTGTGTGACTCATCACGAGTATTTGTTTCAGAGTCTTAGATGTTTTCTATGTATTAAAGTATTTATGTCCACCGTTGAATACCTAGTACCTACTCATAGTACAAGCCTAGCTTGAGCTTAGTTTTAGTATTTGTTAACATCCGACATAGCGGGTGTTGTGTTCGAAGAGTTTTCTGTATGTTGGTCAGTCTGTATCTAATCTAATATTATAAAGTTGAAGAGTTTGTTTGTTTGTTTAAACGCGCTAATCTCAGGAACTACTGGTCCGATTTGAAAAATTATTCCAGTGTATGATAGGCCATTTATCGAGGAAGGCTATAGGCTATATATCATACTCACGTAAACCGAAGCGAAGCAAGGGCGGGTCGCTAGTATTGTATACGTAGCTTGTGAACAGGTTCCAAAGCAGTTTACAAATAAATCAAAGCTTGTGTTCTGGCAGATGCCCATTTTTTTTGCAAATTAGCAAGAGTAAAAAAAAATACTATATTTTAGCCTAGTTATTTGAAAATCGGTTAAGCAATCAAGGTGGCCCTAGTAGCCATAGACAAGATGCGAGAAGGTAGGTTATCGCTATCAAACATTACGGATTGACGTAAGCTGTCGCCGGACGGTCCGGTCGCGTCGAGTGCTTATGTCAATTCCATACGTTTCGAGTTTTCGAAAATCGTTTACGTTAGCGATATACATCTTGGGTAGCCTCTCCGGGGACCTTAATAAACAAAGTTCGAGGAAACATCTCCATCGCTTTATCACTACTGTGATAGTCCAGGTTAGCTGGGTAGGTGAGCATGTGAGACTAGGGTGTGAGTAAGATTTAACCCAGGAAGGAGTAAGTCGAATTTAAGTAATTAAGGGCGCCAGACTTACATCCCGTCAACAAATGAAATCGTTCAAATAAAACCAAGTCTTTAGTAAATTACATTTAATAACTTTGTTTGTGCATCTAGATTAAGTATTATCAAGACTGACTTAGAACAAGTTTAATCCCTTTTATAATTAAATTGGATAAGGTAACACGGAGATTAAAGAAGTAGCTAAAGTACTCACGCTGTCATCTTCATGAGAAATACCTCCTTAGTTTGACACCGCTAGTGTTGGGTAAACCGAATAGTCCGAGCTCTCTGTCTCCGCAGGTGGAAATCAGCTGAACACTTGCACGTGCAGGAAAGCTGGAGAAATAGCTTGAGTGCAGGGTATTCCACGACGCATGTAGGTAGAAGCTATGACGTACATCACCTTAGCCGACAGATGAAGCGATGAAACGTCTTTAAATAAACTTGCAAGCTCCACTCGAAGAAGTGAAGATTAAATCCCGAGGTGAAAAGGAATTGGTAGGGGTAACGAAACACCAAGACCAAAACCAAGAAATGAAGGGAATAAACACTAAGAACAAGAAAAAAAAAAACCCTGTGAACAAAATATTCACTATAAAATAACAGTAGGAACAGGCGGTAATTAACACGTGGTTAAACCAAAGGAAAAGAAGTAACTTACCACTAGCCGTGGGTTTCTTTTATAGTATATAGCATGAGGCAAAGCTCAAGTGAAAATATGCATGTAGGAATGTTGGCATGACTGTTATACGAGTCACTGAAAAATAAGTAAGCACGGGTTACGAACACGGAAGTAAAAGGAAGCACCAACCACAAAATGGCGGCAGCAAAAGTTCTAGGCGAAAGTTTCACTTACCGAATAGGAACTATGGTTGAACATCATTCATTGATATTATGGATTTACTCAATCCATTTTAGAAGAAGAAAGTTAATTAGACAAAGTCTGCCATGGGCAGGGCCGGATGGCGCGATCGGGGAATCGGAGGAAATTTTACTACGTCCTTACATCTTGATGATTCGATCCCGATAGAGGTCACGGAAAGGGTCTTGAAAGATGCTGGGTCATTGACTTCCGAACGGATCTGTTTATTTACATTCAAGAGTAAACAGAAGCAAAACTATAGTGTCACAAGATTTATCCAATATGTCTTACATATTAAATGAGAATACTTTATTATTATTAAAATGGTTAAATGAGTTTATTGTATTTTATTATGTACTCAGAAGTTAAAATCAATCACCATTGCCTTCTATTTCGGACAACGATTTATCGAGAGACTGATGTACGGAACGCATCTCGTTTTGCGTTTCGTTCCATGAGTTGAATCGATTGAAGAAGGAAATCTTTATTTAAATTAAATTAGGTTATCTATTTAAAGTATGAATTTACGCTAGTTGGAAATTAAACAAATGATTAGATAAACATTTTGTTAGTTTATCAATTTTATCATACTTGATTGAAAGAAAATCTTAAGAACCAACGTCGTGGTGGAAAGTTAGTCTTGCGATTCAAAGTGCGAAGAACAAAACGTCACATAAATGAAGTGTCAAATGACCGGCTTGTCATAATACGTTGTTATGATTATCAAAACATGATAATTTATTGGAAACAAATGCTAAAAGGAAGAAGTAATGCTCATAGGCAGATATGGACACTTGTTACGGAATGTAAACAAATTGGATTACCTAAAGAGAAGGTTAGTAAGGCTATATTTAGATAGGGTCTAGACCTCAAAGTGTTACAGTTCATCCCCAGTTGGGTTAAAAATTTTGTTTCAAAATTAGAATAATTGGAAAGAAAATTTTTCTTCCAGGTGAAAACTTAGAATAAACGACGAAGGAAATCGAAGAAACTAATATAAGATACCTTCAATAGAAAAGAGATACCTTGCAACAACTAGTTGGTGGAGGGTAGAATTAAATTTAAATTAAGTAGCCAGCAAGAGTACCAAGCGTTTACACAATACATTGTCTAATGACAACTAGAAACTATAGGCTTAATCTAAAGTTTTAACTCGCGAAAGCAAGTTTCGAGATGGTTAAATCTAAAATAGTTAACAACTAATTACATAATTATGCAACATCCCTTGATCCAATTCTTTTTAGGATCACTTAAACTAGGGCTAACTTAAACTATAGAATGTTTAAACGAGGGATTGTTTAAAACAGGGATTGTTTAACGATGGAGCGCTCCAAATTAAATAAACATAACACAACAATAGTAAACAACCAGAGAAAACATAAGTTTCAAATCCATGCATTAAAACTAAACGTAGCAGTTTCCTTTCATTAACGTACTAAGAATTCATTATCTATTCTCATACTCTAACAAGCAACAAACCACTACGAGGTAAAATTAATTAATACTAAACATGTTGACTTAAAAGTACTGAGAACTAAAACAAGTGTCTTTATGAATTACATGGTCACTTGTTACAGCAAATAACGGGAAAGTTCTTCAACATAATAATAGAAGAGAACCTTTTAAATAGTAAGATCAACTCACATCAATAAAGTTAAATCTTTTAACCATCCTAATTGGATGTAAGTCCTGGTATCAGGAAGTAAGTCTAAAGTAGAAAGTAAAGTAAATAAGAGGGTATACATGAACTAATTCATAGGAGTATCCCTATATTTGTATAGTGAGTAGGCACTAGCTCGACGACTAGTGTTAAGTAGCAGGTTAATACCTAGTATATATTTTAGTGATATATATTTTTTTTTAGATTTATATTTTCTTGATATATATTTTCTTTTAGAGAGGTGGAGCATCACCAGGTCTAACTATATCCTTAATATGGAAGTCACCAAGAATCTTTCCGGACAAAGATTTCAGGGTGTAAACAAGAGGTCCACGCTTTTTATAAATTAAACATTTTTCATAGCGTGGAGACAACTTTGCAGTAAAGAATTTAGCAGCATTGGATAAAGGATAACATTTTTTATAAACAAATTGTCCCTCTTCAAGTTGGACTGGTCGCTTTCTTAGATTATAATATTTTGCATTACGTTCGTGAGAAACAAGCAGTGATTGACGTACCTTTTGGAATATAGACTTTAACTCTGTTAGTTTGTCTGACAGAGCCAAACCGTTATCAAATGAAAGGGCGTTCTTGTCGACCGGACAATCAGCATTGTAAAGAGAACCGTCGAGAATCATCTCGCGACCATGAGTTAAAAAATACGGTGTAAATTTAGTGCTGTCGTGAACTGCAGTGTTTAACGCACATTGGATCTCCTGTATGTTCTTATCCCAGTTGCGGTGATCAGAACGCACATACGAGGCAATGGTTCTTACCAATTCGCGATTCACTCGTTCCGTCTGGTTGGTTTGCGGATGATATCTCGGGTTGTAGAAGACGTGGGGAACCTTATATTGAGACAGTGTGTCTCTAAATTCCTTAGATATAAATTGAGGTCCATTATCCACATAAATGTACTTTGGCACACCATGGGTAAGGAATATGCCTTTTTCCAAGCATTTGGTTATTGCTTTAGCAGTAACCGTACGTAAAGGAAATAAAGTTACGTATTTACTAAAGTAGTCCGAACAAACGAACAAGTATTGGTTCCTAGAGTAGGATGGAGGAAAAGGTCCTAATATGTCGCAAGATATGGCCTCACCAGGTGTTGAGATACGACGAGGGTTACCCATTAAACCGGCAGGAGCAAGGTTGACAGGTTTATAAGTTTTACATATCTCACACGAGTCTACATAAGTTTTGACGTCCTGAAAAAGGGTAGGCCAATAATATAAGCTAGAAGTTTTGTGATGAGTTTTAGCTACACCAAAGTGACCAGATGTCGGGTGATCATGACATTTTTGTAAAATTTCATTTCGGTCTTCATAAGGAATTACCAACTTCCAGTCGAATTGAGCTGTAAGGCGATATTTATTCTTAGAAAGGCGAAATAACTTATTATTTTCAATCTTGAAGTTTGGGTAAAGAGTAGGTTTATCAGAAACGTTTTGGAAAAGCTCTAAGTACCAAGGATCTTGTGTAGTAAGAATATCAGATACAAAATCTATCTTTATACGAGAAAGGGTGTCAGGTATTACGTGCTCTTTTCCCTTGCGATGAATTATATCGAAATTAAATTGGCTTAGGCGACACGACCATCTATTTAAACGACCAGAAGGGTTCTTAAGATTAGAAAACCATACCAGAGAGGCATGATCAGTTATGATAAAACATTTGCGGCACTCAATGTATGCACGGTATTGTTCCAAAGCATAAATTACCGCGAGGAGTTCTCTTTCAGTTGCAGAATAATTAATTTCCTGAGCATTAAGGGTACGACTGCAGTAGGCTATCGGGTGGTCACAATCGTCAATGCGCTGTGTCAAAACAGCACCGATAGCGTAAGAGGAAGCATCCGTGTGGATGTAAAAAGGTTCATTAAAGTTAGGGCATCTTAAAATGGGAGCAGATACTAGAGCAGTCTTAAGTAAGTTGAAAGATTCGTTGGCTTCGTCGGTCCAGACGAAAGAAACTTTTTTACTAGTTAGGCGCGTAAGTGGGCGAGCTATCTTGGAGAAATTTTCAATAAAACGACGGTACCAACCGGCCATTCCTAAGAAACGTTTTACTTCTTTAACATCTTGAGGGATAGGAAAATTTAAGATCACCTCTACTTTGGAAGGGTCAGTCCTTAAACCGTAACGATCTACCACGTAACCAAGATATTTGAGTTCGTTCCTACAGAACAAAGACTTTTTAATATTTAAAGTGAGATTAGCAGCCTTTAGTTTAGCATGCACTGCTTTAAGCAAGCGAACGTGTTCATCGAAGTCAGATGTGCAGATGATAATATCGTCGATATAGCAGAACACTTTATTATCAAATTCAGCCATGAACAACTGATCCATGAGTCTTTGCATAGTCGCTGAAGCACCAATCAAACCAAAGCACATGCGATTGTAGTGAAATAATCCGCGTCCAGGTACTGTAAAAGCAGTTTTTTCTTTAGCACTGGCGCTTAAAGGAATTTGATGATAAGCTGCGCTCAAGTCAAGTGATGTAAGATATTTAGCGTCACGTAAGTTGTCCAATATATAGTTTATATAAGGAAGTGGATAAGCATCCGGTTTAGACACCGAATTAAGTTTTCTACTATCTAAACAAAGTCGAAGTTCACCGTTAGACTTTTCTACCATTACTACCGGAGAATTCCAAGGAGAGTAGGATGGTTCTACTATACCAGCCTCTAACATACGATCAACTTCTTTTTCTAACGCGGCCTGTTTTTCAGGACTTAAACGATAATATTTTTGTTTGATAGGAGAACTATTACCAGTATGGATGTTATGTTCTAGTAAGTGGGTTTTACCAAGACCAACCTTGTCAGTGTTGATTTGATCAAAGAGAAGTTTAATTTCATCCATTTCGGCTTTCTGCTTAGCAGTTAAAGAGTCAAAATCATTAAGACCAGTTCCCGCGGGAATGTCGGTCATACTAGCTACATTTTCATCAGTAGATAGAGTAGAAATAATTTCAGGAGCTAATTGGAATATCTTCCAAAAGTTAATTCCGAAAATAATAGGAGCAGTAATATCAGGTTGAATGTTAAATTGAACAATTTGAACATTATTGTCATAAGAAATAGGAAGAAGCATGTATTCAGTACAGGCTAGAGCCTGGCCATTCGCTACACGAAGTGCGAAAGGAGCAGTATGTTTATAAGTAGGTATACCAATATTAGAGAATAAATGGTGACTACCATTTCCTAGAATGGAACATGTAGCACCACAATCAAGTAGGCCTTTTACCTGTAGACCAAGAACATCTACGGCAAGGTAAATCCGAGTATCTCCTTTAGGGGGATTAAAGCAAATTGTCTTTTCTGGAAGAGAAGGAGAAATACGTTTATAATAGTTTTTAGATTTGGAAAAGACAATACTATTCAGTTTTTTGGCTGAGTGTTACACTTAGCGCAATCAGGTACACGTACACCTTTCTCACCACATCGGAAACAAACTATCTCACGAGATCTCCTACAAGAGTTAGTAGGATGATTATTCATGCCGCAGCGGAAACACGAGGGCTTAGAAGAAAGTTGGTGGACAGCTGCCACCTGGTTAGAAGACTGAGAAAGGCGTCGCTGATAAGACGACGTAGTTTTATTTTTATTGAAAGCTATAGTCGTAACAGGTGATGACGATGAAGGTTCAATGAATTGTTCAGATCTTACTTTAGCTAATTCTATACGCTTGCAATATGCCTTAAGCTGTTTTATAGAAGTGACGTCATGTAAAGCTAACTCCCTACTGTACTCTGGCCTTATGTTACGCAGAAGAATGTCGAGTTTCTCATCTTCAGGAATTTCCTTACTTAAGCGTTCAAACATACCTAACACAATTGAGAGGAAGGTCACGATCGTCTCACTTTTTGCTTGCGTCCTAGCACGAATTTCTTGCAAAAGCTTATAATCTAAATCAGGTATATCAAAGTCATCACGAAGTGCTTTTATTACATCTTGATAGGAAAGAAAGTCTGAGCGGTTAGAGCGGAACCACGATAAAGCAGGTCCATCAAGTATTTCAGGAAAACCGCGGTAAATTACCTCTTCGGATATTTTCCGAGCCACACGCAGTTCCTCTAGTCGCGTCAGAAAAGTACGGGCACAGGAGTCCCCTTTGTATTTTAGATTCAACGAGTTTACATTATAAGTTTTTTCAGGTATATATATTACTTTCTGAGTAACAACTCCGGAAGGCTCTTCCGACAAATTGTCACTACTATCAGAATCAGACGTAACAGTATTATCTCGTTTCAAACGATCTGACAAAGAAACAATAGCAGTTTGAAGCAGTTGAACATCTTCAGATTTATCAGTTAATCGAGATAAGCGACAGAGTAGGTATTTGCAACGAGAGCTCAAGCGGTCTGTAGCAGCCTGTGACAGATTGTCATTGATTTCCTGTTCAATTTCTTCAGCTTTTCGTTGGCAAATATCTAATTCCATTGATACATCACACTCCCCTAGAGTATTAAATTTTAGGCTACCTCTACGAGCTAGATCTGCAGTCTGCTTCAAAACTTTTTTTAAACTATCCCTACGAGAAGCAGGGTTGACATTAAGTTTACGAATTGTAAGTTCATGAGTTATCTCATCTTTATGTAAGTGAAGTATTTTACAACCAGCTTTAAGAAAATCCATTATGAAGTTGTAAGTTTATTTAAATTAATGAATTAAAAAAATCTTTATAAGATAAGTAGTAAGTATGACTTGAATTGAAATGCAAATCGTTGAAATTGTCCAAAAGAAAAAACTTGCAAATTAATGTAAGCACTTGTAAGTTAAGTTCTGATCAGGATCAGACTAAGTAAGTAAAAGTTCAATTAATAAAATTAATATTAATTAAAGTGATTAACTGAAACTTCAGATAAGTACCAGATTAAACCAGTAGTTAATACAATAAAAGCATATGGTTGAAGCATTCAACCAAAATAACAAGAAAATAAAAATTAAGTTTCACTTAGTATGGAAAAAACTTAATTTCAATTTTTTCTTAAAAAGTAAGTAACCATAGTCCCTAAAAAGTATTAAAATATAGAGTATACAGTCCGAAGGTATTGTAGAATTAACAATGTTACCGAGAAATAACTTTAAGTATTATAGATATTTTTTATGAGAAAAAATAAAAACTTTATTTGAACGATATCACTCTCTAGGCTTCACGTTGGGCACGCCACTGTGATAGTCCAGGTTAGCTGGGTAGGTGAGCATGTGAGACTAGGGTGTGAGTAAGATTTAACCCAGGAAGGAGTAAGTCGAATTTAAGTAATTAAGGGCGCCAGACTTACATCCCGTCAACAAATGAAATCGTTCAAATAAAACCAAGTCTTTAGTAAATTACATTTAATAACTTTGTTTGTGCATCTAGATTAAGTATTATCAAGACTGACTTAGAACAAGTTTAATCCCTTTTATAATTAAATTGGATAAGGTAACACGGAGATTAAAGAAGTAGCTAAAGTACTCACGCTGTCATCTTCATGAGAAATACCTCCTTAGTTTGACACCGCTAGTGTTGGGTAAACCGAATAGTCCGAGCTCTCTGTCTCCGCAGGTGGAAATCAGCTGAACACTTGCACGTGCAGGAAAGCTGGAGAAATAGCTTGAGTGCAGGGTATTCCACGACGCATGTAGGTAGAAGCTATGACGTACATCACCTTAGCCGACAGATGAAGCGATGAAACGTCTTTAAATAAACTTGCAAGCTCCACTCGAAGAAGTGAAGATTAAATCCCGAGGTGAAAAGGAATTGGTAGGGGTAACGAAACACCAAGACCAAAACCAAGAAATGAAGGGAATAAACACTAAGAACAAGAAAAAAAAAAACCCTGTGAACAAAATATTCACTATAAAATAACAGTAGGAACAGGCGGTAATTAACACGTGGTTAAACCAAAGGAAAAGAAGTAACTTACCACTAGCCGTGGGTTTCTTTTATAGTATATAGCATGAGGCAAAGCTCAAGTGAAAATATGCATGTAGGAATGTTGGCATGACTGTTATACGAGTCACTGAAAAATAAGTAAGCACGGGTTACGAACACGGAAGTAAAAGGAAGCACCAACCACAAAATGGCGGCAGCAAAAGTTCTAGGCGAAAGTTTCACTTACCGAATAGGAACTATGGTTGAACATCATTCATTGATATTATGGATTTACTCAATCCATTTTAGAAGAAGAAAGTTAATTAGACAAAGTCTGCCATGGGCAGGGCCGGATGGCGCGATCGGGGAATCGGAGGAAATTTTACTACGTCCTTACATCTTGATGATTCGATCCCGATAGAGGTCACGGAAAGGGTCTTGAAAGATGCTGGGTCATTGACTTCCGAACGGATCTGTTTATTTACATTCAAGAGTAAACAGAAGCAAAACTATAGTGTCACAAGATTTATCCAATATGTCTTACATATTAAATGAGAATACTTTATTATTATTAAAATGGTTAAATGAGTTTATTGTATTTTATTATGTACTCAGAAGTTAAAATCAATCACCATTGCCTTCTATTTCGGACAACGATTTATCGAGAGACTGATGTACGGAACGCATCTCGTTTTGCGTTTCGTTCCATGAGTTGAATCGATTGAAGAAGGAAATCTTTATTTAAATTAAATTAGGTTATCTATTTAAAGTATGAATTTACGCTAGTTGGAAATTAAACAAATGATTAGATAAACATTTTGTTAGTTTATCAATTTTATCATACTTGATTGAAAGAAAATCTTAAGAACCAACGTCGTGGTGGAAAGTTAGTCTTGCGATTCAAAGTGCGAAGAACAAAACGTCACATAAATGAAGTGTCAAATGACCGGCTTGTCATAATACGTTGTTATGATTATCAAAACATGATAATTTATTGGAAACAAATGCTAAAAGGAAGAAGTAATGCTCATAGGCAGATATGGACACTTGTTACGGAATGTAAACAAATTGGATTACCTAAAGAGAAGGTTAGTAAGGCTATATTTAGATAGGGTCTAGACCTCAAAGTGTTACATAGTATAAAACAAAGTCGCTTCCCGCTGTCTGTCCCGATGTATGCTTAGATCTTTAAAACTACGCAACGGATTTTGATGCGGTTTTTTTTAGTAGATAGAGTGATTCAAGAGGAAGGTTTAAATTTTGTTTTATGTACGTGTGTTATAGAAAACTCAAATAAACCGAAGCAAAGCGAGGGCGGGTCGCTAGTTAACGATAAACGCACCTATTGAAAGTTAACAGAAGTCAACAATTGTAACTTAAAAAGTGTTAACTTAACAGTTAATCCGGTACTCGAAATGTTAACTTCGTTAATTATCGATTAACTGGTTAACCTCTCATATGCTGGAGGTCAAAACATATCAAGTTTTAGACTCGTTTGATTACAACCTAGTTCATAAAAACACCATCTTATTATTTTTTTAACGCGGATCCACGTCTACATACAAGAGGTTAATGCCCAATTAATAAGCATAGATTTCGGGTATTATTGGTATCACTAATCATTATTGTCCTAATGTAGTTTCTTAGAATTTTCCTTTATCCTAAAAGCCATATCCGCCTTATTTTTATCATTAGTATTATACAACTCGTACATAACCGAACCGCAATTATTTTTGAAAAACTAATAAGCCGTCTTATTTAGCGGGAAACTAGTTTAAGACAAATGATAATTCGGACAATCGATGCGTTTAAATAGTTAGGAGAAACGACATTAGGGATTTAGAGGGTCACCTATAGATTTAATGTGTATTGTATTTATTCGTACAAAAAACAATGATTGAATTATAAGCAACCTTTATTGAAAATAATGAAATAAAATGTGACACAATCAAATATTTATAATATAAATCACACTAATATAGAAAACAATTAAAGAGAAACTTCGCTGCAAATCTTGATAATATCTCGTAAATGTCAATATTTCTTTAAAAATGTATGTACTTTTTATGTAGATACTTATTTTTCATGAAAATTATTCAACAATGGGTTGTTGGCATGGAACGTGTACTCAAATATAATTTATCAAGTTAAAAAAACAAAATGTCACGATAACAACGAAGTTTAACTAAACACATTATAACCTTAAATAATTCTTATTATCCCAGTCTTATGAATACTTTGCTAATAATTTGGCTTTAAATCTTACCTACATATTATGTACAGTCGAAGGCACATAATATCTATAGATCCATCGCGTCAAATATATGTATGTGTACACCTCCTTATTGTAAGTAACAATTATAAAGGTGTAATAGATAATTTTGAAATCTTGGCAACGTATTATTATATTTATGACTTTGACTATGTACATCAAAGTTGAAGACAAATTATGAACTTAAAGGCACCATTCACACGACGTTCGCATCGCACCGTAACGTGAATGGACCTTCTAATTAAGGGGTCCCTGTGGCAAGGTTTGATTCTACAGTTCAGGCTCCTGCTACATGACGTCAATATGGTCTTATTTAAGAGGCTACAGAGGTTCCGCGATCTGTCTGTTGTTTGAATATACATATTTAACTTGGTCATATTTCCTAGAGACTGTTAAACGTAAAAACCCGAATAGAGACAAAACACGCTTACAAACAACTAGATGGTTTAATTATTCCAACATGACAACTTTTTCACATGTTTTTGGTTAAATCTTCGAAACCCTACGGCATACTCGTATATGAACGACTTTTGATTCAATAGTTGACAACTCATAACTTCTTACTCCTGGTAAATGTTTTTTGTAATAAATGTTTTGTTTAAAGGCGCGCGCAAACTATCCTCATCTCACGTTCTTCGCAAGGAAGCACATAAAGCCATCCCTTTTGATTCTTGTGGGCGTGGGAGCATATGCGGCCTCTTAAAGCCAACCTATTCACGATAACTGGCCACATACGACCAAAGTTCGAATGACTATTGGCTATTTTTAATCCGTTGCTTAAACATCATAATTTGAACAAGGAACTATCACATCGAATAATCAAAAGAGTAAAAGCAACAAATACCTATAAAAGCCATTATCATATAAAAGTCTCCATACTAAAACCTAAAGGAAATTCACTAAATAAAGACCTATATAACTTATCTTATCAGCACCCATTACTTAATTAATTCCAGGTAGGTAATAACAATCGAAACATCGTCATCTAGGTTAAAGCGAATGCTAAGAATAGGCCTAAAGCCGTGCTAGATCAAACATTACGTAAGCATTTCTCTAGCTCAACAACTAAATCAGCCATCCCTACAACAGAGAATTCCTATTTCCTATAGAACTGGACCTTCACGTCAAATGAACTTGGTCCAACTAAACCCTCTTTGCCCGCGGTCCTACTTCAATAGTTCCACTGACCAATGATTTCTATTTAAAAATCAAAAACAGTATTTCTGAGTGTTTTGGCCCTTAGAGCTAGCTGAAGGACTAAGACCTAAACCTACCTCATATTTATGATTCTTTTTTTTATAGCTAGGGGAAGGCACACGAACATTCAGTCCCCTTGGTTAGTGGGATCAGAGACATTTGAATTCTCAAGATTACAATCTTAAGACTGCAATAATAAAACTTCAAATGCGTTGCCAACTCTGAGGACTAAGATGGAATGCCTCTGTGCTTGTAACACGGATTGTATTATCCCCAATCAGAGCACATCAATGCGAACACTGCTGTATGGCGATGGTTTAATGGATAAGATGGTGGTAGCGATCCGGACCCACCGTGCACAAGGTCCTACCAACACTAAAAAACAAATTTTGCTCAATAAGTATTCAATCAAATTGAAGCAAAAAAAGAAAGACTTGGGAAAGCAGTGTTTAATAATTAGTTGAAAAAATGGTTGGACTGGCCATGAGCATCAAACTTGTTTAAAAAGAATTGCTTCACCAAGGACATAGGTATCACCATTTTTTTCACTTGAAAAAAACCATTATTGTGGTTATGGATGAATCCTCCCCCCAAATCTAACCCTACTAGAATACCGTGGTTCACAATCGATGCTAGTGACTCGCTCGTCAAGTCATCGGCCGCTAACCACATTTAATTTCTTAATAATGTCGCATCAACCGCAACCAACCGTCTACCTTAAATAGTGCATTTAAATAACGCACAAAACAAAGCGTTTCGCTTCGTCCAAACTATTCTCCCTATCTATTTCCTTATCGTCTCCTCCTAGTTGTCCTGTCCTTAGACACATTATCATATAGTTCAAAGGTCAGTAATGCAATGACCAACAATAGTGCCTTTATTATCTCCCTTGTACTCCGGTATCTTAGTAACATAACAGTAATCATTATGAAGTCTTAATTCTGGACGTAGTAATCACTATTAATAAATTTCAATATATTTTTATGCCTCTAAGATATAACCATACGCTTATCCTTAATAGGTATGCAAAACAATACTCGATAGTTTTTAAACTTCTCTCCTTCATAAAATGTAGTTACAGAATTATCAACAAGTTTTTAGAGTTTTAGATAATTCTGTAGCTCTGCCTACCCCTCTCTGGGAATGAAGGCATGAGTTTATGAATGTACGTATTTATGATATATCTACTCAGACAGTCATTAGGTAATTCATTTCTTATGAAACATATGAACCTTATTACGTCCTTACTTTGGACATGGCTTTTTATCACAATAATTAAATTTCAATATATTTTTAAACTTCAGTATTCTCTGTAAACTTATCCTTAATACATATGAAAAGAAACCATACTCTATAATGTGCCATAAAGGCAGCTTTTAAATGTTGATATCTCTACTCAGACATATGCATTAGGTAATTAATTTCTTATAAAAGATAATAAAATGAACCTTACTATTAAAAGCACGTTTTCATGTCATTAAGTTGTGACAATGTAAATGCTGTATACAGTAGGTATGAGTACTCCTTTCTTAATTTCGTTCGACTGGTGGCTGTAGTAAACGAAGAACGAACATTACCGACAATTAGTCAGGAACAATAAAATGCTCTTATGATCAAAATATAATCTTTTATCACCCGAACCTCTGTATTAACGCAAGCATTCAACATGTAATTGTACTTAATAAAATATCTTAAGGCGTGTAGTACTGTTAGGCGATGGGCTTGCAACCTGTCACTAATTCACTAGTAAACATCTTAGCGTAGGTATGCAAAATGTGGTTACAGAATTATCAACAAGTTTTTAGACTTGTTAGTAATTCTGTTGCTCTGCCTAAGTGCCTACCCCACTCTGGGAATAAAGGCGTGAGTTTATATATTTATGTATGTATAAAATACCTAGTAAATATTACATAAACTTAGAACATTTTTTTAAGTTAACATAATGACTAGCCATTTCTACTGTGGTTTAAACTAACTTGCTTCGATATCGCAGCTCTTATTGCCAAGTAAATAAGAGCTGACATAGCGTCATTAATATTATTACGATATGGCAGCAAGAGGGGCTAATACAGTGTGGAACATTTTTAAATAGCTTGTAATAATGAAGATCCGAAGTAATTCATTAAATTTGTAAGTAATTATAGGTAACTAAATGTGGATTTAAAACTAACTTCGAAAGTTCTTTGAATCTTTTCTAAGAACAAAAGTGAAGGGCTTGATTTTTTAATGGTTCTTTTTATTTCACATCAATATCTATTAAACATTACATTAATTAGAATTTCTATGTTTACATACAAACATAAATTTTATAATTTTGATATTATAGATATGTACCTAATATAAAAAAACTATCACCATCTATCAAAGCGTTTATGAAGGTTACTTAAACGTACAGTCAGCTGCAGAGAAATGTTACCACCTTTGCTAGGAAACTTGTATGCAGGGGGGGTCACTTTTCTCTGCAGCTGACAATACTCGTATATTACGATGACCAGAAAAAAACTGTAAACAAATTCTACAAAATTTTACGTGACTTCTAATGAAAATATAGTTTATTTTTACCACGATATAGCGAGGTTTATATATTCCTGGTGAACCTATAACTAAATACAAATTATCATATCATTTAAAAAAAATGTTATAATTAAGCACCAAACAATTATTTCCCAATGTTTACAGAATTATTCATGATTAGATAATTGAAAGAACATAACAATGCGTATTCAAATTTAAATCATCAAAAAATATAAATAAAATTTATCTTCTCATCGACAAGTGATGTCTTATGCTTCCCTCCTAAGTCAATAGGGTATCTCAGATAAAACTCCTGTACCAATATCAACCTTATTACTTATTTTATTACTAATAATCAAGTTAAAACTGCTTTGGTTCTTGAATTTGAGATACTGCCTATTGGCTAAGGAGGGAATTATGGGACCTTGACTAAATACAGTGGCCCAGTAGACAAAATGCATATATCGTTATCGAAAACGTAAAGGATTGACGTAAGTTGCCGGACGGTCGCGTCAAGCGCTTATGTCAATTCCATACATATTGACAGTTTTCGAAAATCGTTTACGTTAACGTTAAACATATTATGTATAGGGGGCCAGAGATTTTAAACAATCGACGATGGTTCAGTGATATAAAAACAGACATCAATACAAAAAATAATCGCACACAAAAACAAATACTTGGACTCAAAGCGAACTTACTCGTATACTTCGGTTTTTTCCAGATTAGAATAAATTACTATTATCTTGAAATTAGAAATAGAACTAGAAATAATGAAAAACAGGAATAAGAAGAAATAGAGACATATTTTTTAGTTATCTACGCTATTACGAGTTTGAACATTATTACTTCTAATGTGAAAAAAAAAGAAGTTTACCTTTAGCATGAGTAAAAAATCACACTTGCTGATTTTGACGCTTCCAATTATTGCGTCGTGGCGGTTTATTATTAATTTCCGTTTTCTTTACAAAAAATTTATACGTCAAGACACCCTCGTTGACGAACGTCATCGCAAAATTCAGCGGTATGGCCGCGCATTTGGCCTCCTTGAAAATGTCGTTAACAGAGGTCGCGACTGAATGACAGCTGTCGACAAACATGAACTTTCTGCGGGGCTGGCCTTTATTATAAACGTGGAACTCGTACGACCATTTGGACGCGCTGACCGCAGTGCCAAACAATTGGACGGTCATATAAATTTTACGCTCTTGTTCTGCTACTTTGATATGTATCAAAAAGTTGTACGGACCGTTCTTGATCAGGAACACCTTCTGGCTCTCCGTGCAGTTGAAGATGAACATTTCCTTGCCAAAGTCTGCGGCGCGCTGCTCTCGGTGGAATGCATCGAAGTGAGACGCCATATCGTCGACTTTGTCTACAAAAGAATACATAACCTTATGAATTAGCTTCTACACTGCGTCCGCGTAGATTTCGATTACCCTAACCTCGGGTTACTTTGACCCTAGGGGGTAAAATTGACCACCCCTAAAACCATCTTAAAAATTTAATTATTCTATTAAATGTTACATCAGTGGCCTATCCCACAAAACTTTACAAGTGTACAATTCGACAAAATTGTAGCATTGTAAACAAACACATGTAACACAACTATTACAAAAAAGTATTCGTTACAAGTTTGTAGTATACAAATAATTTACTTTAGTGGAAGCATATCACAAAAAATAAGGTATGTCATGACAACTACAAAATAGTCAAATTGTAGATTTGTAGATATACAAATAAAAATATGTAAAGTTACAATTTTAAATTGCGGATGAAGGGCGTGACTTCTTCGTGTCGGATGTTGAAGATGTCCTCCAATAGTCTGTACAAGGTATTCCACGGTAGATTTACTAACTCTAAATCTTTGATTCGTAAAATCTAATCTAATCTATATTTCTCCTGGGACGTCTTACAATTATTAATTCTGTTTCACTATCACTGTCAATTGAATTAAGCATTTCGTTAAACTTGGGATTGTAAATCGTTCAATATAATGTACGCACACTTGTTATATGACAAATTTGTAACGTGACAATTGTAGAATTGTAATTGTAAGTTTTGTGGGATAGGCCACTGGCCTAAGCTACTTGTGTAATACCACTACAATAATTATAGTTTTAGGGGTGGGCAATGTTACCCCCTAGGGCTAAAGTAACCAGAGGTTACGGTATCGTTAGTTCCCTCGGAATCTTTTAAGTTTCCGGGACGAAAAGTAGCCTATTTGTTGATCTGGCGTATCTACATAATCTCCATTTGAGAATTCATTCAAATGCGTCCAACCGATGCAGCGTGAAGGAGTAACAAACAAACACACCTTTCGCATTTATAATATTAAGTAGAATACTGAGATAGAGGAGACCCGTGACAAGATTTAGTTTCGCGCCTCTTCCCGATTTTCTCCCGTTGGGAGTATATTTTCCAAAAATCGGGGAGGAGATATTTACCGGTACCAAAGGGATATTTCTTCCAAGTTTCTGCGGTTCAGCTGTTCAGGCTGTGAGTTGCCTTCAGTCAGTCACGAAAGAGTTTTACATATGTTTGTTTGTACTTACGATACATAAATAATAACTAATTTGGAATTATTTAGTTTTGGAGTACCCCGTGTGGTAGCCGGATTAGCATAGTGCCACTCCGTATCTTTCCGTGGATGTCGTAAAAGCCGACTAAGGTAATAAAGGCGCTAAGTACTGTTAGGCGATGGGCTTGCAACCTGTCACTAATACACTGGTAAACATCTTCGCCTAAGTGTTCAAAATGTGGTTACAGAATTATCAAAAAGTTTTTATAGTTGTTGGAAATTCTGTAGCTCTGCCTACCCCACTCTGGGAATAAAGGCGTGAGTTTATGTATGTATGTATGTAGTTTTGGAGTGACTTTTAGCCTGACACTGGAAACAGCCTAGCCACGACACAACGGCGGCAGCGGAGTCGACAAGCGGCAATGAACAAAAGCAAAGTGATGTGATGATAGTGATGTATAAGTGCTACGAGACACCGCGGCGGTGATGAGTGATGAAGCAATATCTATGCATTTCTCCACCGAGCAAAGTTGCGGCCAGATAGTAAGAGACATTCGTGTGGTGGTGGCTGGTTTGCGCCATGTCAACCATGTTAAGACACACTCTCCTCTGGTACTAGATGCTGATAGACCCACACGCATTAACTAAGATAAGACTTACATCGCTGGCACTGTTCGAAGAGCGGCCCCTAGTTGAGTCTCTCCGAACAGACAGGCCCGCTAGTGCTGTGCCATGTCCGCCATGTTAGGACACACGCTCTTCTGGTACTAGATGTTGACAGACCTAAGATAAGACTTACATCGCTGCTGGCAGTCCGAAGAGCGATCCCCCACCCCTGTCATGGCGTAGTTGATCTCTCCGAACGAACAAGCCCGTTGGGCATGCCCACCATGTTAAGACACACTCTCCTCTGGTACTAGATGCTGACAGACCCACACACATAAACTAAGATAAGACTTACATCGCTGCTGACAGTCCGAAGAGCGGTCCCCTACCTCTGTCATGGCGTAGTTGATCTCTCCGAACGAACAAGCCCGCTGGGGCATGCCCGACATGTTAAGACACACTCTCCTCTGGTACTAGATGGTGATAGACCCACACGCATTAACTAAGATAAGACTTACATCGCTGCTGGCAGTCCGAAGAGCGGTCCCCCACCCCTGTCATGGCGTAGTTGATCTCTCCGAACGAACAAGCCCGCTGGGGCATGCCCGCCATGTTAAGACACACTCTCCTGTGGTACTAGATGCTGATAGACCCACACGCATTAACTAAGATAAGACTTACATCGCTGCTGGCACTGTCCGAAGAGCGTCCCCATGGGGCATTCGGTTTCCCCGAATGGACAGACGCGCTGGTGTTGCGCCATGTCCGCCATGTTGTAGCTTAAAGTGCATCCGGCGTTGGGACACACGCTTCTCAGGAGAATTAGGTTCTGTTGGAACGACAGGGCGTTTTTAAGACAGCACCGAGCAAACGTCGAGCGTCCAGAGGCGCCCTCATTACTATTATTGTGTTTTCTAATTAATTAAAGAATTTTCTTGCAATCAAACGATACGTTTTTGTAGCGAAGTAAAAATTTATGGGATACGTAACAAACTTTAATAACAATTACCCTTTGAGTAGTCAGCTTAACTTAACGCAACTTTTTTCCGTTAAGTTGATAACTCGAAGGTGAATTGTTATTAAACTATGTAAGTAAAAGTTGAGTTTTCATTTTTAGTCCAAAAACCTACCGACCAATTTCAAGAAAATACTATAATTTATAAGAAAACACAATAATAGTAATGAGCGCCCTCATTACTATTATTGTGTTTTCTTATACTGTACATCCGGCAAAATCCGGCGTGTAATAATAGTTTTTTGTATTATTAAAGTTTTATTAAGACGTAAGATCTGATGTTATATACCCTGCGGTACACTTTTAGGTGAAAATAGCTATAATACGTGATAACTTAACTTAATATCTGTTTAGAACGCCTCCAAAACGCAGCTTTCGTTGGAACATTCAAATTTGACAGATGGTTAACGGACATATCTTACCTAATAATTGTAAATCAGTATAATAAAATCATTCACTGAGAACAAGCCTAGGATTCCTGCATCATCTCCCATAGGAGCCTAGGGCCCCAACAATATCTAATCCTGATTGACGTAGAAATATGCTAAATTACATCATAATCCTAAAATAACAACACTTGTGAAATAATTCCTTACTTTCGACGCCACTGAAGCATTATTCGTTTACCATTCAACAACTTTGGTTCCCCGTAGCGACTACTTTATATGGAAAAAAACGGCTCGAGTTGCTTATCCTCTGAAATTTTACACCTATTGGGATAGGTTAAAAATTACAGCAACTTCGCAATTCCTTGGTTCTTCAAAATAAATTCAAATTGACACCTGCAAATACTTGACTGATTATTATTCGTTTTTCAAGACAACATACTTAGCATTTTTTCAAAAATTGAAAAAAATCACATTATCTGTAAAAACCACAACTGTGCAACTTTGAATAATGGTAAATGTGGTTAAAAGCGTTCAGAATGACCCTAACTTTCATCCCTTCAAACCCCTACACCAGATTGCCAAACACCCTGTAGATCGATGACCTGTTCAGGAAAAATTCTGAACACCTGTATACTTGAAACCGGTGATTCAACTTAGAACAATAACTTACATCTGCTACCATAGATTCCACTGATATGTTCCTGATGTTCCCGATGGGAGTGTCACAGACCTTCTGGGGCCAGATTTTCTCCCCACAAAGCCTGTTACCCAGCTTACACTCCTGGCATGCGCTGTGTCCCCTTTGGCAGAAGAAGATGGTCATCCCCAGCGAGAACCCACACGTGGGGCAGTTGAATCTGGCATCAGGGGAGCGGACCCTGCAAACATGTTGTCATTGTCAGCATGCACAAGAATAAAACTTCAGCATCTACTTAATAAAAAAACAAGCATTGCAATTTTGTATTTTTTGCGTACCGAAGTCCAAATAGAACTTGTTACAAATCTGTGATTTGGCATAGTTATACATTTAAATAAAATCTACAAGTTGTAAAATTAAATCTTGAAAAAAAAATGCAGCATTTTTTTTACATTATATCATCGTGTAAAGCATCATTGGATTGCTCCTCATGTGACTTGCCAATGGAACAAACTAGAAAATTTATACCATTTCAAATTAAAAAAGTTGTTTTATAACGGCCTCAGCGATCCTAAGAGTAATCGGGGAATATAAAAAAAATAAAATAAAAAAAGATCCCGACGATTTCAGAACCTCCTCCATTTCTTAAAGTCAGTTACAAAAACCTGCGACTTATGTTCGTTTCTACACTCGGATTTTTATTCTCACAGAAAAAATTTAAACAAAGTTACGTCACTGTCAAAGTGACATTTCGGGGGATCTCAAAGTTAGGGCCAGCAAGAAATATAATATTAAGTTATCATTTCGCTCGAACCGTGATATAAAAATAAATTTGAGATATAATTGAAATTAAAATCGCATAAATGAGTCACTGGAAAGCGATTATGACGTTAGCACGAATGGTGAAGCGAAGCGAGTGAAGTAACGTCTCAAATCTTTCAAGCAGCCGACAACTTGTTAACACGGGTGTATCGAGTCAATGATACCAGTGCAATAAATAAATTTTGCGTAAAAAAACGATTTTCACGTTTTATATTTACACAACAAAGAGTTTATATCAAAATGAAGTTTTCCATCAACAGATTAAATTCTTTAATCTTAATTACAATATATTTTTTTTTTATAGACAGTCGATTTCTTATAATTGTCGAAAGTAAAAATATTTTGAATTCTGCAAATGTTTTTCGTTTACGGCAACACCTTTGTTTACATTTTTTCTGTGAGAATAAAAATCCGAGTGTACATAAAAAAATCTTGTACACGACACGGCAACCGTAGCGCGAGTAGTGCGACTTACCTAGATACCGATCTGGATCTCTGGTTGTTCTGCGCGGGATGCGTCGGAGCATCCGACGCGCTAGCATTGCTGGGACTTGCCAGCGCCCTAGAGACAGTTATTTTTTTTAAATTTATTCATTCCAAAAACGGTGGTACATTTTTAATTAAGCAATTCGCTAAACGTAAGTGTAATAGCAATTATTGCACTCACTAACATTCTGCATGCACCTAACAATTATCGACACTTATGCATAGTCGGTTTTGCTTAGTAAAACATGTGAGTACCCACAATAGGCCACAAATATCATGTATCCAACCGCATAATAAAACTATTTAAAATCAATTTCTAAAATTACTAAGTATTTATTTGTTGATTCTGTTGACTCGTTAAGTGTTAAATTAAATAATCTCATTTTGAAGCATCTAATAATAACGTTTTTTAGCCGGATTTTAAAAATGTATTCATTCATATTCTGTGAAAATCGTGTCGAAAATTCGAAGAGTTATGTAACTGAGAATTCTCCTGCCGTAATAGTTTCTAGTTAAAACAATAAGGTTAGGTTACTTTATACGTAACAATAAATAATAATATAAATCTATCGCCAAAGTGGCGTGGGGGGGGGGAGAGGGGGGGGGGGGGGTATGGCTCACTTTCTGCGCTGCGTGCGCGAAACTTGACACGGACGTAGGTATCAACACTATTTCTTTCGTCATCGAAATTAGAGTTACTGGGGCAGAGTTGCGCAAACTTTTATTGAGCATCTCGGTTATAGTTATGTGCGACCTATGACCAAGGCTCGGAAAAACGCTTGTCAAAAACTAAACCCTGTTCCGTACGGTAGAGACTTCCTTATTATTAATAAAATGTTATTATTTTATCAATTTCTTTTAACATAATTTATTTACATGTATGCGCTTTATGTAAGCTAAGATCTTTCAAACTACGCAACGGACTTTCACAAACCAGCCAAATTAGAACGTTCAAGATAAAATTACTTTGCCGCCAATTTAAACAAACAAATGCAAATTATAACAAATTATTAAATCCCAAACAATTCCATTTTCAAAATTTAGTTTTTTTTATCAATCTCAGGTATGTAGCTAAAATCTTATTGGGCCAGTATCTACTAATTTTGAATACTAAGATTTAAATTGTTGTTTTTGTTATTCGTTAAAAATGTTTTTAGTTTTAAATTGTTATTGATCGAAAGCTTTCTAATACTTCAATGTTTTTTTAAATAATCTGCCTGTCAGACAAATTACGTTTTCTTTGTTTTTGAATGACTTCTTCGGAACCAAAAGACTTACCTTGGAGGTGGGGGTCGCGACGGCCTCAGCTTGCTGCTCTCGAGGGGCGCTGAATACGCAGGGGGGGCGGAGGGCTTCGGATTCTGGAACCTGAGGATCATAATGAATGTCGTAAAACTGCTGTGCTCAAAGTTCTACGTTACAAGCCAAAAAAAAAAACCTGTTTTTTATGTTTAGACTAGGATAACTAACTCTACGCAGCCCAAACACTCATACAATCATACTTCCCTGCGACGGAAAAAAAGGCACATCTGCTATATGAATTGTATTGCAATTTCAACCTTATTGTAACTTTCCAGAGTTGAATATGCTTCTGTCAATTAATTACACTTGTGCTTTTTCTCCGTACAATATAAAATATCATACCTAGACTAAAAAGTTTAACCTTAACGAACTGCGATTAGGTACAGCGTATTTAAACGCGAATCAAATCAATCGTTTTTTTTAAACATACTTATTGCATTGAACTAATCCATATATTGCCGAATTAACTTCACGTGATAGATGTTTTAATTAAACCCTCAATTTACTCAAATTAAAAATAATTTAAATTTATTTGTGATTTTATTTTGTGGTAAGCTAAGGCCCGGCGCCCATTATCGGCATCGGCAAGGAAAAAGATTTTAGGTGGCAAATAGCAATATACTATAACATAATGGCAATAAAGTAGAAATTTCCGTGATATGTGGTCGTAATAACAAAAATACCGCTTCGGTATGCTTGAGGCTGCTGTATCGGCAGCCTTGAGAATGCTTCGGGATGCTTTGGCATCCTTCGGCAACCTTCGGTACGCCGCCCTGCGGGGCGGAAGGACGCCTCGTCATCCCTAAGAACGTTGCAGCATGCCAAAGCATAATTGCCGATAGTGTGCGCTTGCATGTAGAATGCCGAAGGATCCTTTTCCTTGCCGATGCCAATAATGGGCGCCGGGCCTAAGTCATATATGCTTGTTTCATATTTCCCCATAATGTCCCTGTTAGAAAAACACCTGCTTTCAAATAAAAAAATCGCATCCAAATCAGCTCATCCGTTTAAGAGCTACAGTGCCACGGACAGACGCAAGGACCAATGACGGACACTCGATTCTTATTTTACAGAAGGATTATTCAATTGTTTTGCAATAATTAATTCAGGACCATATGAAATTTGAATTGAGAGTGTAGTGTCCATCATGGCATGCTTCGATGGTTAGGTCATTTGGAAAGGATGGATGAAAGAAGATTGACGAAAGAGATATACAGATCGATAGTGAGTGGACGGGTCGGAAGGGGCCGCCCTAGGCGTACTTTTTCGAGTCAAATCGGTGAAATACTGGAAAAGGGCCGAATCTTAAGTACCCGAAACCGACGTGCGTGCATGACTCGATGTATGAATGTGGAAGAAGCGAAAGAAATTTGTCAAGATCGTAGCAAGTGGAAAGAAGTGGTCTCTGCCTACCCCTCTGGGAAACAGGCGTGATTTAATGTATGTATGTATGTGTCCATCATTGGTGCCGTCACCCTAGATCGTTATTAGGGTTGATAATTAAGTAAAAATAAAACATAGACTTACTGTTGCTGTACGTAGTTATTAATAAAAACGAATTCCTCCGGTTCTTTCCTTGCGCAGGACCCATTTGCACCGTTATAACAATTTAAATGCCCCTCTCTGGCAACGGGGGAAGGAGTTTTCTGCGCTGGTATGACAGTGGGGGAAACTCTCTGTGTAGTAGCTGTATTGGCAGAGGGGAAAGGAACTCCTTGTGTCATAGTTGTACTGGCAGGAGGAGCCACTCTATGCGTAGTAGCTGTATTAGCAGAGGGGGAAGCAACTCCTTGTGGCATTGTTGTACTGGCAGGAGGAGCCACTCTATGCGTAGTAGCTGTATTAGCAGAGGGGGAAGCAACTCCTTGTGGCATTGTTGTACTGGCAGGAGGAGCCACTCTATGCGTAGTAGCTGTATTAGCAGAGGGGGAAGCAACTCCTTGTGGCATTGTTGTACTGGCAGGAGCCACTCTCTGCGTGATAGTTGCATTGGTAGTGGGGGGAGTGACTCTCTGTGTCGTTGCTGTCCCCACTCTGCTTAGATCTGGGTACACACTCGCCGGTCTGAGAGTACTTTGCAAATTTTCTCCCGTGTATCTGTATGGGTTGCCCAGTCTTTCCACACTGAAAAGGAAAGAGGCTTTATAGCTATCAAGAGGTACCTTGGAATCGCTAATGACATTTGTTCTAACGTATCGTTTATCCGAATTTTCATTTGTCGTAATCTTTAGTAATCACATAAGGTTTGTTTCTCCATACTAGGTGTCCCAGTGTTTGCTTTTCACATGATTTTTTGTCCCATGGACATAAGGAAAAATAACAATTTTTTTATTAAAATGATCCGTTCTGGGGCATAAATGTCCAAGGGTCAGAGAGTCCAGGTGTCACATTGTCCATTGTCAAAAAGTCCGGGGGATGAAACGTCCTAGGGTCTGAAAGTCCAAGGGTCAAAAAGTCCACGGTCAAAAAGTCCGGAGGACGAAACGTCCCAGTGTCTGAAAGTCCTAGTGGTAAAAAGTCCATGGTTAAAATGTCCAGAGGATGAAACGTCCCAGTGTCTGAAAGTCCTAGCGTCAAAAAGTTGATGGTCAAAAAGTCCGAAGGCTGAAACGTCCTAGTGTCGGAAAGCCTGAATGTCATAATGTCTAGAATAAAAATAATTGAAAAAGTAATTCATCTGCATAATTTCCTGTGTATTATCTAACACCCTCAGGCCCATTCTCGGTAAGATCCAGATGCGTCTATGATAACTCGTTAGTACATGTGTCAACGAGAATTGACTAGCTGATACAGTAATGGACAGGGTAATACTGGGGCCCAATTCTACATTGTCTTTTCCCATATTGTTGTCTACGTGGTGACAGCTCTTAAGCCTGTTAATAGTTAAATAAATGTACACTAAAGTAATTTGTGCAATTTGGACATTGTGACATTGTCACATTAGGCCTTTTTAACAATTTAATATTGTTACACTAGGACTATTCGACATTAGGGCATTATAACTTTCGAACTTTTCGACAGTGGACAATATGACATATATACTATCCGACGTATGGACAATCCAACCAGGGGGCATTATAACCTTCGGACTTTTTGACAATGGACAATGTGACACCTGGACCCTCTGACCCTTGGACATTTATGCCCCAGAACGAAATGATCGTTCCCGTTAACTAGTAAAAATCGCTGAACATACATGGGGGTTAAATCGATAGTTTTTTAGTTGCTCTATCAGCCCCAGTGGGTAGACATCGGTTTCTGGGACACCCTGAATAACACCCCTTTTGGCGTACCAAAGGGTTAAAAAACATTTGAAGTTTGAACATACCTAATATTGGTAAGATCCACGTATTGAAAGTATTTGGGGCTTTTATTATATATATATATATATATTTTTTATGGCATAGAGTAGACAAACGAGCACACAGGCCACCTGATGGTAAGCGGAAACTGCGACCCATAGACATTCGCATTCACAAGAATGCAGTGCAATCCTAAGACTGCAAATGGGTTGCCAACCCTGAGGACTAAGATGGAATGCCTCTATGCTAGTCATTTCACCGACTCTCTTATCCCCAAACCGGAACACAACAATGCGAACACTGCTGTTTGGCGGTAGGTTAATGGATAAGATGGTGGTAGCGATCCGGACGGACCCTGCACAAGGTCCTACCACCCGCAAAAAAGCGTATAAGTAAATATAGCATTATTTCTTAATAGCCGGCACTTTCATATTTGGACCAAACATCAGCATGTCCTTTAATGCTTTGCGCCACGATCACGGCTTTATCATAGCTTTACTAGCGAAGACTTACGTGTTGTGTGTCTGGGGGGGGTTACGGCTGTTCTGCTGCCAGGATCCTTGCCGGCTTTGTCGAGCAGACTCCCTGGAAATATAAACCTAAATCACTACATAGTATAAAACAAAGTCGTTTCCCGCTGTCTGTCTCTATGTATGCTTAGATCTTTAAAACTATGAAACGAATTTTGATGCGGTTTTTTTTAATAGATAGTGATTCAAGAGGAAGGTTTTTATGTATAATAAACTCTGTTTTATGTAAGGGATTTACAGAAACTCACATAATCCGAAGCGAACCTGGGCTGGTTGCTATAATAATAATATCAGGGGACTATGTCACACCAATTGACCTAGTCCTAAACTAAGCTCTACATAGGCTTGTACTACGGGTACTAGACAACGATGTAAGTAAATACTTATATAGAGAGATATATACTTAAATACATTGAAAACATCCAAGACTCAGGAACAAATATTTGCGCTCATCACACAAATATCTGCCCTTACCGGGATTTGAACCCAGGACCGCTAGCTAGCTACACAACTCACTACTAACTAGGCTATCGCGTAATAATAATAATAATATAAAAGAAGAAACTGACTGACATATCAACGAATAGCATAAACCGCTGAACCTAGGGACTTTTTTTTGGAAATTTGGAGGAAGTATTCCTTGGGTACTAGGAAACCCTGAACTAAGAAAGAATTTTGCAAAAAATCCCCCAAAGGGAAGAAATAGGAAGAGTAGCGGGAAACTAATTCTGCGCGTACGACGTGATTATTTAAAAATGTGATTATTTAAACATGTGATTATTTAAACATGTGATTATTTAAAAATGTGATTATTTAAACATGTGATTATTTAAACATGTGATTATTTAAAAATGTGATTATTAAAACATGTGATTATTTAAAAAAGTGATTATTTAAAAAAATACAATCAAAAAACGGGAAAATAAGTTTAAAATCTATTCTAATTATTTAAAATACCACTGATAAACGCATGATAAACGTATGAAATACAACATGAATTTAATGATTTATTGTCCCATGGACATAAGTCCTGGGCGTCCTCTAGTATGATAGTATATGATAATATAAAGGTAGGCCTAGGTAGGTACCTATATAATGTTAGTATGTCCGTCTGTCTGTTACGCTTTCACGGGTTAGTCGGTTAACCGGTTGTAATGAACCGTATCGTCGATACAGCTTGACACCGGACAAACGGTTCAGGATATTCGCACTTTTTAAACCAGATAAATATATTCCATTCAGATTCCTCACGGGAATATAATGGAAAAGTTCATGTTTTTTTATACAAGTAACTAGCGACCCGCCCTCGCTTCGCTTCGGTTTATGTGAGTTTTCTGTAACACCCGTACATAAACCAGAATCTATTATACATATAAACCTTCACTCTATCCATTGCTCTATCTATTCCCCCGTGTGGTTGCCGGGTTAGAATAGTGCCACTCCATGTCTTCCCGTGGATGTCGTAAGAGACGGCTAAGGGAATAAAGGCGTATAGTACTGTTAGGCGATGGGCTTGCAACCTGTCACTCACGATACACTGCTAAACATCTTAGCCTAAGTGTGCAACATGTGGTTACAGAATTATCAAAAAGTTTTTAGAGTTTTTGGTAATTCTGTAGCTCTGCCTACCCCACTCTGGGAATAAAGGCGTGAGTTTATGTATGTATGTATGTATCTATTGCTGAAAACTGCATTAAAATCCGTTGATTAGTGTTGTAGTAGTACATCACTATTTGTGGTGAACTTCACTATTGACAGCTCGCGTTCTAGAGCTGTCACTTGGGTGTTAACTTGATTGTGTACCACGTGTATTAAAAAATAATTAAAGAGTTACTTGGATTAATCTGGCTAATCATTTGAATATTCATACATGGTGGCAGCGGTAAGTTTTCGAAGATGTCTTTGGAAGGTGAAAATGACCAAAAGACAGGTCAAAACGCAAATATTTTGCCGGTTCGAGTCAAAGCTCCGGAAGAATTCGATTTTCGGCCAGAAGGATGGGATGCATGGATAAAAAGATTCGAGAGGTATCTCGTTATAAGCAGTTTAAAAACTACAGACGATCAAACGAAAATTGACTTGTTTTTATATACTTTGGGAGAAAAGTCTGAACAGTTGGCGAAGCAGCTTCAAGTAGAAAGCTTGAAAGATTATGGTCAAGTTTTACAGGCTTTTGATAATTATTTTAGACCAAAGAAAAACGTAATATATGAGCGTTTCAGATTTAATTCCAAAGTTCAAAAAGTGGGCGAGTCTGTGGCAGATTTTGTTAAGGAATTACATAAATTAGCAGAAAACTGTCAGTATGGAAACCTCAAAGAAGAATTAATCCGTGACAGGATAGTGGTGGGGTTAAACGATCGGAACACGTGTGAAAGGTTGCAATTAATAGCAGATTTGAAGTTGGAGGACGCAGTGAGACTAGCCAGCCAAGCTGAGGAGCAAAAAGAAGAAGCAAAAGTGCTTTGGAAAGAGGACTTAGAGGTCAATAGATTGGGAACTAAACCTATGAATATGAGGCAAGAGAAAAACAAATGCGGGAGGTGTGGCAAGATACATTTTTATGGTCAGTGTGGAGCATTGAATCAAAAATGTATGAAGTGCGGCAAGGTGGGGCATTATGCAAGATGCTGTAGAGATTGGAAAAAAGTGAATAATATGGAAGCTGGAGAAGAATATAAGATAAATGTGGAGGTAGGTGTAGGTAGTACCACGGTTTGGCATCAGTTTTTAATAGATACAGGGGCAGATATTGTAGCACTGCCGCCTTCGTTAGTTAGTGAGAAAAATAGGCATAAGAAAATGTATGATTGCCAGGAAATAATTAGAGGACCAGATGGTACAGCATTGAAAGTTTTGGGAGCAATTTATGTAGAGTTGAAATATAAAAATGGTACATATAAGGGGAAAGCTTATGTGATCAAAAACTTACAGAACCCTATTTTAGGGAAGCCTGCTATTAATCAAATGAAAATATTGAAAGTATGTTGTCTAGGGAAAGAGTCAGTTGACTTAAATCAGGAAAATAACAAGGAAAATAGAAAATTAGGTAGTACAGCAGATGTGCAGAAAGAGTTTCCTCATGTGTTTGATGAACTAGGGGTATTTAAAGATAGTTTTGAAATCAAATTAGTAAATAATCCAGTTACTTTTGTACAGACGGTCCCAAGAGGAGTTTCTATTCCACTACTGCCAAAAGTTAAGGAAGAGCTTAATAGGTTAGTAGAAATGGGGGTATTAGTACCTGTAGAAGAACCTACTATGTTTGTATCTCCAATAGTGGTAGTCCCAAAAGGTGAAAAAGGAGTGCGTATCTGTGGTGATTATACACAAGTAAATAAAAACATACTTAGGCCCATTTTTCCTATTGCTAAAGTGGAAAATACTTTAGCTAGACTTAAAGGCGCAACAGTATTTTCTAAAATTGATGCGACTTCAGGGTTCTACCAAATTAAGCTTGATCCAGAGTCCTGTAAGCTCACAACTATTATAACACCATTCGGCAGATATATGTATAATAGATTACCCATGGGTTTAAACTGCGCGCCTGAGTATTTTTCTATGAAATTTTCGAATTTATTTAGTGATTTAGAGGGAGTTGTAGTTCATGTAGATGATGTATTGCTGTTTACAAAAGATCAAAATAGTCATGATAGGTTATTGAGAGAAGTTTTAAAAAGATTGACCGAGGCAGGATTAACTATAAATAAAGAGAAATGTGTCTTTAGTGTGCCTGAAGTTTGTTATTTGGGTCATATAGTTAATGCGCAGGGAATATCGCTAGATCAGAGCAGAGTGGAGTATACATAAATTTCAACGGCCAGAAAATAAAAAAGATTTAGTGCGGTTTTTAGGGTTAGTTAATTATGTAGGAAGATTTATTCCAGACAAAACTAATATACTAGAGCCGTTAAATGAATTGCTGAAAGATGGGGTCACATTTAAATGGGATCATCCTCAAGAGGCAGCTTTTGACAAAATTAAAGAAGTTATTTTAAAAGCACCAACTTTATGTCACTATGATCCAAATAAACAAATAATCATTTCAGCGGATAGTAGTTCCTATGGCCTAGGGGCTGTATTAATGCAGGAAAATCAAGACGGAGGCAGAGAGGTAGTTTCATATGCCAGTAGAACTCTAAATAGTTCTGAAAAGAATTATGCTCAAATAGAAAAGGAAGGGCTGGCTTTGGTGTGGGCATTGCATAAGTTTAAAGATTTTGTGATAGGGTTAGATGTTATTTTAGAAACAGACCATAAGCCTCTGCTTCAAATATTACAGACAAAACCGTTAGATGATTTGACTCCACGATTATTAAGATTTAGATTGAATATAATGAGATATTCCTATAAAATTATTTATGTTCCAGGAAAGAAATTAGTTATAGCTGATGCCCTGTCCAGAGCCCCCCTGACACAGTCTGAGCCAGAATGCCCAGAATCAACTAACATTATAATTAATAATATAAATTCTGAAGATAAAGGGGACCTCAAATTAAAAAAGTTAAAAGAAGAGCAAATTAAATGTAATATTTGTTGTATATTGAAAGAATATACACTAAACAGCTGGCCAAATAAAAATAAAATTCCCAAAGAAATTATCATTTATCATCAGTATAGGTTCAATTTTACAATTCATGATGGGTTTTTATTGTACAACCATAGGCTAGTTATACCAGCTAGCTTACAAAAAGAAATTTTGTTTGACATACATGAGGGACATTTGGGGGTGACAAAGTGCAGAGAAAGAGCCAAACAGTCAGTATGGTGGCTGGGGCTATCATCTCAAATTAAAAATTTAATAGAAAATTGTCCCAAATGCATTCAAGAAAGAATAAACATTAAAGAACCTATGGTAATAGAAGATATGCCTGTGAGAGCATGGCAACAAGTAGGTATTGATTTGTTTAAAAATGAAAAAACTTGGTATGCTGTAATAATAGATTATTATTCTAGGTTTATAGATTTATTTGAATTGCATGATTTATCAGAGAACACTGTAATCAAACATTGTAAAGAAACATTTTCTAGGTTTGGTGTGCCAGAGGTAGTACGGACTGATTGTGGAACACAGTTTAAAAGTAAATTTATAGAATTTTCAAAAAAATATAACTTTCAACATGTCACAAGTAGCCCATACTACGCTCAAAGCAACGGCTGTGCAGAAGCAGGAGTTGCAAAGAGTTTGTTAAAAAAGAATGATGATATTCAGTTAGCATTGTTAATATATAGAAACACACCTTTGGAATGTGGATATAGCCCAAGTGAATTGTTATTCAACAGAAAAATTAGAGAAATTTTGCCTATTCTTCCAGAAAAATTAAATAATGTAACTAACGTTCACAATAACTTTAATGAGAAAAGAAGTACATTCAGGGCTAAAATGGGTACTTATTATAACAAAAGGCATAGAGTAACACAATTATGATTTAGAAGAGGGAGATAAAGTTTGGATTGTTAATTTAAGAAAATATGGAGTAGTTCTAAGAAAGGCGAAGGAACCAAGGTCTTATTTTGTTGATGTTGAAGGAGTTACATATAGAAGAAACAGATGGCATTTGATTCCAGCGCCTTTCAGAAATTTAAAAATAGGACAATCAGGTTTAAGTTCCACGCCTGAAACTTTGATTGAGTATGATAACTCGGATATTAGTAATACTTCAAGTAACAGTAGTTGTGAAAATGGAAATAATGATGTAGAATTATTAGTAGGGAAAGAAACCGAATCTGAAATTGTAGATAATAGGGTGAGCGAGGAAAGAGAAGTAAGTGGAACAGGTGATTCTGTATTGATCCAGAGAAATCAACGAACAAGAGCTAAACCTAAGTGGATGGATGATTATGTAACCTAATAAATTTAATTCTTATAAGGGAGGATGTTGTAGTAGTACATCACTATTTGTGGTGAACTTCACTATTGACAGCTCGCGTTCTAGAGCTGTCACTTGGGTGTTAACTTGATTGTGTACCACGTGTATTAAAATATAATTAAAGAGTTACTTGGATTAATCTGGCTAATCATTTGAATATTCATACACTACCTACTATTTCCTAATTCGCCGCTCTCAAACGACCGGCGAACCCTACTATTTCCAAGTGTTCATCGAGTGCCTGCAGTTCCCGCGGCCTTGCTGGTGCGTGTCAAGGTCAAGACACCGACACAGAGTACTTTGTATTTCGTTTTGCCGTGCCCGTGAAGTGCCGTGAAAGTGTCAAGTGAAGTGCGTATAAACAGTATCCCGTGCAATTCGAT